>BSBN01000072.1:48825230-49502776 GCA_027924645.1 Cunninghamia lanceolata
CATCTTCTGGCGCCTTGAAAACTAAGTGTTTGAAACTATCATGATTTGTGCCTAGATGAGGAAGTATCTATAATGAGTTGAAGCCACTTGAACGGCAAGCATGAAGGGAGCATCCAAACTTACCCAAGGAAGCGCCTAGAGGAATGGAAGTTGAGTTTGAAGATAGATGACCTTTCGAGTGCACCCTTATGATTTGGCACCCTTATGTAAATTTAGATATGATCTAGCGCTTTGAGGTTGAGTGGAGTAATCTTGGCGCCTTTGTGTGTTGTTTTATACCTTGATGAGCGCCTTGGAAGAATGGACATTTACTCACCCTTGAGCGCCTTAGTTCCAGATATTGAGTTCGAAGAGTAATACTCCTCAAAACGCCTTTATGAGAGCAATGAAACTAAGTAGCATAAGAGATGATAAGTGTAAGAGCTTAGGGACTCAAGGCACATTGTAGGGTCAAGAACATCAAGTTTGTGCACCTAAGGGGAAAATCAAGCTTCAAACACCTCATCAAATGGCACCTTGGTAGAGGAGTTGCCAAAAGACCTTAAAATTGAAAATTTGATAAAATAACTCACATTATGAGTTTAGGTGCCTTTCCAAGATCAAGCTTTCATATAGCGCCTTGAGTTGTTACTTTCATATTAGCGCCCTAGCATAAAGAAGTCCTCAAATGCGCTTTAAGGAGGAAGATTGGTGATGGGAGTAATTATGAGCGCCCTAGAGTGTTTGAAGTGGGAAGTAGTAAAGGATAGCGCCTTGAATGAGTTTGAGCGCCTCGAAGAGGATTGAGCGCCTTGATAAATCAGAGGATTGAGCGCTTAAGGGATAATAGGATCTTTTGAGACTATTGGTAAGTGTTTGGAATCATTAGAATTTCAAAAATAAGATAAAGACCCTAGGCGCTATCTCCTACTTGGAACATCACACATGGGAACATGGAAACTAGATTGATTGAAGGAATGATACTTTAGCGCCTTAAGGGTGTATGAGTCAAAATAACACTAAATTGGTGCCTAGTCCAATTGATTGAAATCATCTTGGGCGCATTTTCTTGCTTTAGTTGGGTTTAACTTATTTTGGCGCCTTGGTGAGAAGTTCTCTAGATATGAGTTAGAACCATCAAAATAATAAAACTTGCCAAGAAAGAGATAGGTGTTTTTATGAAGTTTTTCCTCAATGTTGAGTGCCTAGGAGGTAGATTGCTCAAGAGAGGGTTAGATACTCTGTATTTCACTCTATTGTTGACTTGTCTAAAAATAATGGAAGCATAGAATTATCAACTTTTGAACCTTCAAACTCACTATTGGTGAGACAACATACCATCGGCGAGCTTACAATTTCATCGGCCGATAGGCCGATGCCACCATGATTCCATTTGATTTCACTTCTGACAAACATCCCATCATTGACTCTTATCAGTCAGATAGACCACTATCGATGACTTTATATCCTTTCACACCGATGTCTTTGTCACTCCGATACAAGACTCTAAGTCCCTCGCCTATCGGTAGGACTTAATACCATCAGCACACTCAAAAACTCTTATGCCAACACACCGATCTCATGAATGACAACCTTCGAACCACACCCATCGGTGAGACTCCAAACATTGGTGAAATCTAATCTCGTTGGGCCGATACACCGATGGATTTCAACTGTCAGTGTGACCCCCTTCATCGGTGAATCTCTCAACTGCTCTTCCGATGTGCAAATGGGATTATCTTCCGATACACCGATGTCTTCGACTTTGAACCACACTCGTCGGCAAGACAGACCACTATCGGCGAAGCCTAACCGAGGTCTGCCGATATGCCGATCCGACCAACTCTTGACATCGATACAAGGTTCTTTTGTAGGCAAAGGGCGCCTAGGCTTATGGGGCTCAATTTGATGTATTTATTGAAAGCTCAAGGTGAATTGATGCTTATTGAAAATGCCACTTAGTCCTTCATTTGCATTATAGGTGCCATTTCCTATTGACTTATATACTCCTCCTCATGCTAGGGTGCCATAATGAAGTGGTTTAGATAATAGGTGCACTTCACTTACCAGAGGCTTGTTCTCCTTCCACCTTAGGCGCACTTTTATGGTGGAACAGGTGTCAATGGGTGCCTTGTCTTAAATGAATGCTCTCTCTAAGTTGGATGCCCTTTTGAGGCTTTATGAGTTGCAAATTGTGCCTTAACCCTTCATGCTTGTTGCTCAATGTTTGAATGTTTAAGAAAGTCTCCTTTAGGCGCTCATCTTAATGATTTTTTCTCAAGGCACAATCATCCTAATGACTTGGATATTCATCCTAGTGTTTCAGGATATCAGGCTACCAGACTTAGTCATTTTCAGGATCTCAAACATAAAGAATAACATGATGATTCATTTTTTTGTATTGCATATAGTTGACATTCTATGCTACTCATAAAGAATATTAATATTTTCTGTTCAACATGATGATTCATTTTTTTTTTAAATACAACTTTTATCTTTTAGTTCCAAAATAAAGTTTAGGTGATACTTGAATAACAATAGCTAGCTTATTGGATCAACAAACATCCTATGTAATACAATCAGACTTTAAATATTTGAAGTAGCCATCTACAAATATCCATTCAAACGTGGATTTATAATGCAAGTATGGAGGCCATCAATAAAAAAAATTTGTATTAACCAAATATCCATATAGGCATACATCAATATCTGTCGATATAAGTATAACATATATACAAAATAGCCATATAGGCTTACAAGAATGCCATATAGGCATACAATGTCAACTATGTACAATACAAAATATATGCCCACAAATGCCATATAGGCATACAACAAAGGAACACAATAAAAAGTCATTCCCCTCTGGCTGGTGAAGAGAATAAATCACGAGCAGCCTTTGATCTTCTAGGGGATGGAGACGCGCATGTGGGTGGTCTACTACGAACTCGAGGGCTACTCCTCCTATTTAGGTCTTCCTGCATCTTTACCTGTTATAATAAAAAGTATAGACATTAATATATAGAAATTACATGTTATAAAAAATGAAACATTTAACAAAATAATCACTTACCGCTAACATATAATCTATCTCCTCGCTTGCCTCAGTAGCAGGAATAGGCCCTGGTGATGTCATGTCCTATAGAAACCATCCAGATAGAAATTAAACTTCAAATCAATAATCTTTTGATTTTTCAAAAATAGACAACTATAACAATGAATGTAAATTGAAATTTACTAATCTGCCTCATACCTTTGTTAATGCCATGGAGCTATGAATCACAGAGGCCACACCCTACTCCATTGCCCTATGAAGATGAGGAGGTGTCTCCGCAGCCTGCATCATCTGGAAATAAAACAACATTATTCAATTATGAAAACTATAATAGTGATGCAAATCATGGCTCCTAACATACACACACATTCATCTAAACATGGAAGTACACACAATAAAGCACACAAATCACCTACAAAAATTTAGTAAGTACAATTCATTCATTAAATTATTTATTTTATTACATCCGTAAAGCTTTGAAGTCCACCACCGCTGGCAGGTGTTGCCGTGAAATCTATAGTATTAACCTATTCAACATCCAAAATCAGATATTAGAATACCATTCATATAACGATGCTATTCACATGTAATATTTATAATTGTTTACTAGTTACATACCTCAACAGTAGATGATCTAGTGAAAAATGCAGGTGGAGAACCACTGAAAATTGCATCAACGCTATGACCCTGAAATTTCATTAAAATCATCAATTTAAATTAGTTAATCTTATGTTTCAAAAATGAAATTTAATAAATTAAATTCAATAAACTTGCTAATATTTACCTGAGTATCAAGGCCGAAAGTCTCACTCAGGAGGGTATCTGTCATCACCATCTACTCAGCTGCAGATGTAGCGTGTGCACCTGCGTCCTGACTGTCCATGGGGTCATAACCACAGGCTGACCCGCAAGCCTGGCAAGTATGGGGTGGGACCCTACTCCTCGCACTATTTCCCAACCCACTTTGTGTTCCAGGACCAGCATGCTCTATGATGCTCTGGGTCAAGGCACTAATCGACTGAAGTGTATCGACCTCAACACTCTCCTTCACAATGGAAGTGATAGAAACATGCTCGTGGGCTGGTCTGCTGATTGCTCGTCTCACTACCCGCTATGGGTCAAGACGTGCCCCTGGTCTATCTTGTGCTGACCCCCCACCTCTACCCTGGAAGTTCCGCATATCAAAATAGTTTGGCACTTTATTGAGGACAAACTCGCAGTAGAGTTTCCTCAAAAAGTATTGTGGGACCTCATTATTATTGCATGGAGGATGGTCAAAAACTATCCACCACCTCTGCCTGAAATTGTCCCTTATCGCTTGGTTGTTGCACCAATGGATAGGGAACCTCTTGCATGTAATGGGTGGAGGTTGATTTGTTTGTGGGTTTGTAAAAATTGAACACAAGTCTAATTTTGTAATTTGTAATTTTTTGACATCTTGGTATGACAATTTGTCTGCATAGTAATCTCTAAACTTTCTCTTTTTATCCGTCCAATTAGTTATTTGTTTGCTAATTGAATCTACATTTGATAACATAGACTCAAGAGATTCGGCAAGCGTGGACCTATGCAAGGTTGAAGTGAAAGGATCTTTCAACCTTGCAATTATATCTTCAATTTCCTTTTTGTTGTTTTCAATTTTCCTCATTATATTTTCTTGTGTTCCAGGGGCATGTCGAGGAATGAATGCTGATTAAAGAATGAGATAATTTCATTTTTATTAGTTAGTATATTTCATTAAGTGAGTAACAATGAAATGGAAAGGTTATAACCCATAAAACCTTTTGAGTATAAAAAAAATCATCGGGGTGAAATGGAAATCTGAGGTTTAGATTGATTCATCTATCGAGATCTCGACAAGATAATTCCTATTGATCGTGTGTACGAGCGTGTCCCACAGATGTATTAGAAATGATACCTTGGGAAGGATGTAAAGCTAAGCAAATTAATTATTTTTATTTGATCTTATAGAATTTAAGATTTATAATTGGTCAGATTATAGAAAGGTATTGCTCATCTTCAACAAAGATCCAAATTTTGATCCCCAATACTCCATAGACGGTTTGAACCGCATAATAACAATAATCAATTTTAGCTCGAAGGGTCTGTAGGGGCACTCTACCTTGCATAGCCGATTCTTTATGGGCTCTCTCAATTCCGTTAAGACGTCCTTTAATTTTTATTTTAATACCTTCTACATCCGCCTTTTCAGCCAGTTCAATAGCTTTTTTAATTATTTTTCTTATTTCAACTCTCTCCTTTAGTTGTAGAGCAATATATTCCGCAAGAATTTTGGGTTCTCTATAAGGTTTCTCCACTTTTTCTATAGAAATGAGAAGTTTTCTGTTTACAGAATCAAGCATATTTTGTACAAGCATATTTTGTACTTCCTCTCTTAATTGCTTAATTTGTTTTTTTTTTGTTTTTTTTCCTCTTTTTCTTTCTTTTTTTTTCACCTTTTTCTTTCTTTTTTTTCTTGGCCCTGTTTTTCAATAAACAAGTTGACAAATGCAATATATATGTTTACCGAAATCAATTCGGTTTGTTTCATAATCTCTATACGTGTAATTCCTCCATAACTAGAATTTATGGAACCTTTGATATGTTGTACGTAATTTTCAATGCAATTATATATTTTCTCATCTTCTCGTAGATCTTCGGAATAATCCCTTTCTTCAAACCAAAGGGAGCAATGGTTTTGAGTAAAACCAAGTCTAAAACCAAGTGGATTTATTTTGTTTCCCATACATATTTTTTTAGTACTTTTTGCAGGTAGTATACTTGCGACATAGATGGATTATGATTTCATCTATTTGGATATTTTGTTTCTCTTCTTTTTTATCCATAGAAGTTAGGCTTAGAGTCATTTAGATCTTAGAATCTTCTGTCATTTGCATCTTCCATTGCAATAGTTATATGGCAAGTGGGTTTCTGTATTGGATAACCGCGTCCCCGAGCTCTAGGTCGAAATCTTTTGAAAAGAGTACCTTCATTCACTTCAGCTATAGTGACAAATAATTTTTCGTTGTCTATACCCATATTGTGATTAGCATTTGCGGCTGCAGAATGAAGTATATTTGAAGTATACTGAACCAGTATAGCTAGCCTTCTTCTAACATAGCAATATAATTTTGCTAAATATTGAAAGGGATTAGGATAAAACGATTCTGCTACTGCCAGTTCCTCCAGCTCTGTTTGATAAACTGAATCCATTTTTTTGCTTTCTTTTCACTAAACAGAAATGAGAGAATCTCGCATATTTCAATTTCATAATAGCTTGAGAAACCCTGTCTCTAATTGGATATACGGATCATAGAGAAATTCATTTCATTTGAGCAGTAATCATTGTAATGGCTCTCGCTTCTACAAGTGACTTTCTAACATGAATACAATCATGTTGTTTTAATAAGAAGATAAAGGAGTATCATTCATTATAAATAAAACTCATCCAGATATACTGTTTCTTTCTCTATTTTGTTTTAACATTATTTATATGGTGTATTTACAATAGTATTGCGGATAAAGTTATCCATGAACTTAATGACTTAAATAATATAGCACTTTGAGTGTGAACGACCGGAGTGCTATTCCTCTTATGAATAAAAAGGAATCGATGAATAGTAAAATATTATCTTGATCAAATGTAAATATGTTACTATTTCTATTTTCTTTTCCAAGAAAGATAGGATATCAGGGTTTACCTAAATTACTTGCCAATTACTGGTCTTAAAAAGGCGTATGGAAAAAGTGAATCCACTTAAGTTTATTTTTACTATGCTTGGCTGTAGCAAAAGTGTCTTTCGTTCTAAAGACCGATAGAGATAATGTAAGGTGATCTAATCAGAATCATTATCAAATTCACTTAGTAATAGACTATTACGTATGATGATTAATAAATTGGGGGATTTTTTGCTTTTTCGATAAAATGAAGAAAATATCTTTCTATCGTCTATTTCCTCTATGTTTGTTCATAACATTAATATTGTTAGATATTAAATTAGAAATTGGTATCTATTTATTATATACTCTTTTATATATACTTTATATCGTTGGTTAGGATCAATCCAAACCATTCAATTTCGGATAGAATTCAAAGTGCCGACTATTCAACAACTTATTAGAAATGCGAGACAGCCAATAGAAAATAGAACAAAATCTTCTGCTCTTCGAGGATGTCCTCAGCGTAAAGGAGTATGTGCTAGGGTGTATGTGTGACTCGTTTGGATTAGAAGCTAAAACAGACCAGGAAATTGCTCTAACAAGAAGAACTTTCCTTCTGTGAAAAAGTACAGATCTATCATCTACTCTTACCGGGGATGAAATTTATGGTTTCCATTGGTGCAAATCCAATCACCTTGATGTGGGATGAAAAACACTTCCTCATTGGTAGCGAATGGTCATCAATCCATTGAGCGAGGAAATAATGCAAATTTAAAAAGCATAAAGATTATGCTTATATTGCTGCGAGAACGGATAAAAGGTCAGCTACCTTGCCAACTCTCACAATTACATGTCGTTACTGTATCTATAAATCTTATCATGAGAGTATTTCTTACTTTATAATTCGGGGGTGGGGAGAGTAGAGCTGAAGATGGTAAACTATACAAGTTACCAAATACTCATCTCATATTTTAGGGCTCCGGCGTATAGAGAGGACCTTACCGTTAGATATCGAACTATAGGAACGAGGAAATCCATAATAAATATATAGATATATTTTTTTTCTTACTTAAATGCAAGGTCCAATCCCTTGCCTATTTGGAAGATACCTAACTGAAGGGAATTATGGTTGGGAAGGTTACTGTAGCAAAAGCCATTGGAATCTATATTTTATACATTAGAAAAATCAGTTTGATTCTTAATAAACCAAACAAAAAAATGATTGATCAAAAAATAGATTAGTCATTTATGAAGAATCAACTTCAATGACCAGAGTCAAACGTGGATATATAGCTCAAAAAAGTCAAAAAAAGATTCTTGCATTTTTATCAGGCTCCCAGGGGGCCCATTCAAAACTTTTTCGAACTGCTAACCAACAGAAGATGAGAGCCTTAGTTTCCACTCACCGAGATAGAATTAAGCGAAAGAGAGATTTTCATCGTTTGTGGATTACTCGGATTAATGCAGCATCCCATGCTAATGGAGTCTGGGAGCTGTAGATATGTAAGGCATCCCATATTCTTTATTTAAATACATCGCTGTCATTAAGCCCACTTCACAATAAGGAATTAAATTGAACCAAGCTTTTGGTAAATTTTGAAGATCTTCTACAGATCCTCCTTCAGGAATTATTTGATTAATTTCGATGTCCAGATCTCATAATAAACATCTTAACTCACGACAATCATGTTGATTATGAAACCCCAATGTAAAAATCCCAATTATATTGACAGAAGGTGCATCGGTTAGGAATTTATCCAATTTTTCTTGTCTATGACGTCTATCTAAATAATATCGAACCACCTGTTCTAAAGTTCTATCTGCTGCCTGAATTTCATTTACTTGATAATGATCCACATCCGCAAAAATTACGTCAGAATCAGAAATTATGGATGCTCTATCCACAAAGTTCTGTAAATCTTCTTGCAAAATACTAGAGGTACATGTAGGTGTCAATATGATAAGATCAGGATGTTCCTCCTTATCTTTCCAGAGAATATTATCCACAACTCTTTCTTGAGATCCACGTGCTAGTACGTGACGATCTACTATGCTAGCAGTTGCAGCAGTAAAATCTCTTTCGCGTTCTAACATAGAACGCATTACATTAAAATAATCATCTCCTAGAGGAGCGTGCATAATGGCATGCACATTTTTGAAAGAACTAGCTACTCGTAGGGTTCCAATATGAGCAGGACCAGCATACATCCAATAGGCTAATTTCATAAATTAGACTTTATCTCAATTTGATCTGTATTCCCATCCTACACCACAAAAATATCCCTTTCTATATTTAGATCTTATTTAAATCATATTTCCCTTCTATTAAGTATAGTCTATGAAAGGATAAGAAATCAAAAAAAAATTTCTTCTTCTTTTTTTTTCAATAATACTGTTCCACCTGGGACGAAAGGATTCGAACCTTCGAAATAACAGGATCAAAACCTGCTGCCTTACCGCCGCTTGGCCATGCCCCATTGTTGTTTTATTTTCATCAAAAATCAAAATTTTTGCAATGTTTTATTGTAATCTGAATTGCATTATTATAATTCGATTCGCTATAATTCTACGATTTCGAAGAGATTCATGCCAATAAGTATGTGATTACATACTGCATTAATAATGAGCCTGCTTAGCTCAGAGGTTAGAGCATCACACTTGTAATGCGACGGTCATCGGTTCGATCCCGGTAGCTGGCTCATTTTTATTCTTTTCATTCCTTCCATTATCAACAATAGATCGTTAAAATCTATTAAATAGGGGAAAAACTCTTCCTTTTCTGATCGTCGGTCTGCTAGGTCTGTCGTGGCATGATCCGTTTCAACTAGAAACGAAACGAATGATTGAAACATATTTTTTTTACCTCTACAATCTAAATAAAATTGAAAATAATTCGGTTTTCTATCTCTATATATAAATCATTCCAATATTCGTACTGTTTATACTATTCCTCTTTCCAACATTATTTGTTCATTTCTTTAAATAAGGAGTTTTTTATGTCCCGTTATCGTGGACCTCGTTTAAAAATAATAAATCGTCTCAAAACTTTACCAGGACTAAGTAAGAAAACACCCAAGAGAATTGAACAGCCTAGTAAAAAAAAACATTCTAAACCTCCTAAACCTTCTAAATATCCTGTCCGTCTAAAAGAAAAACAAAAATTACGTTTTCATTATGGACTTACAGAGCACCAATTACTTCAATATGTTCGTATTAAAAATCAACAAAAACCTACTTATTTAGAAACAAATTCAAACAAAAAAAAAATATAATTCACCCCTTTGGCGTGCTCGACGTCGTGGCAACATTTTGGCGATGAATCGATAAAATTTTTGTGTTGTATGGTGTTTTGCAAAACACGAGCGTGCTTTTGAGGGTTTGCAAGCCACGGGTTGAGAGGAGAAAATAGAAAGAAATGAAATTGGAAACCTTTTTTTTAATTTATAGTAAGTCATAACACGAGCGCGTTATAACGCGCTCGCGTTATGACTTAATTTTTTTTGAAATTAATTTGGCCACTTTTTGGCCCCCCATCTTCTTGCACTTACCCTCATCCAAAGAGCTATCCTGGGACCCGTTATTAACAAGTAAATTTTCTTATTTGTTCACATCCTCTAAAGTCTAATTTACCAAATCAAATTCGTTGAGGCATGAATCCCCAACACCTATTGCATTACTATCACCCGAAATTGGAGTCTCTGCATTGGATGACTCCACACAACCAACATCATCATGTGTAATAGCAGTATCTTCATGCTGATGTAAACCGATCAAACTGCTATCACAAAAATTAGAACTGTTATGGCTTGTATCCTCATGGTTTTCCTTGTGTTTGACACTCATATTTTGCGTACCAATATCAGAAGTATCTTTTACAACTCTTTCCTCTTGTGCTATAACATTTAAATCACTACTACACTCAGGAGAATGACTGCTGTCATAAAAATCAGAACTATTATCAGGGCTGATAACAACCTCTTGAGTGCTGAAAGTAACCTCATTTGCCAAACCAACATCAATTTGTGAGTCCCTTTTATCGGTGCATTGGTGGTTAGGCTCCCAAAATTCTTTGCAAGAGAAGCATAGGCCTTGTCTTCTCACGTGATTCTTGCTTAGTTTCCTCTGCAACTCTTGGTTCTGAGGTCTACCTCCCCTGCGGGGTGTAGTCTTTATCCTGATGTGAGAGTACTCGGCAAATGTCAACTCGGCTCTGAACTCTTCACTGGATGCTCTCCAATCCCTCAGAATCTTCTCCTAAAACTCTGCCTTTGTGGGATCCTGTTCAGGAACTTGGTTCGTGGGAGCAAATGTAGAGATACCAGGTCTGTCACCCGCTGTAAACTATGAAGCCCTCCTATGAGTAACTGAGGCCTCATCCTCATCATCATGCAACTGTCAAAGGACCCGTGTTATCTTCGCCCGTGATTCTCTCAACTCCTGTCGAGACGTCCTCATCTCTCAAGTGAGTGCATTCAAGATCTCACGCAAGCTGGGTTCGTCACCTTCCCTGTCACCCATTTCCTCCATCACTACTGTATCTGTACTTGCAAAAGGATCAATCTGGCAAACCTGAATGTGTACTCATGCAATTTCTGATCACTCACATGCAAAGCTAAGCTGTATGTCTGTTCAACCTCACAAGATGGCAAGATCATAGCTCTGATACCACTGTAATGTGCCGTACCTGTTTGTATTTTTTAATGATCCTTTATGTGTGATTTTTATTAATTTTTGTGTGGTCTTTCAGATAGATAGAAGATGCAGAAGGGGTTTTATGTTTTCCTACAGATGTGCGATGCTAGAGCATACAATACAGAGCATATAACCCAAAACCAGAAAATATATAAAGAAACTATCGACTACCCAGATACTAAAATGACCAATAATGAATTACTGTGACATACCCATGTTCAGATTTGCAACTTCATATTTCAGCTGTTGCTGGACCAACAAATGGGCATACCCAGAAATCACTCCAAACTCCAAAGAATACAAAGATGAACATACAAATGATAACAACAATAAATAAGGCTCTAGATGCCTCATACAATGCAAAATAGAAGCTGTCCACAAAGAGAAATGAAGCTCAAAACTCCCAACTTCATGCCTGGATGTGTACGACCATGGCTGGAAGTGTATATCAGTAGCAAGAATGACCAATAGCCTCTAAAATATTTCTATTAGGAACTGATTGCAGTCTACAAGGCTAGGCGACAAAGTATGAAGAAGTTTGCTGCTCCAAAATGCTCCAAAAATCACTCAACTGTGGTACGGCCTTATGCAAATATGTACGGCCAGCAAGAAGGTTTTACATAGCAGCAATAACTCACCTCAACCACAACAAAATTTGCCTTTAAAACAGTCCTTCCAATCTGCACACATAAATCTCTATTAAACTGCAAAGGATGTATCAAGAATTGCATCAAACATTCAATCCGTCAACTCCATTGAAGCACATTTGTGAACACTGAATATATCCACCATAGAAGGCACCGTTGGGTGATCTTTCACACCTGTGGGATACCGCTACCCAAGGAGGTTTCCGTCTCCAAGAGCCTCTGGTTTGAATCCTCAAACCCTAGAGCTAAAGTTCGAAAACCCTAGCAAGGGAAATCTCAAAGAGAGAAGAAAATAATAAACCAAGCATATCCAAATGAGAGCACTTTTCCTCCTTTTATACTTTTCCAACTGGGAGTCTCTAAAATCCTCTTGCATATGGGATAAAACATGAGAGGGAAAATACATTATAATTCTCTTTAATTCATTTCTCAACATCACCTTTCAAGTCCCCTCTTTTAAAACAACATTAAGTTGTTGAACCTAGGCACCAAGGTCCAATATTAAATAATAATGCTTAATTTACGGACTTTAAAACGGAAGCCAAGATGATGTTGGAAACCAATGATCTATAGCTCGTTGGAAAGGTCTTGACAAGACGAATCCAACCCCACTATCAAAATCCCATTCCGGTGCCAATCCTGAACTTACTAAAAATAGTAAGTAACAACCATAAGCAAACTGAGCCAACTCAGAGGGTGCCAACTGGATCCACAAACCATCTGATAACTCCGAGCTCAGTGCAATGTCTATGAGAGCCAACAGCTGACTGCCAAGTCACCCAAACAGCACCAAACTGCCACTTACTAAAAATAGCAGTGACCATCGGGGACCAAAGAGAACAAACCCAGAAAAACCCAGAAAGATTAATGACATGCAAGCACTTACTATAAATAGTAAGTACGGACAATTTGTCTGAAATCCATCTGGAAAGTGTCAACCATCTCCACTAGATCACCCGAACACCCTGGTGACATCAAAATATTCCTTTGATTATGCTATCACCAACCCAGAAAGCCCGCTCTAACTGATTCGCAAGAGAATCCGAAAATGGGGACATTACACACCGACAGTCAAAATCTATCAGTGTATTGGACCAATGAGATTAGAGTTCACTGATGTTTGGAGTCTCACCAACGAGTGTGGTCTGAAGGTTGTCATTTGTGAGATCGGTGTGTCAACAGAAGAGTTTTTGAGTGTGCCAATGGTATTAAGTCCTACCGATAGGCGAGGGACTTAGAGTCTCGTATCGGAGTGACAAAGACATTGGTGTGAAAGGATATAAAGTGACTGATAGTGGTCTGTCTGACTGATAAGAGTCAATGATGGGATGTTTGTCAGAAGTGAAATCAAATGGAGTCATGGTGGCATCGGCCTATCGGCTGATGAAATTTTAAGCTCGCCGATGGTATGTTGTCTCGCCAATAGTGAGTTCAAAGGTTCAAAAGTTGATAATTCTATGCTTCCACTATGTGCTCTACATCAGACACTCATCCCTACTACAGTCTAGCATTCTCTAGTTGTGTTCTCCCCTTTGTTTTTGTGAATGCCTCTGGAAGTAATGTTGAGTTACTTGTGATGTCCTTATTGACTGGTGTTGTTTTGGATTCATGTGTAGTCCTTGTTCCTTTATAGTCTATTGTCTACCTGACTGTTTGTTGTAACTTATTGAACCACTATGATTTTGAATATTTAGATTTAGAGAGCATTAGACACCAAAACTTCTTGACCTTTAACAACCCAACCTAGAATCAATAGATTTTTGTCCATCCCAACTATTCTAGTCAAGACAAAGCATGTTGATTCTCATTCAATCCAAAGTTCATTAACAGGATTATCTTATCATAATATTTAGGGAAATGACCACCTAGATGGATAATGATGTGATCTATCTATAAAGAAACTTGCAAGAAGTATAGGAGGCATGAGAATCCCTCCATGTTGTTTATCAAGTTGAATGATCTATGACACATCATGTATCATTAGAAAATATTCTCGAAGAGAAAGCAAGTGAAAATACTCAAAACAACCCATAATAAGGTGGAGAAGTTTAAAGGATGGAGGTTGCAATACTTTCCAACCTCATAGTCAATCTGGGTTAGAAATGCCTCCAAAGTGCGCCTTCTCTTTCAGAATGTAAAACAAGGTCCAAAGGTACTAATAAACTGAAGCGCTTCTTTGGAAAAGTCCTGGAGGTTAAGATGCGCCTTGTCTTAATGAGGTGCAACTCTTGGGTAAGAAAGCTTGTAAAGTGCGCCTAACTTAGTGAAGAGGTTGATAACTTCTAAACCCTTCCTGAAACTTAGATTGCTTCAACTGAAGATCATCTCGCACCAATACATCACCAAACTTTCAATCACAAGATCAATTCAAACTTAGGCGCTCATTAAGAGTCTTTCCAATGTTGGCGCATCTGAGAGGTTGAACTGGCAAGAGATGGTGCCTAGCTTCCTAGACCTTGTTTCAATATGTTTGAGTTCCAAAGTTGACTCAATGGTATCAAGATGGCGCCATAGAGTCTTTGGACTAGTTCCTTAGAGTTTCAAAAATATTCTAGCTCCTTGAAAATTCCTCCTACATGCTTGGGCGCCATTTCAAGGTCCTGGAACTATGATGTAGTGCCTTATTGCTCTAGGCACCCATTCATGACGGTGCAACTTGAGATTGGCGCCTAGAGTGAATAGGATTTCATCTTGACTTAATACACTGCCTCCTTCTGATGATTTTTGGGGTAGCAGAAAACCCTTCACCACGGGCAAATGTCTCAGAGATATAAAAAATTGAGAGAGGTTATTGTAGAGGCACTCTATGTGATCACGTTGCCTCAGACGGAATGTTTCTAAGTAACACACTTTTTGAGTAACATCTCATCAAAGATTGCTACCTTTTTGCACTTTGGACTCTTTAGGGATATCGTCGGTACAATGTAGCTCGGACTGTTTCGACATGTTTGGGTGAAAAATAAGACCATGCCTAGCGTAAGTGTACCCATCCAGACGCGTTGGAATAGTCAGTTTGGTCGCATTAGGAGCAGGACGAAAGTTACACCCCTTTACAACTTCACACTGCCTCCTTCTTATGATTTTTGTGGCAGCAGAAAACCTTTCACCACGGGAAAATATCTCAGAGATATGAAAAATTGAGAGAGGTTATTGTAGAGGCACTCTACATGATCGTGTTTCCTTAGATGGAATGTTTCTAAGTGACACGATTTTTGATTAACATCTTGTCAAAGATTACTGCCTTTTTGCACTTTGGACTCTTTAGGGATATTATGGGTACAATGTAGCTCGGACTGTTTCAACATGTTTGGGTGAAAAACAAGACCATGCCTAGTGTAAATGTACCCATCCGGACGCGTTGGAACAGTCAGTTTGGTCACATCAAGAGCAGGACGAAAGTTACACCCCTTTGCAACTTTACACTGCCTCCTTCTGACAATTTTTGGGGCAGCAGAAAACCTTTCACCACGAAAAAATATCTCATAGATATAAAAAACTGAGAGAGGTTATTGTAGAGGCACTCTACGTGATCGTGTTGCCTCAGACAAAATGTTTCTAAGTGAAATAGTTTTTGAGTAACATCTCATCAAAGATTGCTGCCTTTTTGCACTTTGGACTATTTAGGGATATCATTGGTACAATGTAGTTCGGACTGTTTCGACATGTTTGGGTGAAAAAAAGGACCATGCCTAGCGTAAATGTACCCATCAAGATGCGTTGGAACAGTCAATTTGGTCACATCAGGAGCAAGACGAAAGTTACACCCCTTTGCAACTTTACACTGCCTCCTTCTGACAATTTTTTGGGTAGCAGAAAACCTTTCACCACGGGTAAAATATCTCAGAGATATAAAAACTGAGAGAGGTTATTATAGAGACACTCTACGTGATCGTGTTGCCTGAGACGGAATGTTTCTAAGTGACATGATTTTTGAGTAACATCTCGTCAAAGATTGCTACCTTTTTGCACTTTGGACTCTTTAGGGATATCGTGGGTACAATGTAGCTCAAACTGTTTCGACGTGTTTGGGTGAAAAATAGGACCATGCCTAGCGTAAATGTACCCATCTGGACGCGTTGGAATAGTCAGTTTGGTCGCATCAGGAGCAGGACGAAAGTTACACCCCTTTGCAACTTTACACTGCCTCCTTCTGACGATTTTTGGGGTAGCAGAAAACCTTTCACCACGGGCAAATATCTTAGAGATATAAAAAATTGAGAGAGGTTATTGTAGAGGCACTCTACGTGATCATGTTGCCTCAGACGGAATATTTCTAAGTGACACAATTTTTGAGTAACATCTCGTCAAAGATTGCTACCTTTTTACACTTTAGAATCTTTAGGGATATCGTGGGTACAATGTAGCTTGGACTGTTTCGACATGTTTGGGTGAAAAGCAGAACCATGCCTAGTGTAAATGTACCCATCCAGACGCATTGGAACAATCAGTTTGGTCGCATCAGGAGCAGGACGAAAGTTACACCCCTTTGCAACTTTACACTGCCTCCTTCTGACGATTTTTGGGGTAGTAGAAAACCTTTCACCATGGGCAAATATCTCAGAGATATAAAAAACTGAGAGAGGTTATTGTAGAGGCACTCTACGTGATCGCGTTGCCTTAGACGAAATATTTCTAAGTGACACAGTTTTTGAGTAACATCTCGTCAAAAATTGCTGTCTTTTTGCACTTTGGACTCTTTAGAGATATCGTTGGTACAATGTAGCTCGGACTGTTTTGACATGTTTGGGTGAAAAACAGGACCATGCCTAGCGTAAATGTACCCATCCGGACACGTCGGAACAGTCAGTTTGGTTGCATCACGAGTAGGACACCAAAAATGCAAAAGTTGCTTTGTGCAACTTGAAAACATTGACACTTTTTTCCAACATGACTCAAAGACTCAAACTGACCCCAAATGTCTCAAAGTGACTTAAAATCACCTTGATTTTCATGCCTAATGTACATTATAGAGGTCGAGGCGCTCCTTATCATTCAAACATCTTAGATGAGCGCATAGGAAAGGAAAAAGCTCTAAGTTTCATCATCATGAGCGCCTAATATCAAGAGACTTTAATGGCTCAAACCTTAGCATGGAGTCCTAAGGCGCACTTCATGTCTCCTTTCATCCATTTTGGCGCCCTTATGTAAATTTTTCAACTTGATTTGGCACCCTGTATGTGAAGGAAGATCTAAATGCATGAAAGTGGATGTCGTTTTGCAAGAGTTTGGATCATCAAAATTGAAAGAAATAAGTCTATTAAGCTTGGGCGCCCTTGGTCTTCTTGATATTCATTATGAGCGCCTTGACAGAATGGTATATAGGTCATCATCATGATTGGGCGCCTTGGATCCAGAGTGTTGGAGAGATCATCAAATGGTGTCTAGAGGAAGTAGGGTGAGTTATGAGTTTGGTCACATCAGGAGTAGGACACCAAAAATGCATAACATGATGATGTAAAAATGTGTATATGTGTAAAAATGTAGGAGGAAATAAAAAAAGATAAATCTTACAAATTAATGTGCATACTTACAACTCAATGTAACATGACTTTACAAAATCAATGTGAATACTTACAAATTAATCCAATGAACCATCCAGGTCTGCTCTACTCTTTATTGTGTCAAGTATTGCTTCATGGTCAGACTCACACACCTTCCACAAGATTTTGTTCAAAGGTTTACCCCGATACTTTATCAAATGAACATTGGATGCCACAACAAGGTTTGAGTAGTGAAGAATCTTCTGATGCGTGTCAAAGTCCTGAAATAGCCAAATATTAACACTCTTATGTGGGTACCTTCTAAGCCATGTTCCAGTAATAACCACTAAGCCTGTAGGGTATTCGATATTTTCTCCATCTGTAACAGGGGCCTCCAATTTCTTTTTGGCCTCAACACAATGACATAAGTAATAATCTGTTCCCTCTTCATTATCTTCATCTGCAATAATTGCATATACGTGCCCTACATTGATATGTGTAGCAAATTAGATAAAATTAGTCAACATTACAAAAACACTACAAAGTAAGATGACATTACTTAGTTGAACTAGATGAAATTAGATGCATGTACGTGCCCTATAATACCTAGTTGAACTAAATCTGATATGTGGTCAAAGTCAACTGATGATTCCATCTATGTTAGTTCTAGTGCCGTCGGGGGTCGATACGTGTCAAGTGGGCTAAGATAACTTAACTGCCATTCGTCAAGCCACTCCTTTGACTTGCACTCATCCCAGACTTGAATTGTACAGGAAGAACAAAAGCATGACATCTTTCGTGTATGGATACTCCATGAACTTGCAATTGAGCTTCTGAAAGAGTGCATCTCATTTGATCCTGTCAGTGTACAACAGTCCTCATATGGTGCAATGTTAATATCATCTATCAACCAAAAAAATCTATGAACTGAAGACTTACCTTCATTACCTGAACCCATGGAAGCATTACACCACTCGACAATCAATTTTGCATCTGTCAACTTTGCATTGTCTTTATACTTTAACTCTTCTCATGCTATGGTTCTTTTGAGACATGCTCCTGCAACATCATGCTCCCCCTTTCCATGCCCGGCCTCACAAAAGTTCCACATATGTTGAATACCTATAAAATTATGCCTCCTACTCAACCAATAGAAATTCTGTGAGTTCTTGAATTGTGACGCATAGTTATCTGACCATATGATATGCTGACTGAACGATATGCCCCTTCTAGCCAAATCATTGTAGAACACCTGAAAGCAACCTTGCACGAACTCCGTAGAATGCGTGCGATGATCACTAATATAGAAATTATACTCCCTTATGATCTTTCTGTCATCCTCTGTACTATCATTTGCATGAATGAATGCGATGTGCACAAATATAGAAACCTGTGTGGAGTTGTAATATTGTGATTGCATCTCACATTGTGGCTGTAGACTGTAGTTCTCTACAAATTCAACGATTGAAACAATGCTACCAACTAGAAATGTGTCCTTGCATAACTTGAATTGCAAGTCCAACCATCGAGCTCTATGGGCATGTCTTGCATACTCATACACTATGTTGTCACGAAATATAGGCATAAACTGATACACTGGAATCTTTTCAATAACCAATTCACACCTCTTTGCTTCTTTACCATCTTTTGTATTGTATGCCAGTGTTTTATACTTGCCAAACTCTACTAGTTCATTTCCAACCGCATGTGTTCTTTCCATATGTTCACATATTGGCAAATGTTGCAAGCCACCACAATGATGACATGTGCCATCCAAGCATAATTTCTTGTAGAATATTTGACCTTCCTCTCTTTCACATAAAATTCTTGATATGAAGTCTCTTGAAGATGTTGGTGGGGCACATATGGCACAACCCTACAAATCATTGTTAGTATGCATATCTAAACATATAGACCTATAAACATCAAAATGGTTAGAAAATTCAATATGTAATCTACAACAACAAGTAGTGCGTGTGTGATTTATCTTAACATAGAAAGGTTTTAGCATTTCAAAATATCTTTGACAAATTTTAATTTGAGGATACTTCTCTAGAAATTTACCATAAAACTGTGTTTGAGTCTCATCCAAAAAATGCTTTAGATGTGGCTCGTGGTTCTGACTACTGATTCTCCTTCTTACCACATCCCTTTGATTCAGAGATACCCTTGTTTAATTCTTCCAAAAGTCTTCAATTAGTGATCTCAATGCTTCAACAATTGGTTTATCTTTTCGTGGTAGTCTCCCCGAGAATGCCCATAATTCATTGGCATTAGTGTCCTCAATTCTTTGGCGTCTTCCAATGGCTCTTGATAAAGTTTTCCTATTAATTCTCAATTCTTGACTTGTCTTTCTAATGAGATGAGCTTTCCTCATTTGATTACTTACTATAGTCGATGTAATCACACGCCGTGTTGCATTACTATCTTTTGTGCGTGAGGTGTTACCCACACTCTCATACACACTCATTAGATTCTTGACAATAGATTTTTCGATTGAAGCCTTTGATGTTCTCAACCCAAGAATTTTCATGATAGACCTATACTTTATACTTCGTATCATTTCAACGAATAGTTGACATCTTGCAGTCTCATTTAACTTGTCAAAGAACAATCTCCAAATCTTATTAGCATATCTTCTACAAGTGCGTTTTGGAATCTTACCTTCCATTGGCTGCAAAATATTCTCATCAATATCAATCAAATACTTTGGCTTTCTATGCAAAATTCTAGGTGGTGTTAAGCTAGGTAAATTCATCTCAACATTAGGAATTTCATCAATATTTAAATGAAATGGGTTAGATGGCATACCTTCGATTGAAGATGGAATAGATGACATACCTTGAGGTTGAGGTGGGAACGATGGCGTACCTCCTTCATCACATGTGAGTGATGATGTACTCTCAACTTGAGATGTGGTAGATGGTGTCCCTACATGTTGACTTGCGGTAGAGGACGTGTCTCCAACTATGGTATTCAAATCTCTCGTACCACAAAGTTTTTGCATTCATTCTCTTTGTGTCGCCAATACCATATCTCTTTGTGATGGTTGTGGTTCCTCTTCAATTGGTATGTCTTCATTTATCGTGTCCAATTTCCTCTTCTCACGAAGTTTCCTCATAGCCACTGCTTTCTTTGCATTCTTAGCTTCTATCTCTTCCTGTGTTGGTTTAATTCTTGATCGTTTCCTCGGCATGACGGAGAATTTGTCTGTAGCATGATAAAGAGACCAATATTAGTTCCTAAGAAATGAATACAAGATAATAGTGGGATTGTATTTTTTTTTATGTTGTAAGGATTTATTCTTGTATAGTTTGACATCATGGTATGTTAAGGTTTGTTTATTAGACATAATTATTAAAGAGCCCAAGTGTAGAAAATATACATGGCATCATATGAGATTGTAGGTTGCTTTCTTGATTGGGAATGTGTCTATTTTAAACATGTATGATAAAGCATGATAAAGTAATTCAATCCGAAATAAGGAAAATGTAAAGAACATGCATGTAAAGACTTGACATACCTAAAAAATGAAGATTCAAATGGAGAGAGTACCCAATTATGTAGTGTTTTTTTCTTCTTGCATCAAACTCCTCAACAATTTGAGTTTTTCACCACTTGCTTCCTTTTCAATGTTAAATTGAATAACACTCAAATATAATTACTAACAACAATACTATTAACTAATCTATAATGTTAAATTCCTAAAATTAAATCACAATTAACATTGCAACACTACAAAAATTGAAACTTGAATAGATATATATCAAACTTGGGGTGAAAACTATGTTATTTCCTCCTTCTCAAGTTGGCAAAGCAGAAAAGGTGGTGGAAAGATCATGCAAAGATGGTACAATGTGTCAAATGTGCATGTGAACTTCCCAACAGCATGAAAGCACTTCTTTTTTGTCGGAGCACGCACAGAATCAGTAAGAAAATAGAGCATGTGGGCCTGGATCATGGGGGTTAACACTTTTTTACCGTTTCAATAGCAAGACAAAACGAGAGTGCGTTATAACGCGCTCGCATTTTGTCCTGCTATAGATTGATCACATCCTTTGCATTGATCACATCTCTTTCCAAACCTTCCCCTTCAGACTTGAATGACCACAAGGTTTTTGAGGGAGAACTTTTCCTGTTTCCTACAAGAGCTTGCCAGATGCTCCGCCATATGATAGGCATAACAATGAAGGGGCAAGCCCTAAACCCTAATCCCTCAACCCTCGACATTATACCTTAAACCCTAATCCCTCATCCCTCAACCCTAAACCTTATCCGTAAACCCTAATCCCTCAACCCTAATCCCTCAGCCCTCAACCCTAATCCATCATCCCTCAACTCCAATCCCTCATCCCTATACCCTAAATGCTATCCCTATTCCTAACCCTCAACAGACTCGATACTATACCTTAAACCCTAATACCTTATCCCTAAACCCTCCAACCCTATCCTAAATCCTTATACCCTCCACACTCTACTTTAACTCTAATCCCTCGACCCTCAACCCTATCCCTAAACCCTTGACCCTCGAACCTCAACCCTCAACCCTCAACGTCAAAACCTAATCCCTCAACCCTTAACTCTGATCCCTCAACCCTCAACCCTATCCCTAAACCCTAAACCCTAAACCCTCAACCCTCAACGTCAAATCCTAATCCCTCAACCCTTCACTCTAATCCCTCAACCCTAAACCTGATCTCTAAACCCTCAACACTATACCTTAAACCCTAATCCCTCAACCCTCAACCCTAAACCTTATCCCTAAACCCTAATCCCTCAACCCTCAACCCTAATCCGTCATCCCTCAACTCTAATCCCTCATCCCTAAACCCTAATCCGTCATCCCTCAACTCTAATTCCTCATCCCTAAACCCTAAATGCTATCCCTATTCCTAAACCCTCAACAGACTCGATACTATACCTTAAACCCTAATCCCTTATCCCTAAACCCTCCAACCCTATCCCTAATCCTTATACCCTCCACACTCTACTTTAACCCTAATCCCTCAACCCTAAACCTTATCCCTAAACCCTAATCCCTCAACCCTCGACCCTAATCTGTCATCCCTCAACTCTAATCCGTCATCCCTCAACTCTAATCCGTCATCCCTAAACCCTAAATGCTATCCCTATTTCTAAACCCTCAACAGACTCGATACTATACCTTAAACCCTAATCCCTTATCCCTAAACCCTCCAACCCTATCCCTAATCCTTATACCCTCCACACTCCACTTTAACCCTAATCCCTCGATCCTCAACCCTATCCCTAAACCCTTGACCCTCGAACCTCAACCCTCAACCCTCAACGTCAAACCCTAATCCCTCAACTCTCAACCCTCAACCCTTGACCATTAACCCTATCCCTCAACCTCAACCCTCAACCCTCAACCCTCAACATTAAACCCTAATTCATCAACCCTAAACCCTAATCCCTCAAACCTAAACCCTATCCCTAAACCATCAACCCTCAACACTATACCTTAAACCCTAATCCCTATCCCTCAACCCTTAACCCTTAAAACTTAAACCCTATCCCTACACCCTCAACACTTGACACTATATCTTAAGCCTTAAACCCTCATCCCTAAAGCCTCAACCCTCAATCCTTAAACCTTCAACCCTAAACCCTATCCCTAATCCCTTTACCCTCGACACTCTAACCCTAAACCCTAAACCCTAATCCCTTATCCTTGACACTCTTATTTAACCCTAATCCCTTGACCATTAACCCTATCCCTCAACCTTAACCCTCAAGCCTCAACCCTCAACTCTCAACATTAAACCCTTAACTCTGATCCCTCGACCCTCAACCCTATCCCTAAACCCTAAACCCTAAAACCTTAACCCTCAACGTCAAATCCTAATCCCTCAACCCTTCACTCTAATCCATCAACCTAAACCCTATCCCTAAACCCTCAACACTATACCTTAAACCCTAATCCCTCAACCCTCAACCCTAATCTATCATCCCTCAACTCTAATCCCTCATCCCTAAACCCTAAATGCTATCCCTATTCCTAAACCCTCAACAGACTCGATACTATACCTTAAACCCTAATCCCTCTACCCTCGACACTCTTATTTAACCCTAATCCCTTGACCATTAACCCTATCCCTCAACCTCAACCCTCAACCCTCAACCCTCAACTCTCAACATTAAACCCTAATTCATCAACCCTAAACCCTAATCCCTCAAACCTAAACCCTATCCCTAAACCATCAACCCTCAACACTATACCTTAAACCCTAATCCCTATCCCTCAACCCTTAACCCTTAAAACTTAAACCCTATCCCTACACCCTCAACACTTGACATTATATCTTAAGCCTTAAACCCTCATCCCTAAAGCCTCAACCCTCAATCCTTAAACCTTCAACCCTAAACCCTATCCCTAATCCCTCTACCCTCGACACTCTAACCCTAACCTTGACATTAAATGCTAATCCGTCAACCCTAAACCCTAATCTGTCAACCCTAAACCCTATCCCTAAACCCTCAACCCTCAACACTATACCTTAAACCCTAATCCCTCAACCCTCAACCCTAAACCTTATCCGTAAACCCTAATCCCTCAACCCTCAACCCTAATCCATCCTCCCTCAACTCTAATCCCTCATTCCTAAACCCTAAATGCTATCCCTATCCCTAAACCCTCAACAGACTCGATACTATACCTTAAACCCTAATCCCTTATCCTCGACACTCTTATTTAACCCTAATCCCTTGACCATTAACCCTATCCCTTAACCTCAAGCCTCAAGCCTCAAGCCTCAACTCTCAACATTAAACCCTTAACTCTGATCCCTCGACCCTCAACCCTATCCCTAAACCCTAAACCCTAAAACCTCAACCCTTAACGTCAAATCCTAATCCCTCAACCCTTCACTCTAATCCCTCAACCCTAAACCCTATCCCTAAACCCTCAACACTATACCTTAAACCCTAATCCCTCAACCCTAAACCTTATCCCTAAACCCTAATCCCTCAACCCTCAACCCTAATCTGTCATCCCTCAACTCTAATCCCTCATCCCTAAACCCTAAATGCTATCCCTATTCCTAAACCCTCAACAGACTCCATACTATACCTTAAACCGCAATCCCTTATCCTCGACACTCTTATTTAACCCTAATCCCTTGACCATTAACCCTATCCCTCAACCTCAAGCCTGAAGCCTCAAGCCTCAAGCCTCAAGCCTCAACTCTCAACATTAAACCCTTAACTCTGATCCCTCAACCCTCAACCCTATCCCTAAACCCTAAACCCTCAACGTCAAATCCTAATCCCTCAACCCTTCACTCTAATCCCTCAACCCTAAACCCTATCCGTAAACCCTTAACACTATACCTTAAACCCGAATCCCTCAACCCTAACCCTAAACCTTATCCCTAAACCCTAATCCCTCAACCCTAATCCGTCATCCGTCATCCCTCAACTCTAATCCCTCATCCCTAAACCCTAAACGCTATCCCTATTCCTAGACCCTCAACGGGCTCGATACTATACCTTAAACCCTAATCCCTTATCCCTAAACCCTCCAACCCTATCCCTTAACCCTAATCCCTTGACCCTCAACCCTATCCCGAAACCCTTAACCCTCGAACCTCAATGTACTCAACCCTCAACGTCAAACCCTAATCCCTCAACCCTTAACTCTGATCCCTCGACCCTTAACCCTTAAAACTTGAACCCTAAAACCTATCCCTACACGCTCGACACTCGACACTATATCTTAAACCCTAATCCCTTAACCCTCATCCCTAAAGCCTCAACCCTAAATCATTAAACCTTCAACCCTAAACCCTATCCCTAATCCCTCTACCCTCAACACTCTACCTTAAACCTAATCCCTTGACCCTTAACCCTAAATGCTATCCCTATAGCCTCAACCCTGAACCCTAATCCCTCAAGGTCCTAAACTCTAATCCCTTATCCCTAAACTCTAAATCCTATCCCTAAACGCTCAACCCTCAATCTTAAACCTTAATCACTCAATCCTTATCCACCCCTCTCCTCCCCTATCTGGCTCACTCCCATCTCTACCCTACTCTGCCCTTGACACTATACATACATACATACATATAGGCATACATAGATACATACATACATACATACATACATATAGGCATACATACGTACATACATATTGGCATACATAGATAGATAGATAGATAGATACATACATACATATAGGCATACATACATACATGCATACATACATGATTAATAGCCTTGAACATAAAAAAATTTAAGGGGGACATAACATGAGTGTGTTATAACGCGCTCGCATTATGTCAAACATGACAAACAACAGACTTGCGAAAAGGAAAAATGCAAAGCAAACCATAAGGTGAGCGCGTTATAGCGCACTCGCGTTATGTCTTGCTTTGGGAATCCCAAGCCTTGGGCTTGGGATTTGCTTTGGATTTCCAACCCAAAGGCTTGGAGTGCCTTTTGAATAGTCACAGACGTGTTTTTCTAGATTCTTTAAGATTTCACATAATTTCGTTTGTGCTAACCCTTAGATTTGCACGTGTTTCAACGTCGAACAAATCAAACACCTGGGTAATGTTAGGCTTTCTCTTAGCTATTTGACGATGTGATTTTTTTCACATTTTAACAATGTTAAGGGTGTGTGCAAGAAGTTGTGTCCACTTATTGGCTAAAAAGTGGAAGTGTTTTCCCTGATTTTCAGAATTTGTCACATTTGACCTAAAAATTTGAAGCACTTAACGGTGGAATCTTGGAAAAAGTCACTAAATATGAAATGTAGTACTCAAAATCTAGTTTCCAAATATGTAATTTTTTTCAATACCCAGATGATAGAAAGTGATTTTGAATAGGTGTTTCTAAAAACCACTGTTTAAAAGTCACTTTTTTTTACTATACCATGTACGTGTACGTCATCCATATTTTGACCTAAATAATCATATTTTTCAAAATCCTTTTGGGAAAAGATTTGTAACTCACTGAAGCACGTTTTCCATATTTTTTTGTAATTTTTTATTGAATATATTTTTTTTCATTAATTTTTTATTGGCCATTTTTGGTCTTTTAAAAAATCATCGTGTACGTCACGCATAAGATGACCTAAACTTAACATTTTTTGAAATTTTTTTTTTTTAAATTGAAAAGAATTGTCTAAAGTACGTTTTCCTACAATTTTTTTTACAAAAAAATATGTTAATAAAAAGTTATTAAAATACTAAAAAACCCTAATAATTCAAGTTTATGGACCTATTTCATCAGAAATTGATTAAAAAATAGAAAAAATAATCCAATTGCAAAAAAAATTACATATTTAGAATCTACACTGTCTCATCTATAATGGGTTTTAATTTCGTCAAAATATACTGCAAAATAGACCTTCAGATATATGCCCAAAGTCACTATTTTGTTGTGACATTGACAGGACCTTCAAGTTGCAGGTCAAACCTGGTCCAGAGGTCAGGTTCGGGTCCCCAAAGCATTTCCCGAACCAGGTTACAAAGCAAAACCCGAGCTTAAAATTCAAATTTTAAATAATGGGATCCCGTTTTAAAACGGGATCCCGTTTCATAAAAGGTTAATATTTTAACCTTTATAAAACGGGATCCCGTTTTGAAACGGGATCCCGTTTTATAAAGGTTAAAATATAAACCTTTTATGAAACTCAAAACGGGATCCCGTTTCTTGAAAACGGGATCCTGCTTTTGGCTAGGGATTCCGAAGCAAAACGGGATCCCGTTTTTAAAAAGCGGGATCCCGTTTTTAAAAAGCGGGATCCCGTTTTATAAAAAGCGGGATCCCGTTTTGGTTAACCCGATTTCAGATTTTTTTCTAACTCTGAAACTTCCACCTTATGTGGACACAACTTCTTGCATTTACCCTTAAGCCTTTCATCTTTAATTTCTTTTGTTTGTGTGTCCATTTTTGGGCAAAAACCACTGTTTGGTCTTTTTTTCATTGTAAATTAACTATTCATTGAAATTTCAAAAAAATTACATATTTAGAAACTAGACTACATATTTAGAAACTAGACTCCATTCTACAAATATTAAAAAAAGAAAAAAATGATTTTCAATTAGTTTTCAAATTTTATAGGGGTAGCACGACCAAAATTCTATTTTTTAGGACGTGTCCACTTTGAAAATTACTAAAAAATCAAATATTCATCAAAAAATTATCAGAAAAATTGGGCATAAACTACATGCTATTAGCTAATTTCTCACTAAAGCGATTTTAAAAATACCAAAAAAAAGTTGACCTTTTGAGGGAGCCACAAAACATGCTATGTTATGTTTTTTTGATAGAAACAACACCAATTTCTGTGGCTCCCTCTTTTGAACCCCTTAATCTATGCCATTTTCAAAAAAAAATAGTAGTTTAGAAAGTAGACTCAGAGCACTACGAACATTATTTTGGTTGCATCTCCAAATTTTGAGTGTAACTATGCTCAATTTCTCATCCAAAGCCAGTATTTCCTGATTTCAGAAAAAAAAGTGGCCACTTAAGACCCCTTTTTGGCCCCCCATCTTCTTGCACTTACCCCCATGCCATACTTGATAGTATCCATTTCAGCACCCTGCAAAAGTCTTGAAATCCTAGATTTCTCTGAAAATATATTCTTAAAATGAAGTCTATTCCACTCTTGGATTTTATTCTTAATGAAACTTAATTTGTTCACCAACTGGAACATTCTTGACCCTTGTACAAAGGGGGCAGACTGCCACCATTTCTCTACATTAGCAATGAAGTCTGGATCTGTAAACCACATATCTTGGAACTTGAAATAGGATCTCTGATTCTTCTGGACATCAGCCAAAACTAGGAGGACCAGAAAATGATCTGACCCTGAATAAGGAAGGATATATGAAGACATCAAACTATTACCCTGAAGGCACTGGGGCAAAATGAGGAACCTATCCAGCCGTTCAGCTATCCTCCATCCATCTTTTCTCATATTAGACCAAGTGAAACTTCCATTTGATGGTTTATAGTCAAGAAGATTATTAGAAGAAACGTAATCTTTAAGATCCATTTGAGCCCATGATTGATCCACAGAGCCACCAATTTTTTTTGAAGATTTGAGAACGGCATTGAAATCACCTCCCAAGACCACATATTCCATGTTAATGAAGTGCAATAAGGAAGATAGATGGTTCCAAAGATTTAATTTTTGGGAAGCTCCAGAAGGGCCATAGATGCACAAGACCCACACATCTTTATCTTTAAAACAACCTAGAAATTTTCCAAGTATCCAATTTTCCCTATTTCCCACAACTTCCATCTTTGGTAAATAATTCTTCCAAAGTATAGCTAAACCTTCTGAGGATCCCTGCGCTGGATGAAAAACTATTTCCCAGTTTGCCCAGTTTTTGAAAAAGGAGGAAGCTTGGTCGTCACCCAGCTTAGTTTCTTGAAGAAAAATAATGTCAACCCCTGCCCCATCAATTTGAGATTTGATGAGGCAAATTTTGTTAGGGGCATTAATACCCATAACATTCCACGTAAGAAACCTCATGGCTCTCGTGGAGAGTCCTTAGCTCTCCTCTGCTTAAGTGCTTTGTCAATAGTGGTCTGTATTCCAGCATTAACCTCTTTTTGGGTTTTTGATTTCTTATGCCTAGAACTCTTCCTTGGCTGAGATTGAGATTCGGGACTTCCTCTCAAATAAATGGGGGTTTGGAGAATACCTAGCTCCCTGCTAGTTACCTCCAAGTCATTCTCTTGCAAAACTTCCATCACTATCTCATCAAAGAGAGAATTGGAAGTTTTACGGATCACTTCCTCCAAAAGAGTTTGAATCTTAACATCGCCAGAGTCCTCTTTATCTTCTGACTCTTTACGCTGGACAGGAACATCCTCTGATTGAGATCCATTCACCTGAAAAGCCTGTCCAGGAACCAAAAGAGACTTTCCTGGCTGGCACCTTTTTGAATCATTGGTCAACACAACAGCGGTCAAAGGCGTGCCCATATTTTCTTGAGAGGAAGGTGGTGGTGCCCACCTAGATTTTGGGTTTCAAGTATTCATTTGCAGGCCTTTTCAGAGAAACCCCAAAAAATTTCTAGGTCTTTCAGCCTTTTGTTGAATTGTATGTGTCTTTGTATGTACAAGTGCATATGTACATTGGCGGGCCTGAAAAAATGTTCAATCGACTTCATAAATGGTGAAAAAATGGTTGTATGCATCTTTGTATGCATATCGGGCTTGTATGTGATATTCGGGTGCATTTCTGGAGGTAAAAAAGGTGTTTGTATGTCGCAGATTCCTGAAATATTCTGCTGTTGTATCGAAAAGATTGTATGTATGTGTTGTTGTATATTTGATATACAATGGGTAAGATACAATGGAACATATAAGGGCCAGAATCAAAATTGCTTCAAATTTGTTGTATGTGCAGGTTGGTATCCGCCGTTGTATATTATACATACAACTACACATACAAGTGAATATACAAGGCAATATGCAAAGTGAACGTGACCAGTGAATTAACTGCATTTATGAAATGGGTGAAATCCGTCATTGTATATTGGGATTGTATGTTCCCAATATACAATCGGACATACAACAGGCATATACAAGAAAACATACAAAGCGGGTATGGTCAAAGTCAACAGTCTTCAAAAGCATGGTGGGCCCGCATAGTTGTATGTCTCAGATTGTATGTGTGTGCTAATATACAATGCAATGTACAAAAGTGCAGATACAACTCGGACGCGAAAGGAGAATGTATTGTGGCGGATAAGTGGCTGGGGTCCGCGGGTTGTATATCGCGCATTGTATGTGCGATATACAATGTGAGATGCAAAGATGCCGATACAATGTCGGATTCAAAATTTATTCCAATCTGCCTCATATATGTGATGGAATCCACATTGTATTATATTGCATTTGTATGTGCAATATACAAACGCGATATACAAAGAATAAAGATACGAGCCGAACCCGAATGCAATTTCAATTTGTTTCATAAAAATTTGGGGTCCGCCGCTTGTATACATTGTGATTGTTTGTATATGCAATTGCATATACAAATGCAAAATACAAAGGTTGATGCAATGCTCCAATAACAAGAATGGATACATTGGCTCATCGGTAGGACAATGCCTATCGGCGGACACTTCCAGGGTCTTTTTGACGGCCGATGGAGATACAAATATTCAGCGATAGAGAACCAATCAGTGGCTGCCACGTGTCCAAGTCAGTTGTATGTATATACAACTGCATATGCAAAGATTTAAAGGCAAAAAGTGGCGAAAATGGTAAAATGTGTTTGTGCTACGAAAAGTCAAAGAAGCAAAAGCCGCCTGCGTGGCGCGATCTCATTGGCTGATGACTTTTCAGCGTGGGTGACTGGGATTGTCCGATCCAGTCAGTGTGAACTGAAGCCATAGATCTCAAAGAAAAGAAACGAATCGACGGCCTGCTTCAAATTTTCATGAAAGGAGGAATTTCTATGTGTTCGCGGCTGCATTCCAGATAGAAGAAACTTCAGAAGCACGCGAACCATTACTGCATCCCGAAATCGGTAGGTTGGCATTTATGACAGAATTGCAGAGGTATGGGTCAATGGATGGATAGGCCAGCTACCATTTTTAATGAAAAATCTTCAAGTGGCTGCACGTCTCCCGAGTTCAACTGCTCCTTCCCTCTTCTTCTCCTTGGTGCATTCAATGTTCTAGGCGCCATTCTCATGGTGCGTTGTATTTGGAAAATTTTTGAGTTGACCATGTACCTTAATGTTGAGTACATGTTCTTGCTATATAGCGAACTGTGTCACTCATTTTTTTGGGTTGTTGAAGACTTGGGCTTTTTTTTGGAAGGAATAATGAAAAACAGAACATTTCCTTCGCTATTCTGTCTCTTTTGGAGTTTATGAGTTGCGTTTGAATGCACATTGCACATATGTTCAGTTTCATGTCATTTTATATGAAAAATGTTTTGTTACATGTGTTTAGCTGTTTGTCTCCATTTGTTTTATGCATCCCTTCTTTTGAATCTGGTTGCTAAGGGTTACTAAGATTCTAGGATACAGATTTGCTGTGTTGCATGCTTGATCTCTAACTTCCATTCAAAGAGTGGATTAAACTGTTATAGGTTAAGTATGAAGAAGAATGTATGTCAGCAAGGATATTTGTAAGTAGAGATTGCTAAATACTCATTCTTGGGTGGTGTTTGTAAGGCAAATACCAGTCCTCACCCCTTGAAACTTGAATGCCAGTGCAAATCATTCACTTGTATACGTCTAGTTGACTCCTTGCCCTGAGATAGGCACCAGTCTGCTTCTTGTGTAGTAGTTATGATCCAAAACCCCTTGTCTTGCATCCAAAATATAAAAACAAATCATTTCAAATCTGTAACCTGTTAGTTTGTAGGAGTAGAAATAGGACCCTTGCATACTCTCATCCTTAACCAGTTAGATATGTCCAAGAACATTGCCAGCCTTGTGATCTATCATGCAAATCTTGGTCCAAACATGAGAGTATTCTGCCTGTTGTTGTAAATCTAAATCTTTCTGTCATTGGGCAAGTCAAGGTTAAATCTTTAGCTAATAGGGATACCCCCCTTGGTGTGGCAGAACCAGAAGTGAAGGGGAGGCAACTCACGCAACCTCCTGTATTTGTTGGCCGAATCTGCCTGTGCATTGGAACTGGCAAACCCTCTGCCGATTCAGAGAGAAAGACCCAACAGAAGGGAAGGTATTTTCCTGTTGGGGCACTTTTGATTCTACCTCATTCCCTTGTGGAAACTCTAAGTCTTCTCCTTCTCCCTGGAGTTCCCCAAATCCAATCTTGAAGCCTTCAAAATGGACATCAAAAGAGCCTAAGATCAAATCTTCTGTATTCTCCTCTACAACCCTTTCACATATTTCTGAACCTATGGAAATCTCTCCCTCATTTAATCCCTAGTTTGGGACCTCCATACATGGCGCCAACTCTGGCTATTCCTGTGGGTTACCCATAACCCCACTCGGGCACCAATGTGACTCAGGAGTATTGCCTTGCTCTCTTCCAATCCCCAGCATCCAATTCATTCTAGCTAGATCATCATCTGTAAAACTGTCAGTCAAGCAAATTTCCTATAACCATTGGCTAGCCTGCGTATTGAGAAGGATACGCTTTGGGGGTAGCTCTTCTGCCTTCAAGACTATGCAAATTTTAATAGTAAGGGTGAGAAATTGGTCAAAGGTAATTTCAAAGTCTTGGAATAAACCCATCTCATTGCCTATGGCCTGGATGGAATTCTCTTCCCTATACTCAGCCAGTAAGAATGGAAGTTCCAACCATATGAGGAGATAGGGGACTTTTTCTGCCCCCACATCAAAGTTTTGTCTCCAGCCTTGGCAAAAGATTGTTGTATTTACAAATTTCCATAACCTCTTGTGGAGCACATAGTTTCTATCCTCTTTCTTATCAAATAGGAATGTATAAAACCCATTCCCCATTGAGCTAACCTCTTTTGGATCTGGCCATACCTTTTTGAACCATTCTATAAAATCATCAGTGGAAAAGTTAGGGGATAAAACTTTACCTATCAGTGCCGCCCCGAGCAGTTTAGAAGTCCTCTCTTTCAGACCATCACCATTAAGGTAAACACTGAGCTGCTTCTTTTCTTTTCTTATAACCTTCTTGACTGTCGGTTTGGGGACCCAGACTTCCTTGGTCCTCATCTTTGGATTCCTCTTTGCTTGAGAATCAAATCTTTGTGCCGGGATATCCACTTTGAAATTTCTTTTTTATTCGATCCCTCAAACGCCTGTGACACTTCTTCCTCTGTTCATGGAATGAGTTCCATTTAGGCGGGTGAAATTTTGAAGCTCCTTGAACCAGACTGTCTTTGCTCAAGAAGTTGTTAAACTCTTGCCACTGGGAGGCTAAAGGTTTTCTCCTTGGTTGAAATCTTCTGACCAGCTCCGAAAATCTCTGTTTAGTCCTAGGGAGCGGCATGTGCCTATCTTGACGTTGCGGCCTTCTTGAGCTAAAAGACCGGTCTCTTCCTAGACTCCTAAAATCCACTGGAAGTAAATTATCATGTCGAGCCTCAGAATGGACGAAGGAAGACCGATAGGGAGCCGAACAATTTGAAAAAATAGCCATTCTGTAATTGCTTGCCATTTCAACTCATTCTTTTCATATACTTAACTGGGGTCTAAGTGTGCCACCAACTCCTCTTCGATTTAGTAGACACCTGAAATTTGCCAATTTGTTTGCAAACACAAGTGGGACTTTCACTTCAAAATTGTTATTGGGATTTAAAATTCATCAAATCTTGAGAAATTATTACATATCAAATTTCTATGGATTTAAAAAATTTTACTGCAATTTGAAAAATGAAATTTCTCCAGATCTTGAACATTTGAGCAAAGATTAATTATGTGCTGATTCTTTCATTTTTTTTTGGGATCCACCTATTTTAGTTTTACATGTTCACTTCAAGTTTTAAAAATACTAAATTTATTTGATCCGCCTAGTTTAGATTTGCATCCTCAACTCTGGTTTTGGTGGCCTACTATATTTGCATGTCTGTTCTGTGATTCAAACTCGGGACATACGAAGGAAAATTTCAATTTTTCTTACGATAATTTTTATGTGATTAATGAATGCAGTGGAGAAGAAGAGAAGATTGAATCAGAGAAGATAAAAACACCTACATACGAAGTTGTAGTTTCCGACATCAATTTGGCTCCTTTAGGAGAAGGTCAAAGATCTATAATTAGTTTTTTTTCTTTAAAAAATAAAAATAAATTTCATAACAAATAGTTTTTTTACGCTACGGACGATATGAAAGATTTTATGCCAAGATACTTTCATTATAGACTTCTGTCAAGTATGCTTGAAATTGAATTTGGTTTTGATGTGTAATTAGTAAATTTTTGTTGATTCTGCAGCATATGCAAGTAGTTTCAATGTGTTAATTTGAGGATTTCCTCTACAGTGCACCACATCCTCACAACTAACTTTTTTTTAATAAAAGTAAAGGTTTTATTCAAATGAAGGCATTCTTTTGCACCCGTAAGAAATCTCAGAAATAGAAGTGCAGATAACCATCACATTGAATGTAATGATCAACATATTGGCATTGTTGGAGCAATCCAAGGACAAGAATATCCATGTGGAGAACAAGATCAATGCAGAAGATCATCCTCCTCTTGACGTGGAGGATCAATGTGGAGGATTCATTGTTTTGATCCAGAGTTATCTTCCTCTAGATCTGCTTCTAATCTTTGTATTATACATTCTCGTTGAATACAATCTTCAGTTTTATTAAAAATATATTTACATCCTCAGACCTAAATTTGCTTGCAATTGTATTACATTAAAGTTGGCAGTAAAATTTATTTTCCTTTGGTATTGAGTTTGTGCTTAATATCTTCCTGTGTTTTTGTTTGATTCTTTTTCCGAGACATGATTTTTTATAAAGCATTTATTTTTATAAAAAATGTATTTATATCCTCCAGAACTAACTTCGCCTGTAATTGTATTACACTAAAGTTAGTAGTGAAACTTGTTTTTCTTTGGTATTGAGTTTGTAATCTTTCTAACTTTTTGTTTGATTTTTTTCTAAGATATGATATTCTCAGAATTAGCTTTTCCTTTGTCACAGAAATGTCTTTATGAATCTGTTTAGTATGCTTAAATATATACGCATTGATTTCATGTTGCTTCGATGTCATTTAGTTTAAGTCATTCCTCATTCCTGGCTATAATCCCCACCTCTCTACCTAGAGATAACTACCTACATCTCTCTCTATCCACCACTCTCTCTATCTCTCAAGTTGCCCATTCTCTTTACCTCTACCTCTCCCTAACTGGGGCCTTCGTAGCTCTCTCCCCCTCTCTAACTCTCCATATCCCTCTCCCTATCTCCAACTCAACTTCATTGTTTTTTCTAAAGTGGTAACATATATTTCTATTATAATTTATTAAAAAAATCAATTCACTTTTCATTTTAGATTATTTCTTTTTTTAAAAAAAATCTTTTATCTAAAAGTTTTATTTAAAAAGCCACACTTCCTAATTTTAAAACAAACTCTTGTAGCTACTTTTTTGTTTTCTTTCTCTAAAATATATTTATAATAATTGTTAGCTTTTTTATCCAATAAATTTTTATCATGAATATTTTTTAACTTTTTTATTTTTGTGTTTTTATGATTTTTAATGCTAAATTAAGGAATAAAAGAAAATTTTTAAGAAAAGATTTGTTGAAATATTTTTAGAAAACATAATAATTTCTACAATATAACTTAAGAGTATAAATCAAAAAAATAAAAAGAATGTTTATTATTTAGAAAGTTTTATTTTATTAAATAAATAATTTTATTTTTTATTTTTATTTTATTTTAATATGTATTTCCTTCATTTGTGATATAGAAAGTGGAGCAAATGTTGCTGAAGAACACAGAGTTGATGTTAGCTAAGAGGAGGCCCAAGTGCAAACAATGGATGTTGGAGAGGGGTTAGGATCACTTCCTTTGACTGGTATGGATGAGCATATTAATCTAGCTGAAGAGGTGAAGAGAAAAATTTCTTATAGAAATTTAGATCATTTACTTAAAATGTATATTGAGAAATTGAAACATTATGTTGGACAACCTAAACGTACTGATAGGAGGTCAATGAATAAAACTACAAAGGAAATAATTGCTCATTTTGATAATCTTGATTCACTTGGCCGAACCCAATTGTTATCAATTGTACTTCTTAGTAAGGAGCTACATGAGCCACTACAATTGTTGGGTGTCAATTTGTGATTGAAAAAGGGGAAAGGTTCACACCTAGAGAAAAATATTGTTGAAAATGATAAAGAAGGTTTGACTTCCATCGGGAAACAATCTCGATTCGCGGATAAGTCCATTTCAAGAAGAGTGATGTTGACAGGTATTTTAAATGAAAAAATGTCCAAAAAAAGAAAATTGTCTTCAATTTCAACTGAGATTGGCTTCAGTAAAAAGATAGTAACAAAATATGTGAAAAGGAGAAAATCATTGGATGATAGTACCTCAGAAGGCAATTGGGCAATTATATGTAGAGCTCCTCCATCTGACAGGATTCAAGATGTTGTTAGCAACTTGATCTCAACATTTTGGAATGATAATACTCACGCTTCATCAAATAGTAGAGATGTTATTAAACACAGAATTGGGCCCAATAGTTATGAACTACATACAAAACATTGGCTAGAGATAACACAACATGAAATATATGTGAACTTTTGTAATTCAAATCCAAATATAAAGGTTGGGCAAACAATGTTTGAAAGGTTAAGGCCATATTATGTGAAGACAAACAAGGTTTTTGAAACTTGTTGTCATTATCATATTGAATTTGATCTCTACTGTCAGGTGTTTCAAAAGATTTGTGAAGATGCAATGTGTCGTACCTGTTTGTATAATTTTTAAAGATCTTTTATGTGTGTTATTTTTATTTTAAGTGTGATCTTTTAGACTAGAGAGAAGATGCAGAAGGGGTTTTAGTTTTCCTGCAAATGTGTGTTGTTGGAGCATATAATATAGAACATATAACCAAAACCCATAAAAAGTACAATAGATATGAAGAAAATAACAAAGACCTAGATAGCAAAATAGCCAAATATGAATTACTATGACATACTCATATCCAGAAATGCAACTCGATACAAGTGCTAAAAGTGCACCAACAACTGGGTATAGCTAGAATCACTCCAATCTCCCAAGAAATACAAAGATGAGCATACAAAATAATATCAGCGATACAAAGGGCTCCAAACACCTCTAGCAATGCAAAATCCACAATACCCACAAAGAGGAATGAAGCCAAAATGCCCCCACGTCACTCCTGGAGGTGTACGACCTATGCTGGAAGTGATGAACAACCACAAGAAAGGTGTATGGTCGCTGGAATAAGTCTACAATGAACTGTATGCTGCCCTCAAGGATAGGAGACTAGATATGAATGCCAAATCTGCCTCAAAACACCTCAAAACTCCACCAATAAATGGTACGTCCAAGCATAAGGAGGTACGACCAGCAATGGGAATAACACAACAATAATAAACTCACAATAAACTCTTCCCAACCCACAAGAAATCACTCCAATCCCTTTGAAATCAGTCCTCAACAATGATAGATGAATGATATGTCAAATCTTCTCAACTTCTCTGAATGACTCCATTATATGCACAAATGTGAATGCTGAATACATCCACTCACAATGGCACTGTTGGGTGGTCTTTCACACTTGTAGAATGCTATTACATATGGAGGTTTTTATCTCCACAAGCCTCTAGTTTGAATCCTCAAACCCTTCACAATAGCAAACCCAAGCAGAGCTCACAAGAAGAAAATATCATAAAGCAAGCATAATACCAAATGAGCCCTTCAGCACCTTTTATAACTTGCTCCAAGCCCAACGCCACTTTTGGAGGGAATTTGCATTTTTTTTAATATTTAATTTACATTCCCTTATGACTCCCCATGGACACCCACCTCCTAGAGGGTCACTTTTATGTTATTACTCATTTTTATAAAGTGACCAAATAATATTTATTTGTAAAGTCCCATCACATAATTATATTAAACTTTGGACTTTAAAATAAATATAAAGACAGTGTCGGAATGCCATGTTCTTTAGCTCGTTGGAAAGGTCTCAACGAGATGCTTTTGACCCCACTCTGAAAAACCTGAACTGACATTGAACCCGAACTTACTAAAAATAGTAAGTAATGCTCAAGATCAAATTGGGCCAACTTTGAAGGTGCCAACTAGATCCTCTGAATGCGAACCAGCTCTCCATCATCGACAAATGCCTCCGAGCCAAACTAACTCTAATTCCCTATCCAAACTACTAGTCCATGGGAACTAAGTGATGGACTAACCATGTGTCATGAAGGGGATATTACAGTTTGCCCTCCTTAAGATTGCTTACCTCAAGCAATCTCAAGTTAGGATGCTCCAATATCTGCTCATTCTCCCAAGTAGCATCCTCCACTAGCAAGTTCTTCCATTTGACTAGGTACTCTCTGATGATCCTGCTCCTCAAATTGTGTTCTCTAGTGTCAATTATAGCTTCAGGTACCAATATCAATTTCCCCTCTTCATTAAGAGGAGGCAACTCAACTGATGGTATCACATTATGTCCCAACGCCTTCTTGAGGTGAGATACATGGAATACATTGTGTACCCTACTACCTGTCGGAAGTTTCAACTCATAAGCCACTTCTCCAATCCTCGTAGAGATCCTGAAAGGTCCATAATACCATGGCTTCAACTTCTCTTCTCTACTCTTCTTGAGAGTGGACTGCCTATAGGGCTACAACATGAGGTATACCATGTCACCAACCTCAAAAGATTGCTCAGTCCTCTACTGATCTGCATACTGCTTCTGCTAATTCTGAGCCTTTTGTATATTCTCCTTTAAAGACCTTATGATGTCCTGACTCTCCTGAAGAAGGTCTTTGGCCTTAGGCACTCTGCTATCACCAAACAGTAACTCAACAAAGTTCGGTGCCTCATCCCGTACAATGCCATGAAGGGTGACATCTGAATGGACATGTGGTAAGTGGAATTGTAATAGTACTGCCCCATGTGAAGCCACTTAACCTTGCTACCTTGAAACATAGTTTTGGAGGTATCCTTCCACCTATTTGTTAACTATCTCTGTCTGACCATCAGTCTGGGGGTGGTAACTTGTACTGGGTGTGAGCTCTGTCCCTGTCAACCTGAAAAGCTCCTGCCAAAAATTACTAAGGAACCTGCTATCCCTATCACTGACAATGTTCCAAGGCAACCCATGGAGTCGAAATATCTCACGAAAGAACAACTCTGCAGCTTGTACTGCAGTGAAAAGTGGTAGGGATGACAAAGAAGTGTGCATACTTTGTCAACCTATCCACTACCACAAAAATGTAGTCCCTACCTTGGACTTTTGGTAGACTTGTGATAAAGTCCATAGAAATGCTATCCCACTTCCTCTCAGGAATGGGTAAGGGCTGCAATAAACCTCCTGGAAATGAGTGCTCCTATTTGTTCTGCTGGCATATCGGGCACTCTCTCACATACTGCATCACCTCTGTCTTGAGGCCCTTTTAGGTGAACCTCTCTCTAACCTGCCTGTAAGTTTTGAAGTACCCTAGGTGTCCTGCCATCGGCAAGTCATGGAATGCCCTCAAAACCTTTTGCTCCATCTGAGATCCTGACACCAAAAAGATCATGTCCTTGTAAATGATTAAATCATTTACCACTGTGTACCTGTCATCCTTAATGGTACCATCAATTATTCCAGTAGCCCATGCATCCTTAGCATACTCAGCTGATATCATCTCTCTCCAATCATTTGTAATGGCGCCTAGTGCACACAAATGGGGCCTCCTAGATAAAGCATCAGAAACAACATTCTTCTTACCTTTGACATATATAATATCAAAGTCATAGGCCTGTAGCTTGCTGACCCACTTTTGTTGCCTCTCGTTTAAATATTTCTGTTCGAGGAAATGCTTTAGACTGTTATGATCTGTCTTGAGTACAAATTTGCTACCCACCAAATAATGTCTGAATTTAGCTAGTGCATGCATTATGGCTAAAATCTCCTTGTCGTAAATGCTGTAGTTGCATTCCACACCCCTCAACTTCCTACTCTCAAATGCTATGGGGTGCTTATCCCACATAATTACTACACCAAGGCCTTCTCCTGAGGCATCACACTGCAACTCGAAAGGCTTGCTAAAATCTGGTATTGCCAACATAGGGCATGTACTCATAATCTTCTTGAATATGTCAAAGCACTCCTGTGTACTCCCTGTCCAACTAAAAGCATCCTTATGAGTCAAATCTGTGAGGGGTGCAGCTGACTGAGAAAACCCCTTGACGAACCTGTAGTAATATCCACATAAACCAAGGAATCCCTTCAGCTGAGTGAGATTCTTTGGTGGCGGCCAGTCCACTATTGCCTGAATCTTCTCCGAGTCTACCTTCACGCTACCAGCACTGATAATGTGACCCAAGTATAACAACTTGGTCATCCCAAACTCACACTTTGACATCTTAGCATATAAAGATTCTCTCTCCAGGATGCTCAGCACAATGTCAATGTGTTTTAGGTGCTCTTCCCATGTCTTACTGTAAATAAGAATATCATCAAAAAATATCAGAACAAACCTCCTCAACTATTCTCTGAAGACTCTATTCATGCAAGAATTGAATGTAGCTTGTGCATTAGTCAAGCCAAATGGCATGACCAGGAACTCAAAGTGCCCATAGTGACACATGAATGCTGTCTTCTCCACATCCTCATCTCAAACTCTAATCTAATGATAGCTAGATCTCAAATCAATCTTTGAGAAATGACAGGCCTCGTGTAACTCGTCAATTAGCTCATCAATTCTATGAATAGGATACCTGTTTTTGATTATTTTCTTATTGAGCTCCCATTAATCAATGCACATTCTAAGAGTCCCATCCTTTTTCTTTACTAACACCACTGATGATGCAAATGGACTCTTACTCGGCCTTATGTGTCCCATTTCGAGAAGCTCCTTAATAGCTTTCTCGATTTCATCTTTATATCTCTTCGGGTGCTGGTAAGGTGTAGTGATCATTGGTTTCGCACCCTCCTCCAACTCAATCACATGCTCGATACCCCTGTTGGGTGGTCTACCTGGAGGAATGTCACTAAATACTTTGGTGTGTTTAGTTAGGAGTGCCTATATGTCGGGTGAATACTCTCATTTCTACTGCTTTGAAACTGTAGGCATCACCATTACCTCAGCTGCCCACTCAACCTGATCATGGTGAATCAACCTCTCCATTTGCTTGAGAGAAACAACCCTCAATCCACCATCCGAGATGCCCCTGAGTACATGTTTCACTTCGTTCACTTCAAACTTCATTTCCATTGTCCTCAAGTTGATAGTGAACTCTCCTATCTCATGTAGCCACTTCATTCCCAGCACAACATCCATTTCACCCATGCTAACCACATAAAACTCTAACTGACAAGTATAATGGTTTCGCTGGATCGTCAAGTTGGGAATCCTCCTAGTGCAGGTAAGTACAAACCCATCGGCTACCTTTACCCTGAACCCTGTAAACTCCTCTGTCTGCAATCCCCTCTTAGCAACCAAGCTCTCATCTATGAAGTTATGAGTGGCACCTGTATCTAACAATGTAATGCATCTTTGTCCACCCAATACTCCTCAGATCCTAAATGACCCCTCTCTGAATGCTAGAAATATGGGCTGTGGGTAGGGAGGTATCCTCATCCTTATCTGGTACTTCAGATGCAACATCTGTCCTCGAATCATCATCCTTTGAATGCTGCTCTGAATGTGTGTCTAAATCCACAGACTCGTCAGCTGAAAAGTACTCAATTTGTTTTGCCTTTCCTTGGGTAGCACAATTGTGCTTAGGATCCCAAGGCTCTCTGCAATGGAAACAAAGTTTCCTCCTCCTGAGATCATTCAGTTGATCACTATCTAATCTAGAAGAACTCTTCTGAGGCTGGTGTCTTGAGTCCCTATGGAAAGGTCTTCTATCTCTCTCCTTATCCCTCCTATGCTGAAAGTTCTTGTTCTGAATTTTACTCCTCCATGTTGAAGACTCCATATCACGGGTCTTCCTCATGACCTCCTGTAATGACATAGGGTCTAAACCCTTCACCCATCCTCGAAGAGGATTAGACAAACCATCAACAAAGAGCACAATCAACCTCCTCTTAGATATGTCTGAAACCATGACTGAAAGATCTTGGAACTCTGAAATGTACGAGTCCACTGAACCACTCTGTCGCAACTATGCCAGCTCCTTAAACTGCAGCTCTGGGTCCTTCTTCTCAAACCTATCAATGAGTCTGGCTATGAACTCAACATAAGATGTGATCTGGTCATGTCCCAGAGTCACCTTCCCATTGCTTCACCACTTGTGTGCACTACCCTCCAAGTGTTAGGCTGCATACGTGATGACATCCATCTCTAGCATGGGGCTGATCTGAAGGTAACTGTCCAACTTTTGTACCCACGCTCTTGCTGAAGTTTTTCCCAAACCATTAAAGTATGGTAAGGTCATCTTACTGACCTTCTTCTGCAGCTCATTATTCTGTTGCCTATTACCCCCTCTGGGTCTGTGTCTCATCTAGAGATCTGAATAATCTCTGAAAGTCATTTCGGCTCTAAACCCTTCGCTAGACGCCTGCCAGTCTCTAAAGATCTCCTCCTAAAACTCTAATTGTGCAGCATCCCTCTTAGGTATCTCGTCCCTTGGTCTAAAAGTTAGAATGCCTGGTCTATTTGCAGTTGTGAGTTGTGTAACACCCTGGTTATTCACCAAAGCCTTTCCATCATGATTCCTGTGTCCATTTCTATCACCAATGTTTCTGTCACCATTCCTATCTCCATGACCTCGGTCTCTCTGTCTATCATCCTCATTCCTATCTTGATCCCTGTCATTCCTGTCTCGATCCCTATCATTTTGGTATCTATTCCAATCTCCATTCTCCTCTTCCTCCAACTCAGGAAATAATCAGCCAAGGAGCTGACCAAGTGCCAACTGAGACCTGTCCAAGCTAGCAACAATCTGCTGTTGTCCTCTAGCCAGGTCATTAAGGATATCTCTGGTGCTTAGCTCTTCAATCTCCTTGTCTCCCATTTCCCCTATATGCTTTGGGAAAGGAGGTAACTCTCCTGAAAAGGGGTTTGTCCATGACACCTAGGAATCATCCTTTGTAGCTGCTACCTCTATCTGTGGATCTAATTCAAATGGATCAATTTGTGGTACTAGATTCAACTGTGGAAACTATGTTCCTTGTCTTTCCCTGGTATTTTTGAAAGGATATCTATCTGTCAGTTGCATGTCTCATTTTCATTTCTGCATGTCTATTTCAACCTCACAGGATGGCAAGATCATAGCTCTGATACCACTGTAATGTGTCGTACATGTTTGTATAATTTTTAAAGATCTTTTATGTGTGTTATTTTTATTTTAAGTGTGATCTTTCAGACTAGAGAGAAGATACAGAAGGGGTTTTAGTTTTCCTACAAATGTGTGTTGTTGGAGCATGTAATATAGAGCATATAACCAAAACCTAGAAAAAGTACAATAGATATGAAGAAAATAACAAAGACCCAAATAGCAGAATAGCCAAATATGACTTACTGTGACATACCCATATCTAGAAATGCAATTTGGTACAAGTGCTAAAAGTGCACCATCAACTGGGTATAGCCAGAATCACTCCAATCTCCCAAGAAATACAAAGATGAGCATACAAAATGATATCAATGATACAAAGGGCTCCAAACACCTCTAGAAATGCAAAATTCACAACACCCACAAAGAGGAATGAAGCCAAAATGTCCCCATGTCACTCTTGGAGGTTTATGACCTATGCTGGAAGTGATGAACAACCACAAGGTGTATGGTCGTTGACATAAATCTACAATGAATTTTATGCTGCCCTCAAGGATAGGCGACCATATATGAATGCCAAATCTGCCTCAAAACACCTCAAAACTCCACCAATAAATGGTACGTCCAAGCATAAGGAGATACGACCAGCAATGGGAATAACACAATAGCATTAAACTCTTCCCAACCCACAATAAATCACTCCAATCCCTCTGAAATCAGTCCTCAACAATGATAGATGAATGATATGTCAAATCTGCTCAAGAACTTCTCCGAATGACTCCATTATATGCACAAATGTGAATGTTGAATACATCCACTCACAATGGCACCAGTGGGTGGTCTTTCACACCTGTAGAATGTTGTACCTATGGAGGTTTCCGTCTCCACAAGCCTCTGGTTTGAATCCTCAAACCCTTCACAATAGAAAACCCAAGCAGAGCTCACAAGAAGAAAATATCATAAAACAAGCATAATACCAAATGAGCCCTTTAGCACCGTTTATAACTTGCTCCAAGCCCAACGCCACTTTTGTAAGGAATTTGCATTTGTTTTAATATTTAATTTACATTCCCTTATGACTCCCCATGGGCGCCCACCTCCTAGAGGGTCACTTTTATGTTATTACTCATTTTTATAAAGTGACCAAATAATATTTATTTGTAAAGTCCCATCACATAATTATATTAAACTTGGGACTTTAAAATAAATATGAAGACAATGTCGGAATGCCATGTTCTTTAGCTCGTCGAAAAGGTCTCGACGAGATGCTTCTGACCCCACTCTAAAAAACCCAAACTAACATTGAACCCGAACTTACTAAAAAATAGTAAGTAATGCTCAAGATCAAACTGGGCCAACTCTGAAGGTGCCAATTGGATCCCCTGAATGCAAACTAGCTCTCCATCATCGACAAATGCCTCTGAGCCAAACTAACTCTAGTTCCCTATCCAAACTGCTAGTCCACGGGTACAAGATATCAACCCAATGAAGTTGGTAAATTGCAAGAGGTACAAGTACATAAAGTTTCAAACAAAAAATAAGAAATAATCTACAAGGTTAGATTATGTGGAAGAGGAGATACCTATTGGAACATTTATGGAAAATTTTCGTAAATTGATTCAACCATACATACATCATGCTTTTTTTTGCTAAGTGGCAAGCACAACAATTTCAAACATTAAGAGATACTTTCCCACCTGGAACAATTTTATTAGTTGTTGACTTTGCAGAAAATTACTCTTTTGTACATCAAAAAGAGATTCAGTCATAATATTACTTTTCAGAGCAGATCACTATTATGGTGCATGTGTGTTATCGACATGCACAATTGGATTTGGATGGTGTTGAAAGTACATTTCAAACACGAGTAATCAAGAAAGTATATCACTTTTATATTAGTGATGATAAATAGCATAACACACTTTTTGTACAACATTGCAAGCATATTCAGGGCCAAGTGAAATGTTGGCAAGCATATATATATATATATTCAAGTGAACATGGCAGCATTGCATATATACATATAAACGACATGGAAAATTTATGCACCTGTGGGAGGGAGCTCGACGTGTATGGTGATGGTGATGCGGGGTCTTCACCTTCATCCCATTCCCTGTCACCTTCGTTCAACTGCTGCGAGCTCTCAAATGACAAAAAAACTGTCATTTGAGAGTCTTAACCTATTTTATAAAAAAAATAATAAAATAATGCCTTTAATCAAAGACATCTTCGATCGAAGGCATTATTTTATTATTTTTTATTTGACACTCAATGGCCTTTGTTCGTAGACCCCCTTTAAATGAAGGCTTCATTGATTTGTTATTTGATTTGGTCGACAAGGCCTGCGTTCGAAGATTCAACCTTCAAACGAAGGTGTCTGCTAGAGATTTTTTGGCACCTTCAATTTTTCTTCGTCCACAAAAGTGTAACCCACTATTGTGGGATCGCCCTGCTAGGGGAAGTGTGTCAAGCCTTCCATCCTTAGGTGCCTCAAAGAGGTTTTCACCCTTGGATACATCCTTTATTTTTACTTTTTCTATGTCTAATAGCACCGCAGAGAGGTTTTCACTAGAAGACCTATTTATATTTTCAATAATTTTATGACTGAAAGGCTTGGCACCTTCTCCAAAGTAAGCCACACTGTTGAGTTCTATGACAAAACCTGCTTTATGATCCCCAAGAGGTATGTCTTCTCATGCTCCCAGAAAGTTTATGACTTCCTCATCATTTTGAAACACATCTAGCTGTGGCGGTCCCTTCTGATCCCAATCAATGAGTTGGGGTGAACCACAGGTAAAGGGTCATGATTTGAGTCAAGATTTTGAATGGATTCAAGGGTACAAGTGTTATGATCGGGTTCAAGGGTACAAACACTATCATAGTCATAAATGTCAATGAAGTCATCGATGGCACTTTCCTCATCTGTCTGTGTAGCATTAGAGGACTCTACTCCCTTACTTAAAGTACACACGATACTTAAGGTCTTATCTTTTTATGCGTCATATCCTATACCAGGGACTTTTCGCATATGAGTAGGTTGTATTGGTTCCAAGATACGGGTAAGTGCAAGAAGATGGGGGGCCAAAAAGGGGTCTTAAGTGGCCACTTTTTTTCTGAAATCAGGAAATACTGGCCTTGGATGAGAAATTGAGCATAGTTACACTCAAAATTTAGAGATGCAACCAAAACAATGTTCGTAGTGCTCCGAGTCTACTTTCTAAACTACTATTTTGTTTTGAAAATGGCATAGATTAAGGGGTTCAAAAGAGGGAGCCACAGAAATTGGTGTTGTTTCTGTCAAAAAAACATAACATAGCATGTTTTGTGGCTCCCTCAAAAGGTCAACTTTTTTTTGGTATTTTTAAAATCGCTTCGGTGAGAAATTAGCTAATAGCATGTAGTTTATGCCCGATTTTTCTGATAATTTTTTGATGAATATTTGATTTTTTACTAATTTTTAAAGTGGACACATCCTAAAAAATAGAATTTTGGCCGTGCTACCCCTATAAATTTTGAAAACTAATTGAAAATCATTTTTTTATTTTTTTAATATTTGTAGAATGGAGTCTAGTTTCTAAATATGTAATTTTTTTGAAATTTGAATGAATAGTTATTTTACAATGAAAAAAAGACCAAACAGTGGTTTTTGCATAAAAACGGACACACAAACAAAAGAAATTAAAGATGAAAGGCTTAACATTGTTAAAATGTGAAAAAAATCACATCGTCAAATAGCTAAGAGAAAGCCTAACATTACCCATGTGTTCGATTTGTTCAACCTTGAAACACGTGCAAATCTGAGGGTTAGCACGAACGAAATTATGTGAAATTTTGAAGAATACAGAAAAACACGTCTGTGACTGTTCATAAGGCACTCCAAGCCTTTGGGTTGGAAATCCAAAGCAAATCCCAAGCCCAAGGCTTGGGATTCCCAAAGCAAGAAATAACGCGAGCGCGTTATAACGCGCTCGCGTTATTTATTGCCTTACATTTTTCCCGCAAGCCTGTCTTTTCCCATGTTCAACATAACGCGAGCGCGTTATAACGCGCTCGCGTTATGTCCCACTCAAATTTTTTTACACTCAAGGCTATTCATCATAGGGTTAAGGCATAAAGGATAGAGTTGAAAGGTTTACGGATAAGGGATTAGCGTTTAAGGTATAGTATCGAGCCCGTTGAGGGTCTAGGAATAAGGATAGCATTTAAGGTTTAGGGATGAGGGATGACAGATTACGGTTGAGGGTCGAGGGATCAAAGTTAAGGGTTGAGGGATTAGGGTTTGACATTAAGGGTTGAGGGTTGAGGTTCAAGGGTCAAGGGTTTAGGGATAGGGTTTAGGGTCGAGGGATTAGGGTTAAAGTAGAGTGTGGAGGGTGTAAGGATTAGGGATAGGGTTGGAGGGTTTAGGGATAAGGGATTAGGGTTTAAGGTATAGTATCAAGTCTGTTGAGAGTTTAGGAATAGGGATAGCATTTAGGGATTAGGGATGAGGGATTATAGTTGAGGGATGATGGATTAGGGTTGAGGGTTGAGGGATTAGGGTTTAGGGATAAGGTTTAGGGTCGAGGGTTTAGGATTAGGGTTTAGGGTTGACGGATTAGCATTTAATGTCGAGGTTAGGGTTAGAGTGTTGAGGGTAGAGGGATTAGGGATAGGGTTTAGGGTTTAAGGTTTAAGGATTGAGGGTTGAGGCTTTAGGGATGAGGGTTTAAGGCTTAAGATATAGTGTCAAGTGTTGAGGGTGTAGGGATAGGGTTTAAGTTTTAAGGGTTAAGGGTTGAGGGATATGGATTAGGGTTTAAGGTATAGTGTTGAGGGTCGAGGGATCAGAGTTAAGGGTTGAGGGATTAGGGTTTGACGTTGAGGGTTGAGGGTTGAGGTTCGAGGGTCAAGGGTTTAGGGATAGGGTTGAGGGTCGAGGAATTAGGGTTAAAGTAGAGTGTGGATGGTATAAGGATTAGGGATAGGGTTGGAGGGTTTATGGATAAGGGATTAGGGTTTAAGGTATAGTATTGATTCTGTTGAGGGTGTAGGAATAGGGATAGCATTTAGGGTTTAGGGATGAAGGATTAGAGTTGGGGGATGACAGATTAGGGTTGAGGGTTGAGGGATTAGGGTTTAGGGATAAGGTTTAGGGTTGAGGGATGAGGGATTAGGGTTTAAGGTATAGTGTTGAGGGTTTAGGGATAGGGTTTAGGGTTGAGGGATTAGGATTTGACGTTGAGGGTTGAGGGTTGAGGTTCGAGGGTCAAGGGTTTAGGGATAGGGTTGAGGGTCAAGGAATTAGGGTTAAAGTAGAGTGTGGAGGGATGACGGATGATAGATTAGGGTTGAGGGTTGAGGGATTAGGGTTTGACGTCGAGGGCTGAGGGTTTAGGGTTAGGGTTGAGAGATGAGGGATCAGAGTTAAGGGTTGAGGGATTAGGGTTTAACGTCGAGGGCTGAGGTTCGAGGGTCAAGGGTTTAGGGATAGGGTTGAGGTTGAAGGGATTAGGGTTTAGGGACAAGGTTTAGGGTTAGGGTTGAGGGATTAGGGTTTAAGGTATAGTGTTGAGGGTTTAGGGATAGGGTTTAGGGTTGAGGGATTAGAGTGAAGGGTTGAGGGATTAGAATTTGGCGTTGAGGGTTTAGGGTTTAGGATCAGGGTTGAAGGTCGAGGGATTAGAGTTAAGGGTTGAGGGATTAGGGTTTGATGTTGAGGATTGAGGGTTGAGGTTTGAGGGTCAACGGTTTAGGGATAGGGTTGAGGGTCGAGGAATTAGGGTTAAAGTAGAGTGTGGAGGGATGACGGATGATAGATTAGGGTTGAGGGTTGAGGGATTAGGGTTTGATGTTGAGGGTCGAGGGTTTAGGGTTAGGGTTGAGAGATGAGGGATCAGAGTTAAGGGTTGAGGGATTAGGGTTTGACGTCGAGGGCTGAGGTTCGAGGGTCAAGGGTTTAGGGATAGGGTTGAGGTTGAAGGGATTAGGGTTTAGGGACAAGGTTTAGGGTTAGGGTTGAGGGATTAGGGTTTAAGGTATAGTGTTGAGGGTTTAGGGATAGGGTTTAGGGTTGAGGGATTAGAGTGAAGGGTTGAGGGATTAGAATTTGGCGTTGAGGGTTTAGGGTTTAAGGTATAGTGTTGAGGGTTTAGGGATAGGGTTTAGGGTTGAGGGATTAGGGTTTGACGTTGAGGGTTGAGGGTTGAGGTTCGAGGGTCAAGGGTTTAGGGATAGGGTTGAGGGTCGAGGAATTAGGGTTAAAGTAGAGTGTGGAGGGATGACGGATGATAGATTAGGGTTGAGGGTTGAGGGATTAGGGTTTGATGTTGAGGGTTGAGGGTTTAGGGTTAGGGTTGAGAGATGAGGGATCAGAGTTAAGGGTTGAGGGATTATGGTTTGACGTCAAGGGCTGAGGTTCGAGGGTTAAGGGTTTAGGGATAGGGTTGAGGTTGAAGGGATTAGGGTTTAGGGACAAGGTTTAGGGTTAGGGTTGAGGGATTAGGGTTTAAGGTATAGTGTTGAGGGTTTAGGGATAGGGTTTAGGGTTGAGGGATTAGAGTGAAGGGTTGAGGGATTAGAATTTGGCGTTGAGGGTTTAGGGTTTAAGGTATAGTGTTGAGGGTTTAGGGATAGGGTTTAGGGTTGAGGGATTAGGGTTTGACGTTGAGGGTTGAGGGTTGAGGTTCGAGGGTCAAGGGTTTAGGGATAGGGTTGAGGGTCGAGGAATTAGGGTTAAAGTAGAGTGTGGAGGGATGACGGATTATAGATTAGGGTTGAGGGTTGAGGGATTAGGGTTTGATGTTGAGGGTTGAGGGTTTAGGGTTAGGGTTGAGAGATGAGGGATCAGAGTTAAGGGTTGAGGGATTAGGGTTTGACGTCAAGGGCTGAGGTTCGAGGGTCAAGGGTTTAGGGATAGGGTTGAGGTTGAAGGGATTAGGGTATAGGGACAAGGTTTAGGGTTAGGGTTGAGGGATTAGGGTTTAAGGTATAGTGTTGAGGGTTTAGGGATAGGGTTTAGGGTTGAGGGATTAGAGTGAAGGGTTGAGGGATTAGAATTTGGCGTTGAGGGTTTAGGGTTTAAGGTATAGTGTTGAGGGTTTAGGGATAGGGTTTAGGGTTGAGGGATTAGGGTTTGACGTTGAGGGTTGAGGGTTGAGGTTCGAGGGTCAAGGGTTTAGGGATAGGGTTGAGGGTCGAGGAATTAGGGTTAAAGTAGAGTGTGGAGGGATGACGGATGATAGATTAGGGTTGAGGGTTGAGGGATTAGGGTTTGACGTCGAGGGTTGAGGGTTTAGGGTTAGGGTTGAGAGATGAGGGATCAGAGTTAAGGGTTGAGGGATTAGGGTTTGACGTCGAGGGCTGAGGTTCGAGGGTCAAAGGTTTAGGGATAGGGTTGAGGTTGAAGGGATTAGGGTATAGGGACAAGGTTTAGGGTTAGGGTTGAGGGATTAGGGTTTAAGGTATAGTGTTGAGGGTTTAGGGATAGGGTTTAGGGTTGAGGGATTAGAGTGAAGGGTTGAGGGATTAGAATTTGGCGTTGAGGGTTTAGGGTTTAAGGTATAGTGTTGAGGGTTTAGGGATAGGGTTTAGGGTTGAGGGATTAGGGTTTGACGTTGAGGGTTGAGGGTTGAGGTTCGAGGGTCAAGGGTTTAGGGATAGGGTTGAGGGTCGAGGAATTAGGGTTAAAGTAGAGTGTGGAGGGATGACGGATGATAGATTAGGGTTGAGGGTTGAGGGATTAGGGTTTGACGTCGAGGGTTGAGGGTTTAGGGTTAGGGTTGAGAGATGAGGGATCAGAGTTAAGGGTTGAGGGATTAGGGTTTGACATCGAGGGCTGAGGTTCGAGGGTCAAGGGTTTAGGGATAGGGTTGAGGTTGAAGGGATTAGGGTATAGGGACAAGGTTTAGGGTTAGGGTTGAGGGATTAGGGTTTAAGGTATAGTGTTGAGGGTTTAGGGATAGGGTTTAGGGTTGAGGGATTAGAGTGAAGGGTTGAGGGATTAGAATTTGGCGTTGAGGGTTTAGGGTTTAAGGTATAGTGTTGAGGGTTTAGGGATAGGGTTTAGGGTTGAGGGATTAGGGTTTGACGTTGAGGGTTGAGGGTTGAGGTTCGAGGGTCAAGGGTTTAGGGATAGGGTTGAGGGTCGAGGAATTAGGGTTAAAGTAGAGTGTGGAGGGATGACGGATGATAGATTAGGGTTGAGGGTTGAGGGATTAGGGTTTGACGTCGAGGGTTGAGGGTTTAGGGTTAGGGTTGAGAGATGAGGGATCAGAGTTAAGGGTTGAGGGATTAGGGTTTGACGTCGAGGGCTGAGGTTCGAGGGTCAAGGGTTTAGGGATAGGGTTGAGGTTGAAGGGATTAGGGTATAGGGACAAGGTTTAGGGTTAGGGTTGAGGGATTAGGGTTTAAGGTATAGTGTTGAGGGTTTAGGGATAGGGTTTAGGGTTGAGGGATTAGAGTGAAGGGTTGAGGGATTAGAATTTGGCGTTGAGGGTTTAGGGTTTAAGGTATAGTGTTGAGGGTTTAGGGATAGGGTTTAGGGTTGAGGGATTAGGGTTTGACGTTGAGGGTTGAGGGTTGAGGTTCGAGGGTCAAGGGTTTAGGGATAGGGTTGAGGGTCGAGGAATTAGGGTTAAAGTAGAGTGTGGAGGGATGACGGATGATAGATTAGGGTTGAGGGTTGAGGGATTAGGGTTTGACGTCGAGGGTTGAGGGTTTAGGGTTAGGGTTGAGAGATGAGGGATCAGAGTTAAGGGTTGAGGGATTAGGGTTTGACGTCGAGGGCTGAGGTTCGAGGGTCAAGGGTTTAGGGATAGGGTTGAGGTTGAAGGGATTAGGGTATAGGGACAAGGTTTAGGGTTAGGGTTGAGGGATTAGGGTTTAAGGTATAGTGTTGAGGGTTTAGGGATAGGGTTTAGGGTTGAGGGATTAGAGTGAAGGGTTGAGGGATTAGAATTTGGCGTTGAGGGTTTAGGGTTTAAGGTATAGTGTTGAGGGTTTAGGGATAGGGTTTAGGGTTGAGGGATTAGGGTTTGACGTTGAGGGTTGAGGGTTGAGGTTCGAGGGTCAAGGGTTTAGGGATAGGGTTGAGGGTCGAGGAATTAGGGTTAAAGTAGAGTGTGGAGGGATGACGGATGATAGATTAGGGTTGATGGTTGAGGGATTAGGGTTTGATGTTGAGGGTTGAGGGTTTAGGGTTAGGGTTGAGAGATGAGGGATCAGAGTTAAGGGTTGAGGGATTAGGGTTTGACGTCGAGGGCTGAGGTTCGAGGGTCAAGGGTTTAGGGATAGGGTTGAGGTTGAAGGGATTAGGGTATAGGGACAAGGTTTAGGGTTAGGGTTGAGGGATTAGGGTTTAAGGTATAGTGTTGAGGGTTTAGGGATAGGGTTTAGGGTTGAGGGATTAGAGTGAAGGGTTGAGGGATTAGAATTTGGCGTTGAGGGTTTAGGGTTTAGGATCAGGGTTGAAGGTCGAGGGATTAGAGTTAAGGGTTGAGGGATTAGGGTTTGATGTTAAGGGTTAAGGTTCGAGGGTTTGATGTTGAGGGTTGAGGGTTGAGGTACATTTCGGTGTGACATTTAAATTGTCTTGCCGATATACACTGTAAAGGTTATTTTGTGGACTTTCAAGGATTTTTTCACCTGTGTTAATGTTCAACTTGTTTCGCTCTGCATCAAGGGATTACGGTTTGACGTTGAGGGCCGAGGTTCGAGGGTCAAGGGTTTAGGGATAGGGTTGAGGTTGAAGGGATTAGGGTTTAGGGACAAGGTTGAGGTTGAGGGATTAGGATTTGACATTGAGGGTTGAGGGTTTAGGGATAGGGTTGAGGGATTAGGATTTGACATTGAGGGTTGAGGGTCAAGGGATCAGAGTTGAGGGTTTAGGGTTTAGAGATCTATAGGAGGACAAAACGTGAGCGCGTTATAACGCGCTCGCGTTTTGTAATTCTACTAAAACGGTAAAAAAGTGGTTACCCCCGTGATCCAGGCCCACATGCTCTGTTTTCTTACTGATTCTGCGCGTGCTCCGACAAAAAAGAAGTGCTTTCATGCTATTGGGAAGTTCACATGCACATTTGACACATTGTACCACCTTTGCATGATCTTTCCACCACCTTTTCTGCTTTGCCAACTTGAGAAGGAGGAAATAACATAGTTTTCAAACCAAATTTGATATATATCTATACAAGTTTCAATTTTTGTAGTATTGCAATGTTAATTTTGATTCAATTTTAAGAATTTAACATTGAAAAGGAAGCAAGTGGTGAAAAACTCAAATTGTTGAGGAGTTTGATGCAAGAAGATAAAAACACTACATAATTGGGTACTCTCTCCATTCAAATCTTCGTTTTTTAGGTATGTCAAGTCTTTACATGCATGTTCTTTACATTTTCCTTATTTCGGATTGAATTACTTTATCATGCATTATCATACATGTTTAAAATAGACACATTTCCAATCAAGAAAGCAACCTACAATCTCACATGATGCCATGTATATTTTCTACACTTGGGCTCTTTAATAATTATGTGTAATAAACAAACCTTAGTTCATACCATGATGTCAAACTATACAAGAATAAATCCTTACAACATAAAAAAAATACAATCCCACTATTATCATGTATTCATTTCTTAAGAACTAATATTGGTCTCTTTATCATGCTACAGACAAATTCTCCGTCATGCCGAGGAAACGATCAAGAATTAAACCAACACAGGAAGAGATAGAAGCTAAGAATGCAAAGAAAGCAATGGCTATGAGGGAACTTCGTGAGAAGAGGAAATTGGACACGATAAATGAAGACATACCAATTGAAGAGGAACCACAACCATCACAAAGAGATATGGTATTGGCGGCACAAAGAGAACAAATGCAAAAACTTCGTGGTACGAGAGATTTAAATACCATAGTTGGAGACACATCCTTTATCGCAAGACAACATGTAGGGACACCATCTACCACATCTCAAGTTGAGAGTACATCATCACTCACATGTGATGAAGGAGGTACGCCATCGTTCCCACCTCAACCTCAAGGTATGTCATCTATTCCATCTTCGATCGAAGGTATGCCATCTAACCCATCTCATTTAAATATTGATGAAATTCCTAATGTTGAGATGAATTTACCTAACTTGACACCACCTAGAATTTTGCATAGAAAGCCAAAGTATTTGATTGATATTGATGAGAATATTTTGCAGCCAATGGAAGGTAAGATTCCAAAACGCACTTGTAGAAGATATGCTAATAAGATTTGGAGATTGTTCTTTGAAAAGTTAAATGAGACTGCAAGATGTCAACTATTCGTTGAAATGATGCGAAGTATAAAGTATAGGTCTATCATGAAGATTCTTGGGTTGAGAACATCAGAGGCTTCAAGTGAAAAATCTATTGTCAAGAATCTAATGAGTGCGTATGAGAGTGTGGGTAACACCTCACGCACAAAAGATAGTAATGCAACACGGCGTGTGATTACATCGACTATAGTAAGTAGTCAAACGAGGAAAGCTCGTCTTATTAGAAAGACAAGTCAAAAATTGAGAATTAATAGGAAAACTTTATCAAGAGCCGTTGGAAGACGCCAAAGAATTGAGGACACTAATGCCAATGAATTATGGGCGTTCTCGGGGAGACTACCACGAAAAGATAAACCAATTGTTGAAGCATTGAGGTCACTAATTGAAGACTTTTGGAAGAATTACACAAGGGTATCTCCGAATCAAAGGGATGTGGTAAGAAGGAGAATTGGTAGTCAGAACCGCGAGCCACATCCAAAGCATTTTTTGGATGAGACTCAAACACAGTTTTATGGTAAATTTCTAGAGAAGTATCCTCAAATTAAAATTTGTCAAAGATATTTTGAAATGCTAAAACCTTTCTATGTTAAGATAAATCACACACGCACTACTTGTTGTTGTAGATTACATATTGAATTTTCTAACCATTTTGATGCTTATAGGTCTATATGTTTAGATATGCATACTAACAATGATTTGCAGGGTTGTGCCATATGTGCCCCACCAACATCTTCAAGAGATTTCATATCAAGAATTTTATGTGAAAGAGAGGAAGGTCAAATATTCTACAAGAAATTATGCTTGGATGGCACATGTCATCGTTGCGGTGGCTTGCAACATTTGCCAATATGTGAACATATGGAAATAACACATGCGGTTGGAAATGAACTAGTAGAATTTGGCAAGTATAAAACAGTGGCATACAATACAAAAGATGGTAAAGAAGCAAAGAGGTGTGAATTAGTTATTGAAAAGATTCCAGTGTATCAGTTTATGCCTATATTTCGTGACAGCATAGTGTATGAGTATGCAAGACATGCCCATAGAGCTCGATGGTTGGACTTGCAATTCAAGTTATGCAAGGACACATTTCCAGTTGGTAGCATTGTTTCAGTCGTCGACTTTGCAGAGAACTACAGTCTACAGCCACAGCGTGAGGTGCAATCACAATATTACAACTCCACACAGGTTTCTATATTTGTGCACATCGCATTCATTCATGCGAATGATAGTACAGAGGATGACAGAAAGATCATAAGGGAGTATCATTTCTATATTAGTGATGATCGTACGCATTCTACGGAGTTCGTGCAAGGTTGCTTTCAGGTGTTCTATAATGATTTGGCTAGAAGGGGCATATCGTTCAGTCAGCATATCATATGGTCGGATAATTGTGCATCACAATTCAAGAACTCGCGGAATTTCTATTGGCTGAGTAGGAGGCATAATTTTACAGGTATTCAACATATGTGGAACTTTTGTGAGGCCGGGCATGGAAAGGGGGAGCATGATGGTGCAGGAGCATGTATCAAAAGAGCCATAGCACGAGAAGAGTTAAAGTATAAAGACAATGCAAAGTTGACAGATGCAAAATCGATTGTCGAGTGGTGTAATGCTTCCATGGGTCCAGGTAATGAAGGTAAGTCTTTAGTTCGTAGATTTTTTTGGTTGATAGATGATACTAACATTGCACCATATGAGGATTGTTGTACACTGACAGGATCAAATGAGATGCACTCTTTCAGAAGTTCAATTGCAGGTTCATGGAGTATCCATACACGAAAGATGTCATGCTTTTGTTCTTCCTGTACAATTCAAGTCTGGGATGAGTGCGAGTCAAAGGAGTGGGTTGACGAATGGCAGTTAAGTTATCTTAGCCCACTTGACACGTATCGACCCCCGACGGCACTGGAACTAACACAGATGGAATCGTCAGTTGACTTTGACCACATATCAGATTTAGTTCAACCAGGTAATATAGGGCACATATATGCATCTAATTTCATCTAGTTCAACCAGGTAATGTCATCTTACTTTGTAGTGTTTTTGTAATGTTGACTAATTTCATCTAATTTGCTACACATATCAATGTAGGACACGTATATGCAGTTATTGCAGATGAAGATAATGAAGAGGGAACAGATTATTACTTATGCCGTTGTGTTGAGGCCAAAAAGAAATTGGAGGCCCCTGTTACAGATGGAGAAAACATCGAATACCCTACAGGATCAGTGGTTATTACTGGAACATGGCTTAGAAGGTACCCACATAAGAGTGTTAATATTTGGCTATTTCAGGACTTTGACATGCATCGAAAGATTCTTCATTACTCGAACCTTGTCGTGGCATCCAATGTTCATTTGATAAAGTATCGGGGTAGACCTTTGAACAAAATATTGTGGAAGGTGCGTGAGTCTGACCATGAAGCAATACTTGACACAATAAAGAGTAGAGCAGATCCAGATGGTTCATTGGATTAATTTGTAAGTATTCACGTTGATTTTGTAAAGTTATGTTACATTGAGTTGTAAGTATGCACATTAATTTGTAAGGTTTGTCTTTTTTTATTTCCTCCTGCATTTTTACACATATGTACACATTTTTCCATCATCATGTTATGCATTTTTGGTGTCCTGCTCCTGATGCGACCAAACTCATAACTCACCCTACTAGACACCATTTGATGATCTCTCGAACACTCTGGATCCAGGGCGCCCAATCATGATGATGACCTATATACCATTCTCCCAAGGCGCTCATAATGAATGAATGATAAGGAGCGCCTTGACCTCTATAATCAAGGTGATTTTAAGTCACTTTGAGTCATTTGGGGTCAGTTTGAGTCTTTGAGTCATGTTGCAAAAAAGTGTCAATGTTGTCAAGTTGCACAAAGCAACCTTTGCATTTTTGGTGTCTTGCTCGTGATGCGACCAAACTGACTGTTCCAACGCGTCCGAATGGGTACATTTATGCCAGGCATGGTCCTATTTCTCACCCAAACATGTCGAAACAGTCGGAGCTACATTGTACCGACGATATCCCTGAAGAGTCCAAAGTGCAAAAAGGCAGCAATCTTTGACGAGATGTTACTCAAAAATCATGTCACTTAGAAACATTCCGTCTGAGGCAACGGGATCACGTAGAGTGCCTCTACAATAACCTCTCTCGGTTTTTTATAGCTCTGAGGCATTTGCCCGTGGTGAAAGGTTTTCTGTTGCCCTAAAAATCATCAGAAGGAGGCAGTGTAAAGTTGCAAAGGGGTGTAACTTTCGTCCTGCTCCTGATGCGACCAAACTGACTGTTCCAACGCGTCCGAATGGGTACATTTATGCTAGGCATGGTCCTATTTCTCACCCAAACATGTCGAAATAGTTGGAGCTACATTGTACCGACGATATCCCTGAAGAGTCCAAAGTGCAAAAAGGCAGCAATCTTTGACGAGATGTTACTCAAAAACCGTGTCACTTAGAAACATTCCGTCTGAGGCAACGGGATCACGTAGAGTGCCTCTACAATAACCTCTCTCAGTTTTTTATAGCTCTGAGGCATTTGCCCGTGGTGAAAGGTTTTCTGTTGCCCTAAAAATCATCAGAAGGAGGCAGTGTAAAGTTGCAAAGGGGTGTAACTTTCGTCCTGCTCCTGATGCGACCAAACTGACTGTTCCAACGCGTCCGAATGGGTACATTTATGCTAGGCATGGTCCTATTTCTCACCCAAACATGTCGAAACAGTTGGAGCTACATTGTACCGACGATATCCCTGAAGAGTCCAAAGTGCAAAAAGGCAGCAATCTTTGACGAGATGTTACTCAAAAACCGTGTCACTTAGAAACATTCCGTCTGAGGCAACGGGATCACGTAGAGTGCCTCTACAATAACCTCTCTCGGTTTTTTATAGCTCTGAGGCATTTGCCCGTGGTGAAAGGTTTTCTGCTGCCCCAAAAATCGTCAGAAGGAGGCAGTGTAAAGTTGCAAAGGGGTGTAACTTTCGTCCTGCTCCTGATGCGACCAAACTGACTGTTCCAACGCGTCCGAATGGGTACATTTATGCTAGGCATGGTCCTATTTCTCACCCAAACATGTCGAAACAGTCGGAGCTACATTGTACCGACGATATCCCTGAAGAGTCCAAAGTGCAAAAAGGCAGCAATCTTTGACGAGATGTTACTCGAAAACCGTGTCACTTAGAAACATTCCGTCTGAGGCAACGGGATCACGTAGAGTGCCTCTACAATAACCTCTCTCGGTTTTTTATAGCTCTGAGGCATTTGCCCGTGGTGAAAGGTTTTCTGCTGCCCCAAAAATCGTCAGAAGGAGGCAGTGTAAAGTTGCAAAGGGGTGTAACTTTCGTCCTGCTCCTGATGCGACCAAACTGACTGTTCCAACGCGTCCGAATGGGTACATTTATGCTAGGCATGGTCCTATTTCTCACCCAAACATGTCGAAACAGTCGGAGCTACATTGTACCGACGATATCCCTGAAGAGTCTAAAGTGCAAAAAGGCAGCAATCTTTGACGAGATGTTACTCGAAAATCGTGTCACTTAGAAACATTCCGTCTGAGGCAACGGGATCACGTAGAGTGCCTCTACAATAACCTCTCTCGGTTTTTTATAGCTCTGAGGCATTTGCCCGTGGTGAAAGGTTTTCTGTTGCCCTAAAAATCGTCAGAAGGAGGCAGTGTAAAGTTGCAAAGGGGTGTAACTTTCGTCCTGCTCCTGATGCGACCAAACTGACTGTTCCAACGCGTCCGAATGGGTACATTTATGCTAGGCATGGTCCTATTTCTCACCCAAACATGTCGAAACAGTCGGAGCTACATTGTACCGACGATATCCCTGAAGAGTCCAAAGTGCAAAAAGGCAGCAATCTTTGACGAGATGTTACTCGAAAACCGTGTCACTTAGAAACATTTCGTCTGAGGCAACGGGATCACGTAGAGTGCCTCTACAATAACCTCTCTCGGTTTTTTATAGCTCTGAGGCATTTGCCCGTGGTGAAAGGTTTTCTGCTGCCCCAAAAATCGTCAGAAGGAGGCAGTGTAAAGTTGCAAAGGGGTGTAACTTTCGTCCTGCTCCTGATGCGACCAAACTGACTGTTCCAACGCGTCCGAATGGGTACATTTATGCTAGGCATGGTCCTATTTCTCACCCAAACATGTCGAAACAGTCGGAGCTACATTGTACCGACGATATCCCTGAAGAGTCCAAAGTGCAAAAAGGCAGCAATCTTTGACGAGATGTTACTCGAAAATCGTGTCACTTAGAAACATTCCGTCTGAGGCAACGGGATCACGTAGAGTGCCTCTACAATAACCTCTCTCGGTTTTTTATAGCTCTGAGGCATTTGCCCGTGGTGAAAGGTTTTCTGTTGCCCTAAAAATCGTCAGAAGGAGGCAGTGTAAAGTTGCAAAGGGGTGTAACTTTCGTCCTGCTCCTGATGCGACCAAACTGACTGTTCCAACGCATCCGAATGGGTACATTTATGCTAGGCATGGTCCTATTTCTCACCCAAACATGTCGAAACAGTCGGAGCTACATTGTACCGACGATATCCCTGAAGAGTCCAAAGTGCAAAAAGGCAGCAATCTTTGACGAGATGTTACTCGAAAACCGTGTCACTTAGAAACATTCCGTCTGAGGCAACGGGATCACGTAGAGTGCCTCTACAATAACCTCTCTCGGTTTTTTATAGCTCTGAGGCATTTGCCCGTGGTGAAAGGTTTTCTGCTGCCCCAAAAATCGTCAGAAGGAGGCAGTGTAAAGTTGCAAAGGGGTGTAACTTTCGTCCTGCTCCTGATGCGACCAAACTGACTGTTCCAACGCGTCCGAATGGGTACATTTATGCTAGGCATGGTCCTATTTCTCACCCAAACATGTCGAAACAGTCGGAGCTACATTGTACCGACGATATCCCTGAAGAGTCCAAAGTGCAAAAAGGCAGCAATCTTTGACGAGATGTTACTCGAAAATCGTGTCACTTAGAAACATTCTGTCTGAGGCAACGGGATCACGTAGAGTGCCTCTACAATAACCTCTCTCGGTTTTTTATAGCTCTGAGGCATTTGCCCGTGGTGAAAGGTTTTCTGTTGCCCTAAAAATCGTCAGAAGGAGGCAGTGTAAAGTTGCAAAGGGGTGTAACTTTCGTCCTGCTCCTGATGCGACCAAACTGACTGTTCCAACGCGTCCGAATGGGTACATTTATGCTAGGCATGGTCCTATTTCTCACCCAAACATGTCGAAACAGTCGGAGCTACATTGTACCGACGATATCCCTGAAGAGTCCAAAGTGCAAAAAGGCAGCAATCTTTGACGAGATGTTACTCAAAAACCGTGTCACTTAGAAACATTCCGTCTGAGGCAACGGGATCACGTAGAGTGCCTCTACAATAACCTCTCTCGGTTTTTTATAGCTCTGAGGCATTTGCCCGTGGTGAAAGGTTTTCTGCTGCCCCAAAAATCGTCAGAAGGAGGCAGTGTATTAAGTCAGGATGAAAGCCTATTCACTCTAGGCGCCTGTTTTTGACCAAATCACACATGCGCCTTGAACAACTCTGTCTTCAAGGCGCTTTTCTCTAATCTCTGTAACTCTCCAAATCCACTAAGGCGCAAATTTTACCTCTTGGGCTCAAGATATAGGTTCTTCATCCAAGGCGCCAGAATGGTCCAAAGGCGCATTTCACCTCTAACCTCACCTCTGACCTTACTTGGAGGCGCTAAACCTCATCTCATTGCTCTCCTCCATTACAAGCGCTCACTTACCTCAATCTTGGGCGCATACCAACATCCCAACATCCAAATCACCTAGGCGCTCAAAACCTTCAAGACTCAAGGTGCATTTTATGATCAAACAAGGTATCTCCTGAACAAGGCGCTCATAGTCTCATCAGGGCGTTAATCATCATCATGAGCACTCATATTGTTCTAGGCGCACAATTATCTCTGGAATGCTCAAGGCGCACATACCCTTCTCTAGGCTAGTTTACACTTATTCAAGGCGCTCATTCCAAACTTACATGAACTACTCATTACAAGACGCACAAACTAGATGATCCTAGGGCATAAGGGCGCTCATAGGAGTTGTTATGTGTCATTTTGGCCAAGGTTTTCTGGAGCAGTGAAGACATTAGGAAGGGGATGATCGTTTGGATAGTTTTGAATGCTTTATTTCTCCTTGTTTAAACTAGGCGCTCACTGAGGATTGGAGTAGCCTTTGCACCCTCACATCACGTTAATCGGCGTTTCAAAGGCAATCATAGTATAGGAAGATTTGCGCCTTGAAGAAGAGAGTTATCTGGTGAGTGCTTAGGAGTTCTGGCGCCTAGGGGAAAGGTCTAGGTAGAGCGCCTTCAGACTTTCACAGTGAAGTGCCTTAAGGAGTTGGATGATGTTTTTAGCGCCTTAAGGATGATGATGGAGCGCTTTGGAGTCAGGTTAGTCTGGAGCACCTTAAGAAGGTAAAGCACTTCAAATGTAAACACAAGTGTTTTGAGCGCCCTAATGAAAAGTTGTCTTGGCACCATAAGTTGTTCAAACGAAGATATGCGCCTTGGATAGTTGCAAAGACCTAATTTAGCGCCCAAGGTTGGAAGACTCTTTGTGAGCACCCAGTGTTTGAAAGCTCTTTGTGTTTGGTGCATTAAAATGAATTTGGCACCTAAATAGTATTGAAACACTCAACTGAGCGCCTAAAGCCCATGAGAGAAGTGATATGCGCCTTGATAGGAATATCATGGAAGATGAGTTTACTGAATGGCGCCTTGAATGACTTGGTTGATTAAGTGTTTTAGCACCTAGATATGGGATGAATCATTGAGCGCCTTTGGTTGAGATGATGTCAGCACCTTTGAGATTATAACACCTTGGAGTCAAGTTCGAAGGAGCACCTTGAGAAGGTAAAACACTTCAAATGTTTTCAAGGAATTGGAGAAGTCACTTAGTGCCTAGAAGGAATTCCAGAGCAAGAGGGTTGGAGCGCCTTGAGCTTCAAGTCAGATATGCGCCTAGACCTCTACCCTTTAGCAAGTTGAAGCCCTCTGAGCCTTGACAACGTGAGAATGCCTTATAGTGAATATGCGCCTTGGGCAAGGTTGAATACAAAGTTGAGGAGTATATCATAATGAGTAAGTGCACTGTAGGGTTAGATGATAAAGACTAGTGCCTTGAGTGTCTTGGTCAAAATTTTGACGTGAGAAGTCTTGCAAGATCAAACCCTGGAGTGCGCCTTAGAGAGAACCTATTGATCCTTTGCTTTGACAAGATTTGGGCGCCAGAATGATCCTTAATAAATGGAATGTATCTACACCAATTTTGCGCCTTTAGGGAAGTGATGGTGGCCAGAATGATCCTTAATCTCATATTTGTGCGCCTAGGTCTAGAAGCAAGATTTGAGCGCCTTAGGATAGGGTTTTTTGCACCTTGTCTTGGAGAGTGAATTTGCGCCTTGGATGATGTTGAAGCGCCTTGGGATGAAATGCGCCCAAACTTATAGAGGGCCTTCAGTGAGGGAGTTGAAGAGAGTGCTTAGAGGAAGGATAGCCTTAAGATCAAACTAAGTACTTAGAAACCTAAGATTAGCGCCTTATTTGAAGTTATACACCTATTCTGGCGCCAGAGAGTGAGTTTGAGTGTGAAGAAGTGAATGTCTGCGCCTTGAAGGGGATACAAAGGGAAGATGATGTACCTTGATGGGTTGATGATGGAAATTTGCGTTTTGGAGCTAAATGTGCGCCTTGAAGGAGATAGTGCATAGAGGTACAATGAATCTTCCGGAGAACATGGATAGACAACTAAGTCTCCAACTTGAGTCTTCTAAGTGAATTGGATAATGAAGAGAGTCTAGTCATTTTGGGCGCTAGTATCAGGATGAATCATCCAAAATGGGTGCCTAGAACTAGAAGGCGCCAATGCATGAGTTCAAGGATCCTCCATTGGAGCGCCTAGCCCAGATGGCTATAGATTGAAAGTTTTAAAGCTAAGTGATGTCTCTTACGTGAATTCCTAGCCCAGGTGCATGTGTTGGGAAAAACTCTTTGGCTCTGGCGCCTAGAATTGGGAGCTTTGTAAGATGCACCAATTGATGAAACATTTCCATTTTGCGCCTAGAATAGAACTCTCTCACATAGTTGAAATTGACTTGATAGAAGGAGATAAGTCTTAAGGACTAGTTTGGCGCCTCACTTGCCTATCTCACCTTTGAAATGTGCTTTGGTTGATGATCATCATTGATGGAACCTAGTGAAATGTAAAGCTATTTGCATCTCCAGAGGATCAAAATTGGATTAGGAGATCATCCTTGCAGTTGAGATTGACAGAGAAGTGTTAAAGGAATCACTTCAAATGGGCGCCTAAGCTAGTTGAGGCGCATATCAATTCCACTGTAACTCCAGACTGACGCTTAGGATCCAGTCATCTCCTAAGGCGCAGTTCCATTCACCCATGACCTCGCTTGGCGTCTAAAACTTGGAAACTCCTTTGGAAAGCTCCTGTTGCGCCTAGAAGATGAGTTTGGGATATCAACTTGCAAAAGGCTTAGAAACTCTTCAAAGATGTTAGGCACAATCCCATGGCACTGGAGCTCAGTTTTGGCGCCTTCAAGGAATAACACATGAAGGAACTTGGGAGGTCAGGTGCTTGTAAAAGGGAACACCTTGGAACATCTTCCAGGGGTTGAAGTAGTAAGAAAACATCAAGTGAGTCTAGGCGCACTCCCTTGTGTGAACAGTTTAGCTCTGGCGCCTAGCCACAGAGTGAGCCAGAAGAAGTAGTTTGGACATTAGAAGATAGGCGCTCATTCTACAATGAAGCATTCCACCTTCCTAATCAACAAAGACTTGCAAGAATTGACAAAGGAAGCTAAGGCGCACCTTCTACTTGTTTCCACCTCCAGAATGCGCCTAACCTTGAAAGGGGGTTCAAAGATGTTTGTTAGACCTTTTCACTCAAGGCACTCACCTTAGGCGCACTTTCTAAGTCCTTGTCACCTCAAGGAAACACCTAGTTTGGAAGGCGCTTGCCCTGTTCTCCACTCCTTTCAATTGGCGCCTAGAACACAGAATGCATGAAAGGAGCGCCTAGACTCCAGAGGGCTGATTTGGGCGCCTAGCATTTAAAACACTTTCATAATGATGATGTTTTGGCGCCTACTCTTGGAAACAATCCAGAGCATCCATAAACTCTAATTGGCACCTAATGTTGACAAGGCGCAACTTCAGGAGGAGGTCACCTCAACTTGGCGCCCAAGTCAGAAAAACCTGTAAATCCTTCAAATATGCACCTACCTTGTGAGGTGATGAGTTGAACATTCTAAATCTTCAAATGTTGCTCAAATAAGGAAGACATTGTAACATCAAGGCTTCAAGGCCTGTCCTTGTATTTCCATTGAATGAGTTGTACTTCATGCTATTGAAAGCATTTTCCATGTAATAAGACATTGCAAGTTGATTGAATCAAGTAACAAGACAAGTACCCAACTCTAATGTTGTTTCATTCAAATAGTTATCTTGATGTATATCTTTATGTTATTGAAGTAGTTGATGAATTGTTAGCAAGTAAAAGTGTTTAAGTAAGGAAAATTTTTCGTAGAACTAGTTGGGTATCTTACACTTACACCATGCCTATCCATCAAACATCACAATGCAATCAAAATCCTAACAACATGCCCATGATCCAAGATCAAGTGCAATCATGCAAAGATATTATCAATCACAAGCCTATTAAGAATGAACTAGAGTCTTCTAGTACCATACTTTTCCATCAAACACCATCATGTAATCCATGGCCTATCAAGCCTATCAAAGAAAATGCAAACATCCTATGTAATACAATCAGACTTTAAATATTTGAAGTAGCCATCTACAAATATCCATTCAAAAGTGGATTTATAATGCAAGTATGGACGCCATCAATAAAAAAGATTTGTATTAACCAAATATCCATATACGCATACATCAATATCTGTCGATATAAGTATAACATATATACAAAATAGCCATATAGGCTTACAAGAATGCCATATAGGCATACAATGTCAACTATGTACAATACAAAATATATGTCCACAAATGCCATATAGGCATACAACAGAGGAACACAATAAAAAGTCATTCCCCTCTAGCTGGTGAAGAGAATAAATCACGAGCAGCCTTTGATCTTCTAGGGGATGGAGACATGCATGTGGGTGGTCTACTACGAACCCGAGGGCTACTTCTCCTATTTAGTTCTTCCTGCACCTTTACCTGTTACAAAAAAAAGTATAGATATTAATATATAGAAATTACATGTTATAAAAAAATGAAACATTTAACAAAATAATCACTTACCGCTAACATATAATCTGTCTGCTCGCTTGCCTCAGTAGAAGGAAAAGGCCCTGGTGATGTCATGTCCTATAGAAACCATCCAGATAGAAATTAAACTTCAAATCAATAATCTTTTGATTTTTCAAAAATAGACAACTATAACAATGAATGTAAATTGAAATTTACTAATCTGCCTCATACCCCTGTCAATGCCATAGAGCTATGAATTGCAGAGGCCACACCCTGCTCCATTGCCCTATGAACATGGGGAGGTGTATCCGCAGCCTGCATCATCTGGAAATAAAACAACATTATTCAATTACGAAAACTATAATAGTGATGCAAATCATGGCTCCTAACATACACACACGCTCATCTAAACATGGAAGTACACACAATAAAACACACAAATCACATACAAAAATTTAGTAAGTACAATTCATTCATTAAACTATTTATTTTATTACCTCCGTAAAGCTTTGAAGTCCACCACCGCTGGCAGGTGTTGCCATGAAATCTACAGTGTTAACCTATTCAACATCCAAAATCAGAAATTAGAATACCATTCATATAACGATGCTATTCACATGTAATATTTATAATTGTTTATTAGTTACATACCTCGACAGTAGATGATCTAGTGAAAAATGTAGGTGGAGAACCACTGAAAACTGCATCGACGCTATGACCCTGAAATTTCATTAAAATCATCAATTTAAATTAGTTAATCTTGTATTTCAAAAATAAAATTTAATAAATTAAATTCAATAAACTTGCTAATATTTACCTGAGTATCAAGGCCGAAAGTCTCACTCAGGAGGGTATCTGTCATCGCCATCTGCTCAGCTGCAGATGTAGCCTGTGCACCTGCGTCCTGACTGTCCATGGGGTCATAACCACAGGCTGACCCGCAAGCCTGGCAAGTATGCGGTGGGACCCTACTCCTCGCACTATCTCCCAACCCACTCTGTGTTGCAGGATCGGCATGCTCTATGATGCTCTGGGTCAAGGCACTAATCGACCTCAGTGTATCGACCTCAACACTCTCCTTCACAATGGAAGGAATAGAAACATGCTCGTGGGCTGGTCTGCTGATTACTCGTCTCACTACCCGCTGTGGGTCAAGACGTGCCCCTGGTCTATCCTGTGCTGAGCCCCCACCTCTACCCTGGAAGTCCCGCATATCAAAATAGTTTGGCACTTTATTGAGGACAAACTCAGAGTAGAGTTTCCTCAAAAAGTATTGCGGGACCTCATTGTTATTGCATGGAGGATGGTCAAAAACCATCCACCACCTCTGCCCGAAATTGTCCCTTATCGCTTGGTTGTTGCACCAATGGATAGGGAACCTCTTGCATGTAATGGGTGGAGGTTGATTTGTTTGTGGGTTTGTGAAAATTGAACACAAGTCTACTTTTGTAATTTGTAATTTTTTGACATCTTGATATGACAATTTATCTGCATAGTAATCTCTAAACTCTCTCTTTTTATCGGTCCAACTAGTTATTTGCTTGCTAATTGAATTTACATTTGATAACATAGACTCAAGAGATTCGGCAAGCGTGGACCTATGCAAGGTTGAAGTGGAAGGATCTTTCAACCTTGCAATTATATCTTCAATTTGTTTTTTGTTGTTTTCAATTTCCCCCATTATATTATCTTGTGTTCCAGGGGCATGTCGAGGAATGAATGGAGGAGGTTGTTGTTCTGCAGGTATTTCTTCCTCAAGATTTTGTGGATTTTGAGGATTTTGAGGAGGAGGAGGAGGTGCATTAACATTTCCTACAATTAATAAAATATGCATCAAAAATCAACACAAAACCTACCTATTTAGGAAGAAATTCAAACAAAAAAACAAAGATAACTCACCCCTTTGGCGTGCTCGACGTCGCGGCGGCATTTCGGTGATGAATCGACAAATCTTTTGTGTTGAACGGTGTTTTGTAGAACGCGAGCGCGTTTTTGAAGGGTTTTAAGCCGCGGGCGGAGGAAAAACTCACAATGGAATGAACTAAAATGAAATGACAGCGTTTTTTTTTTTTATATGAAGCGCTTTATAACGCGAGCGCGTTATAACGCGCTCGCGTTATGGCTTGGCAATGACGAGCCTTAGGCTTGTCATTGCCAAGCCATAACGCGAGCGCGTTATAACGCGAGCGCGTTATAACGCGCTCGCGTTATGCCTAAATTTTTTTTCAAAAATTTTTGGCCACTTTTTGGCCCCCCATCTTTTTGCACTTACCCATACCTTGTTTTTGTAAACCTAGAGGACTTTTACCATCATATCCCATTCTTTTTATAATATCCAATCCTTTGTTGTACTTCTCAACATGTATCTTTATCTTAGTTTGTTCTTTTTTCACATTCTCATCTTTGTACAGTCATCTTAGGCGATCAGTGTCTTCCACTTCATCATAAAGGGCTCCCCATTTTTTGAAAGTAGTTGATTTACAAACTAATGTAGTATTGATATCCGATGTGGTCTTAGTCATCTGTGGCTTGCCATAGGTGTGGGGAGATAAAGGTAGCCTTCCAATGCAAAGAGCACGATTCAGGGTATATTCTCCTACTCCTTGTTCTTTCACTTGTATTTTGATCTTAGCTTCATTGGATTTTGAGGTGGATGCCTTTAAGGACTCAGGATCAACATATTTTTAAGAAGGAAGTGCTTCACTATTGCTAGGGATTGTGATTTTAGTTTTAGGGCTCAGCTTATTGCAATACATGAAAGGGTTTGGATCTCCTGGTATTGTGATTTCAACACCATTATGTGGGAATTTAATGCACTGATGGTATGTAGAAGGTATTTCTTGCATTGCATGAATCCATGGTCTTCCTAGGAGGATGTTATAGGTCAGAGGGAGATCAAGGACTTGGCAAACCACATCCTTCACCATAGGCCCAACCTTGATTGGTAAAGTAACTGATCCTTTAGATGAGTGTTCCTCTTCATCATATGCCTTTATGGTAATCTTTTTCTTTGGAACAATTGCACTTTCAGAGAACCCTAATGTTGTGATCAATTTCTAAGTACAAAGATTAAGACATGCTCTCCATCTATCAGAACTTCCTGATCTTGACTTTATGGATAAGGACTTCAATGTGTAAAGGTGTGTTATGTGGTTGTTGGATAGACGAATCATTGGTCTCAGTAAAAGTGAGAGTGTGAGGAGAAGTGATGTGTCCCACCATAGATTGGAATTGATCTACATGCAAGTCAGTAGGCACTGTAGTAGTAGAAAGCACTTTATTTAGGATAGCTTTATGCTCAGGAGATAGGTGTAGCATCTCAAGTATGGAAATTTGTGTGGGTGTTTTACCTAAATACTCTATGAGGTTGTATTGCAAAGCTGGTACAACGGGTTTTGAATTAGGACCTCTAAGAGTAACTATGCATCTGTAGGTAGTAACATTGCAATTAGGTTCTTTGCCTTTTATAAGGAAAGTGTTCACATGATTATCAACCTCACTAATGTTATTTATAACATAGTCATAATTGGCAACAATATAGTTTACACCATCACCAGATTCGAGGGCCTTTCCTTTAACCTTGTCATGCTTAGGGAAAGGATCTTTGAACATCTTGCAATCAGAGTTACCAGAAGGAGTGTCTCCATCAACTGTTATCTTACCATCATCAATAAGGTCTTGTATCACATGTTTAAGTTTATTGCAACTATTAGTCTTATGTTAGTCTTATGCCCTTTGTTTCTATGATAGTTGTAAAATTGATCGTCATTCCACCATGGGGGTTTGATTTATGCATTATATTCTCTCATCTCAGGTAGCGTTATAACACCATTTTGAAGTTCTTTTAATGCCGATTCAAGCAATTGTCCCAATGGTGTAAAATTTTGTTTAGGCAAGCTTCTTTGTTTTTCTTTTCCTTTGTCTAAGGATGAACCTTTAAGGTGGTAGATAGGTGATGATGTTTTAGTCATTTTTGCATCAACAACTCCGTCATTAACCACATTCTTGTTCTTAATAAAAAAGGTGTCTTGTTGCCTAAACTCATGAGATATGTCTCATCAATTGCAAATTCCAAGGTAACAACACAAAATTCTCTTAAGTGGTCTTTAGGGTCTCCTTTTCCCCTATATTTATCAAGTCTCGATATGTCCTAGTGACCAGGAAAAGGTGGCATTGGTATGCTTGGATCGAAAGGATAAGGACATATATCTTCAATTAAAAACTTGTGGGATGATGTTTTACTATTCTTGAGGGTATCCACTTCCTGTCTCAATGTTCTAAGCTCATCTAAAAAAGGATTGTTTGTAGGTGCATCTTTTGACGTCTTTGAAGATCTCTTGTAACTAGGTTGTAGATAAAAGGGTCTGTGATCTTTGATTCTATCACCACTATTTGTTTAAATGGTATGCTTAGATTCACAAGATTCATGTTTATCATTCATCGTGAGTAGTGATATGTCAAATTCGAGAGACATTTTGATTCCTTCATCAACAACGGTCTAAAAATATTGTTGTGGATTATGTTTGACCTCCTCCTTAAATAGTTTATTGAATTTACTAATAATGAAGTGCTTGTTCTATTTTGGATTGGGTTACTTCTTCATTATCAGTTTCATTTGTTTCACTAGTCGCAACACTAATGTGATCTTCCCCTTCAAAGTCATTTCCCCAAGGGTTTCCCTCCTCTTGAAACATTCTTATTCTTGTTTTATGGGACATAGGTGATTGTTCTGATCTTCATCCTAAGACTAGACAATGTATGAGACCCAAGATTAGGATGCAATGCAAACTGATATGACTCTAAGATAAGATATGGTAATGAAATGGTATGACCCTACAGATGACAATCCTAGGTCTGAAGATAATTGTGATGCAAGGCTTTACCTGTGCTATGATAGATAGACACAAGGACAAGTGATCGAGAGAGGGTATGCTAAAATAGGAGATGATGAACTCCAAGAAGATTTCCCTACTCAAAGATAAAAGTATATTCCCTAACTCAAGGATGATCAACCTCAAGTGATACAGGTGATTAATAGCCAATGTTTGATTCAAGACCTAAGGAGAGTAACCTAAATGCAAGCTAAAAGATTTGTTTGACTTTTGATGGATATGCAAGGACCAAGTGGAATGATCTAGATATGCAAGGACTGAAAGATCAGAACTGAAGAACGATTCCCTAAAGAGAATTAAATGCCAGGTTCAAGTTGGACATGTAAGTCTGGTTCATTCATTGAGGGGCGTAGATAAAAATTGCTCAACAATATGTTTCGGTTGCGGTAGTTCTTCAAGATGCATTTTCTAATAGACTTGGAACTATGATGTTTATGTTCGAAAAAGTGGAAAGTGGATTTTCGCTTAGGGATTTTGGTTTTGCAAGAGATCATGTAGATGTTTGTGTTGTTTTGACCCTTTGAGGAAGTTTTTGACATTTGAAAGGTTGAAATGTTGTAGATTCGAGGTGTGGTGTTTGTATGAGATAGATCAATATTTATTTTTGAACACACATGCAAAACATGACAGATAGAATGTTTTGGATGACTTTGAAATACAATCAGAGTAAAAGTTTGAATGGGGGCCTAGATTAGCCCCAAATTTTTACAAGTCTCGACAAATTTGAAGACACTTGTAAACATGCACAATTTAGGCTAGAAAGAGGATACTACTTGTTGAGTCCCTACTTGGATTTCTCCATATACTGAGAGAAAGCAGACAACTAGAGATATTGGTGACACTGGCTCCCCCTTACATGGCACGGGCACACCAACTCTCTTACCCCAAAGATCTAGAGACCTTATGAACCAAGGGATTTTTGTCTCTACAATGAATAGTACATATATGGCGGCTTCAGAGGTTCGACCTCTTGCACTAGCAATCAAAATGGATTTTAGCCTCTACAACAAGTGGTTTCTAGTATGTGTTTTGAGATAATCTGGTGTCTATACATGCAGCGATTTTCTCATTTAAGAGGCCTCCCAGCCCTCAGAAAGGGTTTTCACGCATCACATGGATACTGAGGGAGACTTCCGTCGGTATAGAACAATCTTAATTATCCGTCGGTAGCCTTTATGGTTTAGCTTTAATTTACATTTTCTTAGTTTTTTTTAGCTTTTACTTTTAATTTAGTTTTCTGGATTTACTTTTAATTTAATTTAGTTTTAGTTTTTTTTTTAATTAATATTTTCTTAATTTTAATTAGATAATTAGTTTCAATTAGATAGTTCTAATTAGTCTTTAATTAGATAATCTTAATTAATTTTAATTAGATTTAATTAGATAATTAGTTTCAATGGCAGCGTCTATCCAGCATTCAGGATGCACCATGCCCATAGACGCTGCCCATACCCATAACTACTAGATCTCACCAGTTAACTGGATGTAACTTATTAGAACTTTGTGTTCACTGTCCGTCAATCTGGAGATTAAAAGGACGAATTTCTATACTATATTTAGGTTCATTTTCACTAGATTTTTTTTTTTAAACCAGAAAAAGGTGTAGAACACCCATAGATTGAAATAGTATAAAAATATTACAAAAGATGGTGGCCGAAGCCAAGTCCGGACTTAGACAAAACAGCAGTAAAAACATAACAGTCCTTAACCATAGAGTCCTTAACCATAGATATAAACTAAGGAACAGAAAAGTAGAGAAACCGTCACCCGGGCGGAGACTGAAAGCGTGCCACAGAGCACACCTCAAAAAAGACCACCTCCGAATAAAAACACCCCCTACCACCAACACGACAAAGTTTTCACTAGATTTTTCCAGTTTGTTTTTAGAAACCTCCAAGTGAGGTGCCGTACAAAGCTTAGATTTTGGTTGAGGATAGGTTTTTTTTTTTGTTTGAAATCATTTTTTAACCGCGGGAAAAGAATTTTTTTATATATATATTTTTTTTCTACAGTTCACACTTCTATTTTGTTTCGTTGTTTTTTTTGTGATTTATTTTTAGAAAGAGATAAGATTTCCCAAAGCCTTATTCAAAAGCGTAGATTTTTATTCAAAAGCCTTATTTTTTGTTTTTTTGGCTCCATTTTTTCTCTGTATAGGCTGCCATAATTAAAACCAGTAGACGCTGCCAGAGAAAGATATATTTTCTAACAGCTCTGTATTTGGCTCGCTCTTCTCGTGCAGCGATATATACAAGGTTTGACCTCATTTAAAATTTATTGACTGCGTTCTTGTAAACACACAATGGAGACAACAAGAGAATGCATAGATGAGAAACAAAACATTTACTCCCGCTGGTTTTATTAATTTAATAACAAAAATTTGGGCTCTGTGAATAAATTGAAAGTATTGAAGGTAATATATTTTTAGTACCTTATTTTCCCTGCTTTTATCCTTCGGTGTAGCATTTGAAGTGCAATGTTTTATTTATTTTTTAATAAGTAAGACATGAATTTCACTGATGGCATCAAGAGGAAGCAGAGCAAGGTGCTGTGGATTATCATATTAATCAGCAACATCAATACTAAAGAACGATTACTCAATATTTCACCACAATAATGTTGAATCCTTCACATTTCATCAGCAGAAATTCTCATGACTGCTATATTTAAACAGATATAACACACTAGACACCTGTCTAGTCTCATCCCCTCAACCGTGTGTTCCTGTATGACGAATTATCCCGTAGGGCTGCATCGAGGTAGCTTGGAGGCAATTGAAGGTGTTTCTTGATTGAATCTCTTAATGTCATTACTGCCTGCGAGTCAGAAACATTCCTATTCCAAACACTCAGAATGTCCTCTCCAAACCTTTCTGCATCATTCTCAGCTCAAGCTTATGTATTATCTGTAGTATATACTTACTTTTGCCTACAAAAGATAGCTCTAAAGTGGGAAAATAAAAATTCCATACATTACATTACTTTGAGAACAGTTTACACTAAAAGCTCTTTATATTTATTAGACTGAAAAGTTAAGCCAGAACTGACCACAATAGAGAGATCCAACGTTAGGCTCTCATTTCTCAGACATAGAAACCTGACAATGACAACTAGCAAAAGGAATATATAACAAGAATCTACTGAAGATTCAAACTTCTACAGAACAAAGGAAACATTCTCAAAATTTGACAGAGGCATTCTTCACATCTCTTCACAATCTATAATAGCAGAGCAATTTTCTTCAAAAACTTCATACTACAGATATCATTTTTATAAAGAATCAAACACACCCAATTTCAGTTTCCCAAAACTTGCTTCCCTCAACTCAGTTTTTGTAGACCTTTTTGTGAACTCATGTTTCTTCCATTCATTTGATTTTATTTCTATTCAGAATCAGAAATATAAAGGCAAAATCTCCATGGCTCTTGACTTTTTATACTCTCGTTCTTTCTCTTCCTCAGAATCACAAACATATATGGGTTCTGCATTCTCTTTCTTAGAATCACAAACATCTATGAGTTCCTCATCCTCTGTTTCTTCTTCTTTTTCTTCTGTAGAAAGTTTATTCTGTATATGTTGTATCACTAAATGAACATCAGGAACATGTCGGTCTCCCCAAGCTATGCTAGCCCATTCATAAAGTGAAGCTTCATGCTCATTTTTGAAAGTTAAATACATTCTCTTTTGCTGCAGCATCATCTTTTTTTTTTTACCCTTAACAATCTATTACAAATTTGATCAGCCGTTATTTTCCAAATGTTTCATTGCATAATCAAAAAATGGAGCTAGAGTCTCAATAGGAGATGTAAGAACTCTATTCCTTAACCTATACTTGATATTATTCTCAGACTGTTTCTCTTATATGCATTCTCTTGTTAAACTCATACGTGTGGACAAATGAGAGCTACTATTGGCATAGACGATGATTCATTATCATTACTCTGAAACAACTTTCCGAATGAGAGCTGCTTCTTCCCGAATGAGAGCTGCTTGTGAAACAATAGATAGACAAACTATTTTTTAGTATATAAATATAGAAATTGATCTTTTATAAAATATGTTTCATACTAGTATAAGTTCATTTGGCTCTGCAATTGCTTAGACGACTACTAACAATCTTAATATTATTTAGGATGGGGAGACACAATAAATGGGAATCATTGATCGAACTAGATGTGCAAAATATTACCACTCAAACAAATTATTTCTGAAGTGAGAACTTTGAAAGGACACCTATTGGAGAAGATAATGGTGAGATGGATTTATGTGCTGCAATCCCTTTAGAAAGACTCCCTGAGTTTGTGAAAGGACAAGGTTTACTAGATAGTACAGAGACAACATTTGTATGCAAATTACATAGAGAGAACAACTCTACAAACTACACCAACCACACTACAAAGATGTACTCAAGGTTTGCTTAGATTTAACATACTCAGTAAATATGTCATCTTTTTAAATTTAGTTTTTGTTATATCAATTAATATATTTTATTTCTTTTGTCCATGTATAAATAGTTATTGGTGTGCTTTTGGCTCCGAGGACAACAAAAATAAACCTGAAAACATGCAACAGGTATGCAGGTTTCAAAAGAAAAGGGGATGTCAAACTCATTTTCAAGTAAGAGTCGTGTATGGTAGACCAAATGTTGCAATTATTACATACAATGAGTGGAGCCATTGTGATGCTCAGGGTGAATTTTGTCATGGAAAGGATGAACCTTCTGGTGATCCAAGGAGTGTTTTTGCACTGAGGTTGTCAAATGAATGTAAATCATATATGGAGTCATTATTGTTAATGGGTGTAGGGATTGACACACTATGTGAAAATCATTACTTAGACAATGGTTTGACTAAATTTATAAACAAAAGGGATGCATGTCTATTAAGAAAGATGTATTGAATGCATGAAAAAGAGTACACTCCATTCGATCCTAGAAAAATGAAGATGATGCAAAAAGTGTGAACTTGTGGCATGTAGAAGAGAAAGATAATTTCTTTTACTTTAAAAGACTGAACATTGTGGACAATATACCATTTATCATAGGCATCCAAACACCATGGATGCGAGAAATGATGGTGAAACATTCACATAATTCAATTATTGCAATAGATTCCATATTTTCAACAAATAAATATGGTGTAAGTATAACAATGTTAACTATATTTTTTGATCTCAATTTTATCATTTATTTATTTAATTTTAATAAATTAATTTATTAATGTTCTATTCATGTACAATATCAATTGTATACGTTGTTTGTTTTTGATGAGCAAGACGCTGGTATACTAGTTGCATGGGCCATATCGTCACGAAATAAAGTCGAGGATATAAATGAATGGCTCACCGAAGTTTATACATGAGGAAAGCAGTGTAAAGAAGATTGGCATGTCAATGCATTCATGACAAATGATGCTAGTGCCAAGACTGAAGCCATCAAGATTTTACTAACATTAGTTTCTTTATTTAAATTAAAATAAACTTATTAAAATTGTCTAATATTTAGTTTGTAAGAATATATTTTGTAATTTACACTTTAGAATGGTTTCACCTGAACAATGCATTTTGTTGGAATGTTACTAATCATCTTTTACAATGTAACTTGTAGATTGTCCTTTGGTTGTCGAGTACTTTTACGTATTTGGCATGTATGTAGGGCATGGCTAAAAAATGTGTACAGGTAAGTGGATTGGTAATTAAAATATGTGGAACATTACATATTTCAACCCCATAGCTTAATATTATGCTTTATATTTTAGGTATGCTAGTAATAAGGATGTTAGAACAAATATGTTTGATAGATTGGGTGAGATTATGTATGCAATGAGTGATAATGAAGACATCACTACTCATTTAATCAACAAATTTATGGAGGAATTCAAACAAGAGGAGGACTTCATTAATTACTTTAAAACAACTTGGTGTCACGATGATAGTCGTATTGGTAAGATTGTCAAATTCTTTGTTGTGGTTTATATGCATATATTATTTAATTTAATTTTTCTGTATGCTAAAACATCATTTTTTTTTGTATAGCGATTTGGGCAAAAAACTTTCGAAACTTCTATCATGCAAATCAAGAAACCAATGCTTCCATAGAGTCATATCATTTTGACATTAAGAGCCATTATTTAAGTGATCGTGCTAAGAAATGTACAAGAAGAATGGATTGACTTATCCACACACTTCTTCATAGGATAGAGCCATTCTACAAAAACAAAAGATATTTGCAGTTATCTAGTTTTCTAACTAATTTCAAAAAGGAAAGATATTACATTACTGCATTGGAGAGGTCAAAAATAATACTAGATGCAGATTGTTATCCATATGATCTCCTCCCTAACACACATAAGATAAGAAATCAATTTGATGCAATGAAATGGTATCTCATTAGAAAGTTTGGACCCAACTTCCATGTATGTGACTGCCAATGGGCACAAAGGGGAAACACATGCAAGCATGTGTTGAAGATTTTAGGTCTCATGAAGAGAAACAAAACAGATGAGAAAGATCAAGTTGCTGGTAAGTATCATTTGATATTTACATTTTACATTGATATTTTTAATGATTATTATATTTCTATTTCAAAACTAACTAAATTACTCTTATTGAATTACAGATGGTGTTATGCCATTGGTTGATGATGACATAGAAGGGAGTTTTGGTCAAGAAAACAATGTTACTGGTAATGTTGATATGTTGTTTTAATAATAAAATTTTGATTATTTTTTATGCTTTCTAAAAGTCAATAATTTTTATTCCAATTATAGATAGATCTATTCCATTGGAAGCTCAAGATGCAGTTAGGTTTGTCACTTTGAAGACCAAACTATTGGAAAGTATTGATATCAACACTTAGTAATGAAATATTAAGGTTCTTATATGTTTTGTTAGGACTAAATTATTGTTATTTGAATTATAGATGGCAAGAAATCATTTGATACTACCAATGATAAGCTAAAAAGTTTTGATTTTTTGAACTCACTACTCCAAAATTTACCAACAACAACAGATCAAATACTTATTTTTAATGAGTGTGTTGAAATATTTAGAAAAGATATCCATGAATCTTTTGCTTCCTCTTTCAAATTCACAACAATCCGTGGCTCAGAGGACATACCTATGACACAGATATCACCATGGTTTAGTCCCACTAAAATGCATAAATGTTGGTCTATACATCGAAGAGGTAATGCCATTGCTCATGGCTTGAATGAAAAAGCTGAGGAGTATGAAGAATTTTAGTTTCCATCTATAGGTTGCAGAAAGAAAAAGAAAAAAAAGGTCAAATCAATTGTTCAGGCATAGCGATACAAGCATAAAGGATTAGTATTGCACAACAAAGTGAGTACATTTATTGAAAAATATTTAATTTTTTTATGCATCATTAGTTCTTGCTCTAATAAATAATATGCTAAACATATGTTGTTGTAGATTTGGATGATCAAAAAAATACTTGTCAACGTCATTTGCCCTTCTCTATTGACTTAAACCAAACAACAACAAATGCAACACAAATTATAGATGGTAATTTTTTCTTTTCATTGTGTTTACTAATGTACACAAAAAATACTAAATATTCTTATTTCTAATCACTTTTCTACATATAATAAAACAAGCAGTGGATGCAATTTGTGCAACTCAACCATCAATGTTCAATGTTAGGCCCACTCAGACATTTCAACAAACCATTTCAGGTACTTAAGGTTGTTGATATTTTATTAACTTAAGTTCTACATATTCTGATCTTACACTTGAACACTTTATAGAAGTTAATGTGTGAAATGTGCATGTTATTGTAGATTTAGATGATCAACACCATACTTAGCATACGCTATCCCATTTTATTGATCTTAACCAAACAACGACAACAATAATAGATGTTATGCAAAGTGTGGATGGTAAGGGAATTCCAAAAAAATCTATCATTAAGTTACTCTTTTGGATAAGATTTGTAGCATTGAAATAACATGTTAGGATGACATAAATTATATTTTGTAGCTAAATCATGTAATTTGTAGATATTCATTCTTATTTCTAATCACTTCTCTATAACTATTGAAATAAACAGTGGATTCAATTTGCGGAACACTATTTTAGGTAATTGATAATGCTTTATTTTATTAACATAACTACATATTGCAATCTTATGCTTGATCACTTTATTTAAGTTAATGTGTTGACAACACATGTTGTTGCAGGTTCAATTGATCAACAAAAAAATCAACAACATAGGCCACCCATTTGTATTGATCTTAACCAAACAACAATGGATGCAATGCAAAGTGTTGATGGTAAAGAAATTACAAAAAAAATTTATATCTTTGAGTTCCTCTTTTGCATATGCTTTATAGTATTGAAATGGCATGTTAAGATTGTGTAAATTATTTTATAACTAATCTAGAAGGTTATTTGCAGGGGTTGATGATAATATAATAGAGGATTATGGTCAACATTTCTATGGAAGGTAGATAACTCCTCCCATCTGCACTTATATTCTAGACATGAATGGGTGTTTCCTTGTTGTGGCCCATTTGGACAAGGTGAAAAGGGTTTTCAAAGTCATCTCCTTTATAGTTATGTAGATGTTTGAGGACATTTGTAGTGAGGGCTCGTAGGTAGATTAATTCTAGTTACCTTAATTTTATATTTTTAAGAGTTGTTACCACTTCTATTTATGGCCAAGATTTTTTTTTGTAATATGATTATATAATTCAATTGGTTGTAGTGCCCATTTATTAGTGGATCCCATGAATTTTTATATGTATAATAATGATATGCTACCATTTGATGTCTATGGGGTTCTCCTTTGGATCTTTTTTCACTTTTGTGTGATGTATCTTTGAGTTATTATGGAGTATATTCTTCTACACTTTGTATTGAACAAACATGTCTTAGAAATGCATGAGGACAAACAACATGAGGATATTGGTATATGCGAGGATAATGTGCCAACATCACAAGCCATTAGTCAAGTCAAATTTTCATGAGTCCTATTAGTATTCCAAGCCTTTCACCCTTTGAACCCTTGTTTTTGTGTTGCCTGATGGATTTTTTGACATGCATTATTCTCATTTCTCTCTTTCATGGTGTTGTATTTATTATTATGCAATATTCTATTTTGATCTCAATTAGTGGTTGTCATACCTTGTTGACATGTATGTCACATTGTCAAAGAAGAAGCATGTCCACGTTATTATTTTGGTTCACTACAATGGAGGTCTCATTTTGTGTGTTTGCATGCATATATATGGTCATCATCTTGAAACTTTAGGTGTGTGGTCGCAATTTAATCCTTAGATCAGTCAATGGCTTAAAGAAATCCCATAATTATATAGAATCAATGAATAAGATTCCACATTAACGTTTGCACTAGATTGAATTTTGTGTTCGTTACCTTTTTTTTTTTCATTCTTGTATCTAGCATGTGACCTCTTCAAATTGGTTTTCCTGTTGTGGCCCCCCTTGTACTTCCCAATTTGGGTCTTTATCTTAACACGTATGGGTTCTCAACACCTTTTCTCTAAAAAAATTATATAAGACTTATTCAAAATTTGATTTTTATTGCCGCTCTCTTAAAAGGCTAGGAGTTTGATGAAGCACAAAAATGTACTATGGAGGACAACCCTCATAAAAATTCATCAACTCCCCTAATTAATCACATTATACCAATGAAGGAAATTACCAAACAAATATTCTTGAGAAGTAAATCCTTCACAATTAACTAGAAACCTTTCTTTGAGATTAGATGGGCATTGATCAATGTGAAGTATGTGAATTTCAAAATGACCACCTTATTTGATGCAGAGTGACACAAGGGAAGCAACACACAAGAGTTTCCTCTACTGCCCTTTGCCCACTCACCCACTTCAGATAGCCTTGAACCAGCAACCAAAGGCACATTCAAGGGTGTATGAAGGATTTGGTATCCTAGTGATGGCTCCACCTTCTAGGCTTCTCTAACACCTCAGGACAGATCAACAAACACCTTCTATGCAGTTGGTTTGATCTCCAACTTCCCAAAACTCTTCAACCTATACCTTGACTAGTAAGGCTACTAGCCCTCCAAACTAGGTTTTATTCACACAACTTGACAAAATCCCAAAGGACTAGGCAAACAAATGATGGTTTTAGATACCCTTTATGGGACCCTATCAAACTCCCAAGTCTCCTGTTCCAACTCTACTCCAGCAATCCAGAACACTCATTAGGTCTCTAGGCCTAATTGATCAATTTAGGCTAGGTTACAAAGCAAGTGCTCAAAATTGGGTGCATAGGTCAGAGGCAGGAATTTGGAATGCTTCTACCATGTCCCTACAACACAAATCCATCATTTATTTTCTCACCCTATCAGGATTCTATCATCTACAACCTCAAATAGCATGAATTTGGCCAAATACAATGAAATACTTGACCTAGGGCATCACCTTAAAAATTGAAAACAACATCTCCCAGAAAAATGCTTTTGGAATCTTATAATACATATCCCTATCCTACATTTCACCAGTTTTTGTGAATTTTCACCAGTGGGAATGCATTCTAGGGCCGGATTTCTATTGTTGCCCTAGAAAACAGGGTTTCTAGACCTGTTTTGAAAGAAAAATCAATAACTTTTGATCCCAACCACTTCAGGACCTCAAACTAGTTTCATTGGAACCTTGACTCCAAGCACTTTCAGAAAAATGATATTTGCACATGTGACAAGTCTGTACAGTCCGTACACAGCGAGAAAAGCAGGAAAATTTGCTATTTTCTGTAGTTTCAATGCCCCAAAACTCCGTACCAGATGTCCTCTGTTGTACAGGAGTGAAATACCATGTTTTTACAACCATTCCAGTTGGTATCTAACTTCCAAAAGTAGATTCAACCGCCCAAACTAAGTTTTGAACCGGCCAATGTGTCATTGACACTATTGGCAACATTGGATACTATGGAGTTTTTGCATTTACCAAAGGATGGCGATTTGTTTTGCTTGTCCAATGGGACCAAACCACCATCATACTCCCTAGACCATGCTAAAACACTAGAACAACCCAAACAAACTCAAAAACCAACATTAGACCTACTAGGCCTAAGTGGCTTAACAAGGATCCAAGTGGACTAAGCATGATTGAGGTTTATATGGTCACCTCAATCATCTTGACCACACAAAAGGACCATATACTCATGGCTAAAGCCTTATTACAAACAAAACCACAACTTTCCAAAAAAAATGCAATCAAAATGACTTTAGGAACCAAGGTGCTCCTAGATGCCTTGCACCATACACCCACTGTCAAACAGAACTCAAGTCTCTTGAGTTGGAATGGTGTCAAATGTGAAACCTGCCTTCTCAATGTCTGCTCTACTCATCCAAGTGGCATCCTCCTGAGGTTTGTTTAGCCACTTTACCAAATAGTCATGATAGGTGTGCCTTCTAGTTTGTTTTGCAATCCTCTTGTCCAAAATGCACTCAATCTGATTTGGAGATGAAGGAATGAGTTCCTGGAGTGTCTGATCAATCTGATCTTCTTCAACAACAGTCTAAGGATCAGATCCTTTATAGGGATAAAGGTCTGAAACATTAAAAATAGGAGACAAAGCAATGCCATCTGGAAGTCTGATTTTGTAGGCATTTTCTCCACATTTCTTGAGCACTTCACAAGGCCCAATCTTCTTCATGAGTAGCTTGGTATGTTTACCTATAGGGAGCCTCTCCTTCTTCAGATGGACCATTACCAAATCACCTTCCTTGAACTGCAAATCCCTTCTTTTCCTGTCAGCAAACTATTTGTACTTCTGTGAAGTGGACAACAATTTCTGTTGTACTTGTTCATGGACATCTTTCATGACTTGAACGAAGTCTTCAGCCAAGGCACTACTGTTTTCCAGTCCTTTAACCTCCCTTAGTTCCAAAATACCCCTTGGGTGAGTACCATAAACAATTTGGAAAGGAGATAGGCCGGTGCTTCTGTTGACAGTGTCATTGTATGAGAACTCTGCCTGAGCCAAAATTGAATCCCAACTAGCACTCTTCTCCTTTGTTAGGCATCTAAGGAGGTTGCCAAGTGACCTATTAATCACCTCTATTTGTCCATCAGACTGAGGGTGATAGGCAGATGATAATGACAAGTTTGTACCTAGTCTCTTCCACAGTGTCCTCCAGAAGTGTCCTATGAACTTGGGGTCTCTATCAGAGATTATGGACAAAGGTAAACCATGCAACCTGACTATTTCTTTGAAGAACAGACCTACTATGTGTGAGGCATCATGTGTGGTTTTACATGGGATGAAGTGAGCCATTTTTGAGAACCTATCAACAACCACAAAGATGCTATCATGTCCATTCTTGGTCCTGGGCAAACCAAGTACAAAGTCCATGCTGATGGAATCCCAAGGCTTTGAAGGAATAGGGAGAGGAGTGTATAAACCTACATTAGATGTATGCCCCTTTGCTCTTTGGCAAATTTGACAAGTTTCAACAAACTTCCTTACATCAGTTGGCAATTTGGGCCAAAAATAGTATCTCCTAACCAATTCTAGGGTCTTGTCAATACCAAAGTGACCTGACATGCTGCCACAGTGCTTTTCCTTGATTATATTCTCTCTAACACACCCTCTTGGGATACACAACATGCTACCCTTGAAAAGATATCCATCTTGTAACAAAAAATCAAAAAAATCAGTATTATACCTTCCTGTCATGGCCTTGCAAGATAGGTATGGCTCTTTGAAGTCTTCATCTGCTGCATACTGATCTTTGATGGCATGAATACCTGTACTTTCCAACTGAATAGTTTGCACAACAAGATTTCTCCTACTTAAGGCATCGGCTACCTTATTGGCCACTCCTTTCTTGTGTTTTATTGAGAAGGTGTATGCTTGGATGTACTCCATCCACTTGACATGTCTGTGATTCAACTTCTGCTACCTATTCAAGAAGCTTAATTCATGGTTATCAATAAAAACTATAAATTCCTTTGGCAATAAGTATTGTCTCCATTTTCTTAATGACTGAACCATTGCATATAACTCTAGATCATAGGTGGAGTAGTTCTGTTTTGCCTCATTTAACTTCTCACTAAAGAATGCTACAAGCCTCCCATCTTGACTTAGGACTCCCCCAACAGCCCTCTTACTTGCATCACACTCTACCACAAAGACCTTGTCAAAATTAGGTAGCACTAGGACTGGTTTTTCTGAAATTTTTTTCTTTAACAGTTCAAAGGCTTGAGTGGCCTCATTTGTCCACACAAATACACATTTCTTGCCCCCTTTTATGGTGTCAACAAGTGGAGCACAAATACCACTAAACCCTCTAATGAACTTTCTATAAAAGCTACACAAACCATGGAAACTCCTTACCTCAGAGGCTGTTGTAGGTGTTGGCCAATTAAGAATGGCTTCCACCTTGCTTGGATCCATTTATAGGCTGCCCTTAGAGATGACAAACCCCAAAAATATCAACTCTTCTTGTAGGAAGACACATTTGTCAAGATTGATTCTCAACTTCTCCTCTTGAAGCCTCCTGAGCACTTGATGGATATGCCTTATGTGGTCTTCCTTGCTGTCACTAAAAACCAATATATCATCCAAATACACAACAATAAACTTGTTAAGGAAATGTTTTAGCACTTCATTCATCAATCTCATGAAGGTGCTTGGTGCATTTGACAAGCCAAAAGGCATGACAACCCATTCAAATAGTCCTTCATTGGTTTTGAAGGCGGTTTTCCACTCATCCCCTTCCCTTATCCTGATTTGGTGGTAACCACTTTTTAGATCCATCTTGGTAAAATATTTAGCCCTACCCAAGCAATCCATTAAATCTTCTATTCTAGGCATTGGAAATCTATACCTGATAGTGATCTTGTTGATGGCCCTGGAGTCAGTGTATAGTCTCCATGTTCCTTCCTTCTTGGGTGCAAGTACTGCAGGTACTGCACATGGACTAATACTCCTCCTAATAAGTCCTCTATCCAACAAGTCTTGGATTTGTCTTGCCGCTTCAGCATTTTGCTCTGGGGTCAACTTGTAGGCTGCTTGGTTTGGTAGGGTGGATCCAGGGATGAGATCAATGCAATGACTAATCTCCCTCTTTGGTGGAAGTGCATCCTTGCCTTCATCGGCTATCACATCATGAAACCTTTCCAATAGTTCTTCCACTTCCTTTGGTCCAATCCTCCTAAGGGGTTGCTACACTTTGACCTTCTTAGGATTTACATCCTTGGGCTTGAGGACTATTGCAAAACATGGCACTTTCTCTTCCTTGAGGTTAGCCAAAAACTCTTTTTCACCTACCAACATAACTGAACTAGAAATGATCCTCTCTTTGCAATCATCAATCAAAGGAGTCATTGTAAAATTTTCACCATTCTTGGACAAATGAATTACATTGTTCTTACCATCATGTTGGGCACTTGTGTCATGTTGCCAAGGCCTTCCAAGAAGAAGGTGGCATGCATCCATATCCACTATCTCACAAAGAACCTTATCATGATATTCACTTATCTTGAATTCAACCCAACATTGCTCTTTCACCACAATTTGTTGTTCCTTGGTTAGCCAAAAGAATCTATAGGGGTTAGGATGAAGCATTCTTTCCAATCCTAACTTAGTCACCATTTCATTAGAAGCCAAATTTTCAGAAGAACCTGAATCTACTATTACCTTGCAAACTTTTCCTTTCACCTTGCAAGTGGTTCTGAACAAGTTGTTTCTTTGGGGTTGCTCCTTGGTGGCTGGCATGATGAGTGACCTGTTAAACATGATGCATTCTCCACTCTTAGGTGCTGCAGACTTGGAAGAGGCTGTTTGGTATGATGTGGTGCTTTGACAGTCCTCTTCTTAAAGGAGTTGCACTCTTCTCTCTTTCTGATTTGCAGCAGTGTTTCCCATCTTCTCTGGGCATCTAAAGGACTGATGTCCAATCTGATTGCAAGAGAAACACCTTCCAGTAAACACATTGGGACCTCTGCCCCCACTTCTGCCTCTGCCATTACCTCTCCCTCTAAACTGACCCTGATTTGCACTGTTTTTATCGGCCTGCCCTTGGCTGCCTTCTTGTGATCCGCCACCTTGGAGTCTAGAGAAATTATCTCTGTTTTGAAATCTGCCTCTACCCCTAAAGTTCTGATTTCCTCTACCTCTGCTGCTGCTATATGAATCACCTTTTCTTCTTTGTTTATCCTCAATTCTCAATGCCATTTGAAAACACTTATGGACTGTTTCCAGGTTAAAGAGAGTTAATTCATCTTGAATGGAGAACTTGAGGCCATTAAGATACCTTGTGAGCTTCTATTTGTCATTCTCAGGCATCTTGGCTTTCAATGTCATCTTGTGAAACTCCTCTGTGTAGGTGCTCACGTCCATGTCCTTCTGTCTCAAGTTGTGCAACTTCTTGTTCAAGTTGACCTCATAATCCTCAGGGACAAATTGCTTCTTGATTTCAAGTACCATTTTCCTCCATGTAGAGATAGGATTCCTATCATCTTCTATCCTCTCATTTTGAATAAAATTCCACCAACTCAAGGCTGGCCCTTTCATTCTTGATTTGGCAATCTTCACTTTCTGGTTTTCTGCCACTTCTTCACATTCAAAATAGTTTTCCATTGCCTCAATCCAATCAAGGCACTCCTCTGGATTCATCTTACCAAGAAACATAGGTAAGTCTGCCTTGGTGTCCTTCCTACTCAACTTTCCAAGTGCATATAGGAATTGTCTCTCTGACATGCCTCCTTGTGGCTCTTCCATAGGCACTTCTTTTTCCTCATCTTGATCCTCTTCATCTGAATCCAAGATGACCTTTGGCTTCTTCTTCTTGTCTTTGTCTTTCTTCAACTTTTCTATCTCAGCCTCCATCCTTTTGTTCTTGGCTGCTTGCTCTCTCACTATCTTTGCCAATTCGGCATTAGTCACCTTTGAAGGAATTTCCTCCTCTTCTTCTCTATCTCCCATCTCTTTGATGGCTCTGATACCACTTGATGCAGAGTGACACAAGGGAAGCAACACACAAGAGTTTCCTCTACTATCCTTTGCCCAATCACCCACTTCAAACAACCTTCAACTAAGCAACCAAAGGCACATTCAAGGGTGTATGAAGGATTTGGTATCCTAGTGATGGCTCCACCTTCTGGGCTTCTCCAACACCTCAGGACAGATCAACAAACACCTTCTATGCAGTTGGTTTGATCTCCAACTTCCCAAAACTCTTCAACCTATACCTTGACTAGTAAGGCTACTAGCCCTCCAAACTAGGTTTTCTTCACACAACTTGACAAAATCCCAAAGGACTAGGCAAACAAATGATGGTTTTGGATACCATTTATGGGACCCTATCAAACTCCCAAGTCTCCTATTCCAACTCTACTCCAGCAATCCAGAACACTCATTAGGTCTCTAGGCCTAATTGATCAATTTAGGCTAGGTTACAAAGCAAGTGCTCAAAATTGGGTGCATAGGTTAGGGGCAGGAATTTGGAATGCTTTTACCATGTCCCTAAAACACAAATCCATCATTTATTTGCTCACCCTATTAGGATTCTGTCATCTACAACCTCAAATAGCATGAATTTGGCCAAATACAATGAAATACTTGACCTAGGGCATCACCTTAAAAATCGAAAACAACATCTCCCAGAAAAATGCTTTTGGAATCTTATAATACACATCCCTAGCCTACATTTCACCACTTTTTGTGAATTTTCACCAGTGGGAATGCATTCTAGGGCTGGATTTCTATGGCTGCCCTAGAAAATAGGGTTTCTAGACCTGCTTTGAAAGAAAAATCAATAACTTTTGATCCCGACCACTTTAGGACCTCAAACTAGTTTCATTGGAACCCTGACTCCAAGCACTTTAATAAAAATGACATTTGCACACATGACAAGTCCGTACAGTCTGTACACAGTGAGAAAAGCAAGAAAATTTACTATTTTCTGTAGTTTCAATGCCCCAAAACTCCGTACCAGATGTCCTCTACCGTACAAGAGTGAAATACCATGTTTTTACAACCATTCCAGTCGGTATCTAACTTCCAAAAGCAGATTCAACCGCCCAAACTAAGTTTTGAACCGGCCAATGTGTCATTGACACTATTGGCAACATTGGATACTATGGAGTTTTTGCATTTACCAAAGGATGGCAATTTGTTTTGCTTGTCCAATGGGACCAAACCACCATCATACTCCCTAGACCATGCTAAAACACTGGAACAACCCAAACAAACTCAAAAACCAACATTAGACCTACTAGGCTTAAGTGGCTTAACAAGGATCCAAGTGGACTAAGCATGATTGAGGTTTATATGGTCACCTCAATCATCTTGACCACACAAAAGGACCATATACTCATGGCTAAAGCCTTATTACAAACAAAACCACAACTTTCCAAAAAAAATGCAATCAAAATGACTTTAGGAACCAAGGTGCTCCTAGGTGCCCTGCACCATTATTTTTCACCAATTATACCTTGAGCACCTTGTGGAACCTAGGTCCTCATCCAACTCTTACAACCATATTGTTTAGAATATTTTCTTTAGGTTGCAACTCAAGAGACAGTTCAATATTTCTTAAGATGGTTGTTTACCAAATCTTTGTCTTCTCCATATTAGTAGTTCAATCTAGGAAGACAACTGAACCTGTATTGGCTTATCCATGATATGTCCTTCATGATACCTCTTGATACTAAATCTAATCTAGCTTGATAACTACAGTCTTCCATCTATATGACTTATCCTAAGTCTATCTCTGATGCGTTCCTTCATGAGTTGCTTGTGATTGAACTTTAATTTATAGACTTGTGAAGATATCTAAAAGCTCATATTATTAAATAGGAATGTTGATCACAGTGTATAGTCAACTCAACTTTGCTTTATATATGTCCTTATGATTTGATGGTCCTCTAAAACCCATATGAAAACAATTGTAGCAATGCATAGAGCTATTACACCTACCCTAACTTTTTGATAACACTCAATTCTTACTTTTTGATAACAACATATAACCAAAAAATTAGGGTTTGAGCTTACATAGTGGTGTATCTATTTAATCCCACCAACTTGCCCTTGGATATTCCATCACAAGTCATGTTCTCTGGTTGATTTACATGCATATATACTTTTTTATTTTAACATGTTTCTATCTTGTATGGTTTATGACCCTATCATCCTTGATGCACTCATGACTTTTTTGTAATATGATTACATAATACAAATGGTTCTAGTGCCCATTTCTTCATCGATCCCATGGATTTTTCTATGCATAATGATGATATGTTACCATTTGATGTCTATGGGGATTCTCCTTTGGATCATTTTCCACTTTCTTGTGATGTATCTTTGAGTTCTTGTGGAGTATATTCTTCTACACTTTGTATTGAACAAACATGTCTTCGAAATGCATGAGGATAAACAACATGAGGATATTGGTATATGTGAGGATAATGTGTATTTTTTGACATGCATTATTCTCATTGCTTTCTTTCATGGTGTTGTATTTATTATTATGTATTTATTCCATTTTGAGCTCAATTAGTGGTTGTCATACTTTGTTGACATGTGTGTCACATTGTCAAAGAAGAAGCATGTCCATGTGCTTATTTTGGTTCACTACAATGGAGGTCTCATTTTGTGTGTTTGCATGCATATGGTCATCATCTTGAAAGTTTAGGTGTGTGGTCACAATTTAATCCTAGATGTCTAGGATGTCACAAAGGCATAAGCAATGGTGTTTAGCTTTGGGTTGTCAATGTGAGTAACACTTTTATGGTACAAATTCCTAAAATTACCTTTGATGATTGTTATCATTTGCATGTCATTTTGTTCCATGCTTGTATAAAATGCCTACACCTTTCAATTTTGTTATATGACCAGTGGAATTACTCATTTATATTTAATTTGACATTTTGAAGCTCAAACATTCCTTTGCTTTGTTTAAAAATAGCATTAAAATTTGTTTTTTTTAACCCCATTCACTCTTCACATGAGGTTTTAAACCTAGAAGACACATATGAAATTATATTGAAAATTCTTAAACTTTAATATAACATACCATTGTTAGTTGGTTGTTGAGTTTTGAACTCAAGATTGTCTTTAGGATTAGATTTAATAATCAAAATACTTGGATTGCTATTAAAATTTGAGCTTTTGAAACTCATCCTCATAGACTTTACAATCCATTTCACAAACATATTCAAATCTATATCTTCATAATCAATTGAAGTCTAACTATTCCAATTCAAAGTCAAACTAGTCCATGTGCCTTCAAATTTTGGAACATGAGCAACAACAAGAGAAAGCACAGCAAGAGCAACACAAGAAGGTACCTAGACCTTAATTTTTTCCCAAGTAGAACTCTAAATTTAGTTTATTAATTTCATGTTTTAAATTACTCAAGGAGTATAATTCATTGAAATTGTTACAAAAGATACCTTGAATTCTATCTCTATGCATCTAATGACTAGAATTTGTATTAGCTTAGTTTCTAACATGGCTTTATACTTCCAACATGGAGGTCATAAAGAAACTTATATTGTAGATAGGTATGTTTTGATCAAACTCAATTGATAAGAGTTGAAAATTCCATAACATTAAAATAAAAGAAGCTTATTAAAAAACTACATAAATAATTTCAAAGATTAGATTTGATATATATAGAATGAATATTTTTTAAACCTATAATTTAATTACTAGATAAGAATGATCTCTTAAAATTTAAACTAAATACTTCTTTGTTTTTGACTTTCTAAGATCTATTTAATTAGATTTAAATTTTACAATATAATTATATTAAATTAAAAAATACAAGTATTACTCAACACAAGACCTATTTAGGCATTTATGTCCTAAAATACAATCAAAATTTTAAAATGATTATACCATATGAAAGGAGAGATTTTGTATAGAATGTCAAAATTTATATAGAATTGTGATGATATATATTTGGAATATATATAATTTTACCTATATTAAGATATGTCATAATATTTTAAGGCCAAATTTGAATAGATAACCGTCATTAAAAAATTGCTTCACAGACAGTCAAATTTAGGCCCTCCTCAACACATCCACTCTAGCATTCATATTCCATATACCATTTTTTTTCCTTGAATGTAAAGTTCAATTATTTATTTTATAATCCTCTTTAGAGATTAGGTCTCCCACATTTATACCAGAGCTTAGAATTCAAATATTTAGAAAATATCTTGCAAACATATCTATGTTGCTTAATTAATCCGATTTATCATATAACAATTGTGATTCTATCCCCTTGACAAGATCTTGAGCATGATCTCTTCCCCTTGTTTTCAAAATTCAAAAATTTGATTTCCAAGGTTGACGATCTTGGCATCTAACTATTACCCATAAGTGTAGGTGCTAAAATTTTGAATTATGCATCTAGAGTTGTGTATAAAAGGACATCATCCTAGGGCATTTGCATATGGACACATCATGAGTATCCTTGAATTAGATATCACAAAATTATCAAGTCATCATCAATTAGCACTGGGCATCAATAATCCTTCAACAATTAAGCAATCAACATACATTGTCAAGGCATACTCTAAGTGCATTCAAGAACATAATAATTTATTAGTTTGCATTAAGCTTCAACAAAGTTATAGTGACAAGTTCAATAGGCATTCATTGCCACTTCACATTGACATCCATTGTTACCCCTTATCTCTTTTATCATCATTGTTAACTTAGTCTTGGGTTTGACTAGGGCACAAGGAAGCCTTGAGCTTCAACTTTTGCATAGCAAGCCCCATAGTGCTCCTTAGCACCACCACTTTTTTCCATACCTAAGATATCATCAAGTGAAAAGGTATTGCATTGCACGCATCCAAAATCAAACTTTGCTCAAGATATAATTGTAAAAATTAGAATAATATTGTGCCCTTGGATAGGATTACTGATGTGATTGTGTTTCAAACAGAAGACTAATTGTCTCTGTTTTTCAATTAGTATTCCATACTAGATTCTTAGTTGTAGGTCTATGTCACATCATCATATAAATCAAATATCACTTTCCACCAGTTCAAATTAGACAAATCCATTTCCTGCAAATGACAATAATATGAACAAGTCAAGTAATAAAAAATAAAAAAAGTTATGTACATGTGTAAATAAGTTTGTAAATCTGTTAAATTACTAGCTCTTGCATCTTTAAGAGGTGCAAGGGTTTGGCTGGTAACTTGACTTTGATTTGTTTTATAATTTTTCACATTGTTGATTTTTGGTGACCTAAAAATGGTTTAATGGTTAGTTAGAAAGCTGTTTTGTAGGTGAAACAAATTTCCAACCAAAAGCTAAAAATAATATAATCTATCAACTAATAAAATAACACTCTTAAATGCAACCCATTTCATGGCTTAACTGAGCACATGTAAAACCTCCAGATGTGTCCAACTCAACCTTAGGAAAATAACTGTAATTCTGCAAGTCTCTTAAAGAGTTGGACAGACCTGAATCAATGTAGTAACCATGAGTTTTGAAATTTCAACTTAAAAAAAGAGCTTAACGGTTGACCAGCTGTGATATTGATTTAAGCTGAAAAATCATTTAAAAACAAAAAATATTTGAATGTGAGAAAAATAATCTTAGAGCAAATCAGAAAAAAAAAAAATAATAATAATAATTCAGCAGCTACGATTTTGATTTAGAGACTCATGTAAATTTGCTTGTCTTTGTCAATTAACAATGGTTATTTTTATTTTTAAAGTGGTTATTTGGAGGATGGTTTGATTTTAGTATTATTTTATAAAAGAAAATAAAGATCTTTTCATTAGATTTCGCATATATAGACTATATTTTTTTGGTTCAAGAATCTTATTAAATAAAAAATTTTGAGAAGATAAATTAGGATTAAGATTAGAAAACAATTGTATTACTCTAGAAATTCAACAATTTTTCTTAAAAGCTCAGTGGCCAGGCAAAGATTTGAACCTTTAGAACATACGGTTTATATCACAGGAATCAGAGCAAAGATTAAAGTCCAGTACTATAAAAAGGTAAAACAGCAACAATGAAACCCAGCAGATGAATACGCACCCTAAGAAACGAACTCAGCTTAAAAGAATTGAGCAGCTCTGTTCAAGAAATCAATTAAGTGGGCGCTGTTAGTACTTACAAATCTTGGATACCAGACTGAATCTTAATTCATAGGCAAGGAAACGAATTACAGACAAAAGATAATGGTGTTCAAAACCAAGTAAATATCGTTGCTGAATTAATCGCATTTTTGACAAAACAAACAATTTGGAAGGGACCACCGCCTGCACGGTTGCTGTAGGAAAAAAAGAAAAATATAAAAAAAATTTCTTTTCCCGCGGTTAAAAAATGATTTCAAACAAAAAAAACTATCCTCAGCCAAAATCTACGCTTTGTACGGCACCTCACTTGGAGGTTTCTAAAAACAAACTGGAAAAATCTAAAAAAACATAAAACACATTTTGCTAAATTAAAAGTAAAAGCTAAAAAAACTAGGAAAATGTAAATTAAAGCTAAACCATAAAACACATTTTTTTTTTGTTTTTTTTTAAGTTTTTTAGAAAAGTCTAAAGGAAACGAACAATTCAAGACAGACTTTTTAGAAAGAAATCGATGGAAACCGAAAATCACTCTATTAAAATTTATACCATGCCATTGAGGTAGCGTGAAAGGTGGGTTCCAATTCAATTCAAAAAGAAAGGATTCCACAAAGATTGATGGCATTGATTTTTAGTGTACCTGCTCTGAGTATTTTGTTTCAAAACGTTTGTGCATGCAAGGCGTGATTTGTTTGTTTTGCAGGGGGCAAAGGAGAAATTTGGGACGATCCGGAGCAGGGCGTGGAGAAATCGGAAAGGGAAGAGGCATAGCAGAGGCTAGCAAGATTTGTTGTGTTGAAGGTGGAGTGGGTTATAAGTATTATGTACCATTTTATGTGTTGTGTCCACATCTATTACCTTCAAAATCCTTTTTTTGGTGCAGATCACATAATCAAAGCACTTTTCTTTCTTTTGATAAAGGTCATGGCAACCACCCAGAATCAGAATCATGCAGAGTCCATGATGCAATGGCCTCCAAGTGAGAACACACGCTTGATGCTTGTAGAGCACATGATCTGTTGTCTCTCTTCAGAAAGGCACAGTCTTTTTAGCAAAGAAGAGGCTGCAGAAGATGCAAAAAAAATAGAAGATATAGCATTTGTTGCTGCCAATCACCATGCTAGTAGATACCCAAATGCAGATGGTAGTGCTACTGCGCAGCTTTATGCAAAGGAAGCAAGCAAACTGATGTTGGAGGCCCTTAAGCGAGAACCCAGTGCCAAGACAAAAGTCACTGATGTCAGGGAAGCATTTCCTGAAAAAGTTGGAGTGAAAGAAACTGTTCTTGATATATCACTAGGGGAACGAGTATTTGTTGATGAAATTTTAGCCAGAGAGCTGTTAAGGCCATTAGAAGAACCTGGGAATTCTTATACCAAAATATGCTTTGGCAACCGAAGTTTTGGAGTAGAGGCTGCCCATGTTGCAAAAGGAATCTTGATGGGTGTTCAGAAAACTTTAACATATGTGGACCTTATAGATTTTGCCTTCCTAAGGCCTAAGGCTGAGGCACTCGAGGTTATGTCAATATTTTCATCTGCTTTAGAAGGATGCATGATGAGATACTTGAGACTTCAACTATATACATTTGGAGAGAAGGGCGTCAGAGCTTTTGGACCACTCTTGAAATCTCAGAAAACCCTCGAAGAATTGGAATTCTTTGATATCAACATTTCCCGAGAAGCTGCTAGAGCCATTTGTGAGTTTCTTACATCTGTTGGAAGGATTAAGACTTTGCATTTCTTTTGCAGTCAGTCAGGAGATGATGCAACAGATGATGGAGCAGATGATGCAGCAGAGGCCCTCTCAGAGCTTGTTACAAAATGCATTGCTCTCGAGGATTTTGCATTCCAATCAAGCAACATAGGTACCCGTGGTGGTATTGCTTTAGCAGAAGCTTTGGGGAAAGGTAGCAGATTGAAAATTCTCAAATTAAGAGATCACATGTATTGGAAAAGAGCTGGGGTTGCTTTGAGCCAAGCCATATCACGACATCTTAGGTCTCACAGAAGTTTACTTAGGCTATTTGAATCTTGAGGATGAAGGGGCAATTGCTATTGCCAACAGCATCAAGGATGCAGTTCCATCTCTGAGTGTTCTTGATATTTCAGGAAATTACATCACTCCAAAAGCCGCTCCAGCTTTGGCAGAATGCCTTGCTGTCAAAAACTTACTGACAAAGTTTTATGCAGCAGAAAACGAACTCAAGGATGATGGATCAATCGTAATATGCAAAGCACTTTTGGATGGTCATGATCGGCTCGAACAACTTGATTTGAGTTCGAATTCTCTCTCTCTAATTGGGGGTAAGGCTGCTGCGAAAGCTGTTGTAAACAAGCCTGATTTCACTTGGCTTTATATTGACGACAATTCCATTACTAAAATGGGAATTGAGACCATCAAATATCTTCTGAGAGAAGGTACCAAGGGTGATTCTGTACTTAGTGCTGTATGCCCATAATGAAGACCCATAATGAAGAGAGTGGCTGTGACACTGAGTTAGAGGAGATACTCTTAATCCCTTGAAGATGTTTTATAGTTTTAGCAACCACAGGTGAGTCCTCTCACAGAGTTACAAGCTTAATCTTAATCTAAATATATGAACTCTACCATATGAACTCCAGAAATTAAAAATTTGGCTTCAGTTGTATCACTTTGTAAGAAATGTTACTTAAGATATGTATTATTTTGTCATCTTCTATAGGGGAGAGGACCCAGTAGTGGTGCATCCTAACTTCACACCTCTCAAAATCATACGTGGCAATACGCCCCTACTTATAACTAAGGTTTCAGGGCCACATCATCAAATATGATGCCACATCAGCATGTTTTTTGTTGAGGTTTCAAATAGTTCCTCCCAAAAAAATGTGGACCAATAGGTGTGCATTAAGACCTTTGATGGTGCGCTGATGTGGCATCACATGATTGGTTGCTTTTTAAATCTAAAGGGCACATTTCATTCAATTATTAGTACTTATAGTAACACTAACAACTTTAAACTCACAACTACTAGTACTAAACCTTAAAAATATTGGGCCTTAAATGTACATATACTAGTAGTAAACTTTAAAAATATTGGGCCTTAAATGTACATATACTAGTAGTAAACTTAAAAAATATTGGGCCTTAAATGCACATATACTATCTCAGTCATTGGAACTATCCCACCTATTGGGTCTTTTCCCCTAATTATGATAAGATTGTGAGTTAGATCCGTTGTCTGAAAAGTTTGCTTCTGCAGCAGCTATATTTGTATAAGGGACATGCTTAAAAAGTGTGAAAACCGAATGGTGTGGTGATAAGATCTCAAATGTGTTTTTTGTTTGGTTTTATCGTTTTTAATTTTTTCTATTCTATCTTGTACAGTGTTATATACATATATGACTTATTTGAATCTGCCTATCTAATTCTGCTTAATAAAAAATAATAATTACTTGCATTTTGAGGCTCAATAGATTGCAGAGTTTTTGAACTGAACAATTAATGTAGAATCCAATGCTTCATGTATGTACTTTGATTATATCATGAAATTATCCTAGTTTCATCTCGCTACACAAAGTGACTTTGTAACATACAAGACCAAAAAAAGTTGGCCTTGTCGGACTTACAAAGACTAATTATTTACCCGATTGTTGTGTTCCTGGTAGATACAGAAATCCTTGAAGTTCTAATGCAGTTTTGAATTCCCAATATGTTTTCTAGCTTTTTTATCTATGTGTTCTAATCCTGTTTATTGCATTTGCAATTTGGTATTATTTATATTGGTTGATTCTCATTTGTATGTTGGAAGTGCATCCTCCTGCACCGTTTTGTCACACTGCAACATTATTTGTATATCTCTGTTTCTTATTTGTATGTTTGTGTGAGTCTTAATTGTTTTTTTCTTATTCTAGAATTTACTCATTTCTTTTTGTTCCTTTTGTTAATTTGTGGCACTATATTTTCATCTTACTTCCCTTAAGTGCATCTCAGTTCTTCAGCATTTCAATTTGTTATATTGATACAACTTGCATATATGTGACTCTGCAATTTTGTATTGGTTTTCTTTTCACAAATCTCGCATGACAGAGGACCATGAAATGATAGCAGATTCATCTTGCTCAATCACTAGCAGTAAAAGTAAGTTGGGTTGACAGAATTCATCTTGTCCGGAGTAGTAGGTAGAAATTCTAGATTGCTTAATGTTTCCTTTGTACTTACGAGCTATTTTTCTATTGCCCCTTTACATGTAAGGCACAGATGCTCTTTGTGGCATAATTTGGTTATTCTTACAGTCCTCCATGAATTGCAGTATAGCCTGTAATTCCTTTCCTCTCTTTAAATGCATGTGCATAGGAATAGTCAGGTGGGAAATACTAATACATCATGCTCACTTTGCAAGTGGTGTATTATTTTTGTCTTGATTTGTGTGGTGAAGAAAATATTTCCGTATAACTGAGTTTTTTTTTGGTGTTTTTCTTTCTAAAATGAAAAAAAAGATTTTTCTGGTTTTTGATTGGACAGTAGTTATTATTCCTCGTTAAAGATTCTAATTTTAATTTTAAAAAATTCTAGAAAATAGGGGAGGTAAAAAATAAAGCAAGACTTCTAAAGTCCATTGTTATTTTTGCATGTAAACACCTGTAGCTGGCTGTGTTTGACCGTGGCAAGGAATACTGAGGTTTTTGGCTAGGTGGCTGCAACTAGAGTTTTTAGGTGGTGGCATTAATTAGAAAGCTCAATTTCTAGGCTCAATTACCATCCGTTACCAAGATGATTATTTTTAATTTACATTTTCCAAGAGGTGTTACCAAGTGGAAATCCAAACACAGGGATGAACCATACAATCTCAATATCATTCGAAAATGCCATTCTTGTTTCCCACCAGAAATTTAGAATGGCTTTTGCTTTGGTCGATTCATCTAAAATGGAAACAAGAGCAACAACCAACAAGAGCATGTGAAAGCTGCTGGACAAATTTGCCTGGAGCTTGATGATATGAGTTCAGTAGTTGGGAAATGTACTATAAACCTACTTTTATCAGTGGATGATGATGGATGTTCTCTTTCCAATCCTTGTGCTGCTCAATATCATGCGGAATTCTCACAATTGTAATAATAGAGGTCTACTTCACAACCAAATTGGTACTGTTCCATCCACAAGTAAACCATAGAAAGTTAATGTAGAAGGGCCACTGAAATCCCTCAAGCGAAAGTGATCTGTCAGTACCAGTCTGGTACCAAGTTCATTATTAAAGAAAGCCATGTTCTTTCAGAAAAGCTCCAGGGTAGAGAAATGAATGAATTATTTGCTGAAACACGTTCTTGGCTACCAAGTTTAAAGGCACTCTACTTAAATATCATCCATTTTAATGGTCAAACAGCCAATAGCAATTTTACACTTCATTCACAATAAAAAATGGTAAATATTTGTCCTATTTTTATTGGCCAAAATTGACCTTTGATTATTGAAGTGGATGATATTTAAGAACAATCGGCTGAAAGAGCTATTCTTAAATAACATCCACTTCAACAGTCAAAAGTCAATTTTGGCCAATAAAAATTGGACAAACATTTATCACTTTTTGTTGTGAATGAGGTGTAAAATTGCTAAATTGATTGTTTGACCATTGAAATGGATGATATTTAAGTAGAGCAGTTTGAAGGCCTAGGTGTGATTTTTGCATGTGATTGTAAAAACCGTCATTACTTGTTTATTTTTGAGTACATATTAATCATATTTCTTGTCATTCACTATTGTTCATATTTAGAGTTAGTATTTATTGTAATCTTATAAGCTAAAGTTAGGAAATATTGTAGCAGAGATGGTTAAATATGGTGTTAATCTCTTTTTCTAATTCCATGGAGAACCCTATTTTGGGAAAACCTAATAGCCCATGTTAACAAATATAATATATATTCTATAAATTATAAATAGACTAGATAAATAATATAAACTTCAAATAAACTTTATATGGTGGCTTAAGTGAAGATTTTTAATTAGTTATTGAATAACTAAATAAATTTAGTAAAAAAAACTATTTTTTGGTTTAAGATCATATATATTTTAAGTACAAGTCAACTGCAACTGAAAGATATATATTAAAAATGCTTAAACAAATATACCTTATAGTGTATAGGAAGAAAATCAAATAGTTCCACAATGTACAAATAGTTGGGGCTATAGCTTGGAGAGAGTAAGAACTAGTTTGACAAAGTACAAAAATCATAGGAAAAGTTGGGGAGAGAAGCTAATTGGCATGTTAATAGATCCATTATACTCATTTGAAGCCATGCCAACAAACTAAATTTTACTAGCTAATGGTATGTGTTAAAACATAGAATCTCATTAAAAGCATTTAAATTATCTGACTCAGATTTTTCATGCATTTTTTTTGTGGAGCTTCATGTAGGTAGGAGACCATTGTCCATATGTGATATTTCTAACAATTTGTTACATGTTATCTAACACATATGTTCAATCATCCTTTCAGATAATCATGTTTGATTATGTTTTCCACTTCTGTTGAGCCTCTCCCTTTTCTAGGTAGTTGCTATTTCTTTACTATTAGTTATGTTTGATTTATAAATTTTATTGGTTAAACAGGGGAAGAAACATGTAGAATAAATTCAAATAATATATTTTAAGAGTGTTTTCATAGTGGAGATTTGTAAAAGTTATTTGAATAATATATTTTATCTTTTATGTCTTGCTTTAAAAATGAAAAATCCATAGTCTATATATTACATTGTTAGGCTTGTTTGATTGTATATTGAGTGTTTTCATAGTGAAGATTTGTAAAAGTTATTTGAATAATATATTTTATCTTTTGTGTCTTGCTTTAAAAATGAAAAATCCATAGTCTATATCATTACATTGTTAGGCTTGTTTGACTGTATATTTTGTGTCCTTTGCTGCTGGAAGTTAAGTTTGTAATGAATAGACATTCTAAATGACTTATAAAATTTCACCAAAGAAAAAGTTACTGGTACACAGATGACAATTCTCAATAACCAACAAAATCAATAGGAATGCTAACTAATTCAGATGTAAGGAAAGGATTAAACTTAGTTCAAACAACTGGATTTGTATCCATTTGTAAAATTGTGTGAGCTTGCAATAAATGAGGTAATACTAATCACACTAAATCTATGAAAGTTAATATTTTAAATTTGTCTCAACTTATGATTAAGAAGCACTATATTGCACCAAAATCTAGCTCTTCATTTAGTGAAACAATTTTTTTTTTAATCTCCACCCTTACCTTCCTTAGGCCAGGGACTATGGAAGAAAATGCTAGGAATCATTGTGTGAGCTTCTCCCTACATTTGCTTTATGCCATTATGTGATGTTGAGAATGGCTAGAAGTCTTTTTTGTATTCTTCATTTTCAAGATGCAATTTCTTTGCTCTTGGTCCTAGCTGAAATGGCTTTTGGGTAGAGTTGCAATAGGTTGGTTCCATGACTCCAAAGGCCGAATCGAGTTTGAAAATGCCTCAATTTCCTATTTGGATATACATGTTTCCTTGATTCTGACCCTAACCCATGCAAGTTTTCCTCTTCAGAATTATAGGCTATTGCACATTTAATAATCTAATAGAGTGAGTGCCACTATCCTAGCTCTAACCAAAGTTCTGCTACTTCAATTTGTGATAATTGTTAGCAGAGCTAAGTTCAAAGCATTGCATATTTCAGAATATGTTTATTCTTCGGCCATCAAATGTCCATCCATTCATTTGTTTAGTATGCATTTGGACTCAAATTCATGATGAGAGTAATGGATTTCATTTTTTAGTAGGAAGCTAGTTTCTTGTGCTTATGCATGTTTGTAAATATAAGAAACTTGTTTCCTTTTCTCATGTGTGATCCACTTCAATTTAGTGTTGTACACATTGAATTGGTTCAAATGTGATATGAATTTGTAGTTGTTGGAAAGCAACACCCTTGAATAATTACAATTGGAAGATGATCAAAGGCGAGTTGTAATCTTGTAGCTAGCTAGTGTGGTACTCATGTAGGCAATATTTTCTATGTTTCTACTTTTTATTTCACAACTTATTTAACCTATATTGATCATACGTATGCTGATCTAATTTTTGTTTTTGCTTTCTTTTCATGTTTTCTCTATCTTTTGGTTTCTTATTAATGTGAGGTTGCTTCATGGCAATGTATGTTTGCAGAAGAGGTTTGTGCTAGGTGCTGTTTCTTATCCCAAGCCTACATTCTCTGGAAATGTGTTTCATGCCTCCAAATCCCCTTGTCCCCTATACATTTCCTATTTATCACTTCATGAGTTTCAATTTTCAAAATTTCAATGTTGAATGTGTATACTCTCAAGCTCTTAGCTAAATAGGTTATAAGATTTTTTTATTATAAAATAGCTAAATCTTTTTGGAAACTTGTCCTACCATCCCCTGCCACCCCATCCTTGAAACTCCATGTAACATAGGAATTTTGTGTGCTCTCAAACATACTCAACTTAGATATAAAAACAAAAGTAATCAAAGCTTCTAAATTATTACATTTCTATTATAATATAGGTCTATTTTAGATTTTTCTTATTACATTTGTATTACGTTTTTGTTTAAAATTTAGGTCTGTTATGTATTTTTTCTTATTGCATCCTTCTTTAATATCTTTCCTTCACTATTATAATATTATAATGTATTTCCCCTTTGACATTCAGTTTTCAAATGTATGCTAGTGTGCAAGAAATGTATTCAGGATTTGTTGCATTTTCTAGTTACACTAAAAATAAAACAACAATTTGTGTTAGCAACACTTCAAAAAATTGCTTCTAAAATTCAAATATGGGTATGTACTACATTGTTTTGGGTGTATATTTGAAGGGTTGACCATATATTGTTTTGAATAGAGAATTTTCCACAATCCCTTGCCTTGACATTTTTCTCTACCAATTTTCTTTCCCAAAATCCTAGTGTAATATTTTGTCTACTACTTATACTTTTTTTAAATTTTATTATGCCATGGGGTCCTTTTGGATGTATTTGTATCAGGAGAAAATATATTACTTATTAGTAAAGACAAAATTTATCTCTTTGATTAAGATGATGTGCCAATTTCTGAAAGAATATTTAACGAGGTGGGTTATATTGACCTTAACTCTTAAGAACCACAACACACCCCTAGTTGACCAGAAAACAACAATAGCTTGGTGTTTATTACAAATGTGCTAGAGCAAGCAAGAACAACTCATTTTTCCTTACTATACTATGTGTGGCCAACATGACAGTATCATTTGGAAAGGCTCTAGATTACAACACCTCAAAAAGTGTACTTGTAGTGAATTAAAAAGTAATAGAAATATTAGTTGACAGTATGTCGCTCGACTGTGGAAATTAGTTGAAATGATATACATGATTATAGAAGAATGGTATCTTTGAGGCTAAGAATTTTTAGTATCTCAAAATTTTAATTATCTTTTCAAGTTAACTATTCCTCAATCCTATCTATTTTATTTTATTTTTATACAAGGTTATCTACAAAATTTATATCAGACTAGCTTGTATGTTACTTGTTTATGACATTCTTCATTAATTCATAGAAAATTGACTACTTCCACAACTTTGGAAGAATTGTGTTATCACACACACCTTTCTACCCTTACTCCAATTCCAAAGACACTCTCTACTATGTGACTAAAATAAAAAAAATTATATACACCTACCTCCTTTCTTGACAATTGGCTCATAACAAAATGTACATTTTGAAAACAAGTATGAATGTCCCTATCATATATTTGGACTAATCATTTATTTTTCATGTTTCTTGTCCATTAGAAGAAGAAAGAAGACAAATGATGAAGATGGCATGATTCAACTTTAGCTATCATAAGAAGAAACCTAATCATGTTTTCAACAATTACATACATGTGTTTTAGGATTAGTTGAGAAGCAACTATGAACAATTGTGAATCCACCTTATATGTTAACTCCTTGTTTCATTTCTATTTGTTTTGATACATTGGTTTCATCCCACCTATAGATCTAAGATATTTACTATTGGGAGGCTTTTTAAAAGCCTTTATTCTCTTAAATCCACATGATGCTTTAACTTTCATTGATCTCATTGGATCAACAAACCTCAAGATATTTTGTGCCTAAAGAGGTCCGTACACAGAGCTTGTCACAAAATATCGAAAAGCTTCCTTTGCCATCCACCTAGAGAGCAAATTGTCTTGATCTTGCCCAAGTATAACCTAGACAAAGTCTCCAAGATGATTGTTTTTTCAAACTTCACACAAGAGCATTGATTTAGATCCAACATTGTTGATGTATTCTGAAAAATGAAAGGGCTTAAAATTTCCTTTATGATCTAATCTTCTTGCCAGATAAAAGATCACAATCTGATTGATAGTCCACAAGTCCTTTTACACCAGGTAAATGCTCATACTCAAAACTTGTCAAAAAATCTTTGGGTTTAAGATCTTCTACCAATCTTATTCCACATGTTCTAATCTTAAACAATTCCAACTATTGATTCAAAGACCTAATTGAATTGTTATGTTTTTTATATTATTAAAGTTTGTCTCATTTAATCCTCAACAATGTTTAATATTTGTTGTCGATATGAATCAAATCAATGGTCCTTTAGTTCTTTAGGGCCTTAAAATGCCTGTACTTGTTAATCATCACTAATACCTATAAAAACCTCTCTCGCCCATCAGATCTCTTATGTTGCCTACCTGCCCTTTGGTGTTCAAGGGGCTAAAAGTTTGAAACATTGCTTAAAACCTAGAAACTCTTACTCTACCATGGGATCACAATAAGATCTAATAGCTCTTGTAGTCTTTGGGGTCATAGTGACCCCTAAGCCCTTCCATAACCTTCAAAGCCCAAAAGGTCATTGATCTAGGTTGATCAAATGGATCCCAAACTTTTTCACCATTAAAGAGAGCCTAAAGCTTAACAAATCAATTAAACCTTTGAAATAATTTCTTTGTCACTGATCTATTTAATGAACAAACTTTCTTGAGTGGTTAAACAAGGGATTTATGTTGCCATCTTCTGTAGAATGTATTGTAATTTCATGTCATCTGAAACTTTTAAAAAATATCTCTTTAACATGTAGGATGGTTTTATCTTTCCTCGAATGCTCCTGCATCAACTTAGGAGGTTTGGTCTAGTGTCATGTTTTGAATGAATTTTCCTACCATCCCAAAACTTGTATTGAGAAGAGAGAACATTAAATTGTGTATTAAAAATAGTAGAATTCATCCTTTGTATGCATGTGGATGTATACTTTGTATGATTTTCAATGCACATGTTTCTTTAGTGATTTTGTTGGGGGTTTGCTGATTTTCCTAACTCTTTTGTTTGAGTAACATGCATTGGCAACCAAGCATATAGAGCTCAAGAACTTTGTTAACTTGGTTGTTATAACAACCAGATCTTGAAGGCTTGACAAGAATGATTCATCCACTAAATGAAACAATTACAAAGGAAAATGCTTTAACAGAAGGAAGGAAAATTAAATCTTTCAATCTTTGTTTTCTTTGTATACATTTGGACTCAAATTCATGATGATCTAGTAATGGTTTATAGGAAACATACTAGTTGAACCAATGGAAAATTGTTAAAATATTACCAACCATAGAAGTGACTGAAAAATGATAAGATATCATTTTGCTAGACATTCTTTTGGGGTATTGTATCAAGTGTTTTCTCCACTCTATGTTGTATCTCTAAATACATGTTGGATAAATGCTTCTCTCTCACACACACTAGGAAGATAGGCAGACAAGAGAGATAGTCTACATTGTTTCCCATAACCCTACAAAAAAGTCTTCCAGTGCAAGGCAGGGACTGCAGCTGCACTGCAACAATTTTTTGTTGACTATAATTACTAATCAAAAGTCACTCTCTCTTTTCTTATCTCTCTCTCTCTCTCCCACTCTCTCTCTTTATTTCTCTATTGCTCTCTATCTCTCTATTTTTGTAAAAGTACCATTTCATGAGGCTCTATTGGATACCATAGCCTAATTGTTAATGTAGGTTTTCCATTAGAATATTTTACCATAGCCGCAAGTCTGTCACATAGTGAAATAATTTTTGCCGCTATGTTTATGCAATTAAGTTTTATTTTGTAATCATGTGATGGCCAATGATTTTATGTTTTAGGAAATGTCTCTTGAATTTTCATGGGAGGTAAAGGTAAAATTTGAAAATAATTATTCATAGGAAGGTTAATCATGTACCCATGTTTTCTACTTGAAGCTGAAAAGTACTTTGAATCCACAAATTTTAGTTCAATATCATACATAAATAAGGATATAGTTTTCCCATACATGCTTTGGCATACTATACACATATTCAATGTAAAAGTATGGTGGGCCTTGTTAAAACTCTTTAAGTTTCCACTACTGACCCATAAGGTGATCTGGAACTCCAAATCCAACTAATCCTTTAACATGGTGTGGTAAATGAAAATTTATATCTTTATTTTCTACAAACAAAGCTTTGGAAGACATACCTTCTTTGGAATTTATCTTCTAAAATGATTTCTTGTGATGGGTTTCATAGTAGTACTTTTCTAAATCTATGTGCTCTCTTTTATGAAATTTGATTTTCTACACATCCTCTAGGATTTCATTCAATCCTTGCAAAATGGTGCAGGGGCACTCATAACTCTTCATGTCTTCAAGGGGTTAAAAGTCAAAAATTTGTTTTATTTTGGTATTTTCATGTAATAAGGTCTTCTAAGACCATTCTTGTGTGTTGGAGTCTAATTTGAGTCATTAGGCGTAAGTTGGAGTCTAAAGGAATATGAAAAGTCTCAATGTTGCAAAACATGGAATATGAAAAGACACAAGTGTAAATGAAGGAATTAGAATGGTTGTAGTTTGAAGATCATTTGTAAATGGTTGGTACATGTTTAAATAGCCTTGGGGAAGTCAAAACTAAGGAGGGTGGTGATATTTTTGAAGTGAAATCAATAAAAGACATCATTGTTTCTGCTTTTCTGAATGTTAAATTGATGTTTTAGAGCTTGGTATGGCCTTATATGGTCATTTCATAGTGTGAGACCAATTGGAAATGAAAGATAATTGAGTCTAATTTCTACTACTTTTTATTGCATCAAATTTAGTTGTGTTTCAATTAAGTTATGTCTATTTTAGTGCAAACAATCCTAAAACCTAGTTATGGTAATAGTGAGCAAACAAATCAATTTTTGAAGATTTCCATACAAAGTAACCTGGTTTGATTTTGAGATATGTTGTATAAGATCCAAGTGGATGTCTGAAACTATGTTTATATTCTTGATATCATGTCTGCACTAAAAATTATGGCTGAAAAACCCAATTTACTGCTACAAGGTTTGTTCAAGCAATTAGGCGTAGGGACTAGGATAGTCAATTTTTGAGCCTTGTGTTACAAAGTAAACCCACCTACATGTTGGATATGTTTGATAAAGACCAAAAGGGTATCTAAATCTATGTTTAAATTCTAGGTATTAGGTCCGAGTGGGAAATTATAAAAGAAAATGTCATTTTGGAGTACTACTAGGCCTAGTCAAGAACGAGACAATCAATTTTAGAGCCTTTCCATACAAAATAAGTCTATATGATTTTGAGGTATGTTGAAATATGGCCAAATGGGTATCCTAAACTAGTTTCCTTTCTTGGAGCCTAGGCCTGCATCAGGAGTTATGCCAATTTTGCCTTTTTGAAAGGCTACAAGGAAGACCAAGGGTTTATGAAGGAAAACCCACATTTTGATGACCAAAGGCATTTGTTTAAGGTTGTTTTGAGTTTGATTACCCCTACACTACTTCAGATTGGTATCAAAGCCTGAAGATCTGGGAAAGATAAGTTTTTTTGGAGTTTATGTATTGTCTTTTTGCAGGTTGAAGGAAGAACCTAGATACCAAAAGACTAGGCCAAGGGAAAAGAAGAGGGCCTAAGGTGAGGTATCACAAAGACAATAAGTATTGAGAAGAAGCAAGGTAAAAGAGACTTTCTTGAGAAAGAAGAATGGAAATGTTGAGAAGGTTAGTCCGTGGAGACTTGCAGAGTAAGGAGGTACCAAGCAAGAAACAAGAGAAAAGAAAAGAGAAAAGTCAAATGAAGAAGAAAGATGAGAGGGTAGAACAAGTAAGTATTTAGTAGGAGATAATAAAGTTGAGCCAAGATTTGGAAGAAATGGAAAAAAGAATGGAACTTGAGATGCAACAGCTTCTTGAGAGAGAAAAACAAGAAAGTGGTTGGCATTTACCAATAAGGAAGAAGGTAAAGTGGCCCATCAAGGAGATCATTCAGAAGAGAAGGATGTAGGAGAGGATAACAGAACCAAACATTGAAGAATCTTTGTTGATGAAGGAAGAGCAAAAATCATTTGAGGAAGAGGAAAGTCATGAATCACAAATGGGTTCTAGTGCTATGTTTGTGGGTGAAAAGGAGTCTGTCTAAATCATAGAGAAGAAAGACAAAAATCTAGAAGTAGGGGCAAGTGTGATGTTAATGAGTCAAAAAGAGTTATTACCAATGCAAAGGATCAACCATTTAAAGTTTTTTGAAGAGAGTGAATTTGATTCTAATGGGCAAGTTGACTAAGGTGAGTTGTTGGTAAACATAGTGTAGGGGGAAGAGTGTGAGCAATCTCCTGGGAAGACTGATCCATTTCAATTGTTATTGCACAAGGTATCTGATGCAGTATAGGGTGGTAAACCTTCAGTCAACCACAAATGGACAAATTTCAAATAATCTTTCAATCTTTGTAACTCTATGTCATCATACTTTCACTATCTCACCTTGTCTTTCTTGTAGCCCTCCAAACAGTGATTTTTGGGCATAACTTTCAATAAACTTGTCAAACCCACAAATGGTTTAGCATTTTAGATACCCTTTTGGGCCTCCTTCAACATATCCAATTTCCAACTAGGGTTGTTTTAGGCCAAACCCCTCTATAATGACTGTCCTAGTTTCCTAAAGAGCCCAATTAGCCCTATTTTACAAAGGACCTCCTCATTAAACTTACTACCACTCTAAAATTCTTTCAAACAATTTTAGAACATGTCTCAAAACATCCAAATCAATAGGTTTTGGTTCCCAACACTCAGTTCTAAATGCCAAACAATGAAACCCTTATTTTTAGGCTTTTCCAAGAGGGTTTATTGAAAAACCATGTTCCAAACCTTCTTTGACTTTGCCAATGCCTCCCACACATCTAAATACACCTGCACATGCTCAAAAGTTCATCACATACCCTTTACCAACTCTACCTCATCAAAACCTAGTGTTAAACCACCATTTTTCATGCAAATTTCACTAAAAATGCATTGGACAGTCCTCCAATCTCCATCAAACTTCAACCCCTACTCACACAAACCCTAATAACATCTAATCCTACTTTATTTGATCCATTCCACCCAGTCACAGAGATCACAATTGGTGGAATGGGGTTTAAATCATTTTATTAACTTCAAACCCTTAAAACTCAGTTTTAAACAAGCAGTTACAGAAAAATCACTATAAAATGTTCAAAACTCAATGAATCTTTCCCAAATCAATTTCAAAATGAAGTTAACTCATGCCTCTAACACATTCAATGAATTTTAGATCTTGACTATACTGTACGGACTGGTAGTATGGCCCAGAACAATGAGTTTACAGGGAAATAACTGAAAACATAGAGATTTTATTAAGTGTTTCCTTTCAAATTTTCTCCAAACTCTTCTACAAACATTTACATGGGCATAAAAAACCTTCTCCAACTCCCCAAACTAAACATAACCAACCTTTGAACTTCCCACAATAAAAATAACTCTTGAAACTTTTACAAATTGCATTGTTCGTATGATAACTTTTGATAATTTGACACTTTTAGCAAAATGGATCTATTAAGACTCAAATTACATTATTAATGGTCTATATGACTTTATTTGACCCAAAACAAAACTCAAACCTAACATTAGACCCTACGAATTCATATCTTCAAAATGATGATCTTGGTGCTCGTGCACCAATATCTCTAGAAGGTGAGTTGCAACATAGTTTATATGTCTGTCATATGTTTTGTTAAGGGTTAGCAACAGTTATAAGTGAATTTCAGTCCCTTCAAGTTCAAGAAATCAAGCAACTTGAGTTTTTTGCTTCATATATACAATATAGAGTTGTTGTTCCAGTTGTAAAAGCATTGTTGAAAGAAGGATTTAGAGGTGCAAATGGAGGACAGGTTTATATTGACAAGTTCAAAAATGTTTGTCAAATGTTCAAGAAACCTACAGTGAAGATGAAACAGCATGGGACTATTTCAAAGATAATGCAAATGGATTTAAAGACATCAGGCAGGAGCTTTCAAGCATAGTTCTCATGTTTCTACATTCCATTCAAGTGGAGCTTGAATCTTTTCTTCCCCGAGAGTATGGTGCAGGGGCACCCATAACTCTTCATGTCTTCAAGGGGTCAAAAGTTAACAATTTGTTTTATTTTGGTATTTTCATGTAATAAGGTCTTCTAAGACTATTCTTGTGTGTTGGAGTCTAATTTGAGTCATTAGGTGTAAGTTGGAGTCTAGAGGAATATGAAAAGTCTCAATGTTGTAAAATATGGAATATGAAAAGACAAGTGTAAATGAAGGAATTAGAATGGTTATAGTTTGAAAATCAGTTGTAAATGCTTGGTACATGTTTAAATAGCCTTGGGGAGGTTGAAACAAAAGAGGGTGGTGACATTTTTGAAGTGAAATCAATAAAAGACATCCTTGTTTTTGCTTTTCTAAACGTTAAATTGTTGTTTCAGAGATTGGTACGGCCTTGTACGGTCATTTCATGGCATGAGACCAATTGGAAACGAAAGATAATTGAGTCTATATTCTACTTCTTTTTATTGCATCTAATTTTGTTGTGTTTCAAGTAAGTGATGCCCATTTTACTGCAAACATGTCTGAAACCTAGTTATGGTAAGAGTGAGCAAACAAATCAATTTTTGAAGGTTTCCGTACAAAGTAATCTGACTTGATTTTGAGATATGTTGTATCAAGTCCAAATGGGTGTTCGAAAATATGCTTACATTCTTGATATCATGTTTGCACTGAAAATTATGGCTGAAAAACCCAATTTGTTGCTACAAAGTTTGTTCAAGCAATTAGGCCTAGGGACTAGGACAGTCAATTTTTGAGCCTTGTGTTCCAAAGTAACCCCACCCACATGTTGGATATGTTTGATAAAGCCCAAAAGGGTATCTAAATCTATGTTTAAATTCTAGGTATCAAGTCTAAGTTAGAAATTATGAAAGAAAATGCCATTTTGGAGTACAACTAGGCCTAGTCAACAATGGGATAGTCAATTTTAGAGCCTTTTCGTACAAAATAAGTCTATCTGATTTTGAGGTATGTTGAAGTATGGCCAAATAGGTATCCTAAACATGTTTCCTTTCCTAGAGATTAGACTTGTATCAGGAGTTATGCAAATTTTGCCTTTTTGAAAGGCTACAAGGAAGACCAAGGGTTTATGAAGGAAAATCCACATTTTGATGACCAAAGGCATTTGTTTAAGGTTGTTTTGGGTTTGATTATGCTTGCTCTGCATGACAAAAGTAAATGATGGTTAGCATGACTAATCAACCTAATAACCCTAGGGGTATAATTGGAAAGATCAAATCTTACAATTAGTCCCATGCTAATTGTGAAAAAAAAATTCTCCAAATAATCAAATTAATGTCCATAATTTTCATTTTGCTAACCTCTTCAATTTGGGGCAACATGACTATGAGAAAATAAGAAATTACTAATCTATTTAAGTGTAGACAAGCGCAAAATAAAAAATTTGTCACTAGAATACCATACATGTCTACAATTGGCATGCTAATTATGCAAACAAATTTGCTACATAGAATAAAAATAATAATAATAATGTAAACTTTTTAATACTTGTTTTTGGTAGCCTCTTCAATTTGGGCAAGAACTTGGAGCTATGAAAAATATGGAATTTAAAATTTATTAAAGTCCAGATTAATACAAAATGAAGGTTTCATTATTTTTCATGTTACACTTGAATGCATTACAAGCCTTACATAATTCACAAATTTGTCGAAATCCATATAAAATAGAGGAATGCTTATCCTCTAGCTCATCCCTTGTGTTCCTGTTGTTGCTTGTCAAATTAATGTAGGGGCTTCCACCTATTATCAGATCAAAACCCTCAATTGAGTTAATCATTTCATCAAGTCTTTCTTTTGTTAAATTTTGCACATCTTTCACCTCAATCAAATTACCCTTTTTCTGTATTTTTTCTACCCAACTTTTGAGGATAAAGTTTTCTTTACAATTTTTTACAGATACAACATAATTTAGTGGTTCACCCAAATGGTGCAAAGCGACTTTTGTACCCTCAGTTCTAGAGAATAAAGAAAATTGAGTGCAACAATTATTATGATACATTGATCTCTCTCCACTAAAAAATCTTCAACCTTCAATTTCAAAAACTCAAAGTTTTACCTACTGAACTTCTCAATCTCAATTGTCAAGGTGTTGGCCACAACTTTTGATTTTCAAATATTATTTTAAATTCACATGAATTATCCCACAATAAAAATAGAAAGCAACATAAGAAATGTATTATATGTTAACACTTTATTACCATGTTGATACTTAGGCCTAAACTAAAATCCTACAAATCCCTAAAATACAATTCAAATGATATCAAAACACTATACCAAGGTTACATCTATAAAATTTCTCCATCCTACAAACCACTTGTAATTTCAAATAAAACCATGGGATAATTTTTATACCCCTCATGATAAGTCAAATCTCTCTCTCTCTCTCTCTCTCTCTCTCTCTCTCTCTCTCTCTCTCTCTCTCTCTCTCTCCACCTCCCTCTCAAACCATGTTATATATATTATATTTAATAATTTATATTACATTGAATAATATATAATAATAAATATAACTATAATATAGATTTTATATAAAAAAATATGTATATAAGTAAATCATTACAAGTTACCACTTAGACAATAAGCATGGAGACCTAGTTTCTCTAGATGAAATTGTTATATGCCTTTTTAAGCATATCACTTCATAAGAAATCAAATTCTATTTCATCTTAAATCTTTCTAATCTAGATAATGTATTAAGGTTTCCTTTATATGTGAAGGGCTTAGGAATTGTGTTGATTTAGGTATTCATAGTAAAATGTATTCACTGTGAAGGTTTATAAATCAAACAAATTCACTAGTATAGTCATGATGAATTATTGTCCCTTATTTTTGTCACAAATTTCCCTCCATAATTGTTTCCTCATGCCCCTATAATACCTCTCACTCCTTTTGGCCCTGGGAGACTTAGATGCCACCTTTTGACAAGAAACAATAAGATTTTCCACACAAATGGTAAGCACTGAATCCATCAATGGCATCATGATGTCTATTATTTTACATGGCCTCTTTTAGCATGTTGCCTAAACCATGTCTTCCAAATCATTCCCATCTCTTTTCCTCTTTATCACCTAGTTTGGGGTTATGACGTGTATAATTAGTCAAAGTTGGGTGGTCCACTTGGTGGAATCACCTAGTTTGGGGTTATGACGTGTATCATAGATGCTATAAGGTGTAAGAGATTCTATGACAATTGTAAGTTGTCATAAGAATCTATGACATTTATGACAACTTATGATGCATCATAAGATGTTGTAAGTTGCTATTCTTGACCTTGGGCACCCAAGTTTGCATGGACATCTTTTGACAAGTTTTGGATGCATTCATGACAACATTTATTGTTGCAAGGGTGGAGATTCCAAGGTGGATGCCTATCTTGGAGGGTTGGCTAGTTCTATATATTCATGGCATTATAGATGATTGCATAAAAAGTTTACAGGTACCCAGGTTCTGTCAGAGTGAAGATTGAAGGATAGAGGAAGTGAATATATTTGTAATCTCCTTCTGTCAACATAATACAACTTGGCCTCTTTTCTTGGTGGAGTTTTTTTACTTGAAAGGGTTTTCTCCATGTTACATATTGTCTTATGTGCTTCATTCTACTTTTGGAATATTTATGTGTTGTGGGTTTATTTTATGTATTGCATTCTATTTATTTCCTACACTGAATAAGGTCTTAAATAACTCATAGTAATCAGATTTATGCTTTAGTGGCCCTTATCTCCATTCTAACAAAGGGTTAAACATTAAGATTTAGTGGTCTATATTGAGTAATCATCATTTCATGTTCATGTTTAGCTTTCTATTTACATGGTTCAACATTAAGGTTCATTGTCAACAATTTAATAATGAAGGCACATGGTTCAACATTTAGGGGTTAGGGTTGAGTTTGTTGTATATAGTATATAGTTGCAACAACTAAACAACATTATTTTAACCATAACCTTAACACTAACTAATATTACTATGTATTTTATTAATATTGTTACTATTATGAGCAAACCCATAATTGTAACCCTAATTATAAGCAAAACCATAATCCTAATTCTAACTATAACCCTAATATTTTCCCTAATTGTAACCCTAAACCTATCCCCAATCTCTAACGAAAAAACCTAATAGTTGTTGTAATTATAACCCCTATTCTAATTATATTTTTAACCCTAATTCTATTCGTAACCCTAATAATTTTTTGGTTATATGTATCCACCCTAGTTTTAATTCTAAGTTTTATTTTAACACTAACCCTTACTATAATGGTAAAAAAAATTTCAACATGTTTCTATTTACATGGTTCAACATTAAGGTTCATTCCTAATAGTTTAATAATGAGGGTATACAGTTCAACATTTAGGGGTTAGGGTCCAGTTTATTGTATGTAACTTATATAGTGTGGGTTTCAAGGTTTTGGGTTTTGGGTTCTTAATTGAAAGTCTTGCTAACTGTAATTCTAACCCTAAATGTATCCCTAAGTCTAATACTAACTGTAGAGTCCTTACTATGTCTAGTAAACTTGGTGATATTTACACAATTCAGAGGAGAAACCTAACTAAACTGTCCACTTGAACCTTTGGAAAATACCTTCATTGAATTATCGACCAGGGCTAGTAAGCTTGTGATGGCACTGGCACTGTATGTGCTTTCAAAGATTAAGACTACTAACTTATCTAGTATAGTGTCATAATTCAAACTGCACAATTGTAAAAAAAGTAATGTTGGTACTATTGCTATGGGTAAACACAATATAAGACTATAACTAATGAATGTCAAGAAATGAACACTAGGATTTAACTTGATATTGATAATCTATCCTACACTCCAGGGTACAACAAGTCAAGTAAACTAGAATAACTTGAAGAATCTAATTAATCATGCATTTATGAAATAATTGATATAGTAATGATAACATACAAGAAACAAAGTGAGGGATAGTTACCTTGAGTGGCTCTTGCTCAAGTGATTATCTCCACTAATCTAACTCAAATCTAGTTTCTTAGATTGACACAATCATACTGATTCTAATTCATTGATTGCACAATCTTTTCAAATCACATAAGATCTTGCTAAAATATATTATTCATGAACTCATCATCAAAGTAACAAACATTGTTTGTATATCTAATTGGAAAAGATCTAGAGAGCTATATATGAATTGAACAACTTACTTACTTAACAAATTTTACTACCTCAACCACCAAGCCATACATACATGCACGAGGGGGTTTATTAAAACAAGGTCTCTTAACTGAAATCATAAATCACCACTCCCTACATACTAGAGTGTGATAAATACCAAACAACAAATGAAAAAGAAAGAAAGAAGAGACCTAATAAAATTGGAACTTCTTGTTGAAACAGAGGAATGTGGATTGGTTGAATTAGTCACGTTAGACTCCTAGCTGCAACAGAATACTTCTCCTTTAATTATCTTTATTAATTGCTATCATGATGTATAAGAATCTTCATCAAGTGTCTCCATGCTCTAGTTGTTGTGCTTAGTTTATTCTAAAACCTCCCCTACTCTACTATCTGGGAACTCTTTAGATGTGGGTTGCACCTTGCAGGTTCTACGGGCTACAATCCATCTCCTTCATCTGTAAGAGTTAGTTCACAAAACATGCACACAATACTAACAACCATAGCTAAGCACATATATCCTTTACTATCCATACATATCCACACATAATCATGCAATATTCATCATATTATAACCATATTCCTTATACTTAATAATCAAGTTCAGGACTACATAATAAGCATAAAAGATAGCAAAGTGTAGGAATATGTATAGGACAAATGTCGAAGAATGTCTATGAATTTGCATAAAAACATAAGGAAACTAGCCAATAACTAGATTCATCAACCCCCTCCAACATCCACTCCTTCAACCTATGTCAAATAAAAGCCTCCATGACATGTCAATCTATTCATTCTAGTGACCTCTACCTTCTCACACTCCTTAATCTTCTTCACTATCCAGTGTGGTACCGGGTATAGAAGCATTGGTGGCTGGAAGGTAAGTGGAACCCATTCAAGTCCTTGTCCTCTGACAATATCCATGTATTTATGCAATCTTTCAAATATGGTCAAAAAATTATGAACAGAGCGGGGCTCTTTCTTTCGTAACTCAGGGGTTACATTGTTCGATTTGTCTTGCACAAACTGATAAGAGTGGTGGATAAGTCCAATAGTTAAATGTTGCATTCTATCATAATCCTATAGTCTCAAAATCATGATTTTTCTTCCCACACCTTTATGTTCCAAGAGCTGTCTCCATTCTTCAATGATCAATTCAGGGGTTTTAGATTCTCTCCTTATTGGGAGAGTAATTGATTTTTCTCCCTCCATATATTCTTGCATAAATTCCACTCTAAACTTTTCATTCCTGAAATAGGATGCTAGTACCCTCACTTGTAAATCTCCCACGAAAATCAATGGGTTCCATTCTGTATCTTCAGATACAACATAGTTATGCAAGTAGTACTCACATAACTGATCTTGCTCTTTTGGTGTGGTATCAACAATTTTTTTTAGAAAAGTCATTTTTCCACTCATTGCAATTGATTTATTATTGATCAATTTACTAAATTGATAACTCAAAAAAATTTCTTGCAGAAACAAAGCATAAGTCTTGGCTAGAGGTCTGCATCTAACAATATAGTTAGCTTTCTAGCCTTCTTAATTCAATGTATTTTCTCTATGTTCTACAATCATTACTTCTCTTTCTTTCTTCCACTCCTCTTGTTTAGAAAAGTTTTGGGTTTCTTTCCACAATTGATATCCTAGGGACATGGTTGTATGATAGGTTGGGGTTTTTGTGACAGGGGGTCTTCTTTCCTCAGCCACTAGCTCCTTGTTTCCTATTGTGACTATAGCTAGTTGTGCAAATAAATCCAATTTTGATCCCTATCCATAAGTGTTAAGTTTTTTCTCCAATTCTTGTATCTTTTATTCTCTTTCCTTGTCCCTTTTCTCATATGTTTTGACCAGTTCTTCCAGCTACGTAATTCTCTCAAAAGCTTCCTACAATTATCTTCTGACATTTCTTTCTTCATAATTCCTCATTTTAAAAATTGTTCAGCACCATCCCATATGGATTCATAACCCTCACTTTCAAGGTTAACTGGGGTTTTCTTCCTACTTTTATTGGCAACAAAAATATCCTCTAATTTAGATTCAGAGGTAGTGGAGATATACCATTTCCTTTTTATGGGAACTTGCACATTTTTAGTCACATTGGCTTCTTTTTCAGGGTCAATGTCCACTGTCACAACACCTTTTTTTTTTTTTTGATTGTTCAACCCTACCCCTCATAACATCTTTCTTTTTTAGGCAGTGTGAATGCCTTGCTTGGGTAGATTTCTTTTCAAAGGTGCAGAAGAAGAACCACCTCTTTTTCTTCTAGTTTTTGGTGTTCTAGTTTTGGGCTTACTAGAAGATGGGATTTGATGCACCTCCTATGCTGTAGGTTGATCAGTTATTGCGTGTGGCAAATTTTGCACATCTTACTCCCTTGATTCTCCCTTGCTGTGGGTGAATGAAGTAATAGGTTAAACATGAGGAGTTTCCCTTACAGATGCAACAAGTGATTTTATGTTACCTATTCCCCAAGAATATCATTAATGTTTCCACAAGTGAAAAATCTTTCCTAGGATACCTGTGGGTACTGAACCCTAAGGCTCCTTCTTACTAACAAGACAATCAAGTAATCATGTGACAGTGTTAAATTATTTTCCTTCCTTTGGTATTCATACCCCATTTTCAACAAATTGTATAGAAAATTTGGCACATTGGCTATTCTATTATGATGAAGGTGACTCAATAGCTTAAAATGCACAATATATAATAGGGACTATATACCATCAGAAGTAATGTACTTAATAATATAAGAAACACAAGAAGCCCATACCCATGGAAGTGATAATCTTTTGGTACCTTGTGATGTTGAGTCCATGTTTTCTCCTACCTCACTGAACTCATCCATGGTAGCTATTGCATTTGCCTTGATAGGGAATTCTTGTCCATTTTTGGGTAGACCAAACACTTCTGCATTTGAAGCCTCTGAAGCATCCACTTTCAAACCCTTGATAGTGGCTTCATCATGGTGCAATGTGGTTGCAAATTGTTTTGTCATGTCTTCATTATATTTTGTGAGTTTCAAAAAGTAATCAAGCCATCCTACTCTTGTAAAAATTAGCAAAGCTAACCTGTCTTCCAATATTATTTGATTTACTGTGTGTTCCCTTATGAGATCATCTCACATGCTACTAATTCTGCTCGAAGTTCAAATTGAACAATCCTATTTGTAACTCATAATTCTTTGCTTAACCACCTATTATACTTCATATAATTTGTTCAATTACAACTTCATGCACTAAGCTTGAACTGACTCAAGGTAAAAGGTTATGATGTAGGAAGGGAAAAGAAAGGGTTTGTGTTTTTAGTAGCTTTTGGTGGCAAACAATAACAATATTTTTGTTGTTTTGAACATATACTATCTCCCCCCCAACTAAATCTAGAAGTGTTTGTACTTCAATGCTTGTATGAGGTGGAGGGAAATGATTAAAGAATATGGAGATAAGACTAATAATGAGAACTATGTTGAGATTGTATTGGAGAACTATGTTAATTATGGAATGTTAGTATGTGTACCTATTTGAGTTGTAGTGAACAGAACTCCGTATGTGTGAAGCTGTGAAAAGAGTGTCTGTAGCATAATTGTGACTGGACATTGGATCATCACTATGAGATTTGAAATTAATGACAGGTTGGATGTGCAAACGAGTGGAGCAATCATGCATGCAGTGATATGATGGTTGGCGACTGCATACGCGGGAAAAATGGAATAATTGTTGGTGGCATGTAATTAACTTGATGCAAAATTTGAAATCTCTGACAGATAGGTGTTACGAGCACCTTCTACAACAGGTCTTGAAGTGAATGGTGGCATCTTTTATTTGTCTTGATATAGGTCGGTACTGCGTAGTGAAGAGGTCTTCAAGAGGATTGTAGCATCTATGTTACATGTGTGCACATGAAAAAGGATAATGAATTATACCTAAGTGCTCTCAGGAGGTGAGCTGTGTAGATCATCTACTGAGTCACTATGAGAACTAATAGTGGGGTATGTGTAGGATCATGATAGGCCAAACTATACCTCTAAGTGGCAATGAAAATACTAGAAATTAGATTTAATCAAGTTCATGTGAAAATTTGAATGGATTATCTACATAATTTGAAAAAGATGTAAGAACAAAATTTGTAGAGAATTGAATCTAGTTTATGGGCTACTATTTTTTTAAAAATAAATTTACTTAGTGAAAAATGAATATTTCAATGAACAACTATTAAATTTTTTAGAAAAAAATAAAAAGTGGGTGTTATTCCAACCAACCTAACTATGAGCAAAAAAAAAATATTTTTTTTAATCTTTCAAAATAAGTAGAGGACTCATGCTCGGATGTGACATATTTTTTATGAAATTTTTTCCAATAAAATAATTAGTTATGATTTTTTTATTGTGATTTTCTTAATAATTGAAAAGCAATTTTCCAGCCAACCTAACTCGATAAAAAAAAAGTAGAATTCAATTTTTATTTTTAACCTATAGCTAGAGAAGCATAGAGTGTGACACAGCTTTCAAATCTCAAAAAGGTGAAATAGTTTGAAAGTTATGGGTGTTTTTCAATTAGTCTGTCCATTAGGATTTTAGACACACACTATATAGAAAATTATTAATAATTATTTAATAAAATGATAACCACGAAAATCTTATATTTTTAGAAAGATGACAATTTATTTAAAAAACCCTTTCGTTTTATCAATTTTGCATTAGAAAAATCAGCACGAAGGGTGAAGTTTGAAGAAGAGAGTGAAACTTATAAAAACGATAGAATTTAGGGAAAGTCAACTATGAAAATGGATATCCGTTTTGCTTCAGTAAATGGAAAATCTAGATATCCTTTTTTCTTCGGTAAGATATCCTTTTTGCTTCAGTAAATCGAAAATGGATATCTATTTTAGGCAGCTAGAAACAGATATCCATTTCTGGGAAATGGATATCCGTTTCTAGGAAATGGATATCCGTTTCTAGCTGCCCAAAACCTTGTGGTATGTGTGTTTATGCTTCTTTCCTCATGGTCCTTGTAGTGTATTCATGTGTATACTTCATGATTGACGTGTATTCAAGTGTATACTTCATGACTTATGTGTATTCATGTGTATACTTTGCGACTTACGTATATTCATGTATATGCTTCGTGACTTACGTGTATCCATGTGCATACTTCGTGTATATTACATGTATTTACGTGTATGATTCATGCCTTACGTACATTCATGTATATGCTTCATGTCTTACATGTATTGAACTCTATCATGCTACTTACCTCCTCCCTCTCATGAATCCCATGCACTCCTTATCTCTCTCTTTCCATGATAAGTTATTTGACGTAGTGGTGCTAGACTTAGATCTTCAAGCCATACACATTCCACTATGTCACTATTACATTTACTATTAGATTATATCTACACTTAACTTATATTATCTAGCTTTTCCATGATTAGGTTCATGTATTCTTGTTTCCCCCTTCTACCTTCCCAATATATGACCTCACTAGTTATTCCTAAGGCACATAGGTGGATCATCCGTCTTCTAGCTCATCAATTTTGGAGTTCTCAAATAAATCAATCTTTTATTTGTGTGCATGATAAAATGATGTCTATACTCATTGGGTCTAGCCTTTTGTGATGAACACATCCTTGTAGTTTCATGGGATTAGGCTATGGGGTGACATCCCTTCCAAAAAAGATAGAAAAATAAATGAAAATAAAAAGAAAAAGCACATGTGCTAATCAAAGTGATTCAAATCCATATCTCAAAAATTAAAGCAAGTCAAAGCATACCAAGTCAAAGAAAAAATACTCCACTTCTCTAATTCTTTTTTATATATTGAATCAACCTATAGGCTATCCTTCAATTTAAGTCTAGGATTGAAATATTGAGTTGCAAATGTTTTCTTTTCCCTTTCTTATGGTCTACATGACCTAAAATTGAATCCCTACTTTATCATATCACCTCACTTCCTTCATCCACAATCCCCTTATACACTTTCCTTTCCTCATTCTCCTCAAACCCAAGATTACACATTAACTCTAGTCCATTGAATGATTCATGCAAAGCTCTATGCTACTTTCTTGTCTTTTCACATTATCTCCTATAGCCTACATTTCACATACTTACACTATACACTTCCACTTTTCCATATGTACATGGTGTACTTCTATTTTATAGTTGAAAGAAATTTTCTTACCATCTTGGTGTATAAGATTAGGATGGAATTATGAAATTCACTTGAATATGTTGTGACTCCTTGTGCATCTATACCTTATTTTCCTACAACCTATTCTCCATATTATCCTTCTACATCATTTCACTTATCACTTATAATCACATTATCTATTGTTACTTTCTGATCTTTGATCCTTTATCAACTTTATTTGAAACTTCATCTTCTTCTCTTTCATCCCATTTACCACTCTATCATCACACCGACCATTACACTTTTCGGGGCATAGTCTTACTTGTTGTTATCTTTTTCACTCTATCATCTCTTTGGGACATTTCTCTCTTTTTCCACTTGGGGAATCTACATTGACATTACAACCATATTATTAGTCTACACCTACTTGCTCCCTTCTCCTTGATTGTTTTCCTCTATCATCCACACTTCCTATTGTAATAGGGGAAATTGATTTTATTTATTTCAACCTTCCAATTTCTTCTAGATAGAGATCTTAAAACTAATCTAACATAGTGATTTAAATGTAACTAAATATATTTCACCTAATCAAAACTATGCTCATTCCTTAGACAAAGTACTATGGTTTTTTGGTTTTCAACTAAGAGAAAATAGAAAACCTAAGAATATAGTAATAAATTCTAGAAAGTGGATATAGAAATAGAAACCTAGAGTAAGACATCAAAATCTAGAGGTCTTAGAAAGCATATGCATTTAGAAATTCTAGTGCACTTCATAGATGCAACACAAGTAGGCTCACATCCAAATTTTTTGTAGTCCTTTGTACCAAAAATCATAAAACTTACGTAGGAAATAAGGACGCAATGCAAGTACCTAGTAATATAAAATAATAACTAGAATATAGGAATTTAATGAAAGTGTATACCTCATGACTTGTAGTGTATTCATGTGTATACTTCATGATTGATGTGTATTCAAGTGTATACTTCATGACCTACATGTATTCATGTGTATACTTTGTGACTTATGTATATTCATGTGTATGCTTCGTGACTTACGTGTATCTAGATGTACATACTTCATGTATATTACATGTATTTACTTGTATGCTTCATGCCTTATGTACATTCATGTACATATGCATCATCTCTTACATGTTTTCAAGTGTATACCTCATGACTTGTAGGGTATTCATGTGTATACTTCATGATAAGTATATGTATTCATGTGTGTATACTTTGCGACTTATGTATATTCATGTGCAAGCTTTGTGACTTACATGTATCCATTTGCATACTTCATGTATATTACACATATATTTGTACATGTATGCTTCATGCCTCATATCTTACATGTATTTATGTGTATACTTCATGTATTACATGTATGCTTCATGTTTCATGTATTACGTGTATTATGTGAATACTTTGTGTATTATGTGTATGCTTCATGCTTCTTGTATTACATGTACTTATGCATATACTTGGTGTATTACATGTATGCTTCATGCTTTGTGTATTATGTGTATTTACACGTATACTTTGTGTATTACATGTATGCTTCATATTTTGTGTATTACGTGTATTTATGAGTATGCTTCATACTTTGTGTATCATGTGTACTTATATGCTTCATGCCTTGCATGTATTTATGTGTATACTTCATAGATAAACATATGTTTCATGCTTTGAGGGGAAAACAAAATGGATATCCATTTTGTAGAAAGGATATCTATTGCTATATATTCATTGCCCAAAGAATTGGGCTTTAGATAATGGATATCCATTATGTAAAAGCCAAAGTTGTTGGGCTCGACAACCGTGCCCACAAACCCTCTGTTGTCGAAAAACTTGTGATTTTGCCTGTTACAGTAAAAAAAACACTTTTATGCACTTTTGGACACATAATTTGCTTGTTACAATTATAAGGGTGATAAATTTGTTTGCCTAATGGGGAGAAACAATCATCACAAAGAAAAACGGAGGAGGAAAGTTACATTGGAGGAAATTGAAGCAATTATAGAAAAGGATAGAGCAAGAAGAGGATTGGAAGACTGGGTTTGGTGGATGCTCATCAAGGTGAATCTTCTTCTTTACCATATAATGACATGCAAATTGAAGGTGTTAATGTTGATTATAATGAAATGTTAGATAAGAATGAAATTGACCATGATATTGCAAATAAAAATATTGTAAAATGTTATTAAACACCTATTGATAAGAGAAATACCATGGACAAAGAAGAAGAAGAAAAACAAAGATGTTTGATTGAAGAAGGTGGATATGAACCTCATGATGTTGAATTTGTACTCCATAATCCATTTGTTCATAAAATTGATGAGGTTCATAACATGGATGAAACAATGAAAATCAACGTATCTCCAAATTACATAAGAGAGGATGTTTGTCAAGAAGAGAATAAGCATGATGAAATTAGAAAACATCCAAGAACCCCAAAATGGTTACTTGAAATTGATGAGAACATAATGGAAAAACTTGAAGGCAAGAGGTCGTCACGAACAGTTCATTTATGGGCTTCAAAACTCTTCAATGAATAATTTGAGAATATAACATTAATAGAACAATGGCAAATTTTTTTGTAATTACTAAAGATGTACAAAATGAGACCTTCACTAAAGAAATTAAAGATTCGGTTAAACAAAGTGTCCAATTAGAATAAAATGATCGTTATAAGCCTTTTCAATACACTCAATTCTATTGGAAAGACTAGCAAGGAGAAAGATAAAAGAGATGCTCATAGAGTAATAACAACCTCATTAGTAAGGAAACAATTAAGAAATACTCAATTAATGAGGAAAATTGGTGTTGACTTAAGATTGGATCGTAAAACATTGTCAAAAGCACTAGCATTAAGATCAAGACTAGATAGTTCTCTTGGAAATGATACTTGGGCTTTCAGTGGTAGGCTTCCACAAGTTGATAAGAAGCTAATCAATAGCACAAAGGAAGAAATTGAATGATTTTGGCACACTAACTCTAGGGTATCACCAAATGCAAAAAGATGTTTTAAAGTTAAGAATTGGCGATAAAGGCCACACACCACATCCTAAACATTACTTGGAATGTAGCCAAACACCATTGTACAAACAATATTATGAAACACACCCACATATGACAATCTCACAAAGAGCATTTGAGTCTCTTAAGCCATTTTATTGTGTTTCTCTTAAAATTGGTAATACATTTTGTTGCAAATATCATGTAGAGTTTTCTATGTATCATGAATTATTATGCAATATTCATTCTACTTTGTACTCTAACAAAATGTTATAGGAGTGTGGTGTAATTCAACTACCAAAGTCATCTAGGGACTTATTGGATTTATTTCTATGTATTGGAGATGATGGTTGCATTTTTTACAAGAATGATTGTTTAAATGAAAAGTGTTTACAATGTGGCTGAGCATGGAAAATGTGAACATGATGGAACGGGTGCATCCGTGAGGAGAGCTCTTTTTAAAGAACAACTAAAGATTAGAGGTGGTGCTACATTTAGGGATGCAGATTCTATTGTTAAGTGGTGTAACTATGCATTGTCACAAGGAGTGGTTGTTGATTCAAAAATACGTAGGTTCTTTTGGTTGGTTGATGATGGGATAGCGAGAGAGAAATTGGATTGTTAGAGAATCAATGAATCGTCAAAGATGCATCTATTTCAAAGCTCAGATGCAAGTGCATGGACTATTTGGACATGAGAATTAGCTTGTTTTTGTCAGAGTTGTATTAAATGTGATTGGTATAATTGTGAGTCAAGTGAGTGGGTAGATGCATGGATTCTATGATATTTAACCCCTTTATCTCAAGGTCAATCATCTTTAGTCAATGACATGGAGAGCTCATTTGACTATGAACATCTTTTAGCCCTTGTACACGTAGATCATGTTTATGCAGTTGTTGCACCGCATGGAAATGAAGAGAGCTCAAACTATTGGTTGACATGATGTGTACAGGGAAAATGAAAGCTAACACAATGTATGGCAGCTGATGATGGGTTCACATATCCTACAGGATCAATTGTTATTGTTGGGACTTGGTTGCAAACATATTAGAAAGAACGACATCCCTGCCTTTGAATAGTTTGAGAAACATAAAACCATATTGATGTATTTGCACCTAGTTATAGCAACAAATGTTAAGTTATTAAGGCATCATACAAAACAAAAAACAAAACAAATATGGAGAATTAGTAATGTTGATCCTGAAGCAATATTGGATACTTTGAAGGTAAGAGATGACCCCTCAGGTAAGCTTGAATAGAATTTAAACTTCCAGATGGATAGGTATGACAATTTTTATCTTAACTTGTTCTTGTTTTTTCTACTTTTTAGATTTCTTTTATTAATAATCTTGTTTCTTTAACTATAATGCATGCTTTTGACTATACAGGACTATGAATGAGGTTGTTTTGCATGGCATTGTAGATTTTTTTGCATGGCATCATAGGTTATTTTGACTATACCCAAGGTATGATTTTTAATGTTAATTTGTATTTCTTAATATTTTTCTTTCTAGATTTTTCTACATACTAATTTATAAATTCATTTTGTACATATCCTGCAATCAAGGCATTCCATGGGATGACATGTATTTGATGTGTTATGCCGAACAATTCATGTGCCTTATCTATGCTTCCACATTTTGCATACATGTGTCACAGCGTAATTGCAACTACAATATCTAACAAAATTCTCATATCCTTCATGCTTTGATGGATGTCCATATCCTATTCCAAAGATCCCATTTTGGCACATGCAAGGAGGATGATAGCAAAGGTTGTGGAATTTGGCTTTATACCTGCTAATTAAATTTTCTTGAAAGTGTCTAAAGCCTTTTTCAACAAATCCATTTTGTTCATATCCTGCAATCATGGCATTCCATTAGACCACATTTCTTTGAAGTATTCCACCAAACAGTTCATGTCCCTTGCCTATGCTTCCTCACTTTGCATTCATGTCTCCTAGGGTAGTTACAACTACAACATCTGAAAAATTTCCCATATCCTTCATGCTTTGATGGATGTCCATATCCTATTCCAAAGATCCCATTTTGGCACATGTAGGGAGGATGCTAGCAAAGGTTGTGGAATTTGGCTTTACACCTACCAATTGTATAAAAAATGGACACTTAGGAACGCTGCACTTATGACAATACTCATGATAGTCTTGATTGCCTCTTAGATGGTCTTGACACTTCCTAAGACAACACCTAGCTTCTCCTTTCCATGGTCATCCTTCATAATATAATGGAAATAATCTATTGTATGATTGTCCTAAGGCATGACAATGCTCCATAATCAGAAACAATTGTTTTTATTTGAAAGCCTCCTTGAAACCTTATGTTTCCTTCTTCTAGATGGTGGTTCACTTCATTGCTAGGTAATTCTCTTGATGAAACTTAGAGGTGACATCATTCATAGTTATCCTTTTGGCACATGGATAGCACTAGCCCTCTACCTCCATTTTGTGTTCTTGTCCATGAAACAATACTTCATACATATGACAAGTTTTAGGTTATGAATCCCCCTTTTAAATAATGTTAATTACCTCTATGTTGCCACTAAGTGTTAGGGTAGATATCTTATCTCAAGACACAATATCATACTCTCAAATCTAAACTCCTCCCATATGGTATTTGGACTACTTTGAGGTTGTAGACGGCCTCTAGGGAATTCCATCATGCATTCATCAATAAAAACCTCTTCACTGTGCTAATGATAGCCTTGTCAAAAGTGCATGGCAATCTCATATGGTATATGACAATCTCTACTTTCCTTGGGTTTTGGATAAATGGTTTCAATAACACCTTGACCATGTTCAAGCAAGTAGTTGTGATAGTCAGCATGGTACAGTTCCTTATCCTTATGACAAATGAAATCAAATTACACACTTGTCTATGTTCCCACACTTTGCTTTACACCTACCAATTACATTTGCTTGAAATTTTGTAAAGAAATAAATCCATTTTGTGCATATCTTGCAATCATAGTATAACAGTCCTATATAATAGTCCTAGTATATCAGTCCTATGACAGTCCTATAACTGACCATTAATTTAAAACAAGAGTTACACATGTGATTGAAGTATGTACAACCCTCATCCACTAAACTTGCATGGGTACATGCAAATAGAATACAAGAAAAGATTACAATTTTAGGATATGTTGCAAAGTGCTTGATTAATTCAAATATTTTGAGAGCATCTTTGCAAAATACATTTTGTGCATATTCTACAATCATGTCATTCGATAAGACCACATTTCTTTGAGGCATCATGTTAAGTAGTTCACTGCCCTTGTCTATGCTTCCACATTTTGCATACATTTCTCCCAAGGTAGTTGCAACTGCAACATCTGATAAAATTACCATATCTGTTATGCTTTTATGGATGTCCATACACTATTCCAAATATCACATTTTAGCATAGGATGGGATGATGTTGGAAAAGGTTGTGGAATTTGGCTTTACACCCACCAATTGCATTTTCTTGAAAGTTTGTACAGCCTTATCAAGAAATCAATTTTTTGCATATCTTGAAATCATTGCATTCCATGAGATGACATCTATTTGAGGTGTTCTATCAAATAGTTCACGTGCCTTTTCTATCCTTCCACACTTTGCATGCATGTCTACTAGGGTAGTTACAACTACATAGTCTAACAAAATCCCACTTTATGTTTTGATGGATGTCCATGTACCCTATTCCAAAGATCCCATTTTTGAACAAGAATAGAGGACTAGTATAACAACAACTATGTTCATATTGACTACTATAATAGTCCTATTCACCACCATGACAAATCTATTTTCTATATGTAACATCATAAAATGTCCCCTTAGGGGCTTTTCCCTCATAAGGTTTAGCTCCCGAGTCTTTACTATGCATTTAGGACATCTTAGTTCATATTTTGGCATCTTGATGGAATGAGACCTAGGTTTCATGGCAAATTGGACCTAGGAGGACCCCTTGAGCTATACCCTACCCAAAATAGGGGGGAGGACTTGGGCACCCGCACCCTAGTCCTGCCCTATTTTGGGGCAGCCCTAATTTCTGGGTGTCAATTTGTGACCGTTATTTGGACCCTTTGCCAACATGGTAAGTTTGAATTACAAAAGTATTGGCAGGAGTGTTTGTAGTTGCATAAATAAACATGATTAGGTATTCATTTGTAAACTAGATGATTACTAGCAAGCTATTGTGTTCTTAAGGTGATTGAAAGGCTTCTATTGTGTTGCAAGAGCAGACTTGTATGTTTTATGTGTTGATATTTGCAGATTTGAGCATGAATCTCCTCATGGCATGAAGAACATCTTCCTCCATGAGAGCTTCATGCAAGGTGACACATTATAGTGTTTTTATCATTGATTCCTTTGGTTTTTGCTTTTGCCTCACAAGGGCATGCACTCTTTATCTGACAATGGTGTTCAGAGACTTAAGTGTCCTCCAGGGTTTGACTGAAGTAAGCCTCTAAACACCACAACCCCCAAACCAAGTCTTGTGATTGCAAGTTACAGGTGTCACATCTAAAAAAAGTGGAGTTACAGGAAGGCTTGGCAAGCATTAGGGATTCAAGATCTGAAGAAAAAATGGACAAAGGAGCACTTCCAAGACTTGGCCACTCGCTCCAGTGTTCTCCGCAGACAGATCTCAGAAAATAGAAGTTACAGGGCTGGTCAATGTCAGAAGGAGGTCTAGATTCCCTGAAAAAGTAGGTACTTTGGATTTGGATGCCTGCTTCAGTGTCCCCAACTATTCCACTTCGGAACCTTGAAAATAGGTACTCTGTGATTCAGTATTTTACTCTTGTATGCAAGGGCCTTTTCCGTAATTCATTAATTTGTTGTCGTATTTGCATAATTAAGGTTTTAATGGTCAATTGAGCATAAGAGAAGGAAAATTGATAATTAAAATCCCTAATCCAAGTTTCCCTACATTTGTAAGTGACCTAGGGTATGATAGTGTTTGCCACTCGACCCTAGATCCTTGAATGTTAAGTGGAAAGGCGGATTTAAACATCTAAACATCAAAAGATTAACAAAATCCAACTTTACCCTAAAAATTTTGGTGAACTCATGTTTTTGGACTTAAATTGCAACTTTCTAAGTGTTTGTATTCAGATTTGATGTGGTTTCATTCATCCATATAGGCATTTATTTTATTGCATTGAGAAAATTTCAAAAAAATTAAAAAATTGGAAAAATACAAAAAAATTGCATTGTTAGGCTTACTAAATTGCTTCAATTCTTCCTAAATTTTCCTAATTCATAATTTTTGCATTAGATCTGATATAAAATATAGAAAAATACAAAAAAATCAGAAATTTGCATTGCATTTTCATCATTAATTTGCTAGGTTTTTGTGGAAATTTTGACAATTTTATATAACCTAGTAATTCCAAAATCTAGGGTTTGTAGGCAGAATCTTTTATCATATTTTTCTACTGATTTTAGAGGATCATTCAAATTTTCATTTGGCTGTAGTCTTACATTTTAGTGTGAATTTGCATTTAGATTTAAATTATTTGCAATTTTGCATAGAAAATTTCAACAAAAACTAGCAATTTTGATGCATTTTCATTAAATTTGCATGGACATTTTGCATGTTTAACCTTGAAAATCATTTTTAGATCTGATAGTATTTAATTTCCATCATAAATCAGACCTTAAAACACTCACATTTCATTTTGTCCCAAGATCTCAAACCTAGGGCTTCGAAAACAATGATTTTCGCTAAATTTGGCCTTATAGACTCTCCAAACTTGCACTACAAGTGTGTTGTGAAAGATATTTTCACACTAATTTGTTGATATTATGGTAATCATTTTCTTCCCCTCATAAAAATCTTCACAACACCCTTTTATCGGGCTCTTGTAGTGAAAACTTTGCAAAAAACCACACATTTTGACCATTTTTGGCCTAGGGTTTGACCTAGTTTACACTAAAAGCATGTTGTGTTGGATATTTTGACACCAATAGGCTGTTATTGCTAATATTATTTTCTTTCCATCATCATTTTCCTCACAACACCCATTGTTATGCTCGTTTGCATCAAATTTTGGTGAAAAAAGTGCCTATTTTGACATATTTTCCCTATATTTTGACTTGGCATTAACTTGAAATCGCATCAAGAGTGTGTTGAGAAGGATACTTCACTGTTTTGGACTGATATCAGACATATAAATTTCTTCCCTTGATCAAAATCCTTCAACAATCCTTTGTTCCAATCATTGGCATTGAGACCTAGTTTGAGCATTAGGTGTTGTATGCTTTTGCACAAGCTTTATGCCATGCTGTCCTAAAAACAATATCCCTTTGAGAAGAAGTAAAAGGTTAATGGGATCTAGTGCTGAAAATGACATTCCTACCTCTAATAATCCTTTGGACACCTTCTTTACAAAGGGAGAAACTCAAATTGTGCAAGATATCATACATCCTCCAAACACAATGGAAGAACAAATTTCTCATGATGTTGATAATACTATTGAGGCAACACGATATGTATCTAATGAGAAAATAAAAAAATTAGATAAAGACCTAGCTGAATTTCAATCATTTATGGAAAATGAGAGAATAGTTGAAGAAGTTGTCCCTACAGTTCATAATATAAGAGAATTGATAAAAGAGGGACAAGATGGTGTAAATGTAATTTGTGGCCTAGCACATATTGTACAAACCAATATCATGCTGGTGACTGAATGTGCACAAGTGATCAATAACACTTTCATACTCAAGTTTCAGCGCCTATACCGACTACGAGAATATCAACTTTTACATCAACAATCTTACCAACTAATGTGAATGCTTGTAGTAATGCTACCATGGGTATTGGAGTATCTAATGGCACTAATTACAAAGCTGTGGGATTTAATTATTAGAATTTGGTTCCTAAAGGGACCTCCTCTATGAATAATTTCTCTCAACCTCCTATCTATTCCACTCATTCCCAGCCACCTATTACATACTCGCAACCATCTTCCACATATCAATATGGCCAACTACCGTTAACATATTCTCAGCCTCCACCCATTGTATCTCAAGCTCATTCACCACCTCACCTCAGTTCCAATTCCTCACAACAAGCTGCATCACCAAATGATGCCATCCTAAATCAACTTTTATAGGGCATGACTACTTTACAACAAAAGGTAACAAACTTGACAAATTCTTTGTAGCCTAGTTTACCGGCATACCATGCTCGTAATCCCCTCTCCTATACAATCTTGAGAACCCCTATTCCTGAGAGGTTTGAGACTCCTCGCTTTGAAAAATATTGTGGAAAAGGTGATCCTAATATTCATGTGGCAGCATTCACAGCTATGTGTAGCAATTTCTATTTTGAAGAGGATTTGTTAACAAAAATTTTCCCGTAATATCTCAAAGATACTGCCTTAGAATGGTTTTGCTCTTTGCCCCTGAATTCAATACACTCCTTTTCGCAGTTGATTGATCAATTTTTACAATATTTCCAAGCAAATATCGGACCCTGAGTTACTCTAAATGACTTGGTTCAGTGCAAGCAAGGTCCGAAAGGAAAAGTGACTGAATTCATTAATCGGTATCAAGGACTTTATGTACAAATTCAATATTAGATGAAAGATGAGGATGTTTAGAAGATATTTATTACAAACCTAGAACCTAATATTCGTGATAAGATCCTCCTAATGAAGTATAACTCCTTTCAACATTTATGCACTGCCCTTCATGATTATCAACTTTCGTCTAGTCAGTATGAAAACCAAAACTCATCAGCTCAAGTTGGTCAATCCATGGGCGGATCATCACAAAACAACTTTAAGAGGAACAATAACAAGAATTTCATCAAGATTAGTGGACTGAATATGAACAACTTTTTGAATGTTTTAGCTACCACCAATCCAAAGAAAGCATCATACCAACCAGGAAAGTTTACTCCGATATCTGAGTCCTATCATTCTATCATGAATCAAGCTATGAGTAACAACATTCTAAAGATTCCCTCAATCAAGCCTATTGATCCTAGTAAACAAGGACCTTACTTTGATTCTAATGCCTTTTGTCATTATCATCAGATGCAAGGACATGACACTGAATGATGTATGCATCTTAAACATGAGATACAAGACCTTATTGATTCAAATATCATCCAGGTATCGAGTGTGAATGATAATGGAAATAAGTCGATTGCTCCACTGAATTAGAATTTACAAATCTTCACTAATCCTTTTCCTAAGCATACTAAAAATAATATGGTCGAACAAAGTTTAATGGAAGTAGACGAGGATGATTACTTGGACTATGATAGTATCATGGGTATGATTGAAGTAGATAAGAAGCAAGTGGATAATCCACCTTGTCCATGAAGAGATGGAATTTATGTCGAGGTTCCTCCCTCATTATCCTTATATGGATCGGGAGATAATCAAAATACATCGAAAAAGCAAGAACAACAACTGATACAGATGGGTAAGATGGTAAAGGATAACTCCCATTACTATCTTAGAAAGATTTAACAAAAACTCGCTAAAAATAGGAAGAGAGCAAGACAACAATCAACAATCAGAAATAATAGTGGTTCTCCCCCTCACAAGAAACAAAAAGTCTCATTTACACAAGGAATTAAGGAACAAACATCATATGATAACAAACAAGACTTTCATAAGAACCACTCAAATTTTGAATTAAACATGATCAAATACCTCTCCAAGAGGTTCAAGAGCTCCAACATATAATATGTAGACCCTACAGGTAAGTATCTCTAACCCTTTATCTCTCTTGTGATGTGTTTCCCCCATGATGTGTTATGTGTTGTTTAGGCCTCCTGGGATGACCTCGGATTCTCCCGTAAGGTTCGGGATACCAAGAGACCATCCTTGTTGTGACCTTTTATTTGTATCATCATTCTTCTAAATTGTCTCTCTCTGATTTCATTGTTGTGTGTGGTGTCTTACGGGCATAGCGTCATGGTTGGTGACCTGGGGGCACCCTCCTACATGACTATGCCTAAGACACTTGTTTCTCCTCTCTTATTTATTGTTTCCCTTCCTCTAGTGTTTCCATGTAGCGGGCATATGACGACAAACATTTATACTGATGAGGACCTAGTGTCCCTTTCGAGACCAATAAAAAAATGGACTTAGTTCCTAATATGATGATGGGGATGTATATCTTATTGGCTAGTGGAAGCACTAGTGCTTTCCGCGTAGTGAATTTGATGATGTTTCTGTCGCATTTACAAACCTTAACAATACTACTACTCTATGCACCTTTGTTTGTCTTTGAATCTAACCTTGGCGGTACTCGATTCAGAGAGCTTTGTGATATAGCTCCACGGTTATCCTTGAACTCCAAATTCATTGTATAATCGTGGCTCTTTGTGTGGTTAATCATATGCATTGATGTTGTTGTTTATCATGATGTTGTAGACACTAACATGTTTCTTGCAGGGATGTGTTTGTGGGAACATTTGGCGATTGTAAATTACATGTCACCTCTGGGGGCATGTGGTTTGCGAAAGTCTGTGTTCCCTTGTGTGTTTTCTTCCTACCTTAACGTGCTTGATATCGATGCATGATATCAACCACCTTAAGGTGGGGGCATATATAAGGTAAGCTATCTGTTATAGATGATAGCAATGTGTTTAACCTCAGATGCAAAGACTTGCGCCCCAGGGTAGTGCATTGTGCATCTTGAGTTTGTTTGCAATCAATCAATCATGTAAACCCTTTGTGGAGGCAGGCTATCGAGCATATCCTTTTTCTTAAGCCCTTTGTGGAGGCGGGGATGGTGTATTTCTTGAAGCAGATTGCATCATCCAGTCATTTTCAAAAGTCCTCTGTGGAGGTGGGGAGCGGTTATGTGACTAACTCAACCCTTAAGCGTGTCTTCAGCGATTGTTGTGGCGAAACCCAATCATAGATGTGTGCCTATAATGTGCATGAGATGGTGTTGGACCTAGAGATAGGTACACTCCATTGCTTGTCTTCCGTGTTTTCTCCGTGTCTTCAAGTGTGTGTGTTTTGGCATGCTTGTTTTGTGTGGAGTGTTTGTTGCCCCATATGCAGAGACCAGAGCCCTTAGGTAGTGCTTCCTACATTTTGGGAGGTTTTGCATGTCTTGCATGTGTGTTGACCCATATATACAGAGACTTATGCCCTAGGGTATTGCATCCTATATTATGGGAGGTTTGTTTACTTTCCAATACTTGCATCTGCATTTCATATATATGAGAAAAAGAAAAGAAAAGATATCATATCTATCTTCCATGCATTAATATGTCTTCTATGCATTAACTATCTGCTCCGTGTTCTATGTGACTGTAATTGTATTCTTTGTGTTTTGCGTGCCTATTACTATTTTCTATGTGATTGGCGTGTCTTCTTCGTGCTTGGCGTGTTTGCTGTGTTTGTGACCTTACTTTAATGCATGTATTGGCCTTGTGTTATACATACATTAAAGTGGGGGCTAAATGTAACATCAGAAAATGTCCCCTTAGGGGCTTTTCCCTCATACAGTTTAGCTCCCATGTCTTTAGTATGCATTTAGGACATCTTAGTTCATATTTTGGCATCCTGATGGAATGAGACCTAGGTTTCATGGAAAATTAGACCTAGGAGGACCCCTTGAGTTGAACCCTACCCAAAATAGGGGGGAGGACTTGGGCATCCGTGCCCTAGTCTTGCCCTATTTTGGGGTAGCCCTAATTTTTGGGTGTCAGTTTGTGACAGTTATTTGGTCCCTTTGCCAACACAGTAAGTTTGAATTATGAAAATCTTGGCAGGAGTGTTTGTAGTTGCATATATAAACATGCTTAGGCATTCATTTGTAAACTAGGTGATTACTAGCAAGCTATTGTGTTCTCAAGGTGATTGAAAGGCTTCCATTGTGTTGCAAGAGAAGACTTGTATGTTTTATGTGTTGATATTTGCATATTTGAGTATCAATCTCCTCATGGCATGCAGAGCATCTTCCTCCATTAGAGCTTCACTACAAGGTGACACATCATAGTGTTTTTATCATTGATTCCTTTAGTTTTTGCCTTTGCCTCACAAGGGCACACACTTTTCATCTGACAATAGTGTTTGGAGACTTAAGTGTCCTCTAGGGTTTGACTGAGACAAGCCTCTAAACACCACAACCCCCAAACCAAGTCATGTGATTGCAGGTTACAGTTGTTGCATCTTAAAAAAGTGGAGTTGCAGAAATCCTTGGCAGGCATTAGGGATTCAGGATTTGAAGAAAAGTCATACAAAGGAGCACTTCTAGGACTTGGGCACTCGTTCTAGTGTCCTTTGCAGATAGATCTCAGAAAATAGAAGTTACAGGGCTAGTCAATGTCGGAAGGAGGTCCAGATTCCCTGAAAAAGTAGGTACCTTGGACTTGGGCACCTGCTCTAGTGTCCCCGACTATTCCACTTCAAAACCCTGAAAATAGGTACTCTGTGATTCAGTATTTTACTCCTGTATGCAAGGGCTTTTTTCACAATTCATTAATTTGTTGTCGTATTTGCATAATTAGGGTTTTAATGGTCAATTGAGCATAAGAGAAGGAAAATTGATAATTAAAATCCCTAATCCAAGTTTTCGTACATTTGTAAGTGACCTAGGGTATGATAGTGCTCACCACTTGACCCCAGATCCATGAATGTTAAGTGGAAAGGTGGATTTAAACATCTAAACATCAAAAGATTAACAAAATCCAACTTTACCCTAAACAGTGCACATCTTGCAATCATTCATGACTACCATCTTCTAAGGGGACATTGTCAATATTCACAATTTAAAGGAGAAGTAGACAATCCATGAAAAGGAGAAGAAGGAGAGTATCTACAAAATGATACAAAGGGAGTTATAAATGTAGGTGTTTTAAGTTTTTTTTTCTTCACAAATTTTATTATACAAATGCAAGTGTTTTGGAGAATAGATAAATTATACATTCAAGGGACCAAGATTCTGGTTAAGGGATTTAGCTTTCATTTTGGAGACATTCGATATAATTCCTAAGGTGACATATAAGACATCTTTGATCAAACTTCTTATAAAAATATTAAGTTAGTTGTACTTGATGGTGTTTACTTTGCTTAACAAATTTTTAACTTATAAATGCAAGTGTTTTCGACTATAAAGCTAGGGTCTCCCCATATGAAAACTAGGGTCTTTACTAGTACATTGTTCCCTAAGAGTAAAGTCACTTAAGATCCTAAGAGAAAAAACCTTGCCACGTGCCATATTTTTTATTCTGCTCACCGTGATGCCAAATCGACTACACCAACATATTAGGGTGGGCAGGTAAATTTCCGCGGAGGTCTTGTTTCATGGGCCAAATGTTTCAGTCATTCCAGGTAGTAGGCTACCAGCAAAGTCTCTTAAGATCCCTAAGACCAAAAAATTGCCAAACTTTGATGGAGTAGTTCTCAAAATTCATGGCAGATGGGAAGGTTTTGTTTAGACCTACAAGTGCATGTGGGGTCCATCCACAATAACCTCTCTTAGTTTTGGTCAACTCCAGTCTGTTTGACTATATCTAAATCAAATACATTCTTGCAAAATGCTTTAGTTTCATGTAGTGGAAAGGTACTAGGAGTGACATTTTGCATTCCATAGCTCGTGGGGCTAAAAATACTGTGCCAATCAGGGTGGGTAGGTAAATTCCAGAAGAGGTCTCATTTTATGTGCCAAGTGTCCTAGTCATTTGAGGCAACAGGCTAATGGCAAAGTCACTTAAGATCCTAAGAGCAAAAACTGACAAACTTTGATGGAATAGTTCTTGGAATTCGTGGTAGCTAGGAATTTTTTATTTAGACCTACAAGTGCACGTGGGGTCTATCCATAATAATCTCTCTCAGTTTTGGTCAACTCAAATCTATTTGACTATGTCGAAATCAAATGCATTCTTGCAAAATGCTTCAGTTTCATGTAGTACAACCTTGCCATGTGCCATATTTTTTGTTCTACTCATTGTGGGGCCAAATGGACTATGGAAATACATTAGGGTGGGCAGGTAAATTCTAGGTGAGGTCTCATTTCATGTGCCAAGTGTCCTAGTCATTTTGGGCAACAGGTTACCGGTAAAATCCCTTAAGATCCCTATGACCAAAAAATTGCCAAACTTTGATGGAGCAGTTCTCAGAATTCCTGGAAGCTGAGAACGTTCCATTTGGACCTATAGGTGCATGTGGGGTCCATCCATAATAATCTCTCTCAATTTTGGTCAACTCTAGTCCATTTGACCGTGTTGAAGACAAATGTATTCTTGCAAAATGCTTCAATTTCATGCGGTGGAAAGATGCTAGGAGTGACATTTTCATTTCCACGAGTCATGGGGCCAAATGGACTATGCCAACACATTGAGGTAGGTGGGTAAAATCCAAGGGGTATCATTTTGTGCACCAAGTGTCCTAATTGTTCAAGGCAGTAGGCTACTGACAAAGTCACTTAAGATCTTAAGAGCAAAAACTATCAAACTTTGATGGAATAGTTCTTGGAATTTGTGGTAGCTGAGAATGTTTCATTTAGACCTACAAGTGCACGTGGAGTCCATCCACAATAACCTCTCTCAATTTTAGTCAACTCAAATCCATTTGACCGTGCCAAAATCAAATGCATTCTTGCAAAATGCTTCAGTTTCATGCAGCACAACCTTGCTAGGTGCCATATTTTTTGTTTTGCTCATTGTGGGGCTGAACTAACTGCCCCAACATGTTGGGGCAGGTAGGTAAATTCTAGGGGAGGTCTTGTTTCGTGCGCCAAGCATCCCAGTCATTTCAGGTTGTAAGTTACCGACAAAGTTAAAAGTTGCTAGGACTAAAATTTTGCATTCCATAGGTTGTGGAGCCAAACCGACTGCGCCAACATGTCTAGGTGGGTGGGTAAGTGCTAGGGGAGGTCTCATTGCATTCACCAAGTGTCTTAATTGCTCTAGGCTATAAGCTACAGGTAAAGTCGAAAGGTACTAGGACTGAGATTTTGCTTTCCACAACTCATGGGGCCGAACTGACTACACAAACATGTCAGGGTGGGTAGGTAAATGCTAAGGAAGGTCTTGTTTTGTGTGCCAAGGGTCCTAGTCAAAGTTTGGCAGTTTTTGCTCTTAGGATCTTAAGTGACTTTGCTAGTAGCCTACTACTCGGAATGACTGGGACACTTGACACATGAAATGAGACCTCCCCTAGAAATTACCTACCCACCTTGACGCATTACAATAGTCTATTTGGCCCCACGAGTTGTGGAATGCAAAATGTCATTGCTAGCACCTTTCCACTACATGAAACTGAAGCATTTTGCAAGAATGCATTTGATTTTGGCACAGTTAAATGAAATGGAGTTGATGAAAACCAAGAGAGGTTATTGTGGACAGAACCTACATGCACTTGTAGGTCCAAAAAGAATAGTCCTATTTGTTAAGAATTCCTAGAACTGCTCCATCAAAGTTTGGTATTTTTTGGTCTTAGGGATCTTAAGGTACTTTCTCGGTAGCCTGCTGCCCGGAACGACTGGAATGCTTGGCACATGAAATGAGACCTCCCTTGGCATTTACCCACCCACCTCGATGTGTTGGTGTAGTTTGTTTGGCCCCACGATGAGTAGAACAAAAAATATGGCACCTAGCAAGGTTGTGCTACATGAAACAGAAGCATTTTACAAGAATGCATTTGATTTTGACACGGTCAAATGAATTTGAGTTGACCAAAACTGAGAGAGGTTATTGTGGAAGGACCCCATATCCACTTGCAGGTCCAAATGAAAGATTCTCAGCTACCATGAATTCCAAGAACTGTTCCATCAGATTTTGGTAGTTTTTGCTCTTAGGATCTTAAGTGACTTTACAGGTAGCCTGCTACCTTGAATGACTAGGACACTTGGTGCTTGAAATGAGACCTCCTCTAGAATTTACTAGTTCACCCCAATGCATTGGCATAGTCTGTTTGGACCCATGAGATATGGAATGTAAAATGTCACTCCTAGCACCTTTCCACTACATGAAACTGAAGCATTTTGCAAGAATGCATTTGATTTTGGCACGATCAAACTAACTAGAGTTGACCAAAAATGAGAGAGGTTATTGTGGATAGACCCCATGTACACTTGTAGGTCCAAACATAATGTTCCCAGGTGCCAGAAATTTTGAGAACTGCTCTGTCAAAGTTTGGTAGTTTTTTAGTCTTAGGGATCTTAAGGGACTTTATCGGTAACCTATTGCCCAGAATGACTGGCATGATTGGTGCATGAAACAGGACCTCCCTTGGAATTTACCTCCCCACCCTGACATATTAGCACAATCCATTTAGTCCAATAATGAGTAGAACAAAAAATATGGCACTTGGCAAGGTTGTGTTACATGAAACTAAAGCATTTTACAAGAATGCATTTGATTTCTGAAAGGAAGCAAGGTACGCGGAATACATTTCCTACACTAATCTAATGAGGGAAGTAGTATGCAAATTCTTTTAAACCTTTATAGTTATAGTGTTTATAACAGAGATATAGCAGCAATACACACACACAGAAAGGATAGACACAAGATATACCATGGGGAAAACCCTTTCAGGAGAAAAACCCCACACTCCAAAACCTGCACAACGTATTTTCAAAACAATAACATTTTACAATACACTTGCAATGCAAGCTCTCAGGAATCTTCAAGATGTTGCTTTTGGAGATATTTTGGCAGCATAACAATACATGTCAATCAAACTATATATCTCCTACTCCAAGCACATGTTTATATAGAGTTTACAAGGCAAAATGATAAGCTTCTAGAGATAGGCGTCTAACTTAGCCTGATGGCCCATTACCCATGCCTAGGGATACTTGTCCAACATTCCAACAAGGTTCTTACACCTATCATAATATGCCTTCCCAGTGTGGGTGCCTCATCCAAAGATAGGCTATGATAGATGCTCTTACGCACCTTACAACTGTCATAGAATCTGTCATACATAACAACTCTTATAGTTGTAATAGAATCTGCCATAACTAACTAAATATAGCATATTCCTCTTACAACATGTCATAACCCAACTTGGGTGCCCAAAGATACCTTCCTCAAAGATGCTCTTTGACACTTGTCTTCACCTATCATAGAATCTTCCATGCATGGCTCTTACACGTTATAGATTCTGTCATAGGAATCCATCATAACACTTACACATCATAACTCCTTACACACACCACAAGATGTTGACACATGGCAGAAAACCTCTACCACAAGGTGGGATGCCTATCCCTCATATGAGGACAAAATACAACTTCCTTGTCACCATCCAAGTCACCTCCTAGTCACTGACAAGTCACATGTCTAGTCACTAGATGACGAAGCATGGTAAATGAGAAGTTATTGCACAGTAAAACAAGATTACCATAGTAAAAGTAAATATAAGAAATTTACCAAGGTTGAGACACCCTAATTCCCAACATTCTCCCACTTGTCGAGCACCTTGTAAGAGCCAATAGAAATAAAAGGATTTTAATTGATATAGGCTGAGAGGCCCATAGACTCTGAACACCATCTAAACTTATTAGTGCCCACTGGTTTCGTCAATGCTTCCGCAACATTCTTTAAAGTGTCTATCTTCTCCAATATCACCTTCCCATCTTCCACCATGTCTCGCAAAAAATGAAACTGTACATCAATATGTTTTGTTTTGGTATCAAAAGTCAAATTCTTTGCTAAGTAAATCACACTCTAACTGATCAACACCAATATCTGGACACAACCTCTTAAGCCAAATGGCTTCCTTACAAGCATGAGTAGTTGCCATGTACTCTTCTTCTATCATGGACAAAGCGACCATAGGTTGCTACTTACTCATCTCTTACTGTCAATACATAAGAGATGAGTAAATACATAAGCACTGGTAGATCTCTTACTGTCAATGTCACCGGCCCAATCAAAATCCATAAATCCTTGAATACTCATAGAATGTTGAGGCCCTAACCATTATAACATAGGGAATACTCAGAAGTAGCCCACAAATATCTGAACACTCTTCATTGCATCCTAATGTACCTGTCTAGGATTAGCTATAAACTAACTAAGGACTCCCACTTCTTGGGCAATGTCTGGCCTTTTACAGACCATAGCATATATTAAATTGCCAACTGCACTAGCATAAGGTGCTCTACTCATATCCTCCCACTAGTAGAGTTTGGCAAATAAATGACTACGCGACTAAAACTTTTAGTCACAACAACTAAAAATGACTAAATTCTACCATTTTTTTGCAACTCAGCTATAAATGAGTAAATAAATGACTAATTTGGTTGTTAACTAAAAAATTATTTAGTCATACAAGTAAAAATGACTAAATTGTTAGTCATGCAAATACAAATTATACAAAATTAAAAAAAAAAAACATTTCAGAAACTTATTGGCAGGGGTGTATTGCATGCGATTCATTATTCATTAATTTCATGTCTCCTTAGTTGGTTAGCCTGGCACTGAGGTGTTTTGGGTTATAGAAGCTACTTGCATGGGGACCTGGAGACTTTTGAAAAGGTGGGTAAGGAATTTAGAGTTTGTTGTAATGAATTTGAAGTCAGAGAGGCCCTCTGCAACAAAGTCAGATTTGGGGACACCATTTGTAATGAATTTAGAGATAATTCAAAACCCTCATTACATTAAACACAAAATCTATAGCTTTCTAATTGGAAACTTACAGTAGTTACATAGGCAACTAAGTACCAAAACCATACAAGAAATTTAGGGTTTAGGGGACTATTTTTTCATTAGTTTCCTCTCCGCATTTTGGAGCATATGGGAATTGAACTTGTAACTCAAGTGAAACACCACCTTCTTCTAGTCGTTGGAAGAATTTCATATCCTTAAACTGTACAAAAAAACTATAGAATTGGGACTGGGGCTTTTATTTATAAATTCAATGCAAATGCCATTTTCTAATTGGCACTGGGGCTTTTATTTATGAATTACATGGCATGGGATTTTCTATGACTGGCATAGACATGCAAGATTATTATTACCTAGCTCTTCTTAATTATCCAAATTGAATCCTCTAAGTTACAATGATCTATTCAATGTAATTTAATCCCTACTTGAGGAAACCCAATTAGATAAACCACCCAAAAATATAAAACCTATTTTGGAGAACTAAACATATACTTGATATGTTAATTCAAATAACAAGGAGAAACAAAAATGGAGACAACCAGATAAAGTATAACATGAATATTCAACAAGCAATTGAGAACTAGATGTTGGAAATAGACCGGACAACTGAGAGGGGGGGTGAATCAGTTGTCCCTAAATTTTAATCTTCTTAAACAACTTTCAATCAGATAAACATTAAGCATGAAACAACATCACATAAGCAGAAACAAGATCAACATATTTGACACCAAGATTTTGACGTGGAAACCTGGTTAAGGGAAAAACCACGGTGGGTGTTAGCCCACAAAATTTGTACCCTGTTAAAAGTACTTAAAAGAATGGAAAGGCACTTGCCTTCAGGCTCACTACCTAGAGCTCACTGCTCAAAAGAGAGGCTCACTACCTACAGAAATATATGTTTTAATACAGAAAGATTTGACTGAGAAATAACATCTATTTCATCCCTGATTCAGTACCAATGTATGCTCATAAAACTTCTGCTCTGTCTTCAAAATTCTTCTTCACCAATCTTTTACTTTATTCTACTTTTATTATCCTACTCTTCTTCTTCTCTACTCTGCTTCTGATCCTTTCACTGGATTTGATTATTCGCTCAAGGATGATTTTCCTCGGCTCAACTAAACTCCTTTATATACCTCTTCAACCTTGGAATAAACATCAAGGTCGGCACTCCAAGGTCTTGATTTAATGCGAATCTCCAAGATGTCAGCCAAATACAACTAGGTCTTGAATCAACACGCTATACTCCAATAAATTACTTTAAGAACATATACAACACGCTTGAATCACCTGGTCGCCCAAGACTGGGAAGAGGAGCAAAACCAACAAGGAAATCTTCATCAACAAGCTCAGATTCAATGCGGACCTCCAACACAACAACCACATGACCACAAGCACAATGAATTCAATACAAACATCCGCACTCCTCCAAATCACTAGAATCTCATACACCTTCATTCGGAACCTTAGGAACACTATCTGCCAAGACTGCCAAACTAGAAAGATTGGTTGCGGACCTCCAAACCACGAACTACTTGAATTGAGGGAACACACCAACAACCCATACATGCTTCTAGATCCGCAGATCATATAATGCTTATACTGAACCAATCCGGATAAACTTCTTGCCACTCTGTCATGATTGAACAACTGCAAAAACTAGTTTTACTCAGAGGACCATAACTTTGTCAAATCTTCATGTGGACTTCTCAAATCTTATCTAGATATACTTCAGACCATCCTCTACATAGCCATAAGATCCGCACACATTTATCTCCCTTAATTTTCTCAATATCCTCAACATTCCAAGCTTCTGGATAGGCAACAAAATAGGATACAGTTGGCACTAATGGAAACAAAGATATGTTGACATTAGTGACAACACCGATTACACATATATTTGCAACACTAGATATATGGCACCAGAGAAATGCAGTTTGCTTTTATTGATGTATTTTTGAAGAGTAGGCCTTACAATGCCTTTTTCCAAAATCAAATTCCCAGAGATCTTTAACAAGGTCTTGGTTTCCTTCTTATAGGGGTGAAGGAAGCTACAAGCTTCAGACCTTTCACATTCCATAAAATGACTTTTCATATACCCACCCCTTAATATGACCTATTACAACATATCCTTTTTGACAAGTCACCAATATATTTTGAATACATATTGGAAAGCATAAAAACAAGAAAAAAACAAAATAGGAGGATGTCCAAGATTTTTTGGTGCCATGTTGACACTAGCTTGATGCTCATTGCTCCTCTGCATACTTGGCCTGCTTATTCTTCGGTTGTCAAATACTGATGCTCCCATTGGTACACTGTGAAATCACTAGGCCACCTATATTCTTGGATCTGGAGCAGGTTAACCTGGTGATCTTTCCATCTTTTGTCCAACAGCACTTTGACATCAATGATGAACTTTACATATCCGTCATCCAGAGCAATTAGTCTATCCAAAATGACATTGAAATTGAGAATATTTATATTTTCATCTTTTTTCAAGAAATCAATGACTTGAGAAACTGTTTGACCATATTCACTTTTCCATGCATCAAAATCTTTGATCTTTTTATCCTCTATCAAAATAGAAGGAATAAACTCGTGTTTGAAGGTATCAAAAGAATAAAACTTTGCCTGCATTTTCTGGCTCTCACCATTCACATACTGAAATTCATCCAAGATCATTTTCATCATCTTCTCTGTTGGCTTGAGTGAGGCTAGAGCACTTAGATCTCTTTGTAGAACTTTGCACAAGGTTAGCAATATATGGTGTGCAGGTTGCCATTTCTTGTATATTGGATCCAAAATAGAAATATTGATCTTCAATTGATCAATGGCCTAAGACAAGGAAGAATAGCATTCATGCACATCTCCCAACTTGTCAACAACCAATTTTACTTTATATTCCAAAATCTTCTCAAACACCTCAAGGATTTTCAATTTGGCCTCATACTTTGTCTTCTCATTTTGCTTTTTCAAATCTTCAATTTCTTTCTCCAACTTCAACTTCAATACATTCAACTGATCAACTGGAACTGTATTACCATTGGTTATTTGTGGCATAGGGGCTTGGTATGGCATAATTTCTCATCTTTGAGAATAAACACCCTTCAACTACTACTTTAGTTTGACATTTTCCAAATACAACCTATTCACTTCATCATTGATCTCATTTTGAGTTTTTTCATAGTTGAGTAATCTTTGCTCCATTTTCTTGATATCAACTTCTGTGAATGTTTCAAAGTGCATAGTAAGGGTAGTAGCTTCAGGCACTGATGTATCCTGAAATGTTTTCACCATAGCTATTCTCCTCAACTCCTAGACTACATCAAGCAATCTTGGCTTGTTGGTGTTCTTCTGTGTGGCCCATATTATTAGTCTCTATCTTTGGGTTAAACCCACAACCACTGACACCATCCTCATAATCAAACTCAGAAACCATCATGGGGTCATCTTGATTTCTCACTTGGTCCAACAAAAACATTTTCTCCAATTCAAGGCCAGGGATGATCAGCATATTACTCTTTAAAATCATTTGTCTAGCCTCATCAGAGCTGACATTTATTTCATCAATTTTCAAATCCTTGAAAGTTTGTGCAAGAATTTGATCATGCTGAGATTCATCAACACCTATTTTATTTATTTCCACCTTTTCTTCAAACTCTTTCATCTTCATTTTGAGTCAAAAATCTTTGAATTCGGGGGTATTGATAAAATCATCATCCTCGATGAACCTCATAGAAGCCACAACCCTTTCACCTTCTTGTAGTTCAGGCTCATCTTGTGCTTGTTCATCCATTCTTGCTTCTGGTTTGTGTGCTTATGTTTCTTGACCAACAAAGGGTTGATCAACTTCCTCTTCCTCTCCCATATGCCTCAAAATACTGGCCACATCCTCAGTGTCACTAACTCCTTTAGTCATTTCATATGGAACCAGTGGAGAAACATCATCAGTCTTTTTCCTTTTAGCAGGTGGTGAATTAGGAACAGTTAGATCTTGTACTGACATTCATCTGGAGAGGGTTCTTCAATCACAACTCCTGTTGGCTTTTTGATAGGGATCTTGGTAGCCTTTGTAGGCTTCTTCTCATACTTTCCATATATTCTTTCAAAATTATCAATTATCAAATCTATTCTTTTCAAAGGGTCCCTTCTCTTCAACAAAAAATCCTAAAAAATTAGGGTTTTGTTTTCTTTTGTCATCCTCAATCTTCTTCAAAATTTCTCATTTTCTTTTCCTATTATATACCTCTTCAAAAGTGAAACAATTTCTAATCACATCCTCATCAAAATTGATTTGATGGGATGTCCCGATTCTGGTAAGGATGACTTGTCTAACAAAGTTTATGTGACACTCTGGATCACAAACGCTTTTTGTCCCTAATTTCAAAGAATATTTAACCTTCAAATAGGCTTGAAACCCCTCCAAGGTATCTGTACCAATGGACCATTCACCAAACACAGTGGAATCTGGAAGAAATGTGCCCTTCTTTTGTTTTTTGTCACATATTTCTCCATCCAGAGCATCTACCACATGAATTCAAGAAAAACAATTTTGTTTGGCATGAATTTTGGCAACACATGGGGTGGCTATGTACACCCATATACTCTGATTATAGTATGGTCAGGCAAGAAATACCTATCATCGAAGTTATGTTTGTGACCCTGTTCTGGCCTATGAGAAAGAGGCCTAAACATTTCTCTGACCTCTTTGGTCAATCTAGGAGAAAGGGTACCAAGGGAATTCATTATTCTAACTGAGAAATCATCATGGAACACAACATAGTTATAGTTCCAACAATGACTGTCCCATTTGTAACACCAACACTGTGTAGGCAATCTTTGTCTCTATTGATCAATCATGCTCAAGTCCATCCTGCTAGGCCACTTTCTTATATTCTGATGCAAAATTAAATGACACAACAAAGAATATTATTTGAACTCCATAGGTGTCTTGTTCTCCCTTATTTGCAAAAATTTTTCATACAATTTCTTCTCAATAAATGATGCAAACTCATACTCAACATTAACCTCTGGGTTCTATATTCTCATTGCCATCATCATCATGCCAACTAGCATTCTATCTTGGGCATCAATTCCTAGCACTTGACACAAAGAAAAATATGTCCTTTTGAAATACACAACAAAGTCATCAACTGGAAAAGGCTCAACTACAATGGTTGGGATTGAGATCCTTCTATTGTCGACCCCTTTCCTCATGTACATGGGCAACTCATCACTCATATGTGTATTTCTCAGATTGGGATATTCTTGTTCACTCTTCAAGTCAACTTTTGTGAGGGCTTGCTTGTTGAGCATGAAGCAATCAATGATTGCATTTTTGTACACAACCAATAATGGTGATGCATTTGGCAACCTGACAGTTTTGGTAGTTGGATGATAGTGTTGTGCCAATATCCTGATCAAATTCACATCAATGAATACATTTGGCACCACAAGCTTAGCCAAATTCAAATTCCATGGGTTTGCAACCAGTCCCTGTCCATCTTACTTTTCACAAAATTACCAAAAAGGTTCCATCCTGAGATAGGACTCTAGCATCCCGACACCCCTCTGCTACATCCTTGAATAGTTTCTTATACCCTTTGTCAACTGAATTTGGAAAAATGTCCAACAGTGACTATTGAAGGGATTGCTTCTTGAGAATAGGGGGTTTAGTGCTGTTACTTGCAAACTTAGATTTCTTAGGTGCCATAGTTTGACGCTTTATGAACTAGGGTTCTGATAGTCACTTGCTCTACCAAACCAGTTGAAAAAAAAGCACAAACTAAATACCAACTTTTATGAAGATAGTGATGAGGCAAACTTACTCGGTTGGAAGATGACCGAAGTGTACACACAAAGCTTGAATTCATCGTCTACAATCACCACTGAATTTGCTTGAATGATGAAATACAAAGAAATTACAAATTTTATTCTGGTATGGAGTTGGTCATTTCGCCATTACTTTGGTTCATACCACTAAATCAACAAATCTCAACATTCAAGTATTTCAAACATAGATCGTTGATTTGGTCCAATCCAATGGCTGGGCAGGTACTTCAAGATTTGTACATAGGCTTTTCATCAATAATTGTAATCTCACAGACATTAATGATAATCGTTGCAAGGCAACGATATAGTTATTTTAGCATTTAATACTTTACCACATCACTGCAAGACCTATTCAGATCTATCGCGGGATTGTAGGAGCTTCTGGATGGTTATACCACATCTTTCATTACTTACCGCCACCTTGCATGCCTTGATACACATAATCACAAAATTACGAGATACATGTTACCCCTTATACCTCATACCGCATTACCACCAACCTTTGATCTGACCATCACGGGACCACGGGATCCTTTGGCATCCCTTCACTATTTACTGCATCACCGCAAGCATTGGATTTGACTGTGGTGGGAGTGCAGGACATACTTTATATTACTTTTACCTCTTACTGCTAGCCCGCAAGATCTTCTTTGAACTATCGCAAGGTTACGGTATGTGTTATCTATCGGCTTAGCCCTTACCAATACCACCAGTTATCTTCTTGTACGTCGTGGGGCTACGGTGAACCTTTAAAGTTTGCTCTTACTACATCACCGCAGGTCAACATTTTGTTTGTTGTGGGGTCACAGTGAAATATTATATGCTACTCAAACTCTTGCTACCAGCCCACCAATTACTTTTGAGACCTCCAAGGGGCCACAATAACAAGTCTCTGTATACCACAACATCATAAGTGAAGTTCCTTCATGCTATGGGGAAGCGGTAACTATCTTTTCACTTCCTTTGGTTCCTGCACACCCGCCAAAGCTATTTGAATGTATTGTGGGGTTGCGGTAAGAGATAAAAAAACACATCAATGATCAAAATACAAATGTCTTTTACATGGACATGATATGGGATGCTTATGAATGACTCCTAGAATAATTGTAAAATGAATATGGATTCCGAGGATGAATATTATGGAAAGAAAAGTGTATGAAACCAAGTGGGACTAGGTGAATTTTGGATGGTCCTAACACCTTCTATGCTTACCCTTGCTGAGCATATATATGGCCTACAACTTTTAAGCTCTCATAGTTCTTAGGGTGGGGCTCCAAAACCTTTTCAAAATTTGAGAGAGAACTCTTAAGATCTCCCAGCTTCAATTGAACTTGTCCAAGCCCAAAGTATGGCAACACAAAGTTCTGTGGCCTCTGGCTTTCCTTAATTGATGCCATGTAGTAGCGGCCAGTGGTGTCATAATCACCTTTACTATGATAAGATCGTGCAAGATTATAATATGAATGAGATTTCAGGAGAGGGTGGTCAGTTGAAACAAGAGCTATCTCAGTCAACTATTCTGCAAGAAAATGCTGCCCTGTGAAGAAAAAATGGTTTGCTAAATGATTCAATGCCATTACACAGTATGGGTATAATTCAAAGGCTTTGCACATCTTTTCAATTCCTTCATGAACACTATCTTTTTCACTAACTATGAGAATTCTATAATTAAAAAATGCACAAAACTGACCACAAAGATTTTTCCCCATTTCAAACAACAAAATTGCCAAAAAATGTGTTTAAAACCTGCAAAAAAATGAAAATAAAATTGTGTCGATTTTCACGCCAATAAAAACCGTGAGACCATAGCTTGTTGCTTACTATTATTCTTTGATAGATTTTTTCGAAGAATCCATAGCTTGTTTGAAATCACCTATTTTAGGCTTTTAGCCATAGTAGCAAGGAAGTGAACTGTTTGATAAAATGCTTTGGTAGACATGTATGAAAAATGTGGTAGCATAGACAAGGCAATGAACTTTGGAAAAAATGCCTCAAAGAAATATGGTCTCATGGTGATGGAATGCCATGACGAATGCCATGACAAGCGAATTATTATGGATTGTCATGGCATTCCATCACCATGAGACCACATTTCTTTGAGACATTTTTTCAACTAGTTCACTGCCTTGTCTATGTTGTTTCTTACTATTATGCTTTGGTACATTTTTTCCAAGCATCCATAGCTTGTTCGAAAGCACTTGTTTTAGGATTTTAACCATAGCAACAAGGCAGTGAACTGTTTGATAAAATGCTTTGGTAGACATGTATGAAAAATGTGGTAGCATAGACAAGGCAATGAACTGTTTGAAAACATGCCTCAAAGAAATGTGGTCTCATGGAATGCCATGACAAGTGAATGCAATTGGCAGCTGCTCCTAGTTATTAGTTATGCAATGTAAATTAATTGCATAACTGCTTAGGTTGACTTTGTAAAAACTATATTGCAATTGAAATTTTGTCATCTATTAGCATCTGGGTATTAGTAATGCAATCTGAAGTAATGCTTTGAGTTTGAAAGATGTGTAATGTAATGTAATCAATAATTTGAATATAAACTACAAAAATCTATTTTTTTACAATTCATTGGTTAAACTCTCTATTGTATTTGCTCTTTATAACACTATTGCTATGGAAATGCCTTTCAATTAAAAAAAAAATTGTTTTTGTGTCTTAGTCTACAATTTTTTATATTTTTTAAAAAATATGATTTTTTCCTGATTTTTAAAAAAAATCTTGAACATTTGGTTTGCCGATTTTTTCCCCAAAAGATTTTTGTTGCTACATGTGTAGAACAGTATAGATGGATCAATGTCAAAGGTTGACTATGGATCAATACCATGCATTTGATGAGAGAGTAGCCGATGAGAGGGACATGGATGTAAATATCCATGTCCATGTAATGACTATTTTGGTGGAAAGGTTGGAAAAAGAAATCTGATTTATCAACATATGATAAGATATGGGCATAGTGTTATAAGCCCTTGGGAATACAATTACTATGAAGATATGATAGAATTGTACAGTGTGAGAGATGAAGAGGCAATAAACATAGATGAAGTGGCACCAAACATAGATGAAGAGACAACAATGTTAGATGAAGGGTTTGAAGTTGATAGAATGTTGAATGAGGGTCTAAATGATGATTGCTCCAAGTTGATGCAGGATGCTTTAAAGCTTGTGTATGCTAATTGCAAGTTAAGTTGTTTGACAATAATCCTTCAAATTCTTAACTTGCAAGTGGTGTTTGGTTGGACAAATGAGAGTGTAGATCAGTTATTGGCATTATTAAGTTTGTTGTTACCACTTGACTCCATATTGCCAACAAAATGAAGTCAATGTAAAAAGGAAATCACTAAGCTAGGCTTAGGGTATGAAAACATCCACACATGTGTTAATGGTTGTGTAATATTTTGCAATAATCTTGCAAGTAAGAGTGAATGTTTGAAATGTCTTGAAGCGAGGTATAAACAAGGGTTGAAATCAGTTGTGGTTCCTAGAAAGGTTCTTCACCACTTTTTGATAATCCCACAATTACTCTGAATATATAGGTGCAGAGACATTGCCGAACTTATGCAATGGCATGCCCAAAATAAGGGCACCGATGGAAAACAACTACATGTCCCTGATTCTAAGATGTGGATGGAATTTGATAACAAATGGCCTAATTTTTCTCAAGATCCTCATAATCTATGGTTGGTTTTGGCTCTAGATGGGGTGAACCCATTCTCAGATCAAAGTACTAAATGGTCAACTTGGCCAGTGTTTTTAATAAATTATAACTTGCCTCCATGGTTAGAAACTAAACCATTTTTCTTAATGCTATCATTGATTATACCAAGAAAGAAAAGTGTGACTTCAAATATAATCGATGCTTATCTAAGCCATTATATGATGAACTAATGGAATTGTGGAAAGGAATTGAAGTAATTCAATCTTTATGGGATGGTCATTAATCAAATTCACTTTAAGAGCTTCCTTATTTTTTATGATTCATGATCTTCCTACATATGACATATTGTCTAGTCTCAGTGTTCATGGATACCATGGATGTCCTGCTTGCAACTTTAAGGATTTTGTGAGGCACTCAAGAAGTTTGTGTAAGTGTATTTATTGTGGACATCGTGCTTACTTTAAAATGGATCATCCATATCATCGACAACAAACACATTTCAATGGTCAAGAGAATTGTGAAGCACCATTGCTAATAATGGGTGATTACATTGTTGAGAATGGACAAAAAAGAATGTCATTTATTGAAAATGATGGGATTGCTGATAGTAGATATGATTGATGTAATGAAAGTGGTGTAAAATGGTTGTGCATATTCTATAAGTTGTCATACTTGAAGGATATAACCATTAGGAATAATGTTGACTTTATGCATACTGAGAAAAATATAGCCTATGCTATTATAGAAAGTCTTTTTGGTTCTTTTGAGACTATTTCATTATGTGAAGACTTTCGACAACTAAAGATTCATTAAAATCTTTAGGTTGAAAAATGTGATGATGAAAAATATAGAAAACCTAGTGCTCCTAATGTCTAGACAAAGGAACAACATGCACAACTCTTACAGTTGATGTCACAGACTCGCTTTCCCACTGGATATGTAAGTAGTAGTATTAGAAGCCAAACTAACATTAATGGCTTAAGAGGCCTCAAGACCCATGACTATCATGTCATAATCAAGAATATTTTACCTATTGTGTTAAATATATCAAGTTTGGCAAAGCGGCCAAGATTGACAATTGTAAGGTTGGGCTTAATATTAAAGAGAATGAGTTTACATGTATTAGATCCTTCAAACTTTGATAGTTTGAGGGAGGAGGTTGTTGAAGTCCTTTGTCTATTAGAACGAGAATTTCCACCAACAATCTTTAAAATTTTCTGTGCATCTTTTGATACATATAGAATATGAACTAGAGCATTGTGGCCCAGTAAGAATGAGATGGATGCAAACTATAGAATGATATATGAAGGTTTTGAAAAAAAATGTTCGTATAAGGGCAAAACTGGAAGGCAACATGTCTAAGGGATATTCAATGCAAGAGGCCATGGGATTTTGCACAAAATATATGAAGGATTTTAAAAATGTCAATCGAAGTGTATGGGATGATGACGAAGATGAGAGAGTTGCAGCTAAAGTATTAGAAGGCAATGGATGTCACTTCAAGCTGTCACATTAAGAAAGAAGTGTGATACATGCCTATATTCTTCAAAACACATCTTCGTTCGATAAGTGGCGTAGGTAAAAAATTTACATATTAATTTATTAACTCAATTGTATTTACACATTTATATTATTAATCTGATTATTTGTACATTGATATTCTATGTAGAAAATATGAAGAAGAGAATCAAGCTTGGATGCAACATCGACCTCAAAACTGCAAACTCAACTAAAGAAGTGACATGGACACAAGCATGGTTCCACTCCTCCCACCAAAGGTGCCAAATTACCCTCGCATAAGGACATTGAAAGAAAATATGGGGAGTACATTATTCACTATTTTTACAAAGCACACAATTAGAAGGGCCCTAGAAACCTCTCTTTCACAAACTCTCCTAGATGAGGCACTTATTTTGAGCCACCAGCCACAGGAAGAAGTTGCACTTAGGCCAAGAGAAATTATTCCACACGTACTGCCACCAAGGAGCACCATCATAACCATGCATATGTCTATCTAACTCCTAATAACCTAAGGCAACAAAAAATTAGCCCTTGAGATCAGGGCCCCAAGCCAAACTATCCCTCCCTTGGAGGGAACTACAATGTCAACCAACTAAGATCCAAGAAAGCTCCTGACGATCCTCCATAGTACCACCCAACAACCATTTCTGAGGACCCTTCCAATAGGTCACCTCCAACTACCCCTTATCCTTAATAGTCTTGAAATTCTCCACCTTACTCCAACCAACCTTAGTCAAAAAGTTATAAAGGGGTTGAAGATGAGGAAACTGTGAGAGGATCAGGGGGTGCCTATCCCAAGAATCATACAAAAATAGAGCATTAGAACCCCTATTATAAATCTAAAAAAGATTCTCCTTGATAAGCTTTGCCCTTCTCTTGAGAGTATCCCAAATCATGGATCCCTTGCCCTCCAGGTTGCATCAAGGCACATCCAAGCTATCCACTCCCCTTAGGTACTTATGAGTAAGGATCTCGCCCAATCCTGGTCCTGACAACTACACCAGGTCTCTAGTATAATTTGGCTGATAAAACCTGACCAATCAACCTAGCTAGATTCATCCCAAGACTGCCCTCCTTCTTTGGTCTATAGATAGAGTCCCATCTGATCAAGCTCCATTTCAAAGAAAGAATATAACCAAACCAAAGAAATTGGTGAGTGAGAGCATCAAATTCCTTTACAAAACTAGAGGGAGCAACCTGCACAAAACATCTTTAAATAGGAAAAGCTTGCACCATCAACTTCAAAAGGGTCACCCTTCCAGTAGAAGAGAGCCATTGATGGGTCCAATGACTAACCTTTATGTGGAACTTATCTAAAATTTCCTGCCAAAACTCTCTGCACTAAGAACCAATGGCAAGTGGGATCCCAAGATAAACCAAATGAAGAGAGCCAATTTGGAACCTAAGAATCTGAGAAATCCTTCTTTGCATCATCCGAGGAGTATTAAATAAGAAGATAGAAGACTTAGCCTCATTGATCTTTTGCCCCAAGGCAGCCAAGTAAGTATCCAGAGTTCTTAAAGCTAGCTTCTTCATTGATTCTAGCCACACCTATCAAAGAAGTATCATCCACAAACTAGAGCTAAGAGTGAGGAGGCAATCTATTGCACCAATTCCACCCCTGGATCAAACCTTGTCTAACTTGAGGTTTAAAGAATCTACTGAGCCCTTCAACCATGATAATAAATGGATAAGGAGATAGAGGACCCCCTTGTCAAAGGCCCCTAGAAGTGTTAAATAGCTCATATGGTTCCCCATTAATGAGAATAGAAAAGAAGGAAGACAAAACACAACACATTACCTAATTAATCCAGTCCCCACCAAAACCAAAGGCTAAAAAGACTTTCTATAAGAAATCCCATTTGACTCCATCATAAGGTTTAGCCATGTCAAGATTGATAAACATGGCCTTCTCCTTAGAAGTCGCCATAGAATGAATGGCCCCTGCAGTAATCACAATCCCATGAAGAATCTCTCTACTAGCTACAAATCTCCCCTGTTCCTCAAAAATCAAATCTTTGAGGCATGTCTTGATTCTTTTTGCAATCAATTTAGTGATAATTTTGTAAACGACATTGTAAAGAGCAATGAGTCTAAACTAATCTAGACTATGTGCATCATCATTTTTAGGAATAAGAGCCAGAAAAGTAGAATTCATGGCTCTTAACATCTGTTTATTTCTTTATGACTCCTACACCACCTCCAAAAGGTCTAACTTGATAGTCTTCTAATACTCCTGAAAGAATTTGATAGGAAAGTCATTAGGGCCTGGAGCTTTACCTTTCTTCATATGAAATACAACATCTTCCAATTCTTATAGCAGAATGGGATGAATGAGAGCCTCATTCATCTCATGAGAAACTAAAGAGAGAATACAATCCAAGATAGGGTTTTCTTTGGCACTAGCAAGGGGAATCCTTGGTAAATAGAGTTGAGAAATACTGAGAGGCCTCTTGAGCAATTTTCCACAATGACAAGAGTTGAGCACCTTCTGAAAACACAAGAGAGGTAATGAAATTACCACTTCCTCTAACTCTAACTGAATTATGAAAAAAATATGTATTCCTATCTCCTTGAAGCCAATCAATATTGGATTTATGCTTCCATAAAATCTCTTCACGAAGCTCCCATTCCTTGAAATCCTTAATTGCTAGAGTCTCCTCTCTGCTCAAATCCAAAGTAAACCCCTAATCTCAGATCGAACGAATGATAGCATCAAGCCGAGCTTGGGTTGCCCTTTTCTTAAAGTGAAGGTTTCCAAAGCATTGCTTGTTCCACTTCTTGAGATTATATTTCACATACTACAATTTTTTAACAAAAGAATACATAGCCCTACCATAAGAAGATTAATTTCTGGAGAGAGTGATCCCGCAACCACATAAGCTAAAACTTAAAAATAGGATTTTTTGAAGCCTTAAAAGCAATCACTAAAAGATTGATTGGCCAGTGATCATAACCTCTCTGATCCAAGATCTCTGAGCTGGTAGTCCATCTATCACCCATCCAAAAATAGGAGACAAGAAATCTATCAAGCCTCTTTGAGATTGCTTCTTTTCCACTTCTTCTATTGCTCCAAGTGAAGATACCTTTATTCAGATTCACATCAATAACCTTCAAAAGGTTAATACTATCCCTAAGGAGGTTAGCAGAAGCATGAAGCCTGCTTGTGCCCCCTCTCTTCTCCTCCTTGAGCTACAAATCACATTAAAGTCACTGGCTAAAACCCAAGGAAGGAAGGGCTCTAGAGATCAAAGATATCTAATGTGATCCCAAAGCAATGACTTCCCCAAAAGATCAGAATGAGCATAAACATTAGTAAAAAAACAAATTTCACTTGAATCCATGCTAGAAGCAACCATAGAGAGAGAATAGCGGCTTGAAAACTATCGGAGAGGACCACCTTTCTAGGATCCCAAAAACAAGCCACTCCACCTGAACTACCATGAGCCCCGACACACTGACACAAGCCTCAAGACCAAACTCTAGGAGCTCTACTCAGCATACCATCCAATGTCACTTTAGTTTCGTGAATAAAGATAATGTTAGGAAAATGAGTACCAACCAGATCACGAATAGCCTTTTGTCTAGGGATGCTATTCATACCTCTCACATTCCAAGATAAAACAATCATTTTTGAGATTGGGAGAAAAGGGAGTCAATGGTCTTCACTAACCAAGATTCTACCAATGTATGGCCAATTAACTTCACCTTCTCTTGGTCTTTCTTATGTCCCACCTTCAATGGCTTCTCTGGAGGCCCCTTTTTGAGAGGTTTTTGTTGTAGGCCCAAAGCATGGAAAGCCCCCTACTTTTGCTAGACTCCAATGTCTCTTTCCCTAGAGGAGATGTCAGAGTTGCTAATTCTTTAGTCTCTTTCAAGACCAAAGTCCCACTTGGTTCTGACACATCTGGATTATGAGGTGGAGAATCTATATCCATCTTCCCATCCTACCGATCCTTCAAAGACAAGATCATATTATCATTCCCTCTGTCTTTTGACAATACCTCATCCATTAACCTAGTCCCCGAAGGTAGTTGAACTGGGATTCCCTCCTCCTAGACCAAGTCATCCAAAACTTTGAACTTATTAAAAATCTCATCATTTTGCCTATCCTTCAGAGTTCTCTTCTAGCCTCTCCCCTTATTATGAGACTTAATAGGAATAAAGCCCTCTTTATCTACACCCCTTCAACCATACGATCCTTACCTTTATCCTTCTTAGGGGCAGGGTTGGAAGGAGCCTTAGCTTCAATATTTATTAGATTAGCTTGAGGCATCTCCTTTGAAAATGCCCATACTCATGGCAGATTCAACATCTAAATGACAACATCTCATAGTCGAGTTGTTGAATCTGGGAAGATGCTCCAAGATATATTTCCATAGAATTTGAAAAAGGGTTATTCAAATCAATTTCATCAAATATTTGAGCATAAGAGATTACCTTCTTGTCCTGAGTTTGCGAAGCAGAAACAACTGGTTTGCTTAGCAGCAGAGCAATCGAATGAAGAATATCGCTCCTTCATAACTCCAATAGAAGCCTGGGAAGACATACTCAAATAGGGAGTCCTAAGGGAAGCTCCTCAGTGGATTTGAACATGCTAGGGGTTGATGAAGAGCCCAACCTGATTATAAAAATATGACCCCCCTTCAAAAGCCTTATTTCTATCCGCCATGCATGAGAAAACAACCAGAAAGTAAGTGTTGACCGCTAGCAAAATCTCCATATCCCCTTCAAGGTTCTAGACCTGACGCATCCAAGACTCCAGAGCTGACAGTAGAATCTAAAGTCCCATGAATTTACATATAAGAGCATGATTTCTCCAATATGGAATATCCTCTGAGACTGATTTTGACTGAATCACCAAGATAAGATGGTCTTGGCATCTCTCTGAACAACCATTCACCTTATTTCTTTTGGGACGACCCTTCATGGAAAAGTACCCATTGCCAGAAGGATCTTTTCCCAGAGGCTCCTTTGCAGTTACATGCACAGAAGGAGAAGAAACTGAAAAATCCATAGCCCTAGAGATTCCAACGCCCGGAGAGGCACCTAGCTCTGCCATACCAAGCCAAAATCACATGGCTAAAGCCCTAAAAAAAGGAAACAACAGGGAGCACAAGTTCATTTCCCAAAACACAACACCCCAAAACCCTAGCCTGCAAAAACTTGTAGCAGAGATGCTCTCAATCCTAAAGTATCGATTGTTCAATTGTATCCCTAACCTTAATTTCTAACCAAAAACCCAAATATTTGTTGTAATCATAACCCTTATTCTAATTGTATATTTAACCCTGATTCTATTCATAACCCTAATAATTTTTGGTTATATATCCACCCTAATTCTAATTCCTTTTTTTCTTTTTGAGATGTTAGTGTTAGGGTAGAGTTTAGAGATGTTAGTGTTAGGTTGAGTTTATGGTATCTAGTATATAGTATGGGTTTCAAGGTTTTGGGTTCTTAATTGAAAGTTTTGCTAAGTGTAATTCTAACCTTAAATGTAGCCCTAACTCTAATTAATTAAATTTATACTAATTTAAAAAAAATTAAATTCTCAATAGACGTCTATTTTGAGATTTAAAGGTAAATTAAATAGGGAGTGAACAAATTGTTTTAAGACTTGTTTTACAAAATTTATTTCAAAGAACTTTAAAATAATTTGTTTTTGTTTCTTATAATTTGTTTTAAAAAAAAATAAGATTAGGGTAAATATTTGAAATATAACATTCCATTCCATTAAGTTTATATTATTCTAATTCTACAGAATATAGTTATAATAACCAAATTATTATTGTTTTGAAATAAAGAAGTTAAAATAATAATTAAAGAAATTAAATTGTTGATAAATTAAATATTTTAATCATAATCAATTTCTATTATTTCAATAAAATCATAAAAAATTAATGAAAGCCTAAAATAAGAAAATAGAACACATCATAAAAAAGAATTAATAAAACAAGGAGTTACAATTAAAAATGCATATCATAACAACTTAAATAGGAAAGTATAGAACTCAAATTTTAGAAAGAAAATAGATTGTTTTTTTAATAAAAGAACTCATTTTCTTCCTTTCAAATTACTTAATATCCATTTTCTTTTTTTTTAAGAAAGGGAGCAAATAAAGTTTAAAACAAAATCATTCTTTTTGTGTGATCTATTTCTCCATAATCTTTTATTTCTTAATATTGTCAAATAAAATTTTGATACTACAGCTTTCCATTGGGGAAACATAATTTCATGTTTCTTGACCATGTGATGAGTTTGCAAGGCAGCTCAACCCACATGTTACAATAAAATCTTGTTGAAGATTTGAGAAATACTTGCATTTTTATTAAGAAATCATAGGAAACTGAAAGTATAGAACTCAAATTTTACAAATAAAATAGATTGTTTTTTTAATAAAACAACTCATTTTCTTCCTTTCAAATTACTTAACATAGATTTTGTTTTCTTGTATAGGAAGGGAGCAAATAGAGTTTAAAACAAAATCATTCTTTTTGTGTGATCTATTTCTCATAATCTTTTATACTTACATTTTTATTAAGAAATCATATTAAATTATATCAATGTAATGAAAATTCATTCCAATCTGAATATTGATAAATCTATTTGATATGTAAATAATAAGCATGACATCCATACCATAAATAAATAATATTATTCTCATACCAAACAAAAATCTGGAATAGAAAAAACATCAAAACAATACTAATATTTGCTGTTATTTTTTTTGAACTGTTTTCCCTTTCGTTAAAAAAGACAAAAAACTTTGCTGTTATTTTCTTTTAACTTCCAAGCCATTGCTGCATGCCTGGACTTCCACACCATTAACAAACTTCATTTTTACATCCCCCAAAACACCCATAGGATACTGCTAGTGCTTAAAATAGATTAAAATATTAAGACCAAATTCAATAACAGCTAACGCCAGACCACAAATTACAAGCTACAGAGGGCCCTTCCACAAAATTGTGCAAATTTCCTTAAAATTGCGCAACTTTAAATGCATGCATGTATTTCATATTCAGACCCTAATCAGCCATGATTATGTCCCCAATTGTTTTAATTTAATTTTATTTGATATCTATATTTCGATTTCACTAATAATGGATTTCAACCATCATTGCCCAAAAAAATCCACCAAATTTATTTTTTAAAGAGTGAAGTGACTAGTTAATAAATATTAAATGAATTTTTTTTTAATTTTTTTTAGTTTTTTTTTAATTAAGCCGACAGGCTTATTGCAAATGCAACGCTTTTTTAATTTAAATAACACAAACATATATCTCTTTATTTACATAGAGGCATAAAATTATACTTACAAGTATTTTTTTGGCTTGCCGGTCGTTCAGAGCAGAGCGCCAGGGTTTTGTGATCAAAATTATAGATCCTTTTTTTGGGGGGGTTTTGGTCAGATCACATAATCAAAGCACTGTAAAGGTCATGGCAACTACCCAGAATCATGCAGAGAGAATAACTTCCATGATGCAATGGCCTCCAAGTGAGAACACACGCTTGATGCTTATAGAGTACATGACCAATTGTCTCTCTTCGCACGGTCTTTTGAGCAAAGAAGAGGCTGCAGAAGATGCAAAAAGAATAGAAGATATAGCATTTGTTGCTGCAAATCACCATGCTAGTAGATACTCAAATGCGGATGGTAGCCCTACTGTGCAGTTTTATGCAAAGGAAACAAGCAAACTGATGTTGGAGGCCCTTGAGCAAGAACCCACTGCCAGAGTGAAAGAAACTGTTCTTGATATATCATCACGGAAACGAGTATTTGTTGATGAACCTTTAGCCAAAGAGCTGTTAAGGCCATTACAAGAACCTGGGAATTCTTATACCAAAATATGCTTTGGCAACCAAAGTTTTGGAGTGGAGGCTGCCCTTATTGCAAGAGGAATCTTGATGGGTGTTCAGAAAACTTTAACAGATGTGGACCTTAAAGATTTTGTCTTTGGAAGGCCTGAGGCTCAGGCACTTGAGGTTTTGTCAATATTTTCATCTGCTTTAGAAGGATGCACGCTGAGATACTTGAGACTTAAACTAGATGAAATTCGAAAGAAGGGCGTCATAGCATTTGGACCACTCTTGAAATCTCAGAAGACCCTCGAAGAATTGGAATTCCTTAATGGCGACATTTCCCTAGAAGCTGCTAGAGCCATTTGTGAGTTTCTTACATCTGTTGAAAGGATTAAGACTTTGCATTTCTATACTTTGCGTTTCTATGGCAGTGAGTCAGGAGATGAGTTAGGAGATGATGCAGCAGAGGCTCTCTCAGAGCTTTTTACGAAATGCATTGCTCTTGAGGATTTCGCATTCACATCAAGCAACATAGGTACCCGCGGTGGTATTGCTTTAGCAGAGGCTTTGGCGAAAGGCAGCAGGTTGAAAATTCTCTGTTTAACAAATCACATGTATTGGAAAGGAGGCGAGGTTGCTCTGAGCCAAGTCATATCAAGACATCTAGGTCTCACAGAAGTTTACTTAAGCTTTTTGAATCTTGATGATGAAGGGGCAATTGCTCTTGCCAACAGCCTCAAGGATGCAGCTCCATCTCTGAGAGCTCTTGAAATTGAAGGAAATTGTATCACTGATAAAGCAGCTCCAGCTTTGGCAGAATGCCTTGCTGTCAAAAACTTGCTGACAATGTTTGATGCAGCAGAAAACGAACTTGAGGATGATGGATCAGTTGTAATATGCAAAGCACTTTTGGAAGATCACGATCAGCTCAAACAACTTGATTTGAGTAGGAATTCTATCACTGCAATTGGGGCTAAGGTTGCTGCGGAAGCTGTTGCAAACAAGCCTGATTTCACTCATCTTTTTATTTATGGAAATTTCATTACTATAGACGGAATTGAGACCATCAAATATCTTCTGAGAAGAGGTACCAAGGGTGATTCTGTGCTCTTTGTATGAATATAAAGAAGTGTGCTAGTGACAATGACACTTCAAATTAGAGGAGAAACTTCAGAACCCGAAAGTGCAGTATGGCATGAAGATCTTTAGTGAAGGCACATACATTAGGACAATTTTGGATACTCTTAATCGCATGAAGTTGTTTTATAGTTTTAGCAACCATGGGTAAGTCCTCCATAGCTTCACAGAGTCAAGTCCTTTTCGTGTTTACTTTATAAGAAAAAGTTTCCCCTTAATCTGAGTATACAGGCTCTACTGTATGAACTGGAGAATTCTTAGTTTTGCAGCTGTTGATTGTCATTCCTTCTAGTCCTGCTTCTTCAGTTTGTTTTCACTCATGTTAGTTAAAATATATATCATCTTGTCATTTTATGTAATGCTGATAGGTTTGTGAGTAAGAGCCTTGTCTTGTAATGTGTGCTTTTGCAGCAGCTATATGTGTATATAAAACATGCATAAAACTAGCAGTTGCACTAGATTTGTGCGCAACAGAGTAGTCGATAGGGTATAGCAAACTGTAAGGAAAATACAATTAATTATCTGCATAACAAATGTTTGTACATCATTTAATGGATTCCCTCTGTAATAATTACTACTTTCTGAATCTCCTTTCCTTATGCTGGCTGTAATATAATCTGTTTCTTTTATTTTTTATTTTCCTCCGTCTTTCAATGTCTGTCACTGGGTTCTGGGTGTCCATTCTTTTGAAAAAAAATGGAAACCACTTTTAAATCTCTTGAAAATAAATCAGTACTCTGCAAAAAAAATAATATACAAAGAGATTCGATTGCAGGCATTTGTTTATTAGGCTTCACCATTTAATTTAAAGAAAGATTGTCTCTTGATATAAATTGAATATAAATCGTATTTGGAGTTAGCTAAGGAAATTATATTCATGTTGAACATCTACAGCGATGTATGAAAACACCACTTAAAAGAGTATTGACACTAATTTAACAGCATATTATATAGAAAATAAAAGTATTTTAAGTATAGAAGCTAAACCAGGGGAAAAAGCAGTTAAAACAATTTGCTCCTAATGTTGTCAATAATCAGTTTGTAGGGTGTAATGCAGATCATAATTCTTAATTATGTCCTAGCAAGTTCAATCAAGTTACTGTTTCTATTTGATGGGCTGCTTTTCATTCCCTAGGCAAAACAAGAACAGAAGAATTTGAAGAGGCAGGGAAAAATAAGTTTGATGTCAGAACAATTCATATTGACAGAAACATAAATTTATACTAACTGTTTCCCACTGAATCCCAACCCTATATTGCCAGAAACAGAAGCAAGATATAAAATGGAAATAGACTAAACCATAAGCAAAGGTTCAATCAAAAATCATTGGAGCAAATCCACCATTGTCATGTTGCAACAAGCGCTTTTTTGGTAAGAACTTTCTATGTTTTCCTTTGATTTTTGTTAGCTTTTCGCTCAGTGGGAGGTGGTCTTGAGTATGGAATATGTACTTTGATTGATGCATTTTTCCTTATTCTGGTTCCATATTTCTGCATACACATGGTCTACTATTATGATTTCAAGTCCTTATGTAGAATGTCTCACAGAGATATTACCATATGGTACACAGTGAACACCATAGTTACATATGGTACACAGTGAACACCATAGTTGCAGATTGATTTGGTGAAAAAGTTGTAGCTACTTTCAAGAAAATATAATTAGCAAGTATAATGCCACACACCACGACCCTTGCTGAATTTTTCCCTGTGCATTAAGAAAAATCTTTATCAGATATTGGTTGGAAGTCATCTAGTAAATATGTTTGCGAAATGTGGGAGCATAGACAAGACACGTGAATTGTTTGACAGACACCTAAAGAGGATTTCATCTCAGGGAATGTAATGATTACAAGATATACGCAAATTGAATTTGTTGAACAGGCATTAGCTTCTCATACGAATGTTGAATTCCATTACCTTTGCTAACATCTTCCCTGTGCATGATAAAATGGGAGCTTTGGAATAGCCTATCGATCTCTATCAAAGCATAATGGAATAGGAATTTATGTCAGATGTTGTGAATCCAAAAGTCACAGCCATACTCTCATAGTCATGGTATGCACAAAATGAATTTGTTGAAGATGTTAAAAACTTTCTTGCAAATGTAAGATGCTGTGTAAAGCCAAATTCCTCAAATAGTGCCAACATCTCCCCTGTACTTGCAAGCTCTGTTCTTAGTTTGGATGCCATAGATATCAATGGAGATCAGCACCTTTGATCTGAAACAAGATATAATTAAAAAAAGACTTGATGCCTCTCGAAATGTTATTGAGATGAGGAGTAATGGAATTAGTGGACCCAAGATTGACAAACCTTTACAACAACATGGTGGCAGGTTGGAACACAATGAAACATATTGTGGATTTTTCCATGGTACAAAAGCGTCAGATGATGATTAATGTAATTCATCCGAGGAAGTCCATAATGCTTACCATGTAAAAGATTGAAGAGTGATAAATCCCAATTTGATAGATCAATGCAAAAGGGAAGTATTTTTTAACAAGTTCATAGAGGAAGATGGTGAAGGATACAACATATATGGATCCTTTGAAGTAAACAAAGTGGCTCGGAATTTTCATTTTGCTCATGGTAGAAGTTTCTCAATATTTTGGAATGCATGTGCATGATCTAATGGCATTTCAGATAGAAAGAATCAATGTGAGTCATGCAATACACAAATTAACATTTGGAGCCGATTTTCCAGGGGTTGTAAATCCTCTTTATGGAGTTTAGTGGACATAAAAAATGATAATGGCACGTATCAATATTTTATGAAGGTGGTTCCAACTATATATAGTGATATGGTGGGAATCAAATCCTGATGAACTAGTTTTTAGTAACTGAACACTTCAGAGCTCTAGAATTTGGTATGAGTGGATCGCTTCCTAGAGTGTTCTTCTTTTATGACCTTTCACCAATCAAGAATGCTTGAATGGACATAGAAATGGTTTTGGGAAACTTCTAAGGATTTTCCTTGCCTAAAACATCTCCATGTAAGAAGAAAGAGGGAATGCATTCTCATACATCTGGGGGCACCTACCATCAAGAAAATATAATAAATTACCTCATTAGTAATGTTGTATTATTTCTGTCACTACAAACCCACAGAAAACTAAAACCCGTTGAAAACTGAAATCATTTGAAACCATAAACCATTGAGGCCCAGCCCATATTAAAATATATGTTATAGATATCTTTACCTATAAAAAACTATACAATCACATGAAAGAGTATCAAAGGCGAAACACTGCCATTATGAAAACTATATAAGAAATATTGTTGGCAGGTGTAAAATCTTGCCAATGTGGTTGAGTATAAAACTCTCTTCAAAAGGATACAATATCCTTAAAGGTTCAAGATGCTTGCATGCAGGCCATTAATTTACCAGAAGAGTTTGGGGCCGATACTCACAAGGTTGTTGGAGTTTGCATTGTAATGACTAAACAGATTTATTTCATGGGTCAATCCTACCTATCATGCAATGTTTCTTTTAAAAATCTGGTTTGGATGGCTGAGTTAAGAACATCCAGATTGTTACAAGAAAATATTCAATGAAACACAAACTAAATCTAACCTACAAGTATATAAAAAGGTGAAAAATATAGAATGTGAAGGGTGAAAAGAGATAACTAGAGAAGTGAATGATGCATATGAAAACCTCACAAAAAAATAAAACATAGAACATTAAAAAAGGCTGTTTTTTTGGAGGCCATTTCAGGAGACAATAGGAATAATGCATTAAGTTTGATGTAGATTTCAAAATTGGCATGAAATGGTTCTTGTTGTTGGCTCGAATATGCTTCTATTGAATCCATGCTTCAACCATACCACTATAAACATCAAAGTCTGCAATTGGTGGTTCCCTCAAACTTAAAACATGGCTTTTCCAGACCTAAGAGACTTCACTCAACTTTGCTCAATAAATTTTCTGGATCTAGAGTTGAAGTCTATGGCCATGCTATACTTCAAGTTTATGGCCATTCTACTGTGATGAATAGAAAGCTCGAGTCCATAGGAAACATGGGGTCTTAGAAATGAATATCACAGATGCGAAGCCCCTAGTCATCCCAACTGATTAAAAATTCTGGTCCAACTCTGCGTAGGGCTCGTGGATTTCAGACTTAACTCACTGGACTTGAAATAGGCCTCAAAATTCAAGCCACCACTGAACTGCATCGCATAAATAATTCAAGTCTACCTTATACCCTTAGACCCCAAACTATTGCTTGACTATAGAGAGTCTCGAGTCTACTATATGGGAAAACTTGACATGAAAATGTTGACTGCAGACATGTGGTCCCCAGTAGGTTCTGTCTTAGAAAGATCCTAGGTCTAGTACTTGCTTATGACATGAAATGAACTTAAAAGAAACATTGAGAGATGAAGGTTTAAACATGGGCCACTATGAAAATGAAACATGAAGCATAGGTAAAACATTAAGGCAAATGGACAAAAAGGCACAAATCATACCAAAGAAGCATGATTAAAGCGTAGCAAGGCAGCTAATGAGACCCATTAGACAATGTTTCTTAGACTGGTTATTAACAAAGGGTCACACAATCATAAAAAGAACCATAAGTGATCATGATGAGAAATGTTAAAATAGACCAGGCTATACTTTCTGTATGCTACGATAGCACAATTGGAAAGTGCAGATCTTCATGCAGCATTTGTGGCAATGATACAAAAACCATTCTGCTGTTTCTAATACCAGACTGCCTTTGTCTTAATTTGGTGGACCCAAAGAACATAAACATACACACTGTGTAAACTTCTGTATGAAGTTTTTTAAACGAATTTGCATATCCAGAATGATTTCAGCTGTAACAAATCCAGTTAAACAAAAACTTGTCGAACATATATATGGAGCGAAAAGTAACAGGAAAAGTAAATTAACTTTGTAAATTTCGAGGTCCATTTGATAAATCCATATAATTTAAATTTGATTCATAGCTTTGGCATGCATAAAGCTGTACATATTTTGTTTGGTGTCATTCGACCATGTTACAGACGTTTTTGCTTGTTCAATGATACTGAAAAATATGCAGAGTTAAGCAGACAAGAGGGCTGCAAACCAAAACAAACGTGAAATGGGTTGTAGTAATCATAATGACCATCCTTAGCATGTGAACATTGACCGACGGAGGAAGGCCAAAAAACAGCAGGAAAATGACAAAACATATTTTCCGGCTTTAATATTGCGCGGATTTTATCTGAGCATAAACAAATGGAAACAGAAATAGGGCGAAGGGCAGCTGTCAGGACAAAACCCTTTCACAAATCAGTTTCTCAACAGTAAAGCCTGTTTAAAACAGAGTAACAGGTGTTGAATCCAGAAAATGACAATAAACACATTTGCCATCGCTTGGTGGGAAGTGGGGAAAAAAAATCACCTGAAGAAGGCGTATGCTGGAGAAGCCGAGCAGTACAAGGGAAAACAACAGCCTAATGAAGGAAAAACAAAGCCAGACATTCCCAATAAGAACGAATTCTTTAAACCTAGACCGGGCATCTGGGCTGAAGGTGCCAGCAAAATGGAACTGAAAGTGGGAAAACGAAACCGTGACACCAGGGGCTTTTAAAATAGTTTCAATTATTTAGAGAGCAAGCACTCGCGAATGAATTTTCTCCCAGCATCAAGGAATGTTTTTTTTTTTTTTTCGTCCGACATTTCCGCAGTCTTGACGTTTTCAGGAGAAAAAGCTCCCACCAAAAAGCCTATAGGCTAAAAATGTGAAAGCTGAATGGTGACAGTGGTGTTAAGATTTCAAATATTTTTTGTTTGGTTTTATCATTTTTTGGTTTTTTCTCTTCATTATAATACAAGGGCTGCAGAACAGCTCAAGTCCCAGCCAAATATTGTTAGATAGGGACTGGATTTAACAGAAATATATTTTTGCCCCTAGATTTAGATGTCTTGTTAGATTTAGATATTTTTCTATTGTTATTTCTTCCCCATTATTTCTTCCCCATTTCTGTGATCTTCCCCTATTGCCAAAAATCAAAGCTTCTTCAAATGAAGTACCTTGATGTTTTTTTCTTATGTTTTTACTGAGAAGAATTGCAGCCACATCATCAAGCTTCAATACATTTCCTTTCTTGTTTCTGGATATCCAATTACTAACTGCCATTACAACACCTTCCCAACTATAAGAAAGTGAACACAAAAGCAAGATGGCTTTGATTTCATCTTTCAAATTAATATCAACAGAAATTAATTGGTTGATTAAAGTATTAAATTCATGACAAGCTTCACAGAGTTACAAGCTTCATCTTAATCTGAATATATGAGCTCTACCATATGAACTCCAGAAATTCCAAATTTGGCTTCAGTTGTATCACTTTGTAAGAAATGTTAGTTAAGGTATGTATTTTTTTTGTTATCTTCTCTAATTATCATAAGATTGTGAGTTATATCCGTTGTCTGAAAAGTTTGCTTAAAAAGGAGATTATAAATAATGCTTTTCACTTTGTAAGTTTGTTTTCACTTTGGAGACGGGTACATGTAACTGCGAATGGGTGCAAGAGACATTTTCGTGCTGCAGGAGAAGTCTCTGATGCTTTGGTGGACTCCTCTTGTAAAATGGATGCCGTGTGCCTTGCAAAAAATAATTTATGTTGCCTTTACCCTGTTGGTAAGTGCATCAGCTTCCACAAGACTCACCAAAATCATATCCAAAAATGATGACAGGCGTGTTACCGCCTTAAAGTACATGGGACCCCAATACTTGTCAAAACCAAAGCTTTCGTCTGTTCCATGGCTAGTCTGTGGCTCAGGGAAAATCTTTGTAATAAAATGAGCTATCAGTTTCTGTTGTGTGATGCATGAAATGATAAAATTGCATTGCAAAATAAGTTTATTGAGAATAGTAACTGAAGACAAGTATTTGATTGCAGTTCATATAATTGAGAAATAGCCCCTGAAGAAACCTTATTGTGCCAGCAATTGTTAGGCTCGGATCATATCAAACTTTTTTTAGTTGAAACAACTTACTTAAAGCAGAACAAGCTTTTATGTAAAATATGTATAAATGAATGCTATGGATTACACGAGATTCCTCTTTCCAGGGATTAGTTCACCAAGCTCATTGTAAAGGAAAGGTGATGAGGCCCCTTGTAATCTTCAGAAATGGCATTTACTGATATTTTAGAAATATGCTTAATTTATGTCTCTCATTTAAACAAAGAACAAGTCCAGAAATAAGTGGAGTAGAATGCTCATTGCTTAAAATATTATTCAACTGTGAGTCAACTGTTGATATGGTTTCACCATTTTTGAATGGATCTTGTTTATCCTACCAATGAAAACAATAAATGGAAGGATGCCAAATAGGATTGCTAAATCAAAATTGAAACTAAAAAAACTCGGAAACCCAAAACTAAGGTATATTGAAACTAAAGCGCCTATCAATTGACAGCCTAGGATGTCATGTCCCCATTTACGGCATGAATCAAGTGATTGAATATGGATTAGCCTACTCATCATTCCTGGAGGCTAATACCAATCTTGAGGGAATGAACCTAGTTTTTGACTAACTGAACGTGTTGTTTTGCAGGTACAAAGTCAAAAAGTATCAACTTGCGACAAAACTGGCAAAATTGGCTAAATCTGGAAGCCAAGTAAGCAAGAACTTGACTCCTAAAGCTAGGGCACATCTTCTATCTATCCGGTCTCAAATGAGCGCGTAAGGATTTGGGGTCCTCTATCAAGGTTTGGAAGTGCAATATGCTAAGCATAACATCATTAGAACTTGTCAACACACTGAACTGAGGATTTGAAGACCAGAAGTTGCCAAGTCGGGTTAGGCGCACTTTATCTCTCCTCTAGCATCAAAATGGCGCCTAGCATAGAAACATCATGTTATCAAGCACATCAACCATATCAATCATGGCGCCTTGCTAAGGAATGTTGATTGATCCTCAAGGTGAATTTGTCTAAGTGATTAAGTCATTAAGATGAGTCAAGGAGGACTTAAGGCACAAGATTAATGTTATACAACTCCAAATGGGCGCCTAAGGGTCAAGGCACCACTTGTTGATCCCACAATCCACAATATGAGCCTAGGCGCCAGGGCATGCCTCTAGAACCCTGAATTTGTGCCTAGTAAGGAAGGGCGCACTTTTCCATCTCGAAAAACTTCAGTATGCGCCTAGAGTATTGAGAGCATGATTCAAGGAGGAAGTGACCAGGTTAAGCATGCCAAGCCATCCCTGTGATGAATTTACACTAAGTGAATGAAGGCGCATTTTGCAATCTCTTGAACCCTATTTTGGTGCCTTCAAAGAAGTTCACATGAGGTTGCATGTGAGGTAAGACGCTTGTGAAAGGGAACATCTTAAAACTTTTCCCATGGTTTGAAGTGGTAAGAAACAACAAGTATAAGGCTAATCATGTCAAGGCGCACTTTCGCCTCTCTGCACACTGAAATGAGCGCCTTCACCAAGACCTATCCAATTCAACTTGAAACCTTGGCACCTTAATGCGGGCTGATGTTTCAATCTCTAGTATACTTCAAACATTGAAAACTTTGCTAGAGAATGGCTAGATGAGTCTAGGCGCATTTCTCAGTCTGAATAGCCTAGTTTTGGCACCTTGCAAAGGATCATATAAACTTGCATTTGAGATTAGGTATTTGAAGGAGGAGGCATTTTAGAGTGTTTCCCATTGATTGAAACAATGAAGGTCAACAAGTATGTAGCCTAGAACACTAGGCGCACTTTTGAGTCCCCAATTGGCACCTAACCATAGCAAGGTGCAACTTCATGAAGAAATCATCTCAATTTGGTGCCTAGTCATTAAGATGACTTCAAACAACGTCGGAGAACCATCACTGAACATTTCAAGTGATTTCATGCATGTTGAAGCCACTAGGATATGCTAGGCACATATCTACCATCTAACAATTCAGTTTGAGTGCCTAGTTTTGAAAGACATCAAATTGGGATGTTAGGCGCACTGCTTCACCTGTGGAGTATCATTCTGGCGCCTTGGTTTGGATGAGCACATTGTAAGTATTTGATCTCCTATTGGTCCAAGTGTTGGCGTTGGGATCCATTTCGGCTCGTTGGATAAGGTTGCCAACTCAAAATGAGTCATCAAATGGAATATTCCCATTAGAATATGCTCTTGGGAAACATGCCTTGGTTCTTCTTTGCATTGAAAAGCGTGCCTTTATTGCCTTTGAGGAGGAACACTATAAAAGGAGGAGAGCACCTTCATTTTGCTATCTTATCTTTGGCAAATTTTCTCTCTACAAAGCTTTATGCTTGTAATCTTGAGGCCTGTGAGTTTCAAGTAGTTGGGATGATTCTCCCTCAACAGTGATAAGGTGATGCTCCCTTGTCAAGTTGTGAGGTGTTGACATACAGCTGACATCGTTGTGTTCAAAAGAAGTTGTTCATGTGTGAAGTCATTGTATACATCTAGGCTTCAAGGCCTTTCTTTGTAATCAATTGAATAAGATTGTATTGTGATTAGGAAAATCAAATCAAAGGTAAAACATAAACTAAATGCATACAAACAAGAAGTTATACCTAGATAAGAAGACCCAATCCCATCAAAAGGGAAAGAAGCTTTGCACCCAAGAGCTCCTAGATAAGATATAGCCTAGTTGATGAATACAATGTGACATGCTCTATCCTAATTGCAACTCACAAACTAGCTCAATTAATATTTTGGCATGATAACATTACATGAAAATTGGATTCCCAAATGGCTTGGGAGAGGTTCTATTTATAGATTTTTTTGGAGAGATTTTGATCCAAGGGTGGAGATTGCTTTGGAAAATCAATGGTGGAGGATGAAAGTGATGTGGAGGGCCCAAATTCTATTTTAGAGGAATGGAGGGTTAGAAATAAATATGAATCTTTTATTCATTTTTGGGAAAAGGGTGAATTAAATGAGTATGGGTGAGAGGGAATATGTGTGAATTAAAAATTCACATGGGGAAGAGTAAATGAATTAAAAATTCATTTGGGGATGAGTGGACATAAATGAGGCATGTCATGGGTAAGGGTTTGTAAGAGATTTAAATGTGATGTTGGACTTATTTAAATAAAAAATTGACTTATGTGTATATATTTCAATTTTTTATTTGGAGGATGTGGGGAAGGGTGTTAAGCTGGATTTGACCATTTGAATGAGAAGTTTACGATTAATTAAATAAGGTTGTATTTAATTAATCCTAAGGCTAGGATGAGGTAGGCGAGGGTAGGCAATTAAATAATAGCTATTTAATTACCTAGGGTAGGGATAGGTCAATTAATAGGCTGAATTAATAAGTTAAACATGATTTAGCTAATTAATTGGATTTAGTGAGGAGGGAGAAATTGACCAAATAAATATTGCATATTTATTAAATCAAATTGGCTAAGGTTTGAACTATTGAATTAATAAAATTAATCTAATTGTTGAGGATAGAATGATGAAAAATTAAGTGATAAAAGGATAATTAATTACATAAAAATTTAATTAATTGATTAGAAGGGAAATTGGTATGTTTAGGGATGTTGGGAGTCAGTTTGATGGTAAAAGACATTTTTAGGTGTCTACATTTGCCCCTCTTTGACGTGGCGTTAGGACCTAGCAAGGAAGTGGTGTCAAGTCAAAGAAAAATATGCCCCAGCTACAAGGAGGAAATAAGATGGGTGAGGGATGCCCCCTCGAGAGGTTGGCAGAAAATAAATTTTTTTTTAGGTGAACTCTCGAAAGGACGCGACGGGAGTGGAAGTTGGTTAGGGGACGAAAATAGAAGATGACAGGAAGAAAAACGAAGGAAAAAGGTTGTGATCTGCATGCTAGAGGGGAAAAAGAGTGGGTGGAAGGATGACATGGCCTACTATATTAGGACTAGTGGGCCCTAAGGATGCCACATTTGCACACATTGACTTGGTGAGAAGAAGGAGCAAAGGAGAGATGGCAGAGCACAACCCCTAATTCCCACGACTTACACACCTTTCCAAGCGTGTTCGATCATTTGGCCGGGCACCGGAGGCTGGACCCCAGGTAGGGCCTAACCCTGGCTTTGTGATTTTTTTATTATGTCACATTTTTTGTGTTTGAGAATTGGGTTTTGGGATTGTGACGCTATCGCAAGATCGCGCAGCACGAAAAATAAGCGGATTAGTGCAATCCTCTGGATTGGCGCTATCCGCTAGGGTAGAATAGAGGTGAATTGTCGCCATCTGTTTAGCGTTTTTGTGCTATCGTCTGTAGTAGCGCAATGTTTGAAAGGGTTAGGGTTTTGGCGTTTTGGAGCCAAATGGGTGTTAGGGTAGCGCTATGTTCTTGACTAGCACTATTTTTAGTAGTAGCGCTATATTGTGTTTTAGCACTATGTAGGGGATCAACGCCATATGTGATATACGCGCTATTGGGAGGAATGTGCTATGTTTTATATTAGCGCCAAGTGGAAGGGTGGTGCCATTTGTTAAAATGGCATGAAGTATCTTGCGCAGTAGCACTATTTTTGAAAGTGGTGTGAAGTGTCTTGCATAGTGGCGCTATTATCGGTAATAGCACCTTAGGGAGATGTGGTAGTACTATTGTTAAAATGGCGCGAAGCATGGTTTGTTTTGGCGCCAAAGTGTTTTTGGCTTTCAACTTTAGAAGAAGGGTTGAAGATAGGTAGATTTTTGACCTGAAAGTTGTGGACGCAGGAGACGAGGTCGTTTATAGTGTCCTCGTGGGAGCGACGCATGCCATCTGTGATGGTATTATTTGACTAGTTTGATGATACCACTCAGGCCTGACTGGCTAGGTTAGGGCTCTTGACAACGGCATCTATGCCAGTGCTGCGAGCTCATAGAGCTCAGATTACCGCGGTTGTGGAGCGGTACCGGCCGGAGACTTGCACATTTTTGCTACCGATTGGTAAGATTACTATCACTCTTGAGGATGTTTATTGCATCCTCAAGCTACCTATTCATGGCCGCCGGGTGAGATACGACACGAGGCGGGGACGGAGGGCCTGATCAGATTGTTTGGCCAAGATCACATGGCTTTATCAGCAGATGAGCAAGAGATGAGTTATGAGGGGTCACTGGCGGTGGGTGCAGATCACTTTGCCTTATTCTTGTGCGCATTGATTGGTGGTGTAGTGATGCCTGATAGGAGGGGCAGGGGATTTCTAGTTGGCTGGGGAGAGATGATTGAGGGGATGGTCAAGCATGAGACTGTGTACGCTTGGGGACTGGCGATGCTAGCATAGCTATACCACGAGATGCATACAGTTGTCTACCATTATGATTCAGCTTTGTCAGCCGGGGTTACTTTGCTACATGTGTGGATCTGGGAGCATATTACAGTTACTCGATCGAGATGTGGATATTATCACCGTCTATTTGAGGCCTTTGTGTTCCTGTATTGGGATGCTAAGTACACATATACTGGATAGGTTCAGTATTAGAGATGAGTGCTGGATGATGTCATTCAAGTTACATGGCGACCCTATGTGGGAGTGGAGCCATGGCTAGATGATGATGTACACATGCCGTTTACTTTCCAGCAGTGGTATTTGATAGGTCAAGGAGACCACATGATTGATATGTATCTATCGTCGCAAGTTATGCGACAGTTTGGGTTGCGGCAGGATACTCCACAACAGATGGTTATTTTCATATGGACCCGTCGGGATGTCTGTTATTGGCTGGCAGCCATACAGCCCCGGGTTGCTCTCGAGGACTTTGCAGCTTTACAACCATTGCAGTGGGATTGGCAGAGCACGGTCAGGGATGCAGGTACCACTCCTGCATATGAGACATGGTGGTGGATGTGGCGAACAACTCGGTTCACTAACCCATCAGATGAGGTAGTCCTTGTAGAGGAGGTGGCAGGTTCAGGGGATGAGGAGTTAGAGGATGATGGGGATGATGATTTTGATGGAGACGATTTCCTGGAGGAGGGTGAGGAGATCATTACAGATTACCTCGTGGAGGTTGGAGGGGATGGAGAGGAGGGGGAGGCTGGGAGGGATGGGTAGCCAATAGATGTGCTCGCAGCAGTGGCTGCTGGACAGGTGCCCCAGCAGTAGGTGAGACAATAGGCACCTATATAGTAGGTGTCTGTTGAGTAGGTTCAGATTGGGGTGGTGTGGCATGTTGATGTTTTCTTGACAACAACAACATTAGAATAAAACACCAAGTGCTCTATCCTCTCTTGAACAAAGCATCTCGAATGCTAAACTACGTGATCAAACAAGAACGCTCCAAGGTTCCTTGTACGTGATTTACAACGGATAGCCTCGGTGGTGTGGTGTGATGTGATTTGCTGTGTCACAAAGGGACTTACGTAGAATTGCCACCTCACTCCGTTCAAACAAGTTACTTCCTCTTTATGAAATGGAACTTCTTAAATTGATTATAAGAAAAATGGAAAAAGAGAAAGGGTTGAGAGGATTCTAATCTAAGAACAATGATATAATGCACATGCTATGATAGACAAATCCCTCGTGTAACCTTACTTCGCTTCACCATGAGAACCAGCAATTACACGAAGCAGGTGCAATCTCCAAAGGTAACTCAATGATTTTCATACTGTAAACCTCCATCCAAACACCCACAACTGGCGCAGTTTGAATGAGCATTCACAATCAAACTTAAGCAAATGTAGTTTAGGCAAACTTTGCACGATGACTTGCCAGCGACAAACCATCAAAAGTATGAACCAAGGAGGAGTTCATCAAATATCTTTAGCATATACAACACATCAATGAACTTTATCTACCCTACTATCTAAGCTTCTTGGAAACACATCTCCGTCATATTCAAGAACTTGAAACCATGCTAACATTTCAAGGCCACAAGATCACCATGCAAAACAACAACAATGAGCTTGTATTTAAGCGGGACAGATGGGAATAAAAACATCTCAACCTTGCTTTTTGTGCAAGGGCTAAGGTCATTTGAGTGGATACTAACATGGATAGACTCCAAATGTATTGTTCATAGAGGACTCAAACTTTTATCTTGACGACTCATTACTGGGAGTTCGAGGTGAAAAAATAGGACTATGTGGAGGATTTGGACATCAGACTCAAGCTCATTATTTGATGGAAGGAGTGGAATGGATGAAGGCTTTATTGCATACATCAAGCGATGAATGGAATGGAGGAATGCACGAATGCTTATCACGGAGTACAGGCTTTTATTATGTATGTGAGCTGATGGGCTGAAATAGAATATGGAGCATATAGATGAATGCAATGGAATGAGGTTGAATCATGAACTACCTCACTTAATTCAAGCTCACAAAGACTCACTTAGAACTTTGGGACTATTAAGATGTGTAAATTTATGAGGCCCTTAAATACTTCAAGTCATGCTAAACAAGGGATTCTTCTTCTAGTGAACAAGCAGTCACACTGTTCAACACTAGCAATGGAGTCCACAATAAACTTCCAATTCATGACTCAAGTTTCTCAAAAGAAGACTAAGAGAAATCAATTATTCAATAGGAAAAGATATGTGTAATCGCAAGATATCAGTGTCAAGACACAATTCATAATTCCTTTTTGAGTTAAGTACAGATCCTAACCTTGTGAAAGAGTTAGAGAAAATCATCCTTAGATTCTAAAGACTTTCATGAATATTTTTCTAAGAAATGAACTTAAACATCTATAAGATTATGTTTCTTGAAGCTTCATCACAACTTGGGAACCCCAAAAAGCAACTAACTACTAAAGCCAACACCCTAAACTACGAAAGCAAACAAAACCAAAGACCAACTGAACACAACAAAATTACTCTAAAGCAACATAAAGGAAAACCTACTCTAAGCAAAGCTATGTACAAATAGCAAACACGACTCAAAAGACCCAAATATATACAAGACCTGGCATGGTTTCTCGAAATGAAAAGCAACAATAAGGCACACGTGATAGTTCAGATTTTGGCAAATTTATCCTTAAACTCAGAAATATATTCTCTCACAATACAATCCTCGAACTCATAAATTTTTTTGCACAAAATCAATAGCTGAGGCAACTCATTGGGACCATGATTAATCCATATACAGGTTGTCTTTCCAAAATTTCCATAGTCAAATTCATAGTCTTCAATTCATCATCAGGAAATTCATAATCTTTAAATTCAAAATCCTTCCAATTAATAGCAAGGAGAGATACAACCTGGTGATCTTCATCCTCGAGTGGAAGTTCTTCATGCTTGTCACCTACTTTTATGTCTGGAGGTCGAAGTTGGTGATGGATCATTCCACTTGCGTCCGCAACATGCAAATCAACATTATGACCAATAGTGGGCATATCAAGATGTGAAAGTGAAAACAATTGAATTTCAAAAGCATGGAATATTTCACCCGTAAGTTCGTCGTAGATCTTCAATAAAGGGCTTAGCACCAACTTGAATTGCTTCGCATGTTTGACCTCCATTTCTTGAATTTGTTCATCTTGAGACAACTTCGGCTAGAACTCCTATTGTATTTCATGGATGGAAACATCTAGCGCCCCTCCGAATTATTGTTTATTTGATGGTTCTTCGATGATATCTTGAAGTACTTATTGTAATGCATCTAACTGATTATCTTCCAACAACTCCTTTTGTACTTCATGCAATTCGTTCTCGAGGATCTCCTTATGTAGCATGAATGAGTGTTTCCCGAGGAATTCTTCTTCTTGCAACGAACTCAAGTCATTTTCTTCTTTGATGGAGGAATCAACATCTTGTTCATCAATTACCTTCATTTGAATGTCCTTTTCAACTTCCTCTTTAGCAGGCTCTTTCTTACTTGGAAGAACATATGCAATTCGGTTCTCTACTTGATCATCAATCTTACTAGTGCTATCTTCACTTTTGAATAACATGGGAACGTCTTCTTTGGGTGGTGAATTGATCTCCTAAAGACATTTACTCCACAAGTCATCTAATCTCAATTGTACCTTGAATTCTTCTTCCAACCTTAATTCTTCCTTCACTTGATGAATAGCTTCTTGACAAGATGAACATGCAAGTTCCGAATGAGAAGTGTTATGAATCCTACACCAACAACCTGGAATCAACATTTCTTCTGCAGGTAGGTCCTTCTCAATACTTAGTCTCTTCTTGATCATTTCCTTGAAGCTTATGAAGAACTGTCTTTCATCAAACAAGGCGTTGGGAACTACCTTTGTAGAGACAATTGGCTCATGTACCTGTGAAAAAGAAAATTTTCCTTGCAATGCCAATTCCATCCTTGACAAAAATGTTAGACAATACAGCTCCTCATGTCCATCGATGTCCTGAATTCTACATCCCTTCCTTGATGCAAAGTCACGCAAACTCTTAGGATAGAGTTGTGCATTCAAATTCCACCAACGGTGTAAAATATTGACTTGAGGATGATCCACATTGAATTGCCTTGAAGATCTTGAGAAATCCATGTCTATTTTTTTTTTCTGATTTTTCACTTTTTTTGTATTTTTGCTTTTTCTACTTTTTTTTGGATTTTTGACATTAAGAGAGATCTTGAAATCTCGAATTCTTCCTTGAAAGCTCACTTGGTTCCACTTTCACAATTTAGAGTTCGTCCGCATTCTTGAAGCAATGTAATTCCTTGTTCATGCCCTCCTTTAGCAATTCTATTAAGCATTAGGAGGAGAAGGGCATGCAACGAATGGAGCAATGTCTTTGAATGGAGTAATATCTTTGATCAGGCCCTCCTAGCGCCAATTCTGTTGATGATGTTTTCTTGACAACAACAACATTAGAATAAAACACCAAATGCTCTATCCTCTCTTGAACAAAGCGTCTTGAATGCTAAACTATGTGATCAAACAAGAACACTCCAAGGTTCCTTGTACGTGATTTGCAATGGATAGCCTTGGTGGTGTGATGTGATTTGTTGTGTCACAAAGGGACTTATGTAGAATTGTCACCTCACTCCATTCAAACAAGCTACTTCCTCCTTATGAAATGGAACTTCTTAAATTGATTATAAGAAAATGGAAAAAGAGAAAGGGTTGAGAAGATTCTAATCTAAGAACAATAATATAATGCACATGCTACGATAGACAAATTCCTCGTGTAACGTTACTCTACTTCACCATGAGAACCAACAATTACATGAAGCAGGTGCAATCTCCAAAGGTAACTCAATGATTTTCATACTATAAACCTCCATCCAAACACCCACAATTGGCGCAGTTTGAACGAGCATTCACAATTGAACTTACGCAAATGTAGTTCAGGCTAACTTTGCACGATGACTTGCCAGCAACAAACCATCAAAAGTATGAACCAAGGAGGAGTTCATCAAATATCTTTAGCATATACATCACATCAATGAACTTTATCTACCCTACTATCTAAGCTTCTTGAAAACACATCTCCGTCATATTCAAGAACTTGAAACCATGCTAACATTTCAAAGCCACAAGATCACCATGCAAAATAACAACAATGAACTTGTATTACTTTTGAAATGTGTGATTACAACAATCTCATGTCTCTTTTCATGACTTCGAAGAGTTCCCTCTCTACTCTACTCCTACTTGATCTCTACTTCTAATGATTCTCCTCTAATGTCCCTCTAATGATCTTCTTCTAATTCTAATAATGTCCCCTCTATTGTCCCCTACAAATGAAAGAAGTGAGCTTTATATAGAGCTCAAGAATTACATGAAGGGCCAAGATTGATTTAGCAATCAACGGCTGAGATTGAGACATCAAGGAAGTTTGTTACAAAATTTACTATTTTTAGAACATGAAAGAGGCAATGAAGGCACAATTTCCAATGTGATAAGCATCTTTGGAGTATCTTTATGGTGGGGCCTCTTACATGGCAGAATGTGATTGGCTTGATGATGTGTACGTGCCACCTCAACATCTTTGAATGAACTAGTGTGATTCACTTCATGTTCACTTTACTTAGAATATTTTCTTCTTGTTGTCTTGATGTAACTCATGGATCGCTTTGATGATCATGCTCGTCTCTCATCTTGTGATGTTGTTGTGCTTGTGCAGGATCATGCCTCTGGACAGTTGCATGGACTCATGGAGTAGACTAGTGCCTTATGAGAGTTCTTGTTGTCTGGCACATGATATGTGAGCTTCTGGATGATGACCTCCTTCAAGATGTGCGTGGTGAAGTGACAACCTTCCACTGATCCTTGCCTCGAATGGATGATGCTCTTGATGATGAACTACACTTGTAACCTTGATCATCTTAGACTAGCTCCCCTCCGCATGGCATTGATGTCTTCCTCGTCCAGACATACTAAGTCTTGATGTAAGATAAACTTGATGTTGGAGCTCTCCTCCATGTGGTGATGATGATGAACTTGAGCAATTTTCCTCCACCTTCCAAACTTCTCATGTATGAGCTCTTGCCATTCACCTCCTTGGATCCTCCATCACCTACAAGAAGAAACACATCAAATTAAAACTCAATATAAAGGATTTTCAACAACAGATTACATTCATCTTATGCATGTGGGATTAAAAAATGACATTTCAAAACATATCCTTTCGCATAAAATCCATACCTAAGTCTCTGTAGTGCCTATGTTGGATGGATTTGGAGGGTGTGTGCGGAATGTGTGTTGTGGACAAGACCTTGTCCAGATGAAGGGCTCAAGGTCGCCTAGCATGGGCGGGTTTGAGGGAGGTGTGAGGATTTTTCATGACTTAGACAATTTTTGGCTTGGTTTTGATAATTTAAGAGCTCCTTCACTTGCTTCCTTGATAATACAACCTCCTTGCATGAGATGGAAATCCTTATAAGGATGAGCAGATTTGAAGACAGGGTATGGAGTGTGTGATGTGAAGAACATGCATGATGGTGGAAGGCACTTTGGCAAGGCGGTCCTGAAGGATGTGTATGGAATGTATGATGTGAACTTTGAATGAATCTAAGACCTCCTCTCTAGGCCGCCCATGCTGGGCGAGTTTGGAGGGTCTAGGCGGAGTGTGTGTTGTGGAGGACATGTAGTCCAAGCATAGGGGTCAAAGCCGCCTAGGAAGGGCGGGCTGGAAGATGACCTTTGGATTTTTCAACTTAAACAACTTTGCACTTGTTCATTTCACCTTTGACATGTTCATCTTCATTATTACAATGATTTATGCTTGCAAATTTATGGTTTTCACCCTAAGTGGCTTTAGGAGTGGTGTATGGAGGATGTCATGTGGAAGGAGATGAAGTTATCCAGTCATAGAGCTCTAGACCACCTAGCATGAGCGGCTTGGGAGGTAGTGTAGGGATTTTAAACTTAAACTTCATTCAATGTTCATTTCCTCCTTTTGATGGCCTTCCTCTCCAACTTCATCAAGACTTAGCCAATTTTGAGGTGTTTGTGAGGTTAAAGACACATCTTGCATGTCAAGTGATCTTGTCCATTTGTCTTAGTGATATTTGGCAGCTTGGGAGTGCTAGTAAGGATTTTACCATGTGCACACTTCTCTATCTTAACCTTGACACTCTTCCCTCTTCCACCTCCATGACTTAGTGACTTTCAAACTTCCTTCTCCTAGAATGACCTTAATTATCTCATCTCCTGAGTGTGATCTTGATCATTCATCAAACAAACTTGCAAATTATGCTATTCTTCACCTTCTTCTCTGTATACTCGTAGATTTTCATGTCATTTCTCCTAGGCGGGTTTGAGTGTGTTATGTGGAGAGAGGTACATGAAGAACATGGAAGAATCCAAGACCCCCTCCTAAGACTGCCCAGGAAGGGCGGGTTTGAGAGCATGGTGTGGATTCTTTCTCTAAAACATCTTTTCCTAACCTTGATGATCTCCCAAACTTGTCCTTGCATAACTTAGTGTTGGTGAATGATTGATTGAAGTCAGAAGACAAGTTTGGAATGTTTGATGAACTTATCCTTATGTCATGGCAGAATCTGCCTATGCTAAGTAGCCTTGAAGATGTTGTATGGAGTGGCCAATGTAACCCCTTTTAAAGTTGCCTTAACAACTTTCACTTTTCATTGATTGAACCTTACAACTTACCTCTAGTGGATAAATGACTTGAGGGGGCATGTGTGGAGTGATCAACATCCAATTCCAAGTTTATCTCACAAACTCTCATAACATACTTCTTGAGCAGATCTAGAGGTGATAGTTGAATGTTGTGTTGTGGTGATCATGTAGTCCAAGCAAGGGGATGAAGACCGCCTAGTAAGGGCGGGTTTGGAGAAGGTATATGGATTACTTCACTTAGAGCATTCTAAACCCTTCCAAACTCATCAATTCACTAATCCCTTCTTGCATATTTCACTATCTTCACTCTGAGCGGCTTAGGAGGCAATGTATGGAATGTTTCATGTGAAAGAAGGCATAATCCACAGACACCCCTTGAGGCCACCCAAGTAGGGCGAGTTTGAGGGTACCCCTTGGATTATCCTTCAAAATGCCTTAAAATACATTCAAAGTTATGAACTTTCATCTAATCTACATGATCTCATTTGTACTTCAACTCAAAACATTGCAAATTGGATATGTTTTCTCCTTGAGTGGGTTTAAGTGTGTTGTCTAGAGAGTGTGATGTGCAGGAGGTGACATAGTCCAAGCATGGAGCTCAAGGCCGCCTAGCATGGGCGGGTTTAGAAGAGATGTCTAGATTTTGTCACTTAGAGCCCTCTCCTCATGAAGATGTCTCTCTACTTCCTTAAGACTTAGTCAATTTTCCAAACTTTCCTCCTTTTGAATGATCCTCTCAAGGATGTGAAGCATCATGATAAGTTAAGGAGTCAAGATAAAGTAGTTGCATTGCTTTGACATCAAAATTCCATGCTGACCTCTCTAGGCTGCTCATGTAGGGCGGGTTTGTAGGTAGGTCTTGGATTTTGGCATTTAGACACTTCTCATTCCTTGATCTTGACTATACTTAACACACAACCTTGCAAATTGCATTGTTCTTCACTTTGGGTGGTTTTCAAGCAAGTGTTTGGATAATTTCATGTGTTAGGTGATGCAGTCCACAAAGACCTCTTGAGGCCACCCAGGTAGGGTAGCTTTAGGGGTGCCCGTTGGACTTTGACTTCAAACTCACTTAATGCCTTCAAAAACCTTCAAATTTCCATCAAACTTTATCACCTTCCAATGCTTTGTGTTGAAACACTTCAAAATTTGCACAATCTCTCCTAAGACGGGTTTGGAAGTATTGTCTGGAGTGTTTGATGTGGAGGAGGTGAAGTCATCCACAGGAACCTCTTGAGGCCGCCCAGGTAGGGCGGGTTTGGGGGTGACTCTTGGATTTCATCTTAGAAGTCACTTGGTGCTTTCAAACCTTGAAGTCTCCATTGGAATGTCATCACCTTCTAGTGCTTTATACTTCAAAACTTGATCATTCTCTCCTAGGGCGGGATTGGAGGCTGTATCTGGAGAGTGTCATGAGGTGGTGAAGACATCATCCATGTCTATATGCGAAAGCTGCCCAGATAAGGCGGGTTGAGGAGTGACCCTTGGAATTTGACTTCAAACTCACTTAAACTCAAACCTTGCTTACAAACCATCACATCTCGGTGCTCTGTGCATGCAAAAACTTCAATACTTAACCATTTTTCTCCTAGGGTGGATTTGAGGACAGTGTTTGGAGAGTGTCACCTAGTGAAGACATCATACATGAACACCCTATGAAGCTGCCCAAGCTGGGTGGGTTGGGATACCACCCTTGGATTTTGTCTTGAACTCACTCAAAATCTCTTCTAAACTTTGAAAATTTTCTCCCTAAGGTGGATTTGGAGGTAGTGTATGGAGAAAGTGCGTGATCACAACCTTGAATCCAAGACCCCATGCCAAGGCCACCCAGGTAGGGTGGGTTTAGAAGGTGTGATTGGAATGCAAGTCTTGTCGCCATATCGAAAATGTCCTGAATGGAAGTATATTGAAAATATGTTTAAGTATAAGTCAGATCTTGAGTTTCTTATACTTTAAATATTTATCAATATACTTCTAGGATGTTTGAGATGGGTCTCGGATCAATAGGATTTAACATACAAATTCTAGATTTTGGAGGATCCACCAAATTTTAGACTTAGCCAATTTTTAGGATTTCAGGACATCAGGGTTAGTGATCTTTCATCATTCTTTCCAATTAATTCATCCTTGTTGGGAGGAGTTTAAGTAATGCTTGGTTTGGAGACGATGCATGGAATGTTGCTTGTAAACTACTTAACTTCCCTCCAACTTGCAAACCTTGCTTGAAATTCATCATTTCTCAGTGCCTTGTGCTTGAAAACCTTCTAAACTTAAGCATTTTCTCCTAGGGCAGATTTGATGGTTCTGTCTGGACAAATGCATGTGCAGGAGGCTGAGTCTATGACCTCATGCTAAGGCCACCCAGTTTGGGCTGGTTTGGAGGTGAGGCATGGAAGTTTCATCAAAATCTTAGTTTTAGACTCCATCATCACTCCCTAACTCCCTTTAGTCTGCAAAAACTCGTGAAAACATCCTAACTTTCTCTGGGCGTGTTTGAAGGTGTTGTCTAGACAAGCTCTCTTGATGGTGAAGACACTGTCCAAGAGGACCTTGTGAGGCCGACCAGACTGGGTGGGTTTGGACATGGAGTGAGGAATTTCTTGCCTTAGTAAAATTTTGGATTTTCCTAAATGGAAGTATATTGAAAATATGTTTAAGTATAAGTCAAATATTGAGTATCTTATACTTTAAATATTTATCAATATACTTCCAGGATGTTTGAGATAGGTCCTAGATCCATAGGACTTAGCATGCAAATTCTAGATTTATGAGGATCCACCAGATTTCAGACTTAGTCATTTTTTTAGGATTTTTAGGATATCAGACTTAGTAATTTTCAGGGTCTCAGTGACATGCATCAGGATGAAGGCATATAGACCTCTTGGCAAGAAATTGTCGAGACATGGGAAAAACAACCCTACAAGCTTAGAGCAAAAATAAACTTTAAAGCAAAATGAAGCGAGAAAGCAAAAAAGAGGGGGTCCCCATTTGCAATGGGGTGATGTGTGATTACATCACAACATGGTGCCATGGAGGGTCTCGACGACGTGGGGGATAGTCGAGGGTGGACAGGGGTGTTTTACCCCCACCGCAGGTACCACAGCAATAGCAGGCTGTTGCAGTAGGGCAGCAGGCAGAGGCGGGCACCTCAGGGGCAGGTGGAGAGTCAGGGCTTCGAGGGTCAACCTCTCATCAACGGCCTCGGAGTGGAGAGGAGGAGGAGGTGGAGACCCTGAGGGCACAAGTAGCCAGCTTACAGGAGGCCTTAGACAACCGTGAGGTAGAGTTGGTGCAGCTGCGGGGGACAATAGCATTGTTAGATGGTTCAGATGGATAGGTGGCTGCATTGTGGGCACAGTTAGCCTAGGCTCAGGGTGATATAGTGATTTTGACTGGCAAGTGGGATGCGGCACTTGCGAGGGCACAGTAGGTAGAGACTATAGTGGGTAGCTTGATGGCATCAGGTGCTGGTATGGCCCTAGTTTTGACATTGATGCAGACGTAGTTGTGTCAGGCACAGACACAGTTATATCAGGTACAGGGATAGTTGTCTTAGGTACAGGGGCAGTTGTTAGAGGCTAGAGGATGGACAGATTACTATCGGTGCCTCTATCACGTGGCAGTGCCGGCAGAGCAGCAGGCACCAAGCTATAGTCAGGTCAGTGGATCAAGATCATCTAGGTCTCACAGATCTAGATCAGTTTAGTCTGTTCAGCAGGTGATAGGTCCCCCATCACATGTGCCCTAGTAGGTTCCATAGGTTCAGGTTCAGCCGCAGCCGCAGCTAGAGCCACTGACAGGACCGCAGCCACCACTAGGGCCAGGCTCTCCCAGTGCGTCAGAGAGAGGATCCTTTGTGATAGTTGTATCATGTTAGCCCTTAGAGGCATTGTATCAGGACATTATATTTTTTTGATGTATATATATGAGTGATGTACATTTTTGCGATGATGATATATGATATGATGTTGTTTGATGGCCTACTTGTTTATTTATGATGCTCTTATATGATTATGATGATGCTTATGTGGATGGATGCAGTATGCTTTGTGGATTTATGCTATGGATGTGTTGTGTTTATGCAATTTATGATTTTGATGTTATGGATTTACCTATTGATGTAATATGATTGGATGAAAATGATGGTTATCTTATTTTGATATATGCATGGTTTGTGATTTATGGACTATGATGTATAATATAAATAAATGTTCAGATTAATAAACATTTATTATGGATGTAAAATGTGATGCAATGGAAATGTAATTTTTATGTTAATAAACACATGTTATGTATGGAAATATGGATATGCAACTAGATGATTGTTAAATGCACCTAAATGATTATGATTGTGATTATGCAATGTAACTAAGTGATGATGCTATGCAAGTAAATGTAACTAAATGATTATGATTATGATTATGCCATGTGATGATTACTGATTTTACAATGCACCTTTGTGACTACAAACTAAATGATTATGATTATGATATGCAATGTTAAATGAAATGCAATGTAAGCAAAATGTCACTAAATGATTTTTATTAAATGTCACTAAATGATTTTAAAGTGCACTTAAATGATTGTAAACTAAAAGGATTATGATATGCAGTGTTAAATGATATATAATGTGCAACTAAATGATTCTAAAATGCACCTAAAACAAAATGTAAATGAAATGATTATGATATGGAAACTAAATGACTCTAAAATGCACCTAATGAAATGCAAATTAAATGATATGATATGGAAACTAAATGACTCGAAAATGCACCTAATGAAATGCAAATTAAATGATATGATATGGAAACTAAATGGCTCTAAAATGCACCTAAATGATATGCAAATTAAGTGAGTATGATATGCAGCTAGATGATATGTGCGATGCAAACTAGGTGATATGTGGGATGATGACTAGGTGATATGTGAGATGATTAAGTCTTGATGCACATGATGTTCTTTGTTGGACCCTGGGTGGTGGGGCTGTGTGACAGGGGAATAGGTGGGGAGAGGATAAGGGTGGATGGATGGGGTACGGGTATGATTGGTTGCGACTAGATTGGGTTGGGGGGGAATTGGGATGGTTAAAGAGGGGGTTGCTAGGTTGTAAAACACCATGTCATTGAGGGGAGATTTACTTTGGCTCAGGATGTGTTGAGTGAGAATAAGTTGGAGGAGTGGGATTAGTGAGGGGATTTGGCAGGGTGAGGGGCGGGGGCGGGGGGGGGGGGGGGATAGGGTAGGTGATTATGAAATCTAGGTCCAGATGGTATAGTTGAATAAATGATTAGGATGATGATTTGAGCTAGTAACAGTAGTTGCATAACATTAATCGAGAGCATTTCTTAGTTTATTATAGCAATGTAGGATACAGTTCACAAAGGTATGAGATGACCTAGGTGATGATATATATCCCACGATTGCATGGACTAGACCCACAAACAATAGGTTGATTTCATGTGTGCCCAAGGTAGTATAACCTTGCCTTCCCTAGGAAGGGGACTTATAGTGGTGAGTGCAAATAGTACATATAAGGTATTGATGCCTATATATGCAAATGGGGCACATCATACTAGAACTGACCCAGGCTTCAAGATATGAATACTACTCTTGGAGTAATGAAACCAACCCACAAGAACAACATACAGAAACAATGACCATGTCTATCCCAGGTGTTGTTTGCTACTTACCATGATATAATGAGATCAAGGTAGCTTTGGAAATGACCTAGAGTGAGATAAAAAGATAAAAATCAATTATCAAAATGACCAACAAAAAGATACAAATAGCCTTTGTGTGCTCTTGCCAAGATACGTGATGATAGAATGATAGATTTTTGTCCATGGTAGGAATGATATATCCTAGGACATGAATCTGTTGGGTCTAGTTGGATAATTTTCAAAAGGTGGGCAAAAGGAGAGTCATGCCATATGTGGGATTATAGTTGGTATGTTGATTGATGATTTTTGCATTAGGTAGCATGCTTTAAGCGTATATTTAGTGTGTGCATCATTTATTGGGTCCAACAAGCTCAGTGAATGGGGACCATCCAAATGGGTTGGATGGGTGCATCTTAGGTACCTGAGTACTGAAAACTTTCTTCGTATTCCAGACTACCTACATACCCTGTGTCCACGAGATCAAGGTACTTTCAAGATGCGGGCAGGATGAATATGTAGTTCTAGCAAGACTTGATGATGTGGGAATGGTTTAGGATGAGTGTGATGATGAGAGTTGATAGAGGTTGATGGTCGCGAGTTATAGCAAGATTGATGTATGGGGTGATTTGTAGTGGATTGTTTTTGGATCTTTTGATGTTTTGTATTTTTTGTATTTTTTGATTTTTTATTATTTTTTGGATTTTTTGATTTTCATCTGTACAGAAGGGAGCTTACAAGGATCCTCATTCCATGAGTTAGCCTTGGGTAGGATATTGCGGGATGGGCGATAGGTCTTGATGTTTCAGAATTCCAAGCCATGGGATGCATGCAATATGGAGTGTTGTGACGGAAAGAGGACTTATTTAGATGGTAGAACCGACCACTACACATGGCACTGGAAATAGGTTTTCACCATGGTACTTATCCAAGGCGTCACCGAAGTGATTTTCACCATTGGAAGTTTTTATTACACTCAAATTTTTTTCTTTATTTTTTGATTTTTTGGTTTTTTTTTTGATTTTTTTGCCTTGGGATACTCGATGGGTTATGCGTAGAATTTCTTGAGGTGTAGGATGTTCATAGGCTCATCCAGAGGCTGCCCCTTAGGTGTTGCAAGTTGGTATGCTCCTAATCCATAGCTAGCTGTGATGACGGCCCTAGCCAATTGGGCTCAAATTTTCCTTTCTTAGGATGCTCCTATAAGTTTTTCTAGTTTTCCATAGGACAAGGTCACCTACCTCAAATTTTTGATTTCTAATTCTCTTGCGATAGCTTCTTCTAAGGTGATTTTCATAGGCCTGCAAGTGGTTCAATGCATTCAAACATTTCTCATCCAGTAGTTCTAGCTGATTCAACCATGTGACCCGGTATTCCTCATCATTGATGATATTTTGTGGCTCCTGTGGGGGTGTGGATGCTTGTACAATAAGCCCATAGGGCAGGGTTGAGCTGGAGGTGCCAGTCATAGCCTGCTTCATTAACTGTCTTCTTTAGAATGTGGAGGATGGTTTTATTTGAAACTTCTGCTTGACCATTTCCTTGAGGGTAATATGGAGTGGAGAAGTGGTGTTGGATTTGGAATTTTTCACACAACGTGCAAACTTCTTGGTTTTTGAATGGTTTTCTATTGTTGGTGACAATGGAATGGGGGATACCATAATGACATATGATATAATGGAGGATGAACTTGGATATTTGGGTGCCAGTGGTAAAGGTGAGTGGTATTGCTTCCACCCATTTAGTGAAGTATTCGGTAGCTGTGATGATGAATTTATGGCCATTGGATGAAGGTGGATGTATTTTTCCTACAAGGTTGAGACCCCACTGTGAGAAAGGCCACGACATTGTGATTGGTTGCAATTCCTGTGTTGGTGCATGAATGAGATCTCCATGCTATTGGCATGGTAGGCATTTTTTGATAAACCGGTAGGTGTCTCGTTCCATGGTTGGCCAATAGTATCCAGTCCTCAGGATCTTTTTAGCAAGGGTGGGTCCACTTGAATGTGCCCCACAGATGCCTACATGTACCTCTTACAAGGCCACTTCAGCTTCCCTAGAGTCTAAACATCGTAAAAGCGTGCCCTCAAGACTCCTTTTGTATAGGGTATCTCCTACAAGGGTGAAGCAGAAGGCTCGGTGGATAAATGATTTTCATTGTGAGGTGGATGGATTAGGAGGGATGATGTTATCATGGAGATATAGATAGGTTTCTTGATACCACAGGGATAGAGGACCAATGACTTCGCACACGAGCTCTGATTGGGGAACATCATACGCTAGAATAGGGAGTTCCTCTATTAGGAATTCGCACCTCTGGCTATCCTTCTTCATTTCAACTAGGGACCCGATGGTGGCCATGGCGTCTGCAGCTTTGTTGTTGAGCCTTGGGATCTGCTCAAAGTAGACGTCATCAAAATAGTCTTTAAAGTTGTCGACTATCTTTTTGTAAGGCAGTAGTTTATCATCCTTGATCTTGTACTCAATTTTGACTTGTTAGATGACTAGTTGAGAGTCTCCATACACTGTCAGCTTCTAAATTCTCCATTTGATTACCATTCGAAGACCTGTGATAAGGGCCTCATACTCTGCCACATTGTTTGTACATGGGAATGTGATTTTGAAGGACTTGGGGATGGTGTCACCCTGAGGGGTAAAAAACAAGATGCCTACCCCCGAGCCTCTATGTGTAAATGACCCATCAAAGTACATTTTCCATGTTTTTGTTGCCAGTGCTATTGTCAAGATGGCTTCATGAGGAAATTCTACTAGTGTAGGATATTCTGCAGGGATTGGTGCTTCAGCCAGCTGATCAGCGATAACCTGTCCTTTGATGGCTTTTCTCTCAGTATATTCAATGTCAAATTTAGTGAGGATCATAACCCATTTTGTCATTCTCCCAGTAAGAGCAGCTCTGTTTAGTAGATATTTCAGTGGATCGATCTTGGTCATGAGCTTAGTTTTATGATTGAGCATGTAGTGTCTTTATTTTTGTGAAGTAAAGACCAAGGCTAGACATGCTTGTTCAATTGGCATGTAGTTGAGGTCATATGATATCAGAGTGTAGATGATGTAATAGATGGCTCTTTCTTTCCCTTGCTCACCGTGTTGTGCTAACAAGGCTCCAATAGCTGTTTCATTTGCTGAGATGTATAGTAGGAGAGGTTCTCCTTGTCTTGGTGGAGTTAGAATAGGGGGATTGGCTAGGTAGTCTTTCAGCTGATCGAAGGCCGCCTGACACTGATTGTTCCATACAAAAGCTATATCCTTTCTAAGGAGATGTTGGAACGGTTGGCATTTATCAACAAGTTGAGCAATAAACCGACGAATGGACTGGAGTTTTCCTTGTAGACTTCTTAGCTGTTTTAGTGTTTTTGAAGGAGGCTTTTTAGTGATGGCCTTGACTTTCGTGGGATCTACCTCAATTCCTCTTCTGGAGACTATGTATCCCAAGAGTTTTTCGAAGGTGACTCCGAAGACACATTTCTTTGGATTGAGGCGAACATTGTATTGCTCCAGTCGGTTGAAGATCTTTGCCAATACATCCAGGTGTTCCTTCCCTGTCTTTGATTTTTCTAGCAAGTCATCCACATAGTCTTCCATGATGTGGTGGAAAAGATCGTGGAAGATGACAGTCATGGCTCACTGGTACATGGCTCTAGCATTCAGTTAGGCCCATTTATTCTTTCAATGTCCTTCTGCCCACGAGATTTGGCATCGTTGGTGGGGTGCTTAGAAATAGGCATGTGTTCATGCTTCTTCTTTGGTTGATTTTTGGAGCAGTTTGGGTAGGCCCCTAGCTAAGACTTCTTTTTTGCAAATGGCTTGGAATATTGGTCCTCCTTTTATTTTATGGCAGTTGTGGTTGGAAAGAAATTGGAGGATTTTTCATGGGAGGAAGTTGGAGGTTTAGCAGGTGTGGCAGAGGATTCTTAGTATGCTTCAGGATACTTTAGTGGATAAATGTGATCTCTCTACTAAGCTGGATATTGGGGAGTTGCAGGTGGCACATAGTTTGAGACTAGTTGTTGGGGGCTCTGGCTCTTCTTGGCTCAGGAAAAAGAGCCTTTCTAAAAGTAAGGTTTAGAGAGAGGGTAAGTGGTCACCTCCTCCTCCTGGAATCTTTAAGATTAATACTGATGGCTCTTCCAAGGGGAATCTTGGCCATGCTAGGATTGGGGGATTAGGAAGGGATAGCTTTGATGCTGTCCTCTTTTTCTTTTCTTCTTATAAGGGGCATCAAACTAATAACTTTATGGAGGCTCTTGCTATTCTCCATGCTTTGGAACAAGGATGTGCTCTGGGATGGTGTAGGGTTATTTGTGAGTCTGATTCTTAAATTGTGGTTAATCTCTTGAATGAGCAGGTGATGGTTGGTGTGCATTGACTGCTAACGTCGGTGGTTCGTCAAATTCTTTGATTGAGTCACGCGATGGAATTTGTTTCTTTTGTTCATGGTCCTAAGGAATGGAATTGGGTGGTGGACTTCTTGGCTAAGTGGGCTTCTGAGCAGGTGAGAGATTGGAATGTTAGTGGTTGGGATCAATTGTCCCATGATGGGGTTCATCATTTAGAAAATTTGATCTCTGCAGATATGGATGGTTAGTTGGGGTCCCTTCTTGGGACTCTAGGGTTGGGAGATTCCCTTGGCTCTAGTTTGGTTAGTTGTGGTGTTGGTGATCCTTTTTAGTTCTCTGTTGACTCCTGGGGCAGTTGCCCTTCTGATTTTGTACTTGCAGTTTCCTTATTAATAAATTTTTACCCCTCTTTTATTAAAAAAAAAAATTACTTTTTGTCAAAAGGACAGTTATAATATTAATAATTAATAATACTATTAAAATACACATTTTATTTTATGAAATTAGATTATTTTTGGGATTACAATTTTATTTACTCAAGAGTTAAAAATCTAATATTTTAAATTTATGTACTAAAAAGGTAAAAATTTATAGTATCATAATATTTTGCCATGTTCTTACATTTTTTATTTTATTCTTCAAACATACAATATTTTGATGCATTTTAAATTATCATAATTATTACATTTTAATAAATCTAGGCTCTCCACATAATACAATTATGGAGGCTGTTTAAAGTTTAGTTTAATAGTTAAAGAAATATTTGTGTTATTTAATAGGTAAAGTTTAGTTTTATAGCTAAGTAAATATTTTAGTGCTATTTTATTTTTACTAAATTAAATTATTTTTGAGATTTCATTTTTATTTACCCAAGACATTTCAAAACGAGTTCACACAAATTTAGTCTCGAAATATAATAATTACAAATTTGAAATGATAAACAATTTTTTATGTGTAGAAAAAATTATTACTAAACCACAATATTAGATTAATTAAAATAATTAAAATCATGTTCACTCTAGTGATCTAAATATGAATATGTTATTGTTATTCAAATTTCAAATGATAAACAATTCTTTATGTGTAGAAAAAATTATTACTAAACCACAATATTAGATTAATTAAAATAATTAAAATCATAGTTATCTAAATATGAATATGTTATTGTTATTAGTACCTGCCTTCCGTTCATACTATTGTAATGAGTTCGCACTTATCTAGTTATTAATCTATTGATTGCAAACCAATCAAAAGATAGGATTATTTTTCTTGTTGGACAAATTTGATTTAAATTTGTACTTTTTCTATGTTAACATGATAAATTTTTAACAAAAAATTATTTAGAAATGATTTCTCTGTATTGTCATTGGCTAAGAGAGTGCAACAAAAAACTATAAACGCGGAGAGAATTTTGGTTTGAGGGGAGCACATGGCAAGTAAACAAATTATGAACACAAATTTTGTCTTCCACTTGTTAAGTCATGCCTAAATGGATGGCGATTAATTTTTTGATTCATTAGCTAAAAGTAATTTATTGTTAATTTAGTTTTTAGATTCTACACATTTTATTTTATGTAATTAGATTATTTTAGGGATTTCAATTTTATTTGCTCAAAAGTTAAAAATTTTGGATTTTAATTTTATTTAGTCAAGACTTTAAAATCTATAGTATCATGAATTTAATTATATTTTTAATTTGGTGCAGTTCACCATTCAACTACCCAAACCGCTTTTACTCCAAAATTTTATAAATAATTTGATTTTTTTTAAAATTATTTTTTAGTTCACGGGCCTTTTAGTTCCCAGTATCATTGTCTTTGCTATAACTCTGGCATGTTCTTAACTAGTTATTAATAATTCTTTCCATTACAATAATGGCGGTAATATTGCCTTTGGCAGTTAATATATTATTTGATTTATGTTTAATAATATTTTATAACTATATTTAATTAGGGTTTTATCAAATCAAATAAAAAAGGAAAAAATATACAATAAGAAAGTGCATTATTTTTTAAAATTTTACTAACTATATTTAGGAACATGGCATCACTTCATTTAAATATTTTCCATCACACTAGATTTTTAACTGTTGAGTAAATAAAATTGAAATCCCCAAAATAAAAGTATTTTTCATGACACTAGATTTTTAACTCTTGAGTAAAAAAAAATTAAAATCCCAAAAATAACCTAATTTTGTAAAATAAAATAACACTAAAATTTTTCTTTACAAAGCATGCATAATTTTATTTATTGATTTCTTTTCACATCTATTTTATAAAAAAATTATTAGGGTTTAAATTTGTTTTAAAATTATACTTTAGGGTTTAAATTTCTTTTATAACTATACTTTAGGGTTCTACACATAAATAACCTAATTTCACTAAAATATTTCTTAACTATTCATTTCATCTTAACCATTGATGTTTAATTAAATGAAGCTGAACCACATACTTTTATTAAATGAATGCACCCAAAATTATTACTAAACCACAATATTAGATTAGTTAAAATAATTAAAATCACGTTATCTCAAAGTACTTACTATTATTTCTTAAATAAAAAATTAAGTGACTAAGATACTGTAGTGATGTAAATATGAATATGTTATTGTTATTATACTATGTAATTATTCTTCAAACTTACAATATTCTAATGCATTTAAATTGTAATAGTATTCAATACTATTACATTTTAATATCTTAGGCAGACATTTCAAATATATCCACACTGTTATTATATTATGTAATTATTCTTCAAACTTACAATATTTTAATACATTTTAAATTGTAATAGTATTCAATATTATTACATTTTAATATTTTAGGCAGACATGTCAAATCTATCCACACCCAACTAACTAGGGTTAGGGTTCTACACATTTTATTTAATATTTTAGTCCTATTTTATTTTTACCAAATTAGATTATTTTTGAGATTTCAATTTTATTTACCAAGACATTTCAACACTCTTCAAAAAGTAATTTTTCATTTATTGGAAAAAAAATTACAACTAAACAAATGCTATATACAACCAATAGCTAATCAACAAAAAAAATAACAACTAAACAAATACTATAATAACAACACTACAAGGCAGGTACTGGGCACTACATGGCACTTGTTATATTGTGTAATATTTTAATGCATTTTAAATTGTAATAGTATTTAATATTATTACATTTTAATATCATAGGCAGACATTTCAAATCTCTCCACACTCAACTAAGGTTAGGGTTCTACACATTTTTTTTTATGAAATTAGCTTATTGTTGAGATTTCAATTTTATTATTGTAATAGTATTCAATATTACTACATTTTAATATCATAGGCAGACATTTCAAATCTCTCCACACCTTGTTAGCCGGCACCACACCTTGTTAGGGTTAGCCGGTAGAAGATATCAATTAAATGAAAATAAAAATTAAATAGAGGAATGGAAACGAGAGAAAATTTCTAACGTGGTTCACCCAAACTTGGGCTAAGTCCAATATTATTAGAATCAAACCGATTACAACCAGCAATCCCTGCAGCTCAATTTGGGGGGAAACTATGCTGATAAAAGTGGGGTAAATGATTAGGCTCCATATAACAACACACCCATATAGGGTTAGGGTTCTACACATTTCATTTTATGAAATTAGATTATTTTTGAGATTTCAATTTTATTTACTCAAGAGTTAAAAATTTAAGATTTCAATTTTATTTAGTCAAAAGTTAAAAATCTGCAATATCTCCAAAAATATTTCATGTTATTACATTTTTTATTTTATTCTTCAAACTTACAATGCATTTTAAATTATAAAAGTATTAGTATTATTATATTTTAAGGAAATATTTGTGTTATTTAATAGGCTTTGTAAAGTTTAGTTTTATAATTAAGAAAATATTTTATTTTTATCAAATTAGATTATTTTTGAGATTTCAATTTTATTTACTCAAGACATTTCAACACTCTTCAAAAATTAAATTTTCAATTATTGTAATGCAATTTGTCGATGTAATCAACAAAAAAATTACAACTAAGCAAATACTATATACAACCAATAGCTAATCAACAAAATAAAATTACAACAACATGGATGAGAGCAAAGATTTCAAAATTTTTATGTAAATTTATAAGATTCTAAATCTTTATTAATTTAAACTTCTTACAATATTTGTATTATTTATTTTGTCTAACCATAGTTTTTGTGATTTTCTTATTTTAAATTTCTAGTTTTTATTTTTTACCTTTAGTTTTTTATTTTTTTCAAATTTTTTTTTATAATTTTTATTTTTTTCCAATTGTTCCATTTCTTTTAAAATCACCAAAAATATAAAAAAAAATTGAAAAATTAAAAATAAAAAATGATGAGAAAAAATAAACTATGGAAAAGTTTTTTTTAAATATAACTATACTAGTTCAATCATTATCAACTTCCATTATTTAAATAAAATCATAAAAGAATGAATGACAACCTAAGAAAGTAAAACACATCATAAAAATAATTAATAAACAAGCAGTTACAATTAAAAAAAGCACATCATAACAACTTAAATAGCCAATTTAAATTAGGAAAGTATAGAAATCAAAATTTAGAAAGAAACAGATTGCTTTTTTAATAAAAGAAAGAAAACAGATTGCTTTTTTAATAAAACAACTCACAACTCAGTGTCTTTCTTTTAAATTACTTAACATTCATTTTTGTTTTTTAAGCAAATAGAGTTTTTATTGAAGTTTCTCTAATATAGAGATAAATCTATTTAATATGTAATCATAACATAAATAAATAATATTATTCTTAAAAGCCATCAAAAAGTCTTAATAGTTGCTGTTATTTTCTTCAACTGTTTTCCCTTTCCTTAAAAAATAAAATAAAAATATTTGCCGTTATTTTCTTTAACTTCCAAACCATTGCTGCATGCCTGCACTTCCACACCATTAACGAACTTCATCTTTACATCCCCCAAAACACCCATAGGATGCTGCTAGTGCTTAAAATAGATTAAAATATTAAGACCAAATTCAAGAACAACTAAATTTCCTTAAAATAGCCAAAACTTTAAATTTCCTTAAAATAGCCAAACTTTCCTTAAAATAGCCAAACTTTCCTTAAAAGGCCAAAATTTCCTTAAAATAGCCAAACTTTAAATGCATGCATTTCATATTTAGACCCTAGAGGCGTAAAATTATACTTGAGAAGTATTTTCTCTTGTCAGTCCCTTTTCACAGCAAGAGACAGGGTTTTGTGATCAAAATTATAGATTCCGGGTTATTCTGTGTTAAAAATTTCCACACATCTTAAATTATTTTATTGGATTCTTTTGGAAGAATTTTGAAATGTTTTTTAGTTTTTTGAGTTGATTGAAAGCACTCATGTGGGCATCACCCTTCATTGCTCTGAAACAATTTGGCAATTTGGGATAAACTTTTAAAGGGTTTTATAAAGATTGGAAGCATATTCAATATTCAGGTAAGATCCTTTATTGCATTCTTTTGCTTTTGAAAATTTTTAGATTTTTTTTTTAACATTTTAGAGTTTTTTAGGATCTAAGAGAAAAGATTATGCTTCAGTATCCTTACTTTTATGAATTCGACAGTAGTGTTATTGTATCGACAGCTATTACCTTCAAAATCCTTTTTTTTGGGGGGGGTTTTGGTGCAGATCACATAATTAAAGCACTCTAAAGGTCATGGCAGAGAGAATAACTTCCATGATGCAATGGCCTCCAGGTGAGGACACACGCTTGATGCTTGTAGAATACATGACCTGTTGTCTCTCTTCGCACGGTCTTTTGAGCAAAGAAGAGGCTGCAGAAGATGCAAAAAGAATAGAAGATATAGCATTTGTTGCTGCAAATCACCATGCTTGTAGATACCCAAACGCGGATGGTAGCGCTATTGTGCAGTTGTATGCAAAGGAAACAAGCAAACTGATGTTGGAGGCCCTTGAGCAAGAACCCACTGCCAGAGTGAAAGAAACTGTTCTTGATATATCATCAGGGGAACGAGTATTTGTTGACGAAATTTTAGCCAGAGAGCTGTTAAGGCCATTACAAGAACCTGGGAATTCTTATACCAAAATATGCTTTGGCAACGGAAGTTTTGGAGTAGAGGCTGCCCATGTTGCAAGAGGAATCTTGATGGGTGTTCAGAAAACTTTAACAGATGTGGACCTTACAGATTTTGTCTTCGGAAGGCCTCAGGCTCAGGCACTTGAGGTTTTGTCAATATTTTCATCTGCTTTAGAAGGATGCACGCTGAGATACTTGAGACTTAAACTAGATGAATTTGGAAAGAAGGGCGTCAGAGCTTTTGGACCGCTCTTGAAATCTCAAAAAACCCTCGAAGAATTGGAATTCCTTGATGGCAACATTTCCCTAGAAGCTGCTAGAGCCATTTGTGAGTTTCTTACATCTGTTGAAAGGATTAAGACTTTGCATTTCTATACTTTGCATTTCTATGGCAGTGAGTCAAGAGATGAGTTAGGAGATGATGCAGCGGAGGTCCTCTCAGAGCTTGTTACGAAATGCATTGCTCTTGAGGATTTCACATTCATATCAAGCAATATAGGTACCCGTGGTGGTATTGCTTTAGCAGAAGCTTTGGCGAAAGGTAATAGGTTGAAAATTCTCTGTTTAACAGATCACATGTATTGGAAACAAGGTGGGGTTGCTCTGAGCCAAGTCATATCAAGACATCTAGGTCTCACAGAAGTTTACTTAAGCTTTTTGAATATTGATGATGAAGGGGCAATTGCTCTTGCTAACAGCCTCAAGGATGCAGCTCCATCTCTGAGAGTTCTTGAAATTGAAGGAAATTACATCACTGCTAAAGCAGCTCTAGCTTTGGCAGAATGCCTTGCTGTCAAACACTTGCTGACAGTGTTTGATGCAGCAGAAAACGAACTTGAGGATGATGGATCAGTTGTAATATGCAAAGCACTTTTGGAAGGTCACAGTCAGCTCAAACAACTTGATTTGAGTAGGAATTCTATCACTGCAATTGGGGCTAAGGTTGCTGCGGAAGCTGTTGCAAACAAGCCTGATTTCACTGAGCTAAATATTGATGGAAATTATATTAGTAAAGAAGGAATTGAGACCATCAAATATCTGCTGAGAAGAGGTACCAAGGGTGCCAAGGGTGATTCTGTGCTTGTTGTATGAATATAAAGAAGTGTGGTAGTGACAATGACACTGAATTAGAGGAGAAACTTCAGAACCCGAAAGTGCATTATGGCATGAAGATCTTTAGTGTAGGCACATACATTAGGACAATTTTGGATACTGTTAATCCCATGAAGTTGTTTTTAGCAACCACAGGTAAGTCCTCCATAGCTTCACAGAGTCAAGTCCTTTTCGTCTTTACTTTATAAGAAAAAGCTTCACCTTAATCTTAGTATACAGGCTCTATTGTATGAACTGGAGAATTCTTAGTTTTGCAGCTGTTGATTGTCATTCCTTCTAGTCCCGCTTCTTCAGTTTGTTTTCACTCATGTTTATGTAATGATGATAGATTTGTGAGTAAGAGCCTTGTCTGAAAAGTGTGCTTTTGCAGCAGCTATATGTATATTTAAAACATGCTTAAAAAATGTTAAAAGGAATGGTGTGGTGTTAAGATTTCAATTTTTTTTTTGTTTGGTTTTATCATTTTTTGGTTTTTTCTCTTTATTACACTAAGAATAAATATTTAGTGTAATGAATATGTACCATAAAATAATCTGCCAAAAAACATACTGAGGAGGAAAAGTAGGCTGGAGTTTATCACAATAACACAGTTTGTAAGATTCTGCTTTTAAGTAAACTCACCATAAAATTGAATGAAAGCTGAAGGAATAAAAAAGGGCACCACCATCATGATGATCCAAATGAGGCTCTTCAGGGGCCACCATCCTGAATGCAATGAATCACGAGGTTCGTATATTTTTGTAGATCCTATTGTTGTGAGAAACATGGTGAAATAAAATCTCTGAACTGATGTTAAGGTGCACCAAGGATATTTGTTGCAAGTTGAAACAACTGAAACAATACTTATGGAAATCTTTGGAATTTGAGTGTTGCTGTGGCTATCCATGTTTAATGGGCTATGGAAGTTTTATGCATAACCTATACTTGTCGTTGCTATTTGAAACTGGGCCTGGAATTTCACTAGAATATTTAAATTAGAACTATTACAGTCAATTGTTTTCACAAGCCAAAGACAATGGATGCAAAGCATCCTAGGCTCATGCGAAGTACACCTTCTGTACCCAAGCAGTCATGAACCCCTTGATAGCCTTTCAAATCTGCAAATACAAATATATAATAAGACTAAAATATTGCCAAACGAAACGATGGAAGATGATTTAAAATTCAACTTACAAGATTAGTGTCATCTCAAGCATTTCAATAAAATCCATAAAACATGTAATTATAAGAGAAGAATGAACATCGTCCAAATTACGGAAGGCCATCAAGGACTAGCTTTACCTAAACTGACTTCAGACCAGACAGTCAGCCAACCTGAATTCACAGTGGCAATGCCAAATACCAACTAAACCCATTGCTAAAAGGAAACACCATTAATGCCAATGGCCTGGCTACACCATCATATCAGACAGGGAAAACATATCTGCATATCCAATGACTAGAAACAAAATATAAGATAAGAGAAATGATCATTTCTTCCTTATTATTTACTAGCAAAAGAAGATTGAGGGAAGTGAAATTCCTGTCACAAGGTTCTGCACTATTACATGGAACAAGAGGAAGGTTTTACTACGAAAATATTGTGAAACATTCAATATATTAGTTCAAGTAGCTAAGTATGATCTGTTTATTTAGGTTTGCAAGATATCCAAACATGTTGCAAAGGATACCGAACCTACAGTTTTCTGCTTATACCAGTATCAGAGTGGGTAATGGTGGAAGTTGTAACTTCTGGAAGTCTACTTATTTTGGACATCAAAATTGTTCAACTGATTAAGATTAACTTGAATCCAGAAACCACTGTAGTTACTGTGATTATGAATACAATTAATTAGATTTAGAGGCTTAATGTGGTTCTGAGTAGATTGCTGCTTTCCTTGTTCTAGCAGGTTGAAATTATTTTTACCATAAGTGGTCTGCTTCAAGTTTGCGATCTTCTGGGTATCTGGTTAATGATTGTAGTTCAAAAGGTAAAAGTCTTCTATATAAAAACTGAAAACAAGTTATGTACCAGTAAGAAATGGTCCCACTGTAGGTAGAGCTACAATTTTTAAGATGTAAGATGGTCCCATGAATAGTTATTTCTTCATGAAAAGAAATGGCTACTATTTAGGAGGAAAAATTTCTGTAGCTACTCAGAGTATTTAGATTCAATTGGGTGTGGCTCAAGACTGAGGAAAAAATCCATGGTTAATATACCCTTCTTCAAGGCCCTGCTTCAGGGAAAACTCTCTAGCAGGAAATCATCACCTTGCACAAAGGACAGACGATCTGAGTGACCCTGTGATTAGACATAATGGCATGAACAAAGGGGCCTGGAAGCTTTCTGAACAGCTTGTAGAGTTTTAAAGCTAAATGGCAGCAATGAACAATTCACCTGTGGAAAAAAATCAATGGCAGCTAGCGACTCTAAATTTTGAGGAAGACCTCTCTCCATGGACCACTGCCCGAGACTAATCTTAGTCAATACAGTAATAATCTAATGGACTTACTTGGAAGAGCTTAAATATATAAATGAAGGAGCTTCTCTTCATCAGCAAAATCTCTTTGTCAATGCAAGCTTTAATAAGCTCCATCTTGCCCAAACAATACTCTTTGGTTGTAAGAGCTCCGGGAATCAACCCCTTCTTCCTGGCAGTTCAGTTCAATCAAATGAAGGATTTCAAGGTTCACGTTCTTGATCTTCTTTCAAAAGGTATATTTTGGTTGCGTCAAAGTTTGTTTCAGTGGCTGGATAGAAAAGATCATCACTCAAAATGACGTAGCATCCCACTACTAAGCAATTTCACTCATCAAATCTCTATTTAAGATGGTGGCGTTGGCCATTACAGACCTACATTAGAAGTGACGAAACAACCACTGGAAAAGACTAATGTCTGAAGCACAGAGATCATCAATCTAAAATGCCATTATTTCTTTGCATTCCAAACAAACATCTTAGCATCCCTAGTTTATCTTGTCTCATCAGCAGTCATCTAATAGGAGCCAGCAAGTACTTTGAAACAAGAAGAAAGTAGGGATCCACCAGTGACTGGGGTCATTCCCCAAATTCAGAGAAAGTCTGTCAATCATATTGAAGCCAAATTAGCCAATCCATAATTTCTGATCACAGGTCAGAAAATTGCAGTTATTTTTGATAGACCAAACTTGCTTTATTATGATTAATTCTTATTATGCTATTGTCTTGTGCTTTGCATGAAAGCATTTCGATTATCTACCAACCACAGATGTCTTCAGTAAAGCTCTCTACTTTCTTGATATTGGGCAGAATGATTTCACCTCACTAGGTTGGATAGGAATTGAAGGAGTTAAGAAGTTTCTCCCTGATGTAGCTTCTCAGATTGGCGAAACTGTGAAGGTAAAACCTTAGCCACTGAATTTTCACTAAGTGCAGATTGAGGTCAGGAGGGATTTAATTGATTGATTTTGTTGGTGCATTCAAACAGGAATTATATGGAGAAGGGGTAAGGACAATATTTGTGGCCAATCTTGCACCAATTGGTTGCTTTCCATCCTTTCTGATGGAGCTTCCTCATAATAACTCTGATCTGGACACTTATGGGTATATGATTTCCTACAACAATGAAGTGTTGTACTACAATAGCTTACTCAAAGAGAAGCTCGAAGAAGTTCGAAAAGCCTTACCAAATGCATCTATTGTATATGTTGACTCACATGCCATTAAGTTGGAGATCTGTACAAGCCCAAGAAAGCATGGTAACTCTTTATTTGGCATGCATATAATATATCTCTGGTTATCTGATAATACTGGATAAATGTTTGCTCAGTAAATCAGTGAAATACTCACATCCAATAGGGAGTACACTATGAAGCTTATGGCACCAAATGACTACACCACAGATCAAGCTATCATAGGCATAAATATGGGGCAATTGTTCAGTTGATGGTGGAAAGGCAACCTGTAATGTCATGTAGGCCAAATTGATGCTCAACATGCATTTACAACAGAGTTGCATGGACACGGATACGGTATCGGATATGGATATGGCTATTTTTCAAGACCCCTAATATGGATATGGCTAGATACGGCATATATATGTGTGTATATATATAGATAGATAGATTAGCAATAAATAATATTAAATAATTTAAATTTAATATAACTAATATATATTAAACAAATATATTATATATTAATAAATTAAACTTAAAAAAAGTTAAATGTATTAAACTTAATAAATAAAACTTAAAAAAAGTTAAATGTATTAAACTTAATAAATAAATAAAAGTTTACAATGTAAAGTAAAACCAAAAAACCAACAATTAAAAAAAAAATCACCAATTAATAAAATTTGCCTCTTCCTCCATTGCTTGTTGACACTATATCTCCAATTTTAGAATGAATGTCATTATTTGAGTAAATACAATCGCATAGAAAAACATATTTCCATCATGTGCGTGTTGGTCCAGAGTATTTCCCTACAACAAGAAATCAGCATGCTAGGTCATGGAACAGTTGCTTGTGGCCATTTTTAACATTCTAGGGTTAATATTTTTGGGATACGGCACAAATATCATGAGAATGCTGCATTTACGTGTATCCGGCATGGGAAAAAAAAAAGGGTCTTTTTTGGGTACGGCTAGATACAGTATCCAAGCCGTATCCTATGAGTATCCGTATCTGATACGGCGATACGCGTACCAAGGGATAGGAGGTGGAGTATCCGGTAACTGTGATTTACAACAATCAGGAGTAACAGGGCGAGGGTAGGGGGAGGTGAATGTATGTGCAGTTGGAGATAATGTAGGTTTAATTGGCTCTATTTGGTCATAGTTGGTGCGATTTGGTTTTATTAGCCCCAATTTGACATACATTTCCACCAACTAGGTCTAACTGGGCTAATGTAGGTCCAACTGGTGGTCACTTAGGACATTAACATGGCACTTACTCTACCTTGCAACTAGACCATGGCTTGTTAGACATAAAATTGTTCACATAGGATTCTTGAATTATTAGATTTGCAATCTATTCAAAAATATAGGCTTCTAAACAACATTGATTTACATGTTTATCAAACTAAATATATCTTATTAGATTTATTAAGCCAAGTTGAACCAGATCATGTTAAGGAATTAGAGCTTATGTTAATACTTACTGTGACAATCTTCTTTTGGCAAGGCATGTCCTTGAATACAAAATACAATATCACAAATTCAAAATAAACACAGAAAGTTATAGGGTTCATGACCTTTCTTTATCTTCATTTACCTCTCTTTCTTGATTTCTAGACAGAGGTTGATCATTTTCAAATTACATGATTTGCAAGCTTTATTTATGGAACTAAGGCATGTTGTGGCACTAGAGGGGATTACAACTTTAGTCCGCAACTTTTCTGCAGCCAGAAGAAGGAAATAAATGGTACAGTTGTTACAGCTCCAGTTTGCTCTGATCCATCAAGTAATGTGATCTGGGATGGAATTCACAACACCGAAGCTGCAAATCTTTATATAGCAAAAGAAATTCTCAGTGGCAAGTATTTTCAGCCACAATTTCCTCTAAACACTCACTGTGACCTCAAGCCAATTGGGTGACTTGAGCTGCAAAGCATGTCATACAAACTGCTTTTAATAATGCCTTTGAATTACTGGGCTTCTCGTTTTAGTTAAGTTATTATTAATTCAGGCTTTGTCAATGACAAAGTCGGTCAATGTTTTTGGCATCTTGGCAAGTTAACTGAATCCTCACACTCATTTGTGGTGTGGTGTGCTCTAGTTATGGGTGCTGATTTTCAGTCATCTCCATTTATAGTGCTCCTTGAATTATTAATATGTTGAGAATTTGTTAATTTAAAAAGTACAATAATTAAGTAAAAATTTTCATTGGAAAGCCCTTTAATACTGTATTCCTATCTTTTGTAGCCAGCGTTAGTTTTGGTGACAAAGTTTACATCCTGCAAGTTGCAAGAGATGCTAATAGACTGAAGCCAGCCAATCAAAATAAGAGATTGTCTGGAATTTTTAAGCTATGCTGTGTAACTGCAATGAAATATGACTGGCTCTGCATGCATTACAACAATTCAGAAGCGTAATCCCCTCATGTTTAAGGGTTTTTTAAATTTGTTTTATAGATCATCTCCACTATATCTTACTGTATACACCTGAAAATGACACGACTCTATCTAAACAAATATTTATAATATTTATTTTATCTAAATTCCTCTATCAATAAATAAACAAACAAATTTATTTATTTGATTCGTATTCTTCTACAATTAAATAATTCTACATTATTAAATTAAATCCCTAAATTCTTCATATTCTTCCAACAATTAAAGAAAATCATTTATTTAATAAAAATCTTCCAAATTCTTCTAAATTAAAAAATACCAATTATTTAATTGTTTCTTCCAATAATATCTTCTCTATATTTAAATAAATCAAAACATTTATTTAGATTATCTATTTCCTCTTATAGATTAACACCAAAATTAATCCATGCAAATCCATGTGCACAGTTAATTAAATATTTTAATAATTAATTAGTTGTTCTCACCCTCATGCAATATTTATCCTCCAGTTATAATCAGTTAACTCTTCTATCAATTCACTTAACTAACTAATCTATTTCTGTTAATTGATTAATCTCTTCAGTTAACTCATTCTTCTATTTTATCAATTCCTCTCATGCAACATAGACTAGGACACTTGTCCTCTTCCCATTCACGCACATCTCTCAAATCTTCTCAACCGTTGATCTTCTTATTCTTTCTATACCGTTGATCTTCTCTCTCTCAAGTCTATAAATACAACCCCTATTCCTCCATTTCAATCATCCAAGCTTTTAGTAAACTTACTCTGCAGAATTAACAGCACGCCTTTGGCACCAACCCCATTCCATAGCTTGCGATCACCCTTTTATTGTATTGAAGCTCCTCTTCATTACAAGAAGTATTATAGCTGTATCTCCATTGTCATCTTGAAGAACAATGCAAGGAAGTGCGCTTTCTGAGGGCTTCATTCATAACAAAAGATCAATTGAGATTAGGCGACCAATGGAAGCTACAAAGTAACAAGGTTTGTTGAGGTATTGTTCTTTGTTTTCAATCTTGTTCATTTCCATTTCTATTGAGTTATTTGGATTACTTTGATATTATTGATAATCAAACCAATTTTTCAATAACATTTCTGGTGCCCACCGTGGGGCCCTGTCCCAATTAAACCTCAAAACTGAGTTTTTGTGCATTAGGTTCCGTACACAGGAGGATTCTGCGCATCTGATCATTTCTAACATGCATCTGTCATCTGTTTCGGCGCATATATTTCTAGAAGCTATGCTTTTGATCTATGTAATGGTGCATTCATTCTGACTACGCATATACTCTCTGATTCTGTACTTTTGTCCTTTTTTCCGTGCATTTGTAATTCGGCGCATCTGTGTTATGTAACTGCGCATCTATACTTTGTAGCTGCACATTTGTTCTGACATAGATTTTAGAGTTATTTCTTCTGATTTTGCTAAAGCTAACATTTCTCGCAGGAAAATTCTCAGATCTACTTGCAGGTTAGGGGCTGGTTTAGTCATATAGCTGCATTTGTTAACTCGTCTCTAGATCTAATTAGCCAAAGGAAGTAACTGAATTTTTCATGCAAATCACATCTATATCTAACTAGGAATGGAGTAACTCGATCTTGTTGCATCAACAACTTGAACGTAGTCCTAATGCTAGGAAGGTTAAAATTGAACCATTGCTATCTTGCTTCTTTCAAAGTTAACAAATTGTGTGTGTGCCCAAATAGCATAACTCATTTAGTCTTTTTCATTTTAACTAGGGGACAAAAACCACTGTCTTTCGTGTATTTGGAATGATACTAGGCTTATGCTCTCTGTAATGTTCCGTTTTCTAGCTTGATCTTTTACAGTTGACCGTTGGCCTATTCCATAGTCCCGTAGGCTACTTGGAGGTTGAAATTGGGGTTTAATGTTTTGGTGGTTGCTTTTGTTCGTGGATTGTGGTTTGGTTGGCGGTTTCTTTCTGGGTTTGTTTTCTTTAGTCCCTGTTGGTTACGACTATTTTTAGTAAGTTCAAGATTGGCACCAGAATGGGATTTTGAGAGTGGGGTTGGATTTGTCTTGTCAAGACCTTTCCAACGAGCTATAGATCATAGAATTCTGACTTCATCTTGGCCTCCGTTTTAAAGTCCGTAAATTAAACATTATTATTTAATATTAATGTTGTTTTAAAAGAGGGGACTTTAAGGGTGAGGTTGAAAAACAGGATTATATTATTTTCCCTCTCATATTTTATCCCATATGCAAGAGGATTTTAGAGACTCCCAGTTGGAAAAGTATAAAGGAGGAAGAGTGCTCTCATTTCGGCATCTGAAATCTTGATAAAGTTATGCTGCCGGATTGGCCTTGGGATTGCTTCGAGGAATGTATGCCTCCTAGCTTGGCATTGCTTCTCGCTTGAAAGATAGCGACTAGTGGTGAAATAGTCTAGTTTGTGAGTTTACATTGGGATTTGTGCATTGTAATCAGCTTTTGGCTTTAGTTCAGTTTTGCATATTAGAGTTTTTTCCAGCATTGCATTTTTAGCTACAGCAGATTTGTGTTTTATTCATAAGTCAAAAAATAACAAAAATATTGTTCTAGGTATTCTCTTATTCTCATTGTCTGGTCAAGGCGTCACTTTCCTCCAGTTTGCAGGTTTTTTTGAGATAGCTGTGATTTTTTAAAGGCAGATCGCCCTTTCTTGAAGGCCGTACCATCTGCTGGTGCATTAGAATCTGTGCATAAATAATACATGGCATTTTGATCTGTTTTCAGTGTTCTATCCTAAGCATCATCATTCCTAGGGAATATTGCATTTTATTTCAAGTCAGTCGGATGAGTTATGAGGGAGATATGAGCATATGAGTAAATTCATAGGTTGCTGGTTTTAATTTAAAGGCGAATGAGCTTCATTTTGTAAACTGGCAGAAGTACTGGCAGTAATTCTCAATCTTGTTCAATTCTGATTTGTAATGCTCAACTCTACTTCCAGTATTTGCTTTTGTATTTACTTTACCTCCGCCCTATGGTAGCTATTTTCCCATTCCGGGATAGAAAGCACATTCTGGGTGTTGAGTACTTTCAGCATTACAGTTATTTCTTTCAAGCATTGTAATTTGTAATACTCCACCATATGGTTGCCTCAACTCTATATTGGATTGGGTAGCACATACTTGGTGTCGAGTTCTCTTTCAGTACTTAGTGTAGAAGACCCTCTGACCATATGCTCGCCATCATCGGCGCCATTCTTGGTTAGAGTTATTGCATAAACATTTTGATTAAGATCCTCTGACCAATGCTCACACCTTGCCCACATCGGGATCCTGGTGTACATTCTGGTTAGAGTTGCTTCAGCAACATTTTGGTTTAGCTGCTAACCTTAACGGATGCATTGGTTTGTAATTTGTAATCTAAAAAAATAAAAAAAATTTGGCTCGGAATATTTCTGTGGTATCAGAGCCACGCATCCTGCCATCCTGTGAAAACAACCTTCTATGAGTGACAGAGATCAGAGGTACTTAGCAAGAGAATACAAGAAGGCTACCAGTCAGTTTCATTGGCATCAGGCCCCAGAAGGTCAGACAGCTTCAGAGGTATTAAGAGCCAATTGGGAGTCTTCTCCTGAAGGAGAAATGGGGGATAATGAGGGGACGTCGGGAGGTAACAAAGATAATAATGGGAAAGGAAGAGAAAGATCATTAAGTCCGGCAAAGAGGTTCGAGAGGAAGATGGATACTTTAATGGATATGATATCTCTCATGATGGGGAGAATGGGTCAGAACCAACCTCTACTGAACAATTCAGGACATGGTGGAGAACACAGTGCCACCAACCAGCATAACGGATATGTTGCTCAACCTTCTTCAAATAACACAAACATTTCTTCCAGGCCATTCAAACCCACTTTCTTGGCACCAGTAAAACCGCATCTTGATCCAAAAGAAAATGTGTCATTTGTTGAACAGTTGAGACTCGGCCGCGCTAAGTATGATTCTCTACCTGATGAAATTAAGGCAGATATGTCTTATAATGATTTTATGGATCATAAAAGGAAGGATAGAGGACAAGGAAGACATTATGAACAAAGGAGGACAATAGTTCATGGGGATTTGCATCAAGCTATCAACAAGGTTATGCTTCCACATTTTGATGGGAGTGACAATAGTTCAGCCAGAGCTTGGATACAGAAGTTAGATAACTATCTAGCTCTTAGACCCATGGAGGAGGAGGAGGTGATTAAGTTCGCTACACTACACCTGGATGGGGTGGCGCACGAGTGGTGGTACCATGGTCTAGTCACCTTGGGTCATCGGTCTATCACTACCTATGATGAGTTTACCAATAAGCTCATAGAGAGATTTGAGAAAAAAGATCCAGAAGTGCATTTCAAAGAATTGGCACAACTTAAGCAATATGGTACAGTTGATGCTTACATAGCTGAGTTTCAAAGGCTTTCAGTCATGGTCACAGGAGTCACTGAGAGGCGCTTGGTGATCCTATTCAGTGAAGGATTGATGGAGCCACTCAAGGGTTGGATTAAAGCTTTTGATCCACCTTCTCTAGAAGAGGCAATGAAGAAGGCAAGAAACATGGAGTGGGCTGCTCCTAAAGCAAAGTTTCAACCCAAGCCATCATTTCACAAAAGAGATAAAGGAAAAAGACCTCAGCATAAGGAGTTTAAACAGCATCAACCTCATGTCACAAGGTTGGATCCCGAGACACTTAATGAACTCAGAAGAAAAGGGTTATGTTTCCGGTGTAGAGAAAAATGGTCCCAAGATCATGTTTGCCCAAAAGGAGGCAAATTTCATCAAATTGAATACTATTCAGATGAAGAAAGTAATTCTGATTTGTCAGACCAGCAGTTAGATTCTGAAGACAGTGAAGTGGAAAAGGTCCCAGAGGAATCCGAAGATGAAAAGGGAAGTGGAGGCACTTTGGCTTAACTTTCGAGCTTTCAAAGGAATGAATCCTTCAAAGTTCGAGGGATGATTAAGGGGCAACGCATAGTTGCTTTGATTGACACTGGAGCAACGCATAACTTCATTGACGAAGCTGTAGTGGCAAAGAAGGGGCTGCAAACAGAAGAGTTTGAAGGCTTCAAGGTTATGGTTGCTGATGGTTTTCACATCACCTGCACCAAGAAGATCTCAAACATGACCATGCAAGTGGGAAACTATGAAGTCAAGGACGACTTCTATGTAGTCAAAATTGGAGATACGGATGCCGTCCTAGGCATTCAATGGCTACGTTCACTCGGGGAGATCACTCTAAATCTGCAAACCATGGAGCTCAAGTTTCAATCCGAAGGGAAGAATGTAGTGATAAGAGGAATGTCCAATGGTGGTCCTCGGATTGTGTCATTCAAGAGGATGGCGAGGCTGATTTGTCAGGATCAAGTTGAGTGGGCTGCAGAGTGTATGATTCTTCCTGCTAGTCCGGTTGAAACAAAGAGAGACTACCATCCTGATATTCAGTCTTTACTCACAAAGAAGAGCAAGGTGTTTGCTGATTTACCTCCTGGACCACCTCCTGCTCGAGGTTCGGAGCATGTCATAGAGCTCAAGGAAGGAGCTAAACCAGTTATTACAACTCCTTATCGGTATCCTAAGAAGCAAAAGGATGAGATTGAGAAAAATATTTGAGAACTCTTGGAGATGGGCTTCATTCGTCCAAGCAAGAGCCCCTTTGCTTCGGCAGTTGTCCTAGTAAAGAAGAAGGACGGTACCATCCGCATGTGTGTGGACTATCGTGCTTTGAATCAAAGCACCATCAAAAATTGATATCCCATCCCAAGGATAGATGAGCTCATTGATGAGCTACATGGAGCCAAGTTCTTTTCAAAGATCGATTTGAGATCAGGTTATTACCAGATTCGGATGAGAGGATCCAATGTTGAGAAGACAGCATTTAGATGTCACTATGGCCACTTCGAGTTTCTAGTCATGCCATTTGGGTTGACTAATGCTCCTGCTACCTTCCAGTCATGTATGAACAAAATCTTTCAGAAGCAGTTGAGGAAGTTTGTATTGATATTTTGTGATGACATCCTGATCTACAGCAAGACATGGGAAGAACATCTCAAGCACTTGGAGGAAGTGCTTAGCATCCTGGAATCAGAGAGTTTGTTTGCCAAAGAATCCAAATGTGAATTTGGAATGAAGGAGTTACTTTACCTTGGCCATATAATCAGTGCTGAAGGAGTGAAGGTTGATCCTGAAAAGATCAAGGCAATTGTTGATTGGCCACCTCTTGAGAATTTGACTCATCTGAAAGGATTTTTGGGTCTTTGTGGATTCTACAGAAGATTTGTGAAGGGCTACTCTCAGAATGCTGCTCCTCTTACTGACCTCACGAAAAAGGGTGCCTTTTGTTGGTCAGAAAAGGCTCAAACTACTTTTGATAAATTTAAAGGGATCATGAGCTCTTGTCCGGTGTTAGCTATCCCAGACTTCTCCAAGCCATTCGAGCTAAGTGTGATGCATCCGGTGAAGGAGTTGGGGCTGTTTTGATGCAAGACAAACATCCCATTGTGTTTGAAAGCAGAAAATTAAGAGGTGTTGAAAGGACCTACTCCATCTACGACAAGGAGATGCTTGCCATTATGCATGCATTAGCTAAGTTCCGACAGTACTTGGTGGGAAGCAAGTTTGTGGTCAAGACTGATCACAATAGCCTCAAGCACTTCATGCATCAAAGAGATTTGAATGAGAGGCAACAAAAGTGGGTGAGTAAGCTTCAAGCTTACGATTTTGACATCGAATATGTCAAAGGGAAAAACAATATTGTGGCTGATGCTCTATCTAGGAGACCTCATTTGAGCTCATTGTGTGAGCTTACAGCTAATTGGAGGGACATGTTGCTTGATGATTATGCCAAAAATCAGTTTGCAACCAGCATCATTGAGGGTACTTTTCTTGACGAAAGGTACAAAGTGGTCGAAGGGTTGATACACTATAAGGGTAGAATCTTTGTGGTGGCTAATTCTAAGCTCAAAAAGAAGATTTTGTTGACCTTTCATGATATTCCACTTGCTGGTCATCAAGGGTTTTTCAAAACATATAGGCAGATCAGGGAAAAATTTTCTTGGAAAGGGCTGAAAGGGGAGGTTCAGCGATACATTCAGGAGTGTCCCACTTGTCAGATGAACAAAAATGAGCATACTTTACCAGCTGGTCTTCTACAACCTCTTCCCATTCCCAATCAAAAATGGGAAAGCATATCAATGGACTTCATCACAGGGTTGCCCAAGGTTCAAGGTAAAGACTATCTATGTTGTAGTGGACAGATTAACAAAATTTGCTCACTTCTTCGCCATTGCCAGCTCTTTTTCAGCAGCCCAAGTTGCAGATCTGTTTTTTCATGAGGTGTTTAGATTACATGGGTTGCCAAAAAACATTGTGAGTGATAGGGACAGCAAGTTCCTAAGCACTTTTTGGCAAGAGGTTTTCAGAATGAGTGGTACAGTGCTTACTCCAAGCACTAGTTATCACCCTCAAACCGATGGACAGACGGAGATAGTGAACAAGTGGTTGGAAGGTTACCTGAGAAACTATGTTTCGGAGCAACAAAGAGCTTGGGTGAAGTGGCTTCACATGGGCGAGTATTGTTATAATTCTACTTTTCACATGTCAATAAGGATGTCACCTTTCATGGCTCTTTATGGTTATGAGGCTCCTAGCTTTGCTGATTTGGTGTTTGGTGATAGCAAAGCCCCTCAAGCCAAAGATTTGTTGCAGTAGAGTCAAGATATCTTGAACTCATTGAAGAACAATCTTCAGATTACACAGAATCAGCAGAAGATGTACGCTGATCAGCGGCGTGTTGAGCGCTTTTTTGAAGTTGGAGATATGGTTTATCTTCAACTACAACCTTATAGACAGTCCACTCTCAAGAAAAGTGGAGCTGAGAAGCTCAAACCACGTTTCTATGGGCCGTTCAAGGTCACTAGGAAGGTGGGGGCAGTAGCTTATGAGTTGGAGCTACCTTCGGATAGCAGAGTGCACAATGTATTCCACGTGTCTCGCCTCAAGAAGGCACTTGGACACAATGTTGTTGCTTCATCACAGTTGCCACCTTTGGATGAGGAAGGACAGTTAGTTTTGATTCCAGAAGAGATTCTTGATTCCAGGGAGCATTCCTTGAGGAAAAGAACTATCAAAGAGTATTTGGTGAAGTGGAAGAACTTGCCTATGGAGGATGCTACTTGGGAGAATGATGAGATTCTGCAGCATCCAGGCTTGCAATTGCTTGAGGACAAGCAATCTTGGGAAGGGCGGACTGTAATGTTCCGTTTTCTAGCTTGATCTTTTACAGTTGACCGTTGGCCTATTCCAGAGACCCGTAGGCTACTTGGAGGTTGAAATTGGGGTTTAATGTTTTGGTGGTTGCTTTTGTTCGTGGATTGTGGTTTGGTTGGCGGTTTCTTTCCGGGTTTGTTCTCCTTAGTCCGTGTTGGTTACGGCTATTTTTAGTAAGTTCAGGATTGGCACTAGAACGGGATTTTGAGAGTGGGGTTGGATTCGTCTTGTCAAGACCTTTCCAACGAGCTATAGATCATAGAATTCTGACTTCATCTTGGCCTCCGTTTTAAAGTCCGTAAATTAAACATTATTATTTAATATTAATGTTGTTTTAAAAGAGGGGACTTTAAGGGTGAGGTTGAAAAAGAGGATTATATTATTATCCCTCTCATATTTTATCCCATATGCAAGAGGATTTTAGAGACTCCCAGTTGGAAAAGTATAAAAGGAGGAAGAGTGCTCTCATTTCGGCAACCGAAATCTTGATAAAGTTATGCTGCCGGATTGGCCTTGGGATTGCTTCGAGGAATGTATGCCTCCTAGCTTGGCATTGCTTCTCGCTTGAAAGATAGCGACTAGTGGTGAAATAGTCTAGTTTGTGAGTTTACATTGGGATTTGTGCATTGTAATCAACTTTTGGCTTTAGTTCAGTTTTGCATATTAGAGTTTTTTCCAGCATTGCATTTTTAGCTACAACAGATTTGTGTTTTATTCATAAGTCAAAAAACAAAAAAAATATTGTTCTGGGTATTCTCTTATTCTCATTGTCTGGTCAAGGCGTCACTTTCCTCCAGTTTGCAGGTTTTTTTGAGATAGCTGTGATTTTTTAAAGGCAGATCGCCCTTTCTTGAAGGCCGTACCATCTGCTGGTGCATTAGAATCTATGCATAAATAACACATGGCATTTTGATCTGTTTTTAGTGTTCTATCCTAAGCATCATCATTCCTAGGGAATATTACATTTTGTTTCAAGTTAGTTGGATGAGTTATGAGGGAGATATGAGCATATGAGTAAATTCATAGGTTGCTGGTTTTAATTTAAAGGCGAATGAGCTTCATTTTGTAAACTGGCAGAAGTACTGGCAGTAATTCTCAATCTTGTTCAATTCTGATTTGTAATGCTCAACTCTACTTCCAGTATTTGCTTTTGTATTTACTTTACCTCCGCCCTATGGTAGCTACTTTCCCATTCCGGGATAGAAAGCACATTCTGGGTCTTGAGTACTTTCAGCATTACAGTTACTTCTTTCAAACATTGTAATTTGTAATACTCCGCCATATGGTCGCCTCAACTCCATATTGGATTGGGTAGCACATACTTGGTGTCGAGTTCTCTTTCAGTACTTAGTGTAGAAGACCCTCTGACCATATGCTTGCCATCATCGGCGCCATTCTTGGTTAGAGTTATTGCATAAGCATTTTGATTAAGATCCTCTGATCAATGCCCACACCTTGCCCACATCGGGATCCTGGTGTACATTCTGGTTAGAGTTGCTTCAGCAACGTTTTGGTTTAGCTGCTAACCTTAACGGGTGCATTGGTTTGTAATTTGTAATCTAAAAAAACAAAAAAAATTTAGCTCAGAATATTTCACTCTCCCCTATCTTGGGTGACCAAAATGCCAAACATATCATTTCACATGTTTTTCCTTTAGAGAGGCCTACCCTTGGATATCCTTCCGTCCAAGTGGAAATGACCTTAAGTGGTAACAAGCTAAAGCCAAGCTCTACCTAACCACTATAAATAAATTGTGCTTGAGGCGAAAGCTTCATGCAACGAGTGCTGATTAATTATACTGACATCCAACCTCCCTCAAAACCCTCCAAAGTGCAACCCTTGAAGGATGGGAGACTCCATAATGGAGAGTGGTGGTCTTGCATGTATAAGCACTCAAACAGTTGCCCTTACTATATAACCATTGTTTTAGTAGCCCAAAATCCCTCTATTTGTTGGCACAGAAGGTGGGACCTTTGAAGCCACCCTAATTCTCGTGGTTCTTAGTAGAGATAGCAAGGACAATCCTAAGGTTCAGTGGGGGGACGAGTCTTGGAAAACCTGGAACTTGGTATGCGTGAGAAGTGAGTGCCATGGAGGAGAGCCGGTGCTACCAAGTTCCTAAAGCTATCTGCTTTGAATATGCATGGCTAGGGGATCCAACAAATATTGCCCTTACCATCCTAGGATTTGTACCTATTTTTTAATCAAAAAAGTCAAAAAAATCTAGAAAAGATCAAAAAATCATGAAAATATTCTTTGTTTTTGTTGTGTCTTACTTGCCATAATTAAAAAATTCAGATAAAAAAGATTAGCCAAGAAACCAAAAACACCAAAAAATGTGCCAAAAATATTGCAAAATCATTGAAAAACACAGAGCTGTGCATTTGTCCCGTAGAGCTGCGCATACATTTCGACCTACTACACATATTCTGACCTGCTACGCATTTGTTCTCTATTCTTGCGCTTGTGTTATTTGCTAGATCTGCGCATAGACTTCGACCTACTGTGCTTTTATCCTCTATTTTGACACATTTGTTGCTGCGCATCTATGAGAGTGAGCATTTCCTGGTCTTTTGAGAGAATTTTTTTAACATTTCTAAGTACCCATTTCGGCCTTGTTCCAGTTTCAGAGATTAGATTTACTATGTAGTCACTTCTCCCATCCGTTTCCATAGCGTACCCTCCTTTTCGTCAGTCGTCTCATCCACCTTTTTACCAAATATTCCCATAATCAAGTCAAGGTATCCAAAATCATGTTAGTACAAGGCCTTTTTCAGATCATTTCGGATTCAAGTAACCCTAATAAGTCTCCACTATCAAGGATCAATCGTCCTTCTTTCTCTGAACTTCACTAGTGGTCTTGTTGTAACACTAGTCTCTACATAGTAAATGGGTATCAACTATCCTTACTTGTGGCTGTCGTCTTGTGTCGACCAACTTACTTGGAATCATTGATCAAAAGAAACCCTTGTTCGAATCTCATCACCGCAAGTATCCTCTTTACAACAACCTACACCAGCGCCTTACCAAAATCTCTAAATTCACCCCACTCCTTTCCACATCGCCTTGCATGGTCTTAAATAGATCCCAAACTCAAAAACAACTTGAAATGGCTGGAACATCTAACAGAATTGTATCCCCTCACGACAATGATGAGGAAATTTCTTGTGAGGACTTACAAGGAGCCCTCCAAGACCGTAAGTTTCAACGCATGATGGACAAAGTGCTCAACAAAGACCCTCAAAAGTACTTTCTTCAACTTGCAACCCAAGGACTTACCCTCCCCCCATAACTTTGATCTTAAAAAACTGAGAGAGACCGTAGCAGAAGAAACTCTTGAGAACCGCACTAGTGAAGATAGAACCACCGACCTAGATAAAGAGAAAAAAGCCACAGACTCAAGCACACATATGGAAATATTGACGAAACAAGTTGAGGTTCTAACACAGAAGTTGGAGGATCTCGAAATGGGGACATCCACTAAACATTATTCCTTGGAGGACATATCACCGTACCCCATTGACAAGAACTTAAAAATGATCCCCTTTCCCTTTAGATTTGAAGTACCAAAATTCAACAAGTATAGAGGAAAAGGAGACCCAAGAGATCATATTAGCGAATTTAGCACCGCGTGTCTAGAAGTAGCTCACAATAACACCTTCTTAATGAGACTATTCCCTAGATCTCTAGGTGGACAAGCCATGGAATGGTTCTCACGACTTCCCCTGGGTGTCAAAACTTTTGATGAGTTAGTAAACAAGTTTGTCACACACTTCTCATATAACATTGAACACGAAGTTTCCATGCTTGACCTTTGCAATTCAAAGCAAAAGAGTGGTTAATCCTTCACCGCTTGCTTACAAAGGTGGAGACAACTTGTGAGCAAATGCTCATATCATGTGCCTAAGAAACAAATGATGGAGATGTTTTTCCACAACCTTAACCACGATCTAAGCTACCAAATCCAAATTCAATGCCCTACCTTATTTACGAAATTGATTGAGATGGGATTATTTGTCGAAAAAGCTATGATCACTAAGGGGCAAATAAAGTTGTTCAAAGACACCCCAACTTGAACTACACCACGGATCGAAGTTTTGGACAAAGAACAAAAATATCGTCAATGATGGAGTAGTTGATGCCAAAGTAGTGGTTCCTAAACAACAACAACCAATCTTTACTTTGCAAGGAGCATTAAACAATGCTACGCCAAACAAACCTTCATCTAGCGCACCAAGATAATGGTACAACTCCACACCTAGACAAAAATTCACACCATTGGGAGAGTCACAGGAGTCCGCGTTGAGAAAGGTTTTGGAAAACAATGAGATCACTCTTCCCGCCACAAGCAATTATGAACCTCAAGTCAAACCTCCTTGGTGGAAAGAGACCGATTTTTGTGAATATCATAGGGGAATAGGCCATAAGACTAATGACTGTATTCGTCTGAAAAATGTCATTCAAGACCTACTTGACCAAAATCGTGTAGGCACAAAAGACCATAACTCTAATGAGTCACATGTGGCATACAAGGATCCACTCTTTAATCATGATAGGCCTTATCATAACAACAACAACAACAACAATAACTAGTAGAACCAAAATAATAGGAACAACAATGCTAACTATGCGAACGTGTCATTCGATTATACCATTAATTGCCTATCCGAGCACACCCCACAAATCAATGTGGTCACAATCAACCAACATGCAGAACCCAACAAAAATAATTGCAACATCACAACCCGCAGTGGTAAGGTCACATTGTACACACTTCCTCCAAGGTTGTCACCTTCCCCATCTATCTCCCATACATATAGTGTCATTGACCAACTTCGAAAAAACCCTGCCCATATATCCATCTTAGAGTAGTTGCGTCTATCTCCCTCTCACAAGGAGATCCATAGTAAAGCCCTCGTGGAAACAATTGTGCCCACAAACTTGGCCCAAGAGAACTTTCAAACCATGGTAGGTCATCTAACCTCCTTTAACACCCTATCATTTACCTAACAAGATGACCTATCAGTATCTCAGCCCCATAACACACCCTTGCATATCATAGCCTTCATTCATAAACATCATATCAAAAGAGTTCTCATTGATGGAGGAGCAGGTTTAAATATTTGCATGCTCAAGCTAGTCCTTACATTGGGGTTCTCAAAAAATGCAATGGATCCAAGGAGAAAGATCACTATCAAGGCCTATGATGAAGAAGAAAGGACTACTAAAGGAACAGTGATGTTACCCATACAAATTGGACCAGTGGTGAAGGATGTTGCTTTCCAAGTCCTCGATAGGGAGCTAGCCTATAATATCCTCCTAGGAAGACCTTGGATTCATGCCATGAAAGTTGTGCCTTCTACCTACCACCAATGTATCAAATTCCCTCACAACGACCAAGAGATCACCATCCAAAGTGATCCTAATCCCTTTCAGCATTATCACTCTATCTGCTCAAAGCCAGATTGTATCATCCCCAATAATAGAGCCTCCACATCCCCTATGTCATAGTAGGATCCTACCTCTCAAGCTTCCACATTGCAGCCCAAAGAGCAAAAAGTCAAAATCAAAGAAACAGGAGTAGGGGAATACTCTATCAAGCACACCTTCAACTTAGCCAAGATGCCTTTATCTCCAAAGACCTTTGGGCAACCTAAGTACATTCCAAAAGCACCCTATCCAAAACCATCCACTACTCCTGAATCTCCTACAACACCCTTTGTCAAATGGGGCACCCTATCAGATGAAAGTGAGGAAGGAGATGTCTTGCAATGGCTCTACACAGAAGAAGATAACACACCACGAGAACCACCTAAGCTCCCAACAGAAATCTATGGGTGTGGTGAGTCTATCCTACATAGAATGGGTTGTGAAGGACAAGGTCCCATTGGCCTATTATCAGAGCAATTGACTATCCCAAGTGGATATCCAACATAGTGCCAGTATCAAAACTTGATGGCAGAGTCAGACTGTGCAATGATTTCCAAGATCATAACAAAGCTTGTCGCAAAGATGATTTCCCATTACCCAACGTTGATATCATCGTCAACTTGACAGCAAGACACACTCTGCTTTCTCTTATGGATGGCTTCTCTGGGTATAACCAAATTAGGATAGCACCAGAGGATCAACATAAGACATCATTCACTTGCTCATGGAGCACCTTCTATTGAAATGTCATGCCATTTGGGTTAAAGAATGCAGGGGCAACATATCAACGTGCCATGACCACTACCTTCCATGATATGATGCACATCACAATGGAGGACTATGTAGATGACATCCTTGCTAAGTCACTAACAAGAGAATCCCATCTAGATGTAGTAGAGGTCTTTCAGTGACTGGAACACTTCAAAGTCAGATTGAATCCGAAGAAGTGTGTGTTTGGGGTAACCTCTGACAAACTCTTGGGGTTCATTGTATCAACAAATGGGATCGAAGTGGATCCTACCAAGGTCAAAACTATCATGGAAAGGCCACTGCCAAAGAACATCACTCAATTGTGGTCTCTACAAGGCAAGTTATAGGCAATCCGTAGATTCATCTCACAACTAGCAGACAAGTGTCAACCTTTCACTCACCTACTACATAAAAACATACCATTTAGATGGGATGAAAAGTGTGAGGAAGGATTTCGCAAGCTATAGGAATACCTCATGAATCCACCTATTCTGATGCCACCTATCCAAGGTAAACCACTGTATCTATATGTATCTGCTACACCAACAGCTCTCAGCTCTTAGCACAATAGGATAATGAAGGCAAAGAAAGGGATATCTACTATATCAGTCGCACATTGGTGGGCTATGAACTGCAATATTCTCAAATAGAAAGATCATGTCTTGCTGTGTTTTTGCTTCCCAAAAATTATGCCATTACATGCTAGCACATTCAATCAAGCTTATTGCAAAGATAGATCCACTCAAGTACCTATTAAGCAAAGCAGCTCTAATAGGCCACCTAGCCAAGTGGGTAATGTTGTTAAGTGAATATGACATTGAGTATGTAGAAAGAAAGGCTATGGAAGGATAGATCATTGCCGATTAGTTGGCAAAAGCACCATTGCAGGATACCACACCAATGACATTCAAGTTTCCAAATGAATCCATTTTTAGTATCACAACACATTCATGGAAGCTCTACTTTGATCGATCCTATACAAACCATGGATCGGGGGCATGAATCTTGCTAGTCACTCCTCAAGGTGATACCATACCTAAATCTTATCGTCTGCTCTTCGCATGCACAAACAATATAGTAGAGTATGAGGCCTTGGTCATTGGTCTCAAAATGGCAGCAGAATGGAAAGTAAAGGAGCTACATGTCTATGGCAACTCCCAATTGGTAATCAACCAAGTCAATGATGACTATCAGACCAAAGATGACAAGTTAATACCATACAAGCGTATGGTAGATGAATTTAAAGGGTACTTTGTGATCATCTCCTTTGAGCAGATACCTCGCATTGAAAACAAAGCAGCAGATGCCATGGCAACCATTGCCTCAGTCCTCAAGATACTAGAAAATGAATCACGATATGAATTCCTAGTGGAGTCAATTATGAAACTAGCTTATGATCTCCTTGAAACACACTCCGTTTGCCTCTTAGTCAGATCTAATGGGAAGTTTGGCGAATGAAGGTTCGACGTTGATTGGTAGACAAGTCGTGTGGTAGGGTGTTATCCTTGAGGTAAGTGTAAATCTTACCATACAAGGGACACCATTATTGCTGACACCCTATATCGACGAGGTCTAGATGGTACTTTACTCTGATGTTTAGAACGTGAAGAATCTCAAACCTCCTTACAAGACGTGCACGAAGGAATTTGTGGAACACACTCTAGTGGTCATTCTTTAGCTAAGAAACTTATGCGTTTGGGATACTATTGGTTGAACATGGAAACTAATTCATATCATTATGTGAAGAAATTCAAGTAGTGCCAGATACATGGTAACCTCATCCATGCACCAGCGCAGGAGCTACGACCTTTAACGACACCTTGGCCCTTTTGTCAGTGGGGACTTGACCTTGTGGGCAAAATCCACCCTCCATCATCCAACGACCACAAATTCATAATAGCCGCCACTGAATACTTTACTAAGTGGATTGAAGTTGTTCCACTCACCAATGTCACAGGCAAACAAATTGTCTCCTTCATCCTTAATTACCTCATTTTCAGATACAAAATTCCCTCATCCATAGTCACGGATAATGGAAGACCTTTCAAGAACCAAGATGTCCAAGAGCTTTGTGACAACTTCAAAATCTAACACCGTTTCTCCACACCTTACTATCTGTTGTGACCAAATCACACATCACCCTATTGGGAATAGGGACCCCTTTTTACTTTTTGAATGCTAGTGCTCTGTATGAAGTTTGCATGATGAAGTCAGAAGTGTTTGAGTCTTAGAGCCCCTTGATGAGTTGATTCTGGTCCTGTAGATCCTGAAAATTGGCTAAAGTTAGAAATCTAGGCGTGGGTTCACTATAAGAAGCTTAGGCGCATTTTCTCACTAGCAGAGACCTATCCCGACACCTTAAGTGGATGAGGCTCAGATGGGCGCCTAAAGGAACAAAACTAGTTTCAAATACCCCATTAGATTGCGCCTTGATCGAAGCTGCTTGAAGACTACAAGGAATGAAAATTGAATAAGGAAAGAACAAAAGACAGTTTGGGTGCCCTTCATGCTTCTAATCACCTCCTTCTGGCACTCAATTTAGAGAAAGCGCTCAGTGACACCTATTCCACCATGAAAGTGTGCCTATCAATGAAATAAGTTTGAAATCCTAAGTGTGAGTGCCTTGACTTGAGGAGGTCTAAGTCACTTGACTTGATGTTGTTTCGATCCAAGATTGAAGAGAATCATCTATCTATAGTTAGGTGCATTTTTCTAGTAGCATGAACCTAAATGAGTGCCTAAGGAACAAAAATCTCACCTTGGCGCCTTGATCTAAGATAAAGGCTATGAACCTTCACGAGCGCCTAGAAAACAAAGGATTACTTTAGGATGTGTTTTGGTCACTCCAAGTCTTTAAAATTGCAAGAACAAACATCCAAGACCCTTAGGCGCATTTCCTTATCTTTCTTACCTTACTTTGGCGCCTTAACATGAAAGAAGGTTCCATTCATGCCAAATCCATCACAAATTACGCCTTGAAGAAGTGAGTCTGGAAGTTTTGGCGCCCTCCATGGGAAGACATTTCAAGTTGCGCCTAGGTGAATGTTTTTGCGCCTAGGTGAATGTTTAGCACCTTGAAAGTGATGCTTTAGCACCTAAGGAGAAGGCATGTATGCAAAGTGTGCCTTAATGGATGAAGATGGCGCCTTGGTATGGTTTAAGGGTGAAGGTGCTCATTACATGTCGGAGGATTATAAGAATTGAGCCTAAGAATGATCCAAGTTTCCCAAGGATATAGACTACCTTCTTTGGCGCAATGAGTTGAGGGTAAGTTATCACTAAATGGGCACCTAGAGACAAGAGGGTTTTAGCGCCTTCATGAAAATTTTAGTGACTCTGGCGCTTAGAGAAGAAATTTGCAAAAGCCAAAGTCTTGAAAGGTTTCCTTAGTTTGAGTCATCAACAACCGGCGCCTAATTTGGAATAAATATTATTCAAACAAAGTTATCACTACATGAGCGCCTAAAGGAGAAGAACACTTAATGTTGAGAGCATCTAAGAGTTGAAATATAATATTTAGACCAAAGGCACCACTTTACACTTAGAGGATCTTCAAATTGCGCCTTTGGGAGGTCAAATGAGTTGGCGCCTTGAAGGAATATAAAGGTAAGATAAGTGCCTTAACATAAAGATATTGTTCTTGTTGCTTGTAGAGGCTAAGCGAACTAGGCATCACTTATCATTGCTGTGGCTTGATAAATGTGCTCAAGACTCCTTGGATAAGCAAATAAATGACTACTTGATTTAAGGCGCATTCCCTTAAGGGTTAGGTGTTTGGGTTTTCATGACTAGCGCCTTGGGATGAAGTAAACTAGGCGCTCCAATGACACTACCTTGACTCTGAAGTTTGCCAAGCAGGACAACCACTATTTGAGCGCCTATGATGAGATTATTTAGAGCATTAGGACTTAAGGAAGTTAATTCTAGGTGCTATTTCTTTGTGAAAACATAATTTTGGGCGCTCTTCATCTGATGTATTACCTTTTGGCGCCTTGGTGAAATTTTGAATTTTAAAGAAACTTTATTAAATGCTTAAATAGGTCGACTTCCTATAACTGCCAGCATTTAATTTGGTAAAATCACTATATAAGGAGAGCGCTACCTTATCATTTCCATAATTCACATTGCAAATCCTAAAAGGAGCAGCGAAATTCACCCAAGAAGCAGCGAAATTCACCCAAGGAGCAGCGAATTTCATAAGAAGAACAGTGAATTTGCAAGGAAAAAGCAGATTTTAGTAATAGATCTATATTTTAGGGGGCTGGTTCTGCCATTTTGATACTGATTTTCCAGAAATTTATATTTTTAGAAACCAGAAATTGAAATAAGGTATGTTTTCATCACTTGTCATTGCATAAATTTGGCTTTTATCTATTTCATTTTGCAAATTTATCATGATTTTATCATTTAAAAAATCAGGTTCTTAGTGGTAAAACCTATTATTTCAAGACACTCATTCAAGTCTAGTCTTGTAGGTAAATGGGAATGACAGCTAAAGAGAGGCAAGTCTTGATCAAGATGGATGCTAAGTCCAACATACCTGAATCCAAGCTTGAAACGCAGTGGAAGAACGTGGGAGACACCAACATGGGACATGTCAACCTGGAGGAGGTGAAAGACTTCTTGCTCGCCATCATAAGGAATGAAGACATTAAAGCCATAGCGAAAAGTGGGATTGTACAAGTAGCCTGCTTCCCACCTACCTTGCCAAGCACTGAGTTAGTGTTGGAATGTGTTCAGCACTATGATAAAGAGAAAAGACAAATTATAGCCAAGGATGGAACTGTTCTCACCTACTTGCAAAGGGAAGCCATTCAAGAAATCTTCAACATCCCAAAAGGGAAGGGAGTCTTCATATGCCCTACAACTGCTCAAATGACTTTCGAAGGCAACTCCAAGATCTACATGCAAGAAATCAGGAAGAAATGGATGACTGATTCATCAATGAAGATATACAACTCTGAAGATCCAAGGTATCACAAGGCTGACTTCAAGCAAGAGATAAGTTACCTAATCATATTCCTGAATCGAGTAATAGGTAGGCCTCAATCATCTACTTTTGAAGGATGGATGTATACTTATTTTGATCATGTGTTTACAAAGAACAAGATGGTTGATTGGGCTAGCCTTATAAGCCATTGCCTTGATGATCAGTTTGAGAATTTTGATGAAATGAAGTCTTTCTTCATGACTTCATACCTTGTTTATATCCTGGCAAGAAATGTAGTCTACAAAGGATTGACAACTAAAGGACAAGTAGGTACAAAGCTGGGACAGATTCTCTCACATCAGTGTTATCCTCAACTCCATTTGAAAAACATTAATCACTATAAAAGGTTCAATGATGCTTTTGCCATGTTCATAGTGAGAAAGTTGAGAGGTGAACTGCATAGAAGATTAATAGGGGCCGCTAGGAACTTCATCAAGCAATATGGAAGGTATTATATCCAGTATGAAAAGTTCACATATATCAGGATTCAAGGTTTTACATCTTTTCCATATAGACTGCCCAGATATCCTTCAAATAGGATGGTGTTGCTAGAGGTTTCAAGACAGTTGTTAGAGTTTCATAAGATGCAGAAAGCAAGAAAGAAAGCAGGAGTTCAGTTTCCTCTCCAGCTTGGTAGATATTACTCTTGTCCATCACTTCAGGTAGCTGAGCATTTGGAAGTTGAACTTCAAGCATATTATCTGCATCCGCATGATTCAAGGAGAGAAAACTTTGATCCACATGGAGCCATTAAACAATCATATTCTTCCTACAAGCATATTGAACAACTGGAAGATCATTGGGCTAATGTTATAGATGATGATGATATCAGGATGCAAAAATGTTCAAGGTTGAGGTGGGATTTAGTAAGAGCTACCAAGGTACTAAGGATTCCTGATCAATTAGAAGGTGAAAGAGCTCTTTTGGGTGATGAATACAATAAGATCCGGAATTTGCCTTATGATGTCAACTGGGCTGATAGAGAAAAGGTTGACGATGAAGGGTTGATAAGGCCTATCATTGCTATCACTGAAGAGTAAATCAAGGAGCAAGTACAAGCATTGCTTGATGAGGGAAAGAAACTCACCTATACTAAAATGGGAGAAGTGGATCAGCAAGAACAACACAATGCACTTAGTAAAGATTCACAAAGCAGAGAAAATGAAAGAGATTCAGGTCCAGTGAAGAAAAAAAAACAACTCGAAACTGTACAAGGAGAATCCAGTAAGAAGAAGAAAAGGATAAGTATTGAAACTGCTTCTTCTAGACAACCAAATGACACTCCATTAAATCAAGATATGGTGGTACATGTCAAAAATGTAGCTCTAGAAGCCACAGTTGAAGTACCTTCGAGTCCACATGACATTGAGATCATTGATGAAGCTAATACTGAAGATAAGGATGGAACTGAAGAAGAATCATCTCAAGTACTAGGAAAACAAATGCAGCAACAAGATCTTTCATCACTGCCAGAGTGGTTACAGGAAAGAATCAGAGAGAATTATGAAGTTGAGAAGTATCCTCCTCTTCCAGTTGATGAGTTACTTCTAGACATGTCTAAAGAGAAACCAAAGAAGAAGGCCACTATCCTTTCAAAAATCACTAAAGATGAAACAGGTGTAAGAAAAGTTCATGTAGCAGTTCCAAGGTTTGAGAAGAATATAGAAGATGTAACACCTAATGATTATGACATCAATACAATCAATCTGGGTCCTTTAACTGGAATGCAAAGAAGAAGAGCTTCAGGATTCAATTGATAATGCTCGAGCTGTTATAAGACAAGAGACTAAAGGAAGAATCAAAGATGAGCAAAGGTGCCAAGCTTTAGATCAGTACATTCAGCATTTAGTTCATTCCATTCATCAACAGGAAAGAATTGCTACCCCTCCGTCTCTTCTTCCTCCTGCAACAGTTGAACACCTAGAGGAGTTGAAGTCTTCATCTCACAGGATGAGAGATTGGATGAAAAGATTGAAGGAGGCTACATATAAACATCTGGAAGATATCATGCAAGTGTATGACAACATTGCTAATCTTAAAGAAAGGTACTTGCATTGATGACAGTTTGTGCTGAATTTAAAGACATCAAAGAACATTACTTGCCACACTTGAAGAGCTTAATGGAGACATCAGTTGATGAGTTGATACATGCTGAAGTGATTGAAGAAGGTAAGACATATGACTTCTCTTCTTGGTATTATGGCTTTCGCATCAAGGGACAATTACTGGATAAGATAGAAATAGATATGTCAAGAGTCAAAAGTGTACTTCAAAGGATTCAGGATGGAATACATGCCTCTTTGATGAAGATCTGTAATCCATTTGGGGAGATGACTCTTGATAACATGAAAGAACAAGTTCAAGCTTTCTATTTTCAAGAAGATGATGTTACTGATGAAAGGCTTGATAGTATTTTTTCACTTGCTGTCCACCTTGGTGACAACAAAGCAAGGATAATTGATTGGGAAAAGACACTTGGCCTCTATTCAGATGATGTACTGGAAGCTGAAGGAACCATTCAAATGTGCCAAGTGTACCTTTGGATGATGTTAAGCAGATAGTGTCTAGGTTCATTGAATGCCAAGCTTCTAGTGATGGATATTCACATGGAGATTCTTCATAAGCTGATGACATGTCATTCCTATCTTTTTGGGAGGCGTGCCTTTGTTCCCTCTTTCATAGCTTCTTTCATTTAATAAAGATAGCCTCTTTCATTTAATAAAATAAGAGTTTGTTATAACTACTTGTGATGTGGCATGATCTGGTCCGTTGGTTTGGCCGATCGATCTTGACCCTTCATTCATTTTGAGGTCTACAAAAGGACTCTTGTTGCTCTCATTTGGAAGGTTGAAAACTCTGGAATTGTTGCAAAAGGCTCTTTGAAATAATATAAGATTCATTGCTTTGGTGACTCTATATATGTTTCGAAGTGTTGCATGGTTTGGATTTTCAAGCGAATATTAAGTTAGATTAAGTTTTCTTTAAGTTTATGTTAGTTGGTGGAAGGTTTCTTTATTGTCTAGTGGTGAAATCTATAAGTTCACACCATTTGTAGTTTGTGGCTTGCAAATTGTAGTGCATGGTTAGTATGAACAAAACTGAATTTCAATTTGATCTTTATGTTTGTTGAATTCTTCATGAGCATAAGTGATTTAAACATCTTGTAAAACCCTAGAAGATTGCATCAATCTTGTGTAGTTGTCTGTCTTGGCGAAGCAAAATCTGGTTTGATTTTACCTGAGCAATAATTATCCTTACATCTAGGATTAGATTAGTGTTCTAAACCTTACATCTTTTGTTCTTTTTATCCATTCAGTTAGAGTTAGGGCCAAGAACCTCATTGCCAAATCATACACCATAAGTTGTAGTACTTAGATATTCTAGCGTTTGCCTTCGTAATCATTGAATCAACAGCTTGTTCGAACAATTACGTAAGTCCCTTTGTGTTTACCAGCAAAATCATACTTAGTCACTGAGCTATCTCTTACAAAACTATAAGAAAGGAACCTTGGAGTCATCTTGTTTGATCACTTCGTTCAGCATTCGAGAGGCTTTGCTCAAGAGGGAGTTAGATACTTTGTATTTCACTCTAATTGTTGACTTGTCCAAAAACAAACATCAACACTATCCACAAGGCAACGGCCAAGCAGAGGCATCCAACAAAACAATCTTGAAAATCCTCAAGAAAATAGTCAACGATACCAACCGTGATTGGCACATACAACTAAATCCTGCTCTGTGGGCCTATCAAACCATCATACGCACTCCCACAAGTCCTAACCCATATGCACTTGTCTATGGATCTGAAGTCATTTTGCCCATCCAGGTCGAGTTACCATCTTTAAGGGTGTCCTTAAAAGGTCTTATCACTGATGAAAACTACAAAGTTTCCAGACTGCAAGAGTTAGAGATGTTGGAAGAGAAGAGACAAAATGCTTTCAATCATATCAAAGCCTACCAACTGAGAATGTCATGAAGCTACAATCACAGGGTCTGCCCAAGGGTCTTCAATGTTGGTGATCTAGTACTCAAGGAAAAACCCCGCAATCAGCAGGATCAGGAAAAGAAAGGTAAGTTTGAACTCAATTGGCTTGGTCCTTATGTAATCATTGTTGCCTATGGATTAGGAGTGTATCAGTAAGCAACATCAGAAGGTGAGCTGTTTGATGACCCAATCAATAGTATGCATCTTCGCCCATTCTATACCTGAGAGAACCCCAATGTAAGGGGGCAAAATATCAAAAAAAATAAAATAAACAAATAGCAAAAAAATAAAAAAAATGAGAAACAGAAAAGAAGACAAAATAAAGCGTTGCAATAAAAGCAAAGTAGTGAAAACATGGCAAACAGACGCTCTCTGCGATGTGAACCGCTCGCTCCATCTTTGGGAAACCATTGCCTTCTATCAATTTCTCCTACCATCATCCCTCATCCGATCCATATCTATTTCACAATAAGATTCTAACGATTACCTATTATGGATTGATACTCTATCTCTTTTTATTGCCTTATTAACTAAGGCTTTTTCCAGTATTCTATCCACAGTGTCAGCCTATCTTAGCGTCTGTCATCAGTATCTTAGGTTCATACCCCAAACTACACTACCTCTGCGTCGTCACGTAGGCAAGGCCATTATCAATGCGCCCTCAAGGCTTCCCGTCCCTCTTGTTTCTTGTCGTCTATCATTTAGTCCATCCACATCCACACTATCTTTCCTCACCTAGGTCTTAGGTCTGCATGGTTTGAGTCCCAAACTACGTTGCCTTTGCATCATCACGTAGGTAAGGCCATTATCAATGAGCCCCCAAGGCACTAGGTCAGTCCCTTAGGGTCCATTTCACCAATAAGGATTGTGGGGACTTTCACCAGACACAAGCAAGTGCAAGAAAAACCCGCCTTCAAATAGAAATTTTGACGCAAAACATCAACCTATCCAAAGCAAAGAAAAAACAAGAGCAAAATGATCCAAATGATTCTATCTAAATTATGGCAAGAAAGATACATCTAATGCAAGAATGTTTGTGTTTGTGATTAGGTTAAGTTACAGCATCTTGATTTTTGTTATCATGTCTTTCTATGCTACTCAAGGATGCCAAAAGCTAGAGATGCTATGATGGGGGCATGATTATTTTCTTTGTTTGTTACTTGTGGGGTTATCTTTAGTAATTTGAAGCCGAACATGATCAACTCAATGATCACCGAGGACATCAGAGGTCTAACATGAAAGGGGGCAATCCTTGTCTGTTGATACACAAGAAATACTCAGGTCATCTCGGTTCAATTATACCTAGATGCTTGTATTGACTTGCCAAATCAAAATCCATGTAAGTGATACTCAGGTCATCTCGGTTCAATTATACCTAGATGCTTGTATTATCTTATGTAACATTTAGAAAACATAAAAGTACCAAAAAAAATTGTCCAATGATGAAACAAGCATTTCAAAATACTTGCAATATCAAGATGGTAAAAATTAGATCCATTCGCATCCAAAAAGCATCCACACAAGCATCCATATACCATCAATAAAAATTATGTACAGAGTATCAATGTTTGCAAATAAAAAGCTTGTGATCCTTCCATCAGTCAGTCTCTTGTCTATCATTGTGTCATTTCTGTGTTGATTGAGTACATTTGGATATAACAAAAACATGGCATAATTTGCATATCATAACACATAAGATAGTCATTTAACATGATTAAATCATTTGCATACATAATAGTGCATTAGGTCATCTATATACATTTGCATCAAACATAACCTAATATCAATAGAAAAACCATTAAATATAGACAAATACATATAAATCATCTCATAACACCGCATAATCATATAGATAACATTCACATTTACATATTAGATCAGCAAAAATCATCTAAGTTTGCAGTAGATCATCATCATATTAGAGTCCTAGAATCATATCTCATAAAGCATCATAATGTAGAATCATAAACTGCATAATCATATAGATAACATTCCCATTTGCATATTAGGTGCATACATGAAATCATCTAAGTCTGCATTAGATCATATTGACATCAACAGTAATGTGCATACAACAAAAAACATCAGATAGCATCATATAGACATAATAAACGTGTGCATCACATGTGTAAAGATACAATGCATCCATGATAAAGTCGCATAAACCACTACATGTAGACCATCAATAACTGCATCATCATATATAAATATAACATAAGTATGTCCAAATGTACAATATATCAAGTGTCTATCATCCATGAGTCAGAATCATATAAAGTGTATACATCACAAAAATAATGATACATGTCTCGATAACTATACAAAATGATACCAATATATACATATCAAGCCATCCATGAGCCATCAAAAGTGTGTATATGTAAGCAAAATGTCGGTACAAGTGTAATGGCTAGCCCTACTGCCGTGGGACACTACTCCCAGCACTGCCCTCTTTGCCTCCACCTCTACTAACCCCAGACTAATGTGGACCCATAGCAGATGCTGCAGACCGTTAACCCCTTGCCCTCTTAGATGTGCCTACTACAGACTGGCTCCTGTAGTTGGGTGCCCGCTGATCTACTGGTACAGTCCCGTGAGATAGACCCCTGTAGTCTTGAGTCTAAGCCTGTGCTCTAGCAAGCTCACCCTGAATCCGCGCAAGCTGCACCTAAGCTTGTTGCACCTGTGTAACTAAAAATGAGGTGGCTCCATCAGTACCCAATGCAGCTAGAGCTGAATCTCTCTCCATCATAAGAGCCTGCACCCTCACCAATGTTGTCTCGCGCTGTAGTGAGACTGGATATAATCCCTATGTTTGCCTCCCTCCGGGACTCTACCGCCCTAAGTTGTGCCTTGAGTTGTCTGACCTAACCCCGCAACATGGTAATGACCTACTACTATAGGTCAGGATGGGCGGGAACCTATGGAACATGCTGCTAGGGCACCTACTGTGCCTATACCTATCCCTGTACCTGCTATGGTGTAGTCAGCTATTGAACTACCTGCTGCTATCCCACTTGTGGTGTAGCCTATTGTTGTGCTGCCTGCTACTGGGAAGATCCCTCCCCAGCTCTCCTCCTCTTTCTCTGTCTACCTCCATCCCCACCATCCCCTCCTCTGCCTCCATCACCTCCGTCATCTCCATCTCCTCATCCTCCTCTACCCCTCCTCCATCTCCTCCTCCTCCTGCCTCCACTATCCTCATCATCTGAATCCACCTCCTCCAGGAGAGGAGCTAACTCTCCAGGTCCTGAGTACCTTAGGAATGGGTGGGCTACAAACCACTCCTCATAGTTAGGGGTCATCCTATCATCCACTACCTCTGGCCAAGCCTGATAGGGTATCTGAAGGAAGTCTGCTCTAGCCTCCTCATAGGAAGCAACTGGGCCCCATCTCAACTGCTCTATGTGTGTCTTGGCAAACTGTGCCTGCCCCTGTGGCTGACCCTGTACCCTCTCAAACTGTATCTATACCCGGTTCACTATCCACCTCTCCAAAATGTGACGTGTTCGCCAAATCAACCACTGAGTTTGAAAGAAATACAGGAGCTCATCATCCTCGTCATCCTATGGCTCACAATCTATGTAAGGATGCCAGATAACTGAATCCACATTATCCAAGACATGTCTCCAATACTCAAGCTTTCCCGACTTATGCTAAGAAATAACACCTGTGTAACCATAGGAGTACAACTCCCCTCGCTACCTAGAAAACATGCAAATGGGCTGAGTAATGGCTATATTCTCCTATAACTAGAACTGTAACAGAGAGATGCCTATAGACAAACTAGCACCTCTGTTGTAGACCACCTGATGCATATCATGGTACAAGTGAGCCAAAACACATACACCCCATGCAAAGTGAGTGCCATCTATGATCATCCTCTCTAGAGTCCTACCCCAACCAATGGGGAACCCATGCGACCTCCTATCAAGGCATACCACACCCCCGATCAACCCTGCCACTATCCATGGGAAGTAGCCATAGTAGTCATGTATATCCTACCATGAGATCACTTGACCCTCTAGCTCCAGATCATCAAAGACATGCCTACACTCTGCTAGTCTAGCATCACGCTAAGACTTATACTCCATGAGCTTGCCCTGGATCGGTAAGTACAAGATCCTGTAGACATCCTCTAAGGTAATGGCCATCTCACTAGTCGGAAGATGGAACGTCCCATCCTCGCTATGGAAATGCTCCACCACAGCAGTTAGGAAACTGAGGTTCACACGAACCTTGGGCATAAAGAAAACGTAGTCCAAAGCCATCACACTGAGTGCCTCCCGATCCATCTCAGTGAGCATATACTACTGCAACATAAGTAAGGGAAACTGCTCCAGCGACATGAGTACATCACGAATGTCCTCCTGCAATCAAGCAAAGCAATGCGTCAACCAAACCAGTATCAACTGCAAAAAAGCTCATCCTATCAAACTATCCTATCAATTACTTAACATATCATATTTATCAAAGCAAGCATATAATCTCTTGACTAGATTCCAGCAATCTCAGAGATCACTTATCGATTGTCGCATCGATCAAGATGCCAATTGAATCAATTTTCCTAAGTAAACTAACTATCTAAAACAAATACATAGAATCAGAAGGTAAATGCGCCATTTCACAGCAATGCGCCACTTTTTACAGATGCATCGCATCATTGAGCAAATGCGCAGTTTCATAATATATGCACAAATTTATATGCATGCATAGCAAGACATCATAGAAGCACAATTTCATAACGAATGCATCGTTTCTTAACATATGTAAGGATCCAACTCATCTTAACCAAATAATACTAAACTCTGAATTCAAAAACACCGAGGAAATAAAATTTTTGATCTAACAGATGCATGAAATGCATATTCATGAAATTTTACTATTATTTCCAAGAATTGCTCAATGCATGAGACAATCATGAATTTAGTTTTCTAAAGTCATCAAGTTCTAAAGGATCACCAATTTTAAATTTAGTGAAGAGAGAAAGTACATTATGAGAAAAGGTACATTATGCAAGATAACCTATAAGAACAATGGATCACACATACCTTAAGTTCTTCATTGCATCATGCATTCATTTCTCACAGCTTGCTTTTCCTCCAGCAATTGTATCCTTATCATCTACACAAAACTAACTAGCCAATCTCTTGTTAACACGTCTCAGAAATCACTACATAGAAACTCTAAAGGAACACCCTACATCCAAGGGACCTGAGTACTGGGGGCATCCTTCGCCATCCAGACTACCTACATACCCTGTATCCATGGGATCAAGGTCTGCTTCCTTCAGATGTGACTACATGAGGAATGCGAATATGTAGTTCTGTTTTGCACTATGTTTGATGTAACTGTGAGCAGGTACCCAACCCTTTCTAGGGTTATTCCCTACCCCAAATAGTTCTTCGTCAGCTGCCACCCACTCAATGAAACAGGGATAGAAGTTAGTCCACTACCACAAACACCTAAAGGGGTGTTTGTCAATTAGTCCTAGTGTGGAGGAATTCCTATCAGGTGTCTCCCCATTAAATCTAGTTTACTTCCTCAAGACAAATTAGGTAATTTCATGACTAAGTTCGTTCCCGATTCCCTAGTGCTTTCTGATCACTAAGATTTGCGAAGATGAGGTGAGAGCATATGGAAGATAGGATTTCTGATTCGGACTAGTTGCCCTATCTGTCGTTTTAAATGTCATCTCCGATTTTAGACTCGCATGTCAATAAGCCTCATTTTTTGTTAGTCACTTGAAGGGTTTTCTAAATGGGCATCATGGTAATTATCATGCCACTATTTCAATAGACTCATCATTTCTTTTTAGTTAACTTTCTTAATAAGATATCTGAGGAGATTTTCCCTTCCTGTGGATTTAACTTCGACATGTCCCTTATTACTCCCCGACAATTTAGAGGGACGATGCCCAGATGTCATTGTTGCAGCTATGTTAGATGCGAGGTACTTGACTTAACGTGACGACATTACCCATAAACGTTACACAGAGGTACTGTAAAAACTAAACACTGTGATTGGTTTTAGGTTTGGACGTTTATTTATAAAGTTTACCTATCTAGTAGAAAAGAAAAACTTAAACAATCACAATTAAAGAAATTGACAAAGGAAGGATGCATAATGCAAGTAAAGTACAGTAAAGATGCTTAATCATTTTGCTTATACGTAAGGAATAGTATTTAAGAAGTTAATCAATTTCATCAATTCATAATTATGTGTAACATAACTAGAAAGATATTCTATCAGTATTGTATGTAATGATTCAGTCCTAGGAAAACAAGGAAATCTTGATAACTTAATTTATCATACACCAATAACAATTTCTTACATGATCATTACAAACTTACTTTTAATTAAACCCAATAAGGACTTAATACAAGTTGTAGGATGAGGCAAAATCACAATAAGTGGTTCACTTAAAACTTCTTAACCTCCATTGTTACTAGGAAACTCCATTATTGGAGCATGGACCACATCCCCGTCCCCCTACCCATAATTTATAGTGACTACATTTAAATATAACATAGCCATCTCCTGTTCATTTACTCATATACCCTATGTTGATTTGTGTCCCCATCCCTGTACTGGTACCCATACCCCTGCATGTCCTTGTAATTATGTCAGTAATTATTGCAATGCCTCTAATGCAAAACAGAATAGCACCTTCATGTAAAACAACAAAACAATAACCTCCACAAGCTAGGCATGGCACCTTTATGTAGCATCATGGGATTCCAATTTTTCTCTATGGTTTAGGCTATCTTTGCTTTCTATGAGGTTCTTAATCTATAAAAAGAAAACATCTGTGCTCTTCTCCTACCATATGGAGGTTGATCCAAGTGATTTGTTTTAGGGCATGCATGCATGCCTCTGTGTGTGTATGTGTTGGTGTGTGCATACAAAATATATCCCCTTCTCAAAAAGCTACAACTGGGAAACCACAATCAAGATCTTCCACTAAGTGATGATAATCTCCTACTTTGCTAGTCAAACCCCTTCTTTAAAACATAGATAATGATTTGTTGTTGAAAATTCTACATTCTTGGAAACTTGAGATTATATTCTAACTTGAAAAGGTTTATCACAATCTTGGAAAATCATAGTTCAGATTTTAAGTACACAATTATCCATTACAATACTAAAGTAATTGATGTAGAGAAGCTCTACTTCTTCGAGAATATCCAAATTACCATGAACTTCTAATATTTATTTATCTATTGTGAATTGTTTAGAATGCTAGTAGTAATTAATACCTGGAAGCTCTATCTTTGAGAACATCCAAATTCTAATAAACGTATATTAATATTTCTTTATCTATGATGAGATTTCTTAACAAGGTGTTCAATGTGTTGACTAATTACTTTTCTAACAAATTTAGTGCTTCCTTTTTATTGTATGAGACATAAATCCCCATAAATGCCATGTGATGTTTGATGTTATAAGAGCCTGGCATTTCATGAGAAACTAAAACTTCTCCAAAAAATATTCATACCCTAAATCAACTCTAGAATGTTTCCAAGCAGATATACAGAAGTGAAGATGGATTCTACTGGTTACTACATCTAAAACTCTAACAATACAAATACTTAAATCAATCTTCAACATTGATATGTAAGTAGCCATAAATCAATGGATGATGCACCTACATATATAAGGCATGAGAATTGACAAGTGATTTACAAGAACAAGAAAACCAAGCATTTCGGCAGACCCAATACATTTATGGGAAGATCTCAGTGTTTTGAGAGAATCCAAAACTTTCCCAAAGAGGATTCCTAACCTAATCGAATTCCAGGATGTTTCCTGGCAGCTATAAGGGGGTGAAGGTGGATTTTTCTGTCTACTGCAACCAAGGCCCTAACTACATAAATTCTAAAAATTGCAATGTAGAATTGACTAGAACATGAAATTAGTTACTCTTCTACTTGTCTTCACAAACGACAATACTTAAGAAGAATGAATGTTACTAAAAGCAGAGAATTAGCGTGCTATAAATGAAGGAAATTCACAATAAAACTCAATTATTTATTACATGCTTGATCTCTTGGCACCCGTGATGGGCATTGAAGCAGACATGATGCAATAGAAACATTTTAAGTAAATGCAATTGGCAGACATAAAGCCAAATTCCACGACCCTCACCAGTGTCCTCCATGCTTGCACCAAAATGGGAGCTTTTGATAGGGTATAGACATCCATTAGAATATAATGGTAGGTTGATTTTTATTAGATATTATAGTTGGAAAAGATCTAGTAGACAAATATGCAAAATGTGGAAATACAGACAAGGCAAGCGAACTATTTGACAAAATGCCTGAGAGGTGTCATTTGATGAAATACAATGATTGTAGGATATGCACAAAATAGATTGGCTTAAAAAACCTTTAAGCAGGTGTAATTGACAGGTGTAAGGTCACATTCCATGACCTTTGCCAACGTCCTCCCTGCCTGAGCTAAAATGACATCATTGAATAGGGTAGGGACATCCATCAAATAAAAAGGGAAGGGGAATATTTTTTAGATATTATAGGTGGAAATGCACTTGTAGACATGTATGTCAAACATGGAAACATAGACAAGGCACATGAACTGTTTAACAAAATGCCTCAAGGTATTGCGGTCTTTGGATTGCAATGGTTGCAGGTGAGACACAAAATGGATTTGTTGAAAAGGATTTAGAAACTTTCAAGCATCAGGAATTAGCAGGCATAAAGCTAGATTCCATGACCTTTAATGGCATCCCTCCCCCCACCTAAATCAAATGGGAGCTTAGGCACAGGTTACAGACATTCATTAAGAATAATGGAAGAGGAATTTTTGTCAGATGCTGCAGCTGCAAGTGACCTGGTGGATGTATGTGCAAGATGAGGAAGCATAGAGAACACATGACAACTATTTGATAGAATACCTCAAGGAGATGCCCTCTCATGTAATGCAATGATTGCAGGAATTGCATAAAATGGACTTGCTGAACAGGCTTTAGAAACTCTCTAGCATATGTGACCGGCAAATGTAAAGACAAATTCCAGAGCCTTTGGAAGCGTCCTTCCTACCTGCACGTGCGACAACTTTGCTTGTGTTCTAGGTGTATGCAACCATGCAGGTTTAGTGGATGCGAGCTGTACATACTTCAATTATATGAGTAACCCTTATTGCATTACAACTACTGTTTATTGTTATGTGTGTCATGGTTGACCACCTTCATAGTGCTGGCTATCTTCAGGACACCCTTAACTTTATCATTTCGATGAGTGATGATTGTGTGGACATGATTTCTTGGTGCCTATAGATCACAGTGAATCTAGGCTAAGGAGTATTTACAGTGACCCCACTCTTTTATTTGGATCCAAAAGAAATGCATGACTTACACTCTTCTCATGAACGTCTTTGCAGAAGTGGGTGGGTATAGTGAGGTCTACTAATAAGGAGATTGATGACAGATAGAGGAATTAAAAAGATCCCTGGATGTAGTTGGATTTAAGGCCTTAAACAGATACACGCCTTTAGGTAGGAGACAAATCGCAATCATAGTCAAAGGAGATCCATGCGAAGTTGGGGAAATTGGCAAGGAAGATGGAGGCGGCAGGGTACGTTCCAGATTCAAGACATTTACTAATGTCATGGAAGAGGAGGAGAAAGAATTATAACTCTTCCAGACATGGTGAAAAGTTAGACAATTGCATTTGGTCTGTTAAACCAGAATGCATCTAACCGTAATTATAGGTTATGCACAAACAGATTTGTATGCAAAAAGGAAGATGGCTACGTAGGGAAAAAGAGAAGGCCTACAAAGTGTGGAAGTATAGAGGAGCACATGAACTATTTGACAGACTGCCTCAGAGAAGCATGTCACAGTAGGGGAACAACCCCCTCTCCACTCATAAAACAAATAAAATTATGAAATTTAATCCTATAAAGAATAAAATCTCTTTTACATAAATCTAAACTAATTAAATTATGCAAACAACATACAAAATTTTAACTAAATTTTATAAATTCATAAAACAATGTTCATAAATTTCTAAAAGAGAAAGGAAGAATTAACTCACAAAACATTCGAGCTATCCAGCCAAAACTGCCTCCAATTGCCTTCCCTTTGATTTCTCCATCATATTTATAGAAAACTCAACCCTTGTCTAGAACCTCATTTTCCAAACACATGTTGGAAAATCTGAAAGACTTTGGAGTCAAGTCTAGGCACATGGTGGAAGATTGTGTCAAGTGTTCTCAATTAATGTCCCTTTCCAATTTTTCCAATTTGCCATTAATTTCTTTGTGGAAAATAATTTCCCATGTGTTTCTTCAGAAGTTGCCTTAGAAGAGGTTGTTTCTAGAAATGTACTCCTTAAATTTATTTATTTATTCATTTAAAATTTTAAATTATGTCAAATAAAAAAATCATTTGTTTTCAAATTAAGTAGTATATTTAGTGATAGAGGACTTATTAGGTTGTGACAAGGTATGCGCAGTTTCCCATAGTAAATGCGCAGAAAACATAAATGCGCTGATTCATATCATAAATGTGCCACACTGGAACAAAAGCGCGGTTTCACATGGCATAGCGCCGAATCATGAAATGGTCCATTCATTTAGGTAATTTTTCCCTAGCATTTATTAACCTAACAAATGACGCTAGGCAAGTTTTGTCGAACTACATACCAGTGGTCCTACCTTGGTTGGCCACTCGAACTGTCGAACGTGCTCAAAACAATGCTCCTTGAGAGGAATGTCCATAGCTATATTGACTGCTCTAGCTCCTGTGCTCTCCTAAGCTCTGAGTGACCAATCAACAAAAGACAAATGTGCAAATGACTAAAGCTTGTGGACCCAGCTCCTATATATAGCAAGTGAATCCTAACTGACTGTGTGGCGATAATGACTACTTCCCAAGCCTTTTTCCTCCCGTTTTTCTTCACCCTAACCTATTTTTTCACCTTCTTTATCGTGAGATTGTCCATCTCACGCTACCAAACCTTTTCTTCTTGTCCAATCTCCCGAAGGGGCATCCTACCATCGTTAAACTTGTACCAGGGGAAAACTAAGGCATGTATCGTTATCAGAAAAAACTATTCTTTGAAACAACGTGATAAAACACATTGCATCAAAGAGGAGCAAAATGTATACACCTAAAAATGACATGACTCTATCTAAATAAATATTTATAATATTTATTTTATCTAAATTCCTTTATAAATAATTAAACAAACAAATTTATTTATTTGATTCATATTCTTCTACAATTAAATAATTCTACATTATTTAATTAAATCCCTAAATTCTTCATATTCTTCCAACAATTAAAGAAAATCATTTATTTAATAACAATCCTCCAAGTTCTTCTAAATTAAAAATACCAATTATTTAATTGTTTCTTCCAATAATATCTTCTCTATATTTAAATAAATCAAAACATTTATTTAGATTATCTATGTCCTCTTAAAAATGGATTAACACTAAAATTAATCCATGCAAATCCATGTGTAAACTTAATTAAATATTTTAATATTTAATTAGTTGTTCTCACCCTCATGCAATATTTATCCTCCAATTATAATCAGTTAACTCTTCTATCAATTCACTTAGCTAATTAATCTATTTCTGTTAATTGATTAATCTCTTTAGTTAACTCATTCTTCTATTTTATCAATTCCTCTCATGCAAAATAGACTACGACACTTGTCCTCTTCCTATTTGTGCACATCTCTCAAATCTTCTCAACCGTTGATTGTCTTAAATTCTTTCTATACCGTTGATCTTCTCTCTCTTAAGTCTATAAGTACAACCCCTATTCCTCCATTTCAATCATCCAAGCTTTTAGTAAACTTACTCTATAGAATTCACAGTGCGCCTTTGACACCAACTCTATTCCATAGCTTGCGATCACCCTTTTATTGTATTGAAGCTCCTCTTCATTACAAGAAGTATCATAGCCATATCTTCATTGTCATCTTGAAGAACAAAGTAAGGATGTGTGCTTTCTGAGGGCTTCATTCATAACAAAAGATCAATTGAGATTAGGTGACCAATGGAAGCTACGAAGTAACAAGGTTTGTTGACGTATTGTTCTTTGTTTTCATTCTTGTTTATTTCCATTTCTATTGAGTTATTTGGATTGCTTTGATATTATTGATAATCATTCCAATTTTCCGATAACACTTACAATTTATCATAGTACAATGTTAGTTGATCATACTGCCATGGCTATACTTAAACATCATCCACTTCAATGGTCAAATAGTCAATAGCAGTTTTACACCTCATCCATAACAAAAAAATGCTAAATATTTGTCCTATTTTTATTCATCAAAATTGACTTTTGACTACTTAAGTGGGTGATGTTTAAAAACCAACTTCTTTAAAAGCCAACGTATTTACCACATTCATCAAGCTGCATTAACAGGTGACCAATTTAATATGAATCCAAGATCCAATTGTTTTTGAACCTAGTTATTCTTGTAATAAGTAGCTCATCTTCCTACCAGACCACAACCCAAGTGACCATGCCCATAATAATATTTTTAATTATGGGTTTATTGGAATTTTATGAGAATGTTGAGTTTTTAAGTTCAACTAAGTACAAACTTTTGTTACTGTATGGTCAGTTTTAGAGCTCACTAGTATTTTGATTTGTTCATTTTTGTATACTCTAGTACCCAGTCAAGGCAATGGGCAGTGTGATCATTAGCAACAATTTCGTTTAGGAAAAAAGTTGGCTAAATGAGTACACCCAGGGATTCACTCGTTGCAACATTTAATAACAAATACGCACCATTGGAAACCCAAATCTTTGTTTTAATGGCCTGGCACTAAAATAGATTTCATCATTGCAAACATTAAAACCTTATAATCCGAAGCATTGACCCAATCTATGAATCCTCAAAATTATCCAACCCCCTTTGAGTGCCAAAAACCTAAAATACCAATTTTCTACAAATTTCCTCTAATGGGAAAAATTCAATTTCACCCTAACAAATCAAGACAATCCAAGCTTCAGGGTTTATCTCAGCAATTTACAGGAAAAAACATATGCTCTCTGGAAATATAAATTTGTTAATTTGATGTCAATAGACTAAACGGCTTCCAGAAATTTGGTGAACTAAGAAACCTCCGTCTACAGAATTTCGCTTTAACAAATAAATTAAATTTAGGCCTCTGCTATAGAAGCGCCAGAAAACATCCACGAAATAGGCTGCAATCAAGTCCAGATTTTTAAAAAATTGTGGTGAAATGTTACACATATCCAGTCCCATATAACTAGATACATACAAGGGTTTCATTAAATTTTAAGGTCATGAATTTTATGATGGAGATTTGCAGAGTGTGGTATAACTGGTAGGATTATAATTGATTATGAGGAAGCATAGACAACAAATGTAAATAATTGTAAGTCTCAAATGATATTATACAGGATTGTGGTTCCTGTTACCTAGATTTCACTACTAGCTCAATCAGGTAGAGCTTTCCAGTTTTAAAAGAGAAAAAGGTACAGATATTTTTGTTGTGTTCAAACCAAGCACATTTGATACAAAAAAGAAGACAAATAGACTACAATGTGACGAAGTTCAAGCAACAAGTTGTTTCAGGTTTGCAGAGGTCAAACTATACGGTATGAACAGCCGTTATATGAGCACAGAGTAATATGACCGTTTGACCGGTTGCGAAATTATAAATTGTAAAACATTTACTAAGGTGGTGCAATTATAAGCCTCTTAGTTAAATGTTATTTAATGCAGAAAAGGTGTCATTATGGTATTTTTAATGCTGCAAAAGATGATGACATATGCCAGGAGCACTAAATGATATTTTATCATATTTTTTTAAAGTGCCTTTATGATAGTGGAGCTAGTGGAGTTGGTGGAAGTTGATCTTTTTTGAGTGGAGCACTAAATGATATTTTATCATATTTTTAAAGTGCCTTTATGATAGTGGAGCTAGTGGAGTTGGTGGAAGTTGATCTTTTTTGAGTGGAGCACTAAATGATATTTTATCATATTTTTAAAGTGCCTTTATGATAGTGGAGCTAGTGGAGTTGGTGGAAGTTGATCTTTTTTGAGTGGAGCATGAGCTGTTTATAGCTGTTTGAGCTGTATATATTCCTCTTCCTTGTTCAGTTTTGGAGAGGTTTTGGCTGTTCACAGCTCTACATATTGTAATTTTATGAGTTCTTTTACAGAAGTGAAGAGTCTTGTAACCCATGTTCAGAGATATATAGCATTGTAACACCTCTTTGGCAGTAATAAGCAGTCTAGACCTTCCCATTTTCTCCTGATATTGTGTGTCCTTGTGTTAGTGCAGGTCTTTGTGATGTTTCTTTGTCCTTGGATTTGTATTGCACGTTGGAGCCTTTATGCAGGGGTTACATAATATTTTGCAGGTTGTGAGCTGTGCAAGGGATAATAATCAGTCTCTGGGTAGTGAGAAACTCTATTTCTCCTTAACAGGACTATTGTTGTTTAGCCTCCTCACAAAGTGATCATGCAAAGATTGTGATTTGTTGGGTTGTGTAGAGGATCTTGATTATTACTAGTTCTATAGTGTGTCATTTTTTGTGTATTTGTTGATGATCGTTTGGTGTATCACCTTAGACAGTAGGTTTCTTTTTATGCAAGCCTTCTTACCCTTTTCTCTACAAAGTCCTAGTCTAAGTAGTTTAGGTGGAGTACCAAGAGGAAGCCGGCCTTCTCCGGAGGTTCTTTCCAACACAGGCCACCCACAGACCTAGGAAAGATCCCATGTTTCTCCAGATTGCCCAGTTTCACAACTCGGCGAGGGTGCAAATATGAGAGACAACAGTTTTTGGCATGCCCGGTGGGACTGTGAAGTCCATTTTACACATTTTGTTATTGCTATTTGGTGTGTACAACAATAGATTTAGCGTTTTAGAGGTATTTTGTTTACACATCTGGCGACTCTGGCGACTCTAGCAAGATCATCTACTGGTTTCAGCAGTTCAAGTGCTGGTATGTTTCAAATTTTAATCAAGAAAATATACGCTATTCTGATTTTCTAGTTTTTTGAGTAATAGGCATGTCTATGTTTCATGGGAATATGCCTTATCACCCTCCATTTCATGAGAATGATGCTTATGCCCCTTATTATCAGCCCTCCCAAGCAGAATATGCTGCCGATTTTGTCCCGAATAACCCATTAACGACAGCTTATCAGCATAGTCCTCATGCTTACCACCCTCCCACCCCTGCTCAGCTTTCCTAGAAACCTATCCACACCTATAGCCATTTGCAGGAAGCTCATTTTGCCCAAGACTAGCTTAACTACCCCCTGAATCAACCTCAAGGTGTTCACATCAGTATCAGGGAGATAGCTTTAAACTTGCAAAGGGAATTTGACGCTGTCACAGCAGAGCAGGAGTATAGTATGTAGCAGGAAGAGCTCGCCTATCAAGCTCATATTCATAAGAGAGAGGTGGAGGCACAAATGTATAAGGAGGAATGTTTGAGTAGACAGATTGCTGCTAGGGAAGAGAAAATGAGGCAATTAATAGCTCAGGTTAGACAGCCTAAGGTCCAAAGCCCTTCTCCTCTTCCTAATCTTGTGCGAATCCACACTATAGGTCAAGCTGAGCCTACCAAGGAACCTTTTCTAAAGTTTGAAATTCCAAGTTTCAGGCAGCCTTCTAAATTTAACTTCCAAGTTGGAAAGGGCCATCTTTTTCACCCTATGGAGACCCTCCACCAAATACCCAAGCAGAACCATGCCCTAGCATCCAGCTAGCAGCAGAAGAGCACAAGAGTGTTTTGTTGGCTCCTTTTCAAAAGTTGGAAACTCACTTAGCTGTTTATTTTCCGAATCCATTCTTTGAAGAAGAGGTTTCCGAGTTCAGAATACCAAGCTTCAAGCAAGGTGAGTCTCCTAAATATCCTAAATTGGATATTCCAAGTTTTAGAGGGTCTCATCCATGGAAAGAACCTATAGAACAGCCTGTATGTCTGCAAGAGACCAAGCCAATTCCTCAGTTTTCCTTGTCGGATCAGCCTTCCTGTCCTACTATCCGCCTTTGTCTAGGTGGACCTATTGTCTATCAAGATAGTTGGTTTGGTGGACAACAGAATGAGTTTCTTGAGAAAATAGAAGAACCTGTTGTTCATGAACCTATATGTGTTAAATAAGAGGAACATGATCAGTCAGGGCAGTAGGTAGAGGAGCTTAAAAAAGGTATCAAAATCAATGATTTCATGTTTTTACTTGATGAGCTCCCTTCTTTTATCGAGCTGAATGAACAGGAGACGGTTAGACAATCTGATGAGTTGCTGACAGAAGACAATCAAGTCTTGGAGCAGCTGAAAGATGAAAATGAACATGAGAAAAAGATGGTTTATGAGCAGAATGACAAAGCTCATCTAGATTTAATGCAAATTCATGCGTTAGATGAGGATATGTTTTCAGGGATCATTGAGGTTTTTTGTTCTAACATCAATGATAGGCTAGTATTTGATGAACCAGCAGCAGATAATCAGCCTATGCAGATCAAAGAGGCAGGCATTCCTCCATCTCATTCATGTGAAACAATTCTTCCACATCAGATTGAGTTTGAGATGGAAGGTGAAATAGCAACTTGGGAGGAAGGAAATTTTACACTGCAAAGGAGACATTCCAATCAGCAAGATGAGGAATTAGCAATACATGAGCTAGAAGCCAGCAAAGAGAAAGTGGCATTCATCAGTTCGAATGGATGTCCTATCAGATATCTTGCTTAAGTCAAGCCAAACAAGGTGTTATCAGTCATGTTTGCACCTGAGGAGAAGATTGAAACCGAGGAACAGCTTGTTCGATTTGCCTATATGCCTCAGAACAGCAGCAAGCATGATCAGATTTATGAGGTAGGTGGGCTTGTTTTCCTTCTCCAAAGCTCATTTCAGCAATTGATAATGCTTTTGTCAATTATTCACCTCCTGAAGGCTGTTTCTGAGTATGTGAGAAATTGTAAGTTGTTGAGAATGGGTAGCTATTTCAAAGAATCAGTGAATGGTCATATTTGAGTAGCGCCTCTGCTGATTAGATGTAGGCTGGGTTAAGTTTTAGTTGTTGAATAAGTGCTGCTGCACACTAGATTAGTGGTAGTTTTCATTTCCCTAAGTGTGTTTCTACACAGGTTAGTCAGTTTTTCCTAGGTCTGGTTGTGCAAGGTTTGAAACTACTACCATGTATTACAGTTGTATATAATAGACAACCATCATATGAAACAATGAATACATTTACTCACTATTACACATCACGCCTATCTCCCTCATAGAGCTGTCATAAATTGCAACAGTTTGCTAAGGAGGTGTTCCCGTTGGTTATCCCCTCTAGCTCATCAAGTAGATGCATATCCTCAGTAACAGTGTTTTATTCACCATCACTGACCATACCCATGCACTTAATGATTTAGAAGAGTTGATAGTCTGAGGTTAGTTGCAGAAAGAAAGGAAGTGTTCAAGTTTTGTCCAGCATGTATGACTCTATGCCCAATGGATATACTTCAGGCAACTGGTCTGATGTTTAGCAGGCAAACATATAGCAGATGTCGCCAAAAATGTTACCTAGATTTCACTACTAGCTCAATCAGGTTGAGCTTTCCAGTTTTAAAAGAGAAAAAGGTACAGATATTTCTGTTGTGTTCAAACCAAGCACATTTGATACAAAAAAAAGACAAATAGACTACAATGTGACGAAGTTCAAGCAGCAAGTTGTTTCAGGTTTGCAGAGGTCAAACTATAAGGTATGAACAGCCGTAATATGAGCACAGAGTAATATGACCGTTTGACCGGTTGCGAAATTATAAATTGTAAAACATTTACTAAGGTGGTGCAATTATAAGTCTCTTAGTTAAATGTTATTTAATGCAAAAAAGGTGTCATTATGGTATTTTTAATGCTGCAAAAGATGATGACATATGTCGGGAGCACTAAATGATATTTTATCATATTTTTTTAAAGTGCCTTTATGATAGTGGAGCTAGTGGAGTTGGTGGAAGTTGACCTTTTTTGAGTGGAGCACTAAATGATATTTTATCATATTTTTAAAGTGCCTTTATGATAGTGGAGCTAGTGGAGTTGGTGGAAGTTGATCTTTTTGAGTGGAGCACTAAATGATATTTTATCATATTTTTAAAGTGCCTTTATGATAGTGGAGCTAGTGGAGTTGGTGGAAGTTGATCTTTTTTGAGTGGAGCATGAGCTGTTTACAGCTGTTTGAGCTGTATATATTCCTCTTCCTTGTTCAGTTTTGGAGAGGTTCTGGCTGTTCACAGCTCTGCATATTGTAATTTTATGAGTTCTTTTGCAGAAGAGAAGAGTCTTGTAACCCATGTTCAGGGATATGCAGCATTGTAACACCTCTTTGGCAGTAATAAGCAGTCTAGACCTTCCCATTTTCTCCTGATATTGTGTGTCCTTGTGTTAGTGCAGGTCTTTGTGATGTTTCTTTGTCCTTGGATTTGTATTGCACGTTGGAGCCTTTATGCAGGGGTTACATAATATTTTGTAGGTTGTGAGCTGTGCAAGGGATAATAATCAGTCTCTGGGTAGTGAGAAACTCTATTTCTCCTTAACATGACTGTTGTTGTTTAGCCTCCTTACAAAGTGATCATGCAAAGATTGTGATTTGTTGGGTTGTGTAGAGGATCCTGATTATTACTGGTTCTATAGTGTGTCGTTTTCTGTGTATTTGCTGATGATCATTTGGTGTATCACCTTAGATAGTAGGTTTCTTTTTATGCAAGCCTTCTTACCCTTTTCTCTGCAAAGTCTTAGTCTAGGTAGTTTAGGTGGAGTACCAAGAGGAAGCCGGCCTTCTCCGGAGGTTCTTTCCAACACAGGCCACCCACAGACCTAGGAAAGATCCCATGTTTCTCCAGATTGCCCAGTTTCACAACTCGGTGAGGGTGCAAATCTGAGAGCTAACAGTTCCCAAAACCAATCCCCATGAAAAACTGCCTTAGATATTCAATTTTGCCCTAAGAGAGGCAACAATCGAGCATCCTAACAATTTAATTTAAGGGAGCACATTCAATAAGCCGATGTATATCTGAAAAAGATTATCAAAAACCTTACAGCATTACACAGCCGTGGCGAAAACGCCAAAAACTAGAGCCAAATCTTGAAAATTTTCCTCATAATTGCTGACAATGTCAAAGAATAATGGCTTAAAACTTCAAACCCTCACCTTGTCTCCCATACAATTCCTCTACCGACCTAACCAAGTTCAATGTTTCGCCATGTAGGCCGCTTTGTACTAAAAACCAGTGCACGCCCTGACTCCTGCAATGGGTGCAACTTACGAGTGCAAAGCAAAGGTTTATCTCTCTTGCTGTGGAAAGGAGAAATGTTTACAGGCATTGAGAGAAGCTTGCCAACTACTTGGCTACTTTCAAATTGTAAACCATGGAATCTCACCTGATCTTCTCCTCAAAGCAGATCAGGCATATGCCAGGAAATGTTCAACCTTCCCAGAGAGACGAATAGAAAATATGTCTCTTCTAATCCTTTAGATTTACGTGAGGCAAAATGAAAATGCATGTTGAGGGAGGGAAATAAAATAGAAAAAGTATTTTTTTTTAATATTGTCTTAATTTAAGACAATTTCAAAATTAAAATATATTGTCTTAAAACAACCCTTTATGTAGTAGTGAATTAGAGTCGAGAAACATTTGAAGAGATTCCAGAGACAATGAGAGATACATGCGAGAGTGAAAGCATAGGTACTGTGCTACAGATTGATCATGGTGGATATAATAATTTAACAAGCAAATTCAATCTGTCATGGATGTCAGACAGGTACTATGCTAGAGGTGCACCAGGATTAGTTTCAACACCTCACAAGTGTGAAAACAAGAGCGATGGATGTGGACTTTACCCAACCTTATGCAGATGCTATTTTGGTTGTGATAGTTCCTGTCAAGATGCTGAATTCAAATCCTTGGGCTTTCTTGTAGTTGAAGTGTGGTTTATAACTGATTGCATTCTTTCTTGCTATTGGAGCTATTATGTGGTTTTTGGAAAACAAATTAAACCTGGACTTCCAAGGGGAACCACTGAAACAACTTGTTACCATCCTTTTGTTCTCCATCCCAACAATATTTTTAATCTCTAAAGGAAAATTGTGAGCGGCCTTGCATGGATGATTTTGGTGATATGGCTTTTTGTAGTCTTAATCATCAGTTCAAGTTAAAGGCAAAATTGACCTCATTTCCTATAGTGCAACTTTATCTGCTCCTCATATGCATACTTACTGTCTTGATTATCTTTTGGATCACCTAAAGCCAGGCATGTCCATACTTGATGATGGCTCTTGTTGTGGGTACTTATCAGTTGTTTTTGCTTTGATGGTATTCTTTGACTCTGCCTTTGGTTGTAGCTTCTAAGAGAACGCATTGGAGAAAATAGAAGAACTGTAGGAGTCAAACACATTCCTCAGCTTGTAAAAAGGTCAATTGATTCAATAAAGAAGGGACATGCTGCTCATATGTTAGAGAAAGGGGCACTCACCATTCATGTGGTGGATGGGAAAAAGGGGTTTCTAGATGAGGCACCCTATGATGACATACATGTAGGTGCAACAGCTGCAGAACTACCAATAAACACACAAAACTTTAGAAGCTAGCCTTTTCAGCCATCAAGGAACAAACAGGAATCGATAAGTGTGATTTGGAAATGCTTCAAGACGTTCGGTATAGTCTTTAGCAAAAGCAAAGACAAATAGTCAGTTATCTATGATGCGCTACATAAAGGAAGCTCCTCTTATTTCTTTCACAGGTGCAGAGGTTAAATGGGTACCAGTCAAGTTAGCTCTTAGCAGTGTAGAAGGCCCTTTGCTTGAAAATGTATCTTGCAGTTATGAGGCATCATTAACAGTTGTTTATTTTTATCTACAACTATATTCTGAAGCTATCCATGATTGTTTGCAATGGAAATTTTCAAGTAACCAAGATGGAACTTCAGAAACATCTGACAGTCTGAATAATCAAGCTTCAAATCATGCAAACAGCCAAGCACAATCTAATAGAAATAACAAAGAACATTTGGCACCAAAGGTTCCATGTGTGAGTGATGCTCTTGGCAAAAGTAAGGCTGATTTTATAGAGGAATCCTATTGACAATGACATACAATTTAAAAGTAGAAGTCAACAGGCTGCAGCTGCAGCCAACCCTGCAAAGAACACCCTCAAATATGGATCAAAGTGCAATCAGAAGTCTGTCACCTATAAAACTTAATTCTATTGCAACATTGACAACCAAAGATGGGGGAATGCAGGGAAAGCTTTGGGGCAGTTCTTAGACAAATATCCAATCCCTGTACAACATAAATCTAGTGCAACTAACCAGGTGATGTATGATCAAGTTCACAATACAGAGGAATTCTCAAGTCAAACTATGTAAGGACCCGATTCCTTATTAACAAAATATTACTAACTCTAAATCGAAAATATTGAGGAAATAAAAATTTTGATCTAACAGGAAATGTGAAATTTTACTATTAATTCTAAGAAGTGCTTAATGCATGTTATAGATATGAGATGAATTTGAGTTTAGTTTTCTAAAATCATCAAGTCCTGAAAGATCACCAAATTTTAATCTAGTGAAGAGAGAAAGTACATTACATAAGAAGGTACATTAAGCATGTAACATATAAAAATAACTGATCACACATACCTTAAGTCCTTCGTTACATCTTGCGTTCGTTTTTGACAACTTGCTTTTCCTCATTCTTTTCGTCTGCACAAAGATTAGCTAGACAATCTCATGTTAACATGACTTAGAAATCATTACACAGAAAGTTATGATCATGATGTTAATTATAAAAGAACACCCTATATCTGAGGGACCTGAGTACTAGGGGCATCCTTTGCTGTCCAGACTGTCTACATACCTTATATCCATGGGATCAAGGCCCTCTTCGGATGCGATTGACACTAGAGTATGCGAATATGTAGTTATGTCTTGCACTATGTTTTATGTAACTGTGAGCGGATATGCAACCCTTTCTAGGGTGATTCCCTACCCCAGACAGTTCTTGGTCGGCTGCCACCCACTTAGGTGAAACAGGGATGGAATTAAATCCACTATCACGATCGCCTAAAATAGGTGATCGTTGTGCATCCCTAATGTTGAGGAATTCCTATCAGGTGTCTACCCGAGACATCAAGTTTACCTAAGGCAAGTCTATCTCCAAATACATGTACTATCTTACATCAAGGGTTTCCTAATAGATTTATTCATGATATCCCAAATCTTATTTGGGATAATACTTGCAAGATCAAAGTATACTTCAATACCCTAATGTCACATATAAAATCTAAGCACATAGGGAATACTCTATGATTTCTAAAATTCTATGAGCTATTGATAACAATTCTTTATTTAAATCATCATCTATATTTACGAACCTTGATACACTAAAAGACGTATAATCATAACTCTACTCATAGCATGCTTTATTACCAAATAAAAAACCCAATTCCATTATAATGTCAGAAGACCTCATAGTGATCAAAAGAAGCAAATTTCATTCACCTATTTAACCAACTCACATGTTCAAGGTAATTTCTGCTATTTTCTCAAAGGTGACACTAAGCGAAGACGATACACATATATTATTCTAAAAACTACTTAGTTATTGCATATAAAGTTATTTGTTGAAATGAATTACTATCATGGTACTCTTACTGTAGTTGTTTCTGTCTAGGTCCTTAATACTCCACAACCTACACTCAATGAATTAGTCATATGCATTCAAGTACATAAATAGAAATATCATGATACACAAGAATTCGCAACCCTGGAGTCATCCATCAAATAGATAACTAACCACTAGTGTCAGAGAGCATGCAATACAATGGTTGACCGATTAACATCTGAAGCCTAAAGCTAACCCATATCATGAAGTAATATGACATAGATGTATGACTAATCTCATAATGTGAATTTATGGTTTACGAAATTAGAAACTCACACACTAATGCTACTAAAGAATACATCAGGAAACTATAACTATTAACAATGTCTTCAATGATTTAAACAATTCACGTGACACTAAAGATCAATCTAATTTTGTATAAATTCACAATATCTGTTTACCCTGAGCCATTTATTTGATCTTAGAACATAACTAGGAAACCATGGTAAAAGTGATAGTACCGATTTGTGACACACAATCCAATGAACAAGTAAACTACAATGGTAACTTGAAGAAAAGAGTCATATAGCAACACACGCATTCTAATGGAACACTAGCACACCTAACCATGAAAGACTAACTTAAGGAATGAGGCTTGATTTGACTCAATCTCTTCAATCCTCGTTATTAGGAATAATTTAAAACCAATAATAAGAAGTATAGAATATTCATTCATTCTACAAGGCATAGAATTCATATGTCTCTTCTCATAAGATTCGATCCCATATCACTTCAAAATCGACTTAAGGAGTCACCACTAATGGCTCAAGAAATGCTCTTTACTACTTAATATTATGAAAACTTTTGTAATGCAAATATTTTAACAATTAAACTATTGCAAAATTCCACACCTCATTATGCATGCTTGTTGAAACTAAAGGTTAGGATTAAATAGTTAATGTTCTAAATAAAAGTTTCACCTAATGGAAATATGATTATCCTTAAACATGCTTATACTAACCCAATGAGTTTACATAGAATTTACTTTCTAATATATGGTTCGTACAATATAATTACAATATATCACTACCATAACAACATAATCATAGGCTTGGACATTTATGCAACATAGAATTTCCTCATTTACGTAACACAATATAGACCAATCATAGTTCATTAAACAATAGGTATTATGGATCAATCTCAGTCCCTTACTAAAACAAGGATATCCCTTCAAGCAAACCTATACTCAAGTTCTTCATTACAACTAGATGCATTGATAAAAGTCTTGTTATTAGACCATAGGTAGCTAAAGTTGATTCAATTAAAACTCATTGTAACGATTACAAGACACATAGAAAGACATGGTGGACATAGCCTATAACCAAAAGGCGAATATCCCAGTCTTGCTAAATGGTAGAACATTTAATTTGCACATTTGTTCGATATGGGTCCTCGGTTCCTTTCTAAAAGGAATAGACCAAATCTCAATTCCATATTGAAGCAAGTTATGTCTTCACCCTGGCACAATGCTACACTCAAGTTTTTCAAAAAATAAGGTGATCTAATCTCGGTTCCCTTATCAAACCAAGATTTGCTAAGGTTGTCTTATATGCATCACCAAGTCCAATAAAAGATTTAAAAGATTTAAAATAGCACTTGGATAGATTGGGGAAGGGAGCTCCAAAAACTCATTAATCAGCTTATAACGCACCCTAACAATCTAGCCTTAAACACATGGTAGTAATCTTGCATATAGTATTCTAGCAATCTATCTAGCCTTAAATGCATAGAATATGCAAGCAACCGAAGATAGCCCACATGTCATGTAAGTTCACAACACAAGATGGATTCTAAACATTCATACAACTTGCAGGTATATCGCAAATAACCCCTGCTAGACATGAATGCAATAGTCAAGACATGGACAAGGCATGACTAATCACAAGATGCCTTGTATAGACAGTAATTGGAAGCCTAGATAAGGCACGAACTGAGTGACAGATTGCCTCAAATGCATGTGTACTCATGGGCTGCCACGATTGCAAGATGTGGATAAAATGGTTCTTCTGAAATGGCTACAGGAATTTTCAAACAAAGTAATAGACAAAACGTCTCACACAAGTGGGATATCATGGACTACAAGATTGCACGATATGCATTGAAAAGATTTGTTGAAACAGTTTAGAAACTTCCAAGAAGTTGCAATGGCAATTGTAAAGCCACGCTCTAGAAACGTTGCTAGCATCCTACCTACCCGTCCCAAGATGGGAGCTTTGAAATAGAGTATGCATGTTCAACAGACATACTCATACGCAGAATTGGAACCATAGAAAAAACACGTTAACTGCAAGACAATAAAGTCCAAAAAAAGTTATCTTATGGGCTGCCACGATGGCAGGATAAGGACAAATGGATTTGTTGAACGGCTTGAGAAGTTTTCAAGCATAAGCTATTGGCAGATGTAAAGCCAAACTCCACAACGAGATAGCATTCTCCCAGCTCAAGCCAGAAACCATGAACACATGAGCTGCTGGACAAAACGTCTTAGCAAGGTAGCCTCATGGATTGCCACGATGGTAGTGAATTCACAAAATGGGTTGTTAACATGGTCTAAGAAATTTACAAACAGATGAAATCACAGATACAAAGCCAAGATCCACAATGTGCTAGCATCCACCCAACTCGGGCCATAATGGGAGCTCTGGAACATAGACAATGCGTGTGATCTGCTTGACAGAAATGCCTCAGGCGAATGTGGTCTCAAAGACTGCAATGATCGCAGTATAAGCACAAAATGGATTTGTTGATAAGGTATGAAAAACTTTCATGCAATTGCAATTGTTAGCTGTGAATCCAAATTCCACAGCCTTTGCCAGCGCCCTCCCTACCGGTGTCAAAATGGGTACCTTCGAACAGGGTATGGACATCTATCAAGCATAATGGGAGGGAAATTTTTGCCTAATATTATGGTTGAAAATGCACTGGTAGACATGTATGAAAAATGTGGAATTTCAGACAAGGCACGTGAACTGTTTGACGAAATGCCTGCAGGAAATATGGTCTCATAGCATACCATAAATTACAGGACATATATTAAAATGGGTTTGTTGAAAAATCCTTAAAAAATTTTAAGCAAATACAACTAGCGGGTGTTGCGCCCAAGTTCTCAACCTTGCCAGCATCCTCCCTGCGCAACCCCAAATGGGAGCTTGGAACCAGGTTAAGGACATCCATCAAACAAAAAGGGGATTTTTTGTTAGATGTAGTAGTTACAAGTGCCCTGGTAGACCTGTATGCAAAACGTGATAGACATGTATGCAGAATATGGACTCATAGACCAAAAAAAATGTGAACTGTTGACATAATTTCTCAAAGAAATGTGGTAATTCATGGAATGCCATGATTCATCAAAATGGGGGTATTGAAAATAGATTTAGAGTCTTACAAGAAAATAAAGAGGGCATGTGTAAAACTAAATTCCACAACCAATACCATCACCCTCCCTGCGTGGCTATGCATACGCCTCCTCTGCCGCCCTACCTCCATTATCCACTAGAAATTCCACAACAACTCTCCCGTCCCCTTATCTCCCAACTAATAAACACTAATTTATTCTTCTTCCCCTGTGGGTTTGCAAGGTGAGGCGCATTTATAGCCCATTCCCAGTGTAATGCAGGGTCTAACATGTGAAAAAAATCTATCCATGAGCTAGAAGATATGAAGAAGAAAAAAATTAATGGAGAAAGAAAGAGGAAGTTACATGGTTACAATTTTCTAAGATATTTTCTGCAGGGTACAACGTGGCTTGCAAGGAAGGGTCCTCTCCTATATTTAATTTTCTGATGAGAATTTCTTCCTTGTCCCTCATGCCACTCCATCATTGAATGGCATTTAATATGATTGATGGTTGTGACATACTCCCCCCCTAAAACTTTGCATCATCTCGATGCAAAATATCATTTACTTTAATTTTGTGAATTAAGGTGTCATAGATCAAACTTCTATCATGATAATGTAAATACGTATTATCATAACAATGCGAGTTTAAGAAATTACTTTAACCTTTCAAACCTAATTGAGCATATCCTTGCAGCTTGTCCTCTAGTTGGGAATGTTAATTACTCCAGCATACTTGTTCATTCAAATTTTCATGTGTTTAGGATAAACATTTGTAGAAGTTGTCAGACGTATCATGTTATGATGTTAATCATGGTGTTGTTCAACCATGCTTTTAAGATTGTCATGTCAGTATGCAACAATTCATCACAATGTATTTTGATTTATCAATGAAAAACAAATTAAAATAATAAATCATTAAGATTAGTCATGTAGTGATCATAAGTCAACCAAAGATGCCATTTTTGAATCATTACTTCCTCATGTAAGTAACTTCCTCATAATTATCTATAGGAGTCTTGTGAAATACAACAATAGTGAATAAGTGTCTGAAAATTAAGGAATTAATCTAACTTGCAAGAGTGTCATCATTAAGCACATTATCATGTCATAATATAACTTCTTCACAATTATCGTAGAATGGAGTCCTCAAATTAAATATGCATCATTATCATGAACTCAAACATGTGATATAAAACTAATGAAAGTAAAACGTCCTCGTACTCATGGATTTGTCATGAGAATGGTATATGACAATATTCCAAAACAAATTTCAATGTTAAGAGGGCAAATTATTATTATGTGAATGCAAGGATCAAAATACTATTACTTTCTAACGTCTCTTTAAGAGATTCATTTCCATATAAGAAAGCTCTTATCGTAGTCCATACACGATAAAGCTAAGTACCCTTGCTCCTTACTTTGGTTTCTGACTATTTCCTTTCATAGAGAATAAAATATTCATAAATATAATTGATCCTATCCAAAGCCAATATATCCAAAACGTCATTAAATAATTTTCTTCCTTTATAATGAGTTATATTTCTAATCCATCTTTAAGTTAGTTTTTCTCCTGCATAAGAGGGTCACATTTATTGTTCTCCTTTTCCTTTGACCCTACTTGATCATAATGTAAATTGTACTGATCTCAAGTCCAATTGTCTGATCGTATTGTTCATATCCTTAATTTTCTCTCATTTTAAAACCTCCTTTGTTGTTATTACAATGTCATGACCTTAATCATACATGCTTTTAATTCACTTTAAAATTCCATCATCAAAGATAATAAAACCTCATAATCAACTTTCTATTTGCGGTAAAAAAATTTTTAGCTTCATAGATTCTCCCTTGATAATCCCTCATTATCAAAATTTCCAGTTACCTTTGAAGTTTATTCCAACATGTGTTAGAATCCAAGAGGAATGATATACCACCATATTTTAGAAGAATTTATATTATTTTAGTCAATCTGAGTACTCAGGAAATAGCCAATCTGGGCTAAAGTGTCCAAAATGGGACATAGTGAAATAAAGCCAACCGGGCTCTTCTGTCCTTTGGGCAAACTAGTTCATATGGAACGGGGTCTAACGGACCCTATTGCTTCTGAATAAATGCAGTTTCGTCACATTGTTATCTTCACTTTCACTTTCTAAAGAAGCTTCTGCAACATCACTCTTCTGTAAACTATTCTCCATTTTCAATTATTTCAAACCTTCTTCTAGATCTCTATTCCTCTGTTCCACTCTTCAAATCTCTCTTCAATATCTTCAAACAATGTCAACTCTACTTCTAGTTCTTCATTTCTTTTTCTTGCATTTTTCAGTTCTTTTTTAAGGGCATCATATTTTTCTTCTCCTAGTTCCTTTATCTTTTCTAACAACTCTGAATCACACGTTTTGATTTTCAACAATTCTCCTTCCAAAATAATGGCCAAATGTGCCTATACTGGTCAAATGTATCAAAACTTTATCCAATAGATAAACACAACATCCATACGGACTAAATAGGATAAGAATCATTATGCTTTGGCTAGAGCCTTTTGACTCCTTTAGGACCAATCCAGATCCATGAGTCACTTCCTTGAGACCACAGTCCGCCCAAGCACTGTGATGAGGATGTCAACTAGGGAATACAATATCGACTTGTACACACCTCAATTTTGGTAAAGCTAGTACAAGTAATCCACCATGGGGATTCTTCTAAGTACCAGTGACTTCCATTATTCTGATATCATATAAACATTACTCTTCAATTGAATTCGTCCTCAAGCACACACATCAATGCTCAAGTGAAAGATAACAATTCTAGCTATCATGCATGCCTATTTGCAGAGACTGCCACATCAACTCTTCTTTGAAACATTCCATCCATCTCTCTCTTTGCAACTGTCGCATCAATTGGCACCACCTTAGGGCTTGTTATCCAAAAGTAGTGATAGCATCCCAAAATTGATAGTAGCTTCCCAAACTAGGATTCAATGAATGACATCAATTTCCCAAAAGTCAATAGATGTCTATAATACTCATTCAGTTAGCCACAAAACCATATAGTCTCACCTCCAAAGGAAACTAATATCATTAATACCTTAGTTCCAAGTAACCAAAAAAGAAAGATGGCTTTCAGGGCCCTCTCAAGGACCCCTCCTCATGTTTCCTACTACCTTGTTCGTGTTCATTTAAGATGTTATCCTCTACGAGGAAGGTATGCAAGATACATACACATAGATCTAGGAGGATGGATGGATTATGACTGTCCCATACTAGTCCCATTTGCAACCCCCATCCACACAATAGAATCCCCCAGGACACCTACTCCCCCATACAATCTGCCAGGGCCCCCTCCTGAACATTGTAATTTACAGAAATCACATTACTCCACACATGCCAGCAATTGCAACAATAAAACGCCTCAAATTAAGTAAAACAAGTCCATAAGTCAAATCCTCAATAAAATAAAGCAAGCCAAGAAGAAGTGAAGATCAAAGATATCAACCATTGCAACATCACAAATTTAACAAAGAATAAGTCCTTGAGGCAAAAGGGCCATCTTAGAATTAAACCAACTAATTAGTCCAAGAAACAAAACACTATCAGCTTAAAACTGAAGTAAAACCTTTAACACAAGAATAAATAATTCAACATTCTCACAAAATTTACACATTACAATCACTATGTAGCCTTACAACAAGACCACTTAAGGGGAGTAGGGGAATTGGGTAGGATTATATCGTTAAAAGAGATAACCATACAATGGTCTCCAACCACCTGATAAATCACCATGTCACACTAAGCATTCCCCTCACCACTTGGAACATCCTTATCATTTTTCTGTATCAAAAATCTACACGAATAGTCACATGCCCCCATACAACCTAGGGCAGAACATTCTAAAAAGATTTATTACGATATGCCACAAAAGGAATTAGCCACAGAATATGATATCCACTTCACAAGTCTTATGGTTATCATGTACTCAACTATTGTTGTCTCGTTACACATACCATTATTGACATCAAGCTATCCACTTCACCCCCTAGGGAGGGTTTATTTACGACCTTATCATTTCCTTTTCTTTTCATGTTTCTATCCATGTTTATTAATAATTGGACAATCATTATATCGCTAGAGGGGGAATACTATTAGCCTTATGTCTTAATTCTTACCATGCTTTAGGTTAGCGGACCTCAGGCCTAGTGTCCAAACCAAAAGCTCTGATACCACATGTAAAGACCCAACTCCTTATTAACAAAATATTACTAACTCTAAATCGAAAATACCAGAGGAAATAAACTTTTTTATCTAACAGATACATGAAATGTGAAATTTTACTATTATTTCTAAGAAGTGCTTAATGCATGTTATAGATATGAGATGAATTTGAGTTTAGTTTTCTAAAATCATCAACTCCTAAACGATCACCAATTTTTAATATAGTGAAGAGAGAAAGTACATTACATAAGAAGGTACATTAAGCATGTAACATATAAAAATAACTGATCACACATACCTTAAGTCCTTTGTTACATCCTGTGTTCATTTTCGACAACTTGCTTTTCCTTCGACGTCTTGTATTGTTTTCGTTTGCACAAAGCTTAGCTAAACAATCTCATGTTAACACAACTTAGAAATCACTACACAGAAAGTTATGATCATGATGTTAATTATAAAAGAACACCATATATCTGAGGGACCTAAATACTAGGGGCATCCTTCGCTGTCCAAACTGTCTACATACCCTATATCCACGAGATCAAGGCCCTCTTCGGATGTGATTAACATTGGGGTATACGAATATGTAGTTCTATCTTACACTATTTTAATGTGAGAGGGTATGCAACCCTTTCTAGGGTGATTCCCTGCCCCAGACAATTCTTCGTCAGCTACCACCCACTCAGGTGAAATAGGGATGGAATTAAATCCACTATCATGACCACCTAAAAGGGGTGATTGTCGTGCATCCCTAATGTTGAGGAATCCCTGTCAGGTGTCTACCTGAGACATCATGTTTACCTAAGGCAAGTCTATCTCCAAATACATGTACTATACATTAAGGGTTTCCTAATAGATTTATTCATGATATCCCTAATCTTATTTGGGATAATACTTGCAAGATCAAACTATACTTCAATACCCTAACATCACATATTAAATCTAAGCACATAGGGAATACTCTATGATTTCTAAATTCTATGAGCTTTGACCTGAAGGGTTAAGAAATATATCAATTATTGAAGAGGAGATAATTAATTATTCTTAAAGTGCAATGATTATAGCATAGCTACAGCTCTAGTTCCATTTAGTCAACTTAGGGAGGTAAAATTCTCCAAGGTTACTACTGTCACATAACTAGACTCTAGGTTATAAACGTAATTTTCTTCAAGGAGAAGACATAATCTATATTAGTCCTACACCATGATCTCTTCAAGCCATTATGAAAATTTATTGATAACAATTCTTTATTTAAATCATCATCTATATTTACCAACCTTGATACACTAAAAGACGTATAATCATAATTCTACTCATAGCATGCTTTATTACCAAATAAATAACCCAATTCCATTATAATGTCACAAGACCTCATAGTGATCAAAAGAAGAAAATTTCATTCACCTATTTAACCAACTCACATGTTCAAGGCAGTTTCCAGTATTTTCTCAAAGGTGACACTAAGCAAAGACGATGCACGTATATTATTCCTAAAAACTACTTAGTTATTGCATATAAAGTTATTTGCTTAAATGAGTTACTATCATGGTACTCTTACCATAGTTGTTTTTGTCTAGGTCCTTAATACTCCATAACCTACCCTCAATGAATTAGTCATATGCATTCAAGTACATAAATAGAAATATCATGATACACAAGAAATTGCAACCCTGGAGTCATCCATCAAATAGATTACTAACCACTAGTGTTAGAGAGAGCATGCAATACAATGGTTGAACAATTAACATCTGAAGCCTAACTCTAACCCATATCATGAAGTAACATGACATAGATGTATGACTAATCTCTTAATCTGAATTTATGGTTTACTAAATTAGAAACTCACACACTAATTCTACTGAAGAGTACATCAGGCAACTATAACTATTAACAATGTCTTGAATGACTTAAACAATTCATGCGACGTGAAAGTTCAATCTAATTTTGTATAAATTCACAATATCTATTTACCCCAAGCCATTTATTTGATCTTAAAACATTACTGGGAAAACATGGTAAAAGTGATAGTACCAATTTGTGACACACAATCCAATGAACAAGTAAACTACAACGGTAACTTGAAGAAAAGAGTCATATAGCAACACACACATTGTAACAGAACACTAGCACACCTGACCATGAAAGACTAACTTAAGGAATAAGGCTTGATTTGACTCAATCTCTTCAATCCTCGCTATTAGGAAGAATTTATTTAACCAATAATAAGAAGTGTATACGCCTAAAAATGACACGACTCTGTCTAAATAAATATTTATAATATTTATTCCATTTAATTCCTCTATCAATAAACAAATAAACAAATTTATTTGTTTGATTCACTTTTCCAAAAGAATTAAATAATTTTAATTATTTAATTAAGTCAATTGTTCCTCCAAATTTAAATAAATGATGTAAATTTATTTAAATCCTCTCAATCTCTAAAAATAAAATATAATCAAATATTTTATTTATTCTTCTATCTTACAATTAAATAAATTTATTTATTTAATTTGCTTTCTTATCTTCTAATTCCTCAAAAATCTTCCAAATCTTCTCAAAATAAATCTTGTTCATCATGCACACAAAATTAAATAATTTATTATTTAATTTCTCTCAAATAATGCAAAAGCTTATCACAAGTTGAATTAATTAATTTAATCAATCTTGTTTTTATCAACAACTTTTAAATTAGAAAAAAATCATTCTAATTTATGAAAGTAAATCTTATCTTTGTCATGAAAGCAGTTAACTCAAACAAAATAGCTTTTTATGTGAAACATGTCATGTGCACATTCGTCATGAGTTCTAGATTTATCTCCTCCGTCGATCTTCTTATTCTTTCTATACCGTTGATCTTATCTCTCACAAGTCTATAAATGCAACCCTATTCCTCCATTTCTATAATCTAAGCTTTTAGTAATCTTACTCTGTAGGAATCACAGCATGCCTTTGGCACCAAATTCCTGCATTGCTTGCGATCAACTTGTTACCATCACGATTACCATTGTTGTGAAACTCATCTTCATTACAAAGAACTATTATAGCCATTCTCCATTGACAATCTTGAAGAAAAAGCAAGGAAGTGCACTCTCTGAGGGCCATATTCATACACAAGATCGATTGAGATAGGTGACCAATGGAAGCTATGAAGTATTGAGGTTTGCAAAGGTTTGAGTCTTTGTTGTTTTGAATCTTGATTACTCCCTTTTCCATTGAGTTATTTGGATTTTTTGATATTATTGATAATCATTCCAATTTTTTGATAACATTTTTGGCACTCATCATGGGGCCTTGCCCTGATTTAACCCAAAAACTAAGTTTTTGTGTGTTAATTTCTGTAAATAGGAGGATTCTACACATCTGGTCATTTCTAACACGTATCTGAGCTCTGTTTCCATGTATCTGACAGATTGGTGCATTCATGCTCTATTTCAACCCATTTGACCTCTGAATCAGCGCATATGATCTTTTAGCGAATATACCCTCTGAAGTTGTGCATCTGTGCTCTGATACGACGCGTTTACTGAAACCATGCATATACCCTCTATTTCTATTCTTTTGATCTCTATCTTGGTACTTTTGTAATCATGTGTAGTTGTTTGTTTCTACGCATATGATCTTTGTATCTCTGCATCTGATTCTGACAGTGATTTTTTGAGTTGTTCCTTGTGATTTTGCTAACGCTCACACTTTTCGCAGGAATATTCTCTAATCTACTTGGAGGTTAGGGGTTGGTTTAGTCATATAGCTGTATTTGTTAACTCATCTCTTGGTCTAAAGGAAAGTAAATGGATGTTCATGCAAATCTCATTTAGCTCTAACTAGGAAGGATTGTAATTTGATCTTGTTGCATCAACAACTTGAATATAGTCCCAATGCTAGGAGGATAAAATTGAACCATTGCTATCTTGCTTTCAAAGTTAACAACTTGAATGTGTGCCCAAGTAGCTAACTCATTTAGTCTTTTTCATTTTAAATAGGGAAAAAAGAACCATTGTCTTTCGTATCTTTGGAATGATACTAGACCTATGCTCTCCCCTATCTTGGGTGACCAAAATGCCAGACATATCATTTTGCACATGTTAAACCTTTAGAGAGGCCTGCCCTTGGATATCCTTCTGTCCAAGTGGGAATGACCTTAAGTGGTAACAAGTTAAAGCCAAGATCTGCCAAGCCACTATAAATAAATTATGTTTGGAGCGAAAGCTTCAAACAACGAGTGTTGTTAAGTTATATCTATTGGTTTCAATATTTGTCATCTAGCTCTATATTCTTTCACCCGGACAAATGACAAATGCAATCACAGTTGAGCTCGGAATAATAGTATTTTATAACCAACTCTGCTTATTTTACAAGGTGGCAGCTACCTTCAACTAATATTCAAAGAATCAAAATTTATGATGCTTTTAACCAGAAAGAAAAGAAGGAAATGCTTTTGACCAGAAAGTTTTGAAAGGAAGTTTCAAGCAAGCAAACAACTCAATACTCATAGAAGTTCAAAGACTTCAAATAACAAAATTAAGAAAAGTTTCAAATTATCATAGCTATAATATACCCATTCAAAGATAGATATATACAGCGAAGAGATCATCAAAATGGATTCTCCAACATAAAGAAAGATAACCACAAATATGACATTCAGCATAAGCAGAATGATAGCCCAAACATCATGACACAAAGATCATATAAGCCTGAACCAATTCATTGTGTATTTCTCTGTATATTGAAGATAGAATTCAAACAAAACATATGATATGTCTAACTAAATTGAGAAAAACAAAGTTTGCCCAACTAGCCAGGTGTCTTTTCCATTGTTTTGTATTACATATTTATAATCATAAAATAATAATTGTCTTTTAAAAGATGAATGGTTTCTCAAAGACAATCATTTTTATAAAATAAAGTCTTTTAAAGTGTAGCCAGATAACAAAGAAAACATGAAGAAACAAATTCAATTCGCCAACTCCTTGATCTTCCTTAGGGTCTTCAACGCTTTACACCACTTGATCTTCCACCATCTTTTCTCGTGCTTTCAACTTGAACTTGTATTCCCGATATGTAGTAATGATGGCTGTAATACTTTTGCTCCCTGGAACAGTGGTGTTCTGCGACCTAGTTCTGAACTTATTCAAGTTTTTAGCTATTTCTGCCATAGTTTCCTGTATCATTTCATCCCTATTTCTACAACCATTAAGATAAACTTGCATGTAGCCTAGTTTTCTTAAAGATTCACTAGAAACGGTCTCAGGATCAACAAGCTCACTATAAAGTAAATCTTTGATTTCTTTGTTGATATCCCTGAGATTGCATAGGTTTTCTCCAAAGTCATCCAAAACATTCACTTCAAATGTATTACAATCCCTTTGAATTCCAATCATTAAATCTAGGTATTCTTATAGGGCTTTATTGATCTAATCAATAAGATTATCGTACATGTTGAGTTTCCATTCCAAGGAGTCAATCCAAGACAAGTGTATTTCACAAGGGTCGCTGACCAGATTTTCTTTTGTAGTGTCATGGCATCTAGGGCCGCTAACTCAACTACTTCCCTTGAAAGGACATAAGTACTTCCCCATTCCTTTCTTACCTGTTGAAGCTCATTGATCAACTCTTTTCTCTTATTGTGTATAAGGGAATAATTTTGTAACATCTTAGTCAGGAAGAACAAAATATCACAAGACAACTTTTTAACCCAATCATTGGTAGCCTTGGCAAAATTTTGACTCTTTTCGATTTGTTTGACAGTATTTTCATCGATCCTAATGACTTCTAAGTTGGGAGTTTCTTGAGAGGAAGGTGCCACTATTGAATGAATGAACTGGCTCAAAGACAAAATTTGAGATTGAAGTTTAACATTTTCTTTCCTCTCCTCCTTGGCCTTTTTAATCAAAGCATTGATAGAATAATTTGCATGATATGAATCTCCCTCAAGAGTAGAAGGGCCCAAGTCAATATGACTTATCTTATAATCTGCTTCAGTTATGTCATTTTCATCTAGATCTTTAATAGGATCAGCAATCTCTAACACTTGGTGCCCTGAAGTAGCATCGTTAATCATTCCCGACATCCTCCTAGCCTTCTTAGGTTTTGAAGTTCCTTGTAAAAGCATAGAAATAATGTCAATTCCTTTGGCCATAGTGGGAACATTCTTTCTTATTTTCTCCACCAACTTTTTCAACCAACTAGGGGAGGAAGTCACAACGGTAGAATTCACATTATTAGGCATAATTCTATTTACCTCTTCCAATGGGGAAGCAACAGGAGCTTCTTCATTGTCAGGTGAAGAGGATGCATCAAGAAAATTAGGAAAAGAACTATCATTCACAATTGAGTCAAAAATGGGGTTAGGGTTCACCACTGTAGTCAGAACATTCTTTTTCCTTACAAGGGGGCTATCTAATTCACAAACTATTTTCAATTTGAGAGCATCATTTGGCCTTTCACCATCACCTCCACACTGTGAGTTGGAAATAGATTGTGAAATATCGAGTGGCCGTGTAGAACTTTGCACAGGAGGGCTTTGCACTATTCTCTGCCCAGTAGCCCTTAAGCTACTTGTCTCATGAGGTGAACCTGTATGGCCACACCATTTACTAGCTAACCAATCCTCAGTCCTTTTAATCACTAGTGCAGAATGAACATGAATATCCACAACCTCCTTCTCAGACCCATTTATTTAGGGAAGGGGTTTTGACAGAAAATTTTGGTACCCCATATCAATCACTTTAGAATTCTCCTCAGTTTTTTCTAGAATATGAAGAGGTAAACCAAAGGCTCAGATTTGACCGATGGTAAGTCTCATGTAACTTCTTCTCATAACTTCACGGTCATCCACACAGTCTTCCCAGAAATCTTCTAGGCTTGAATGATGTTCATACAAACTAGAGCCATAAAAGTTTTGTTTTACATAGTTTTTGCTATCAAAGTGTTGCCTTAAAGATAGAGTGGAGATTAAACCTTGCTAATGCATACTTAGCTCCTTTAGCAGCATATTTTTTTTTATAGGAATAAACTGACAAAGACAATGGGAATGTGTAGGCTATCTTCCTCATACTCTGATATCTAACATTAACAGCAGTCATTTGCTTACAAATTTCCAGGAAGATAATATAATCACTGGGGTACCATGGCAACTTGGTTGGGGCTGACTCATAAAGCCCCAGTCTCAGATAGGTGAATCTATCAAATTGAATGTAAAAACTTCCAAATTGCATAATCAGCAATGCAGCCTCAGGGGAAACCCTCATTTCAAAATTACAATTCAATTTTCTTACCAAAAACATCAAAAAGGCATCATTTACCAAGCAAAAATCTTTCATCCCAACTTCCTTCATGAATTGGGGAAAATAAGTGTACACAGGTGTATTTGGGGTTAGAGACCCATGTGGCCTTAACCTAGCCCAGACAACCTCTCGACTGGCTAGAATATAAATCAAATAAGAGCACATGTGAAATGTAGAGGTATTTTGAAACTTCAGTAATTGCTCATTTAGGTGATGACTTATCATTTCAGCCCAATCAATAAACTGACCCTCACTACATATTAGCAATATAAAATCACACATCCAAAATTCCAAAGAACTAGCTTCCTCATTGCCCACCACCCGGTGCAACAAAGTGATAATATGTGAAATTTCATCTTTAAAATGTGGTCTTTTAAGTGTGGAGGGTAACTGAGACTTACCTCTTTTCTCTGATTTTAGCTTGTTATGTGCAATGGAATTCTTGCACCAATCTTCATTCTCTCTGAAGAATTCTATACCTAGGGCCACAGACATCTCTTTGTATTTTTCCTGCCTCAGAATCTTTAATGCATGAGAAATAGACTCGGGATCAATTCTTGCAACCACCACCCCTTCCTTAGTCTTGATTTCCAAGGTCTCGGGGTCGTATCCTTCAATGCATGCAACAATTAAATCTTCACAACACATTGAAATAGGGAAACCCATTGAGTGAGCTAGACCACTCTGTAGAATCTTCTCTGCAAATGGCGACCTATTTTCCTGTTGTAGACGAGACCAAAATTCTACCAAGTATATGTGTCCAAGCTCCATGTCTTTTATCTTAGACCAATTGCTCTCAATTCTAGAGTGGGAGGAAACACCCTAAAATTTGAATTTCATCACAGCAACAAAATACCAGAGATGATAACAGAGTATAATAGAAATGGCGCTTCTGAAGGGGAGGAGAACATGTTAAACACTTGGACACTTTTGGTGCAAGATTGAAATGATTTGCAGATATGGCACTCTTGTCATGCTTTTAAATGTTTAGCTGATGTGGTACCATTCCCACACCTTGAGAAATTAATCCAAAGATTTTCTCATTTCCCAAAAATTCTATAAAGGACATTTCACACTAGTGGCGTACACAGCTTTAAATGACCATTGATTGCCTTGGATTCTGGTCCATCACTTAATCATTGCTAGATCGCTAGAAATAAGAACTTTGGAACCTCAAGTCATGAGTTCTAAAGTTCAGAGAACTTGCAATAAAGCGGTAACAAAGGGAACCAAGTGGGCTACAAGACATAACATAAAAGATTGCAGGGTCACGAGGTTGCGGGGTTCGAAAACTTTTGAACCTAGCAATATGGTTAGAAAACTCGAAGGAACAACGACTTCAAGGATTTTCTAAGGTAAAGGAACATAACCTTTAAGACTTAGAACAATACAATTGCACTAGAATGAATAGTTGAGATGAATGAGACCCAAACATGAGAAAAGGGGTAACAATATCGATAGCGAACCTCCCCCAAAACCCTCCAAGGTGTAACCCTTGCAGGATGAGAGACTCCAGAATAGAGAGTAGCACTACCACATGTATAAGCACTCGAACAGTTGCACTTACTAATCATCCTTTGTTTTTAGTAGCCAAAAATCCCTATAAGCTGGTGTAGGGAAGGGTGATTATCACCTCCCAAAGATGCCTCAACTAGAAATAGTGAGAATTCAGTTTATATTGTCCCAACCAGCCTAGGATGTTTACTTTCTTTTTAGTCAAAAAGAGTCCAAAAATTACAAAAAAATATTAAAAAAACCATGAAAATATTCTTTGTGCTTGCTATGTCTTCTTGCCATAATTGAGAAATTAGATCAAAAAGACCAACTTGCAACCAAGAAACCAAAAACACCAAAAAATGTGCCCAAAATAACATTGCAAAAACAGTCAAGAAACTAGAGCTACGCATTTATCCTACAGAGCTACACATCTGTGTAGACTTGCTGCACATTTATAATGAGTTTCTACACATTTACTACCTGTTACTGTGCTTTTAACATTTACCAGAGCTACGCATTTACCTCAACTTGCTGCGCATATACCTTCTATTTCAGCACATCTGTGGCTGTACATCTATCACAGTGAGCATTTCCTTGTCTTTTGAGAGAAAATTTTCAGCCTTTCTAGGTACCCATTTCAGTCTTATGTCAGTTTATGTAGAGATGACAACCCAATTAGAAGCAATTGCTAAAGAACTCCAATCCATACAACAGCAAATGGTAATCTTACAAGCTAAACAAGCCAGTACTAGCTATGCCTCACCCCAAGATCATACAACAATTGCTCAAGAAATCCAAGTCATGCAACAACAAATGGAAATCTTACAAGCTGAACATGGTAGAACTAGCTACGCCTCACACCAAGATCATACATTCTTTTCCCGTCTTAATGATACTTTTGACAAGGGAAGCACCACCTCAAGTTGGAAAAATTATACAACTCCATCTACTAGTCCTCCTTCACCATCTCCTAGAACACATATCGCAAAGCATACTAGTCCTACACCAACACCGATATCAAGTTCCCCAAGCTCTAATCTGACAACCAAAAAATCTTCAAGTGATTTTTTTGAAAGATGTTTTCCAAACTTATGTAGAAAAAGAAAAGCTATGGAGAACTCCAAATCCACTCATCCATTACCTCATTCATCTACCCATACACCTATGAAGGATGTGATCCAAGGGCTACTAGCAGAGAGTCAACCATGTCCCCAAATTCTAGTCCTTGACCTTACAAAAGATTCTTCCAATGCCATGTCAAACCCTACAACCCCTTCATGTAATCTGTAGCCCCTTGAGGTTATTGAAGAAACTCCTACCATGAACCAAAGTCAAGATCCATCGTACCTTCATGTTGTTGACCATGAGCCTATCCAAGAGTCTTCTACCTCCACTTCAATTCAAGTAATCCGAGAGGTATATCAAGAGCACACTTTAGAGCATGTGGAAACATCAAACCTTTGTCTAAATCAAGGTCAAGAAATCCAATTCCAACCCATCCATAACCTTTATCTTTTCTATGATCAAGATATTACCTTTGAAGAAGCTATCCATGCACAAGTTGATCCTATGCATGAGCAAGAGATCCAATTCCAACCCATCTATAACCTATATCTTTTCTATGATCAAGATATTCCCTATGACAAAGATATGCATGAACAACTTGATCCCATACCCATCCATGAGGAAGAAACCTCCATTACTCCTATCCATCCTCCATCTAGTGCGATCTATGATCTGATAACTTCCACTTCTCTTGATGAGACACTTGCCTTCCAAGTACACATAGATGATCAAACCAATAACTTGGATCTTAAAGAGCATAATGATAATCAAGATCCTAGCGATCCTCCACCATCCGTTATCGACCATGTTGGAAATCCGTTATCCTATCTCCTTGGTCTCACTACCTTCATGCATGAATGTTTGTCCTTGGGAGAACAACAACCATTATCTACCTCTTCACCTTCCCCCTCAAATAATGAGCTCGCTGCTAGTGTCCAATGCACCCATAATCCCATTGTCCACAGCATACTCCAGAATATGAACTATCAAGGTAAAGGCTTAGGCCCATCCATGTCAATGTTCCTCCGCGCTCATATGGCCTTGGATACACACCCCAAGGTGAACAATCTCAAGATGTTGGTACTTCCTCCACTTCTCCTAAGTCCACCACTTTCCATCACAAACCCTGTTATATCCCCAAAACATATGTTGCCATTCCACCTCCATCATCCTACAATTGTCAAAAGCATGTGACCATACACCTTCCACCATCCAATCTACCCTGCTACTCCCAACTCCTAACACCCCTCCATGCATTTTACCACCACTTCTTCCAACACCTTATCCATCCATCTATAAATCCTCTAAATATCCCAATCATGGCCAACAAATGCACATGTTGTCTAAATAACGAGCTTCCACCAACCACACTTCCACCATCCCTAGGGGATTCAATGGTAAAAATTAGGATGCCTCAACCAATCAAGTCAAACATCCTAAATGTCCTCATGACCTAGGATACAAAAGCCAAGAATCAAAGAAAAACCCATCTCAAAAGTTGCATACACCCACACACCTCAATGTCAAATTGAAAAAGGTGTGGGTCCCCAAGCAACAGACAATTACCTCAGAAGCTGCACCAAAGCTGTATATAGCCAAACTCATGCCTTCACAGGTAAAGTCTAATAGAAAAATGGTTTGGGTACCTAAGCAAAAAGCCATCAAGTTAAATGAGGCATCCACCTCTCACGAATCCCAACCATACACTTTCTCATTTTCCATCCAAAAGTGTCCAATCCTTCCATCCCCTATGACAAGCAAAACTCAGAAAAATATGAAGTCTATGTGGGTCCCTAAATTCCTAAATCATTCATCCACCAAGCAAAAATCTTCATTGCTTCCTACACCACCTTCCCATCATACACTTCAGTGTTTATCATGGTATGTACAATCATTGGTCATGATTCCCCTCCATCCCACAACACTTCCGTACAACTCCATGTCCCCTTCCTTCAACTATTATCCTACATATCTTCCCCATCCTATTCCTATGGTCCACGCTTTTGCATAAGCCTTCCCTCCATCCTTGCATAAGTCCTCCATATTCCACATCATCATCCACTATCGCATCTTCCATAATCCACTATCTACCTACTCCATTTCACTTCCATGCCATCCCCTACCAGCATCTATGAGAACACTTGGCATAGTCCATATGACAACATCCATCTAGTGAGACTAGATACTTGGGGCCCTCTTGTCCATGTCCATCTTCTCCCGTCCAAATGTTTCAAAAAAAAAGAAAAAAAAGAAAAAGAAAAAGAAAAAGAAAAAGAAAAAGAAAAAGAAAAAATAAAAAAAATGGAAAAACAACAAAAAAATCATCCTTTGGTGAAAACCTGGTAAACAGGCACCTTGGATAGGTACCGTGATGAAAACCTAGTAAATAGGCGTCATGTGTATTCTGGCTCACATGCAATAAAAACAAAGTAGTGAAAACCTAGCAAATAGGTACTCTCTGCGATGCGAACCACTTCCTCCATCTTTGGGAAACTAATCACCTTGTGTCCCTTCCTCCTACCATCGTGTCTCATCTAATCCATATCTGTTCCATAATAAAAACCTAACGATAACCTATCACAGCTTGATACTTTATCTTCTTTTGTCCCCTTATCAACTAAGGTCTTATCTAGTATCCTATCCACAGTGTTAGCCTAGCATAGCGTTTATCATCAGTATCATAGGGTCAATCCCGAACTACTTTGCCTCTTTGTCATCACGTAGGCAAGGCCATTATCAATACACCCCCAAGGTTTCCCGTCCATCCCATATCTTGTTGTCTATCCTCTAGTCAATCCACATCCATGGTCCAAGTCCTGGACTACATTGCCTCTGCATCGTCACGTAGGCAAGGCCATTATCAATGCACCCCCGAGGCACTAGGTCAGTCTCTTAGGGTCCGTTTCACCAATAAGGATTGTGAAATCTTTCACTAGAAATGCATGTTCAACAATGCATGCTTCCAAGAAGAAACCTTGATGTGAAGTATCAACCTATCCAAAGAAAAACATTCAAAGTACCTAAACACTCAAAATGATTTTATCTCAATTATGGCAAGAAGAACACATCTAATGAAAGAATGTTTTGTGATTAGGTTAGGATACAACGTCTTGATTTTTGTTATCATGTTTCCTATGCTACTCAAGGATGCCAAAAGCTAGAGATGCTATGATGGGGGCACGAATCATTTTCTTCATTTGCTTTTTGTGGGTTAATCTTTAGTATTGTGACGACTTTTATCTAATGACATGATTAGCAAAAGATCATCGAGGACTTCAGAGGTCTAAAACATGAAAAGGACCAATCCTTGTCTGTTGATATGCAAGAAATACTCAGGTCATCTTGGTTCAATTATACCTAGATGCTTGTATCAACTTGCTTTAAATTAAAATCCATGTAAGCATTACTCAGGTCATCCTAGTTCATTATACCTAGATGCTTGTATTTTCTTACAACATTCCAAAAACACAAAAAAATAAAAAATGCCCAATGATGAAATAAGCACTTCAAAAAACTTGCAATATCAAGATGGAAAAACCATTCACATCCACAAAGCATCCATAACCCATGCAATAAGAATTCTATGCAGAATATCAATGTTTACCGTTAAAAGCTTGTGATTCCTTTCATTCACGCTTCTTCTATCAATCAAATTTCTATCTATCCTCATATCTTTCATCCAGGCAATCCTAGCCATGATCCAAATGCAAGTCCATCCTTAATCCATACCAATCAAGTCAAGTCAATCTTGGCAAATTATCCAATCGCAATCAGCAGTCTTGATCCTAATCTTGTCTTAAACCAAGTCAATCAATTGTAGTCAAAACCTGGTGTTGCTCGTATGACCAACAACACTACTGTCAATCAATTGTCTTAGACAGGATGTTGCATTATTGAAACCAGACTAGGCGTCTTATATGACATGTTTCATTCCTAAAACCAGACATCATAATCGATCTATATCAATCATTTAATCCTTGGTTTACCACTTGAGAGGGGAAATACCTTGTTTGTTCTTGTATATTTTGTACATACTTGCTTGCTTGCTTGTGTGTGTTATCATTTTATCTTGCATTGCGTATCATTTCAACTCTTTCTACAACCATTTTCTTCAAACCCCACTTATTTCTTCCGACCTATCTCATCATGAGATTGTCCATCTCACACCCTCAAACCTTTCTTCCCATCCAATCTCTCGAGGGGGCATCCTACCATCGTTAAAGCTGTACCAGGGGCAAACTGGGGCATGTATCATTATCAGAAATCTTATTCTTTGAAACAACGTGATAAAACACATTGCATCAAAGAGGGGCAAAATGTATATGCCTAAAAATGACATGACTTTGTCTAAATAAATATTTATAATATTTATCCCATTTAATTCCTCTATCAATAAATAAATAAACAAATTTATTTATTTGATTCATTTTTTAAAAATAATTAAATAATTTTAATTATTTAATTAACTCAATTGTTCTTCCAAATTTAAATAAATCATGCAAATTTATTTAAATCCTCTCAATATCTAAAAATAAAATATAATAAAATATTTTATTATTCTTCTATCTTACAATTAAATAAATTTATTTATTTAATTTTCTTTCTTATCTTCTAATTCCTCAAAAATCTTCCAAATCTTCAAAAAATAAATCTTGTTCATCATGCACACAAAACTAAATAATTTATTATTCAATTTCTCTCAAATCATGCAAAATCTTATCACAAGTTGAATTAATTGATTTAATCAATCTTATTTTTATCAACAACTCTTAAATTAGAAAAAATCATTCTAATTTATGAAAGCAAATCTTATATTTGTTATGAAAGCAATTAACTCAAACAAAACAACTTTTGTGTGACACATGTCATGTGCACGTTCGTCATGAGTTCTAGATTTATCTCCTCTGTCAATCTTCTTATTCTTTCTATACCATTGATCTTCTCTCTCACAAGTCTATAAATGCAACCCTATTCCTCAATTTCTACAATCCAAGCTTTTAGTAAACTTACTCTACGGGAATCACAGTGCACCTTTGGCACCAAATTCCTCCATTGCTTGTGATCAACCTATTACCATCACCATTACCATTGTTGTGAAGCTCATCTTCATTACAAAGAACTATCATAGCCATTCTCCATTGACAATCTTAAAGAAAAAGTAAGGAAGTGTGCTCTTTGAGGGCCATATTCATACACAAGATCGATTGAGATAGGTGACCAATAGAAGCTATGAAGTATTGAGGTTTGCAAAGGTTTGAGTCTTTGTTGTTTTGAATCTTGATTACTCCCTTTTCCATTGAGTTATTTGGATTATTTGATATTATTGATAATCATTCCATTTTTTCGATAACAAGAAGTATAGAATATTCATTCATTCTACAAGGAATAGAATTCATATGTCTCTTCTCATAAGATTCGATCCCATATCACTTCATAATCAACTTAAGGATTTACCACTAATGGCTTAAGAAATGCTCTTTAATACTTACTCAATATTATGAAAACTTTTGTAATGCAAATATTTTAACAATTAAACTATTGGAAACTTCCACACCTCATTATGCATGCTTGTTGAAACTAAAGGTTAGGATTAAATAGTTAATGTTCTAAATAAAAATTTCACCTAATGGAAATATGATTATCCTTAAACATGTCTTATAATAACCCAATGAGTTTACATAGAATTTACTTTCTAATATATGGTTCATACAATATAATTACAATATATCACTACCATAACAAAATAATCATAGGTTTGGACATTTATGCAACATAGAATTTCCTCATTTACATAACACAATATAGATTGATCACAGTTTATTAAACAATAGGTATTATGGATCCATCTCAGTCCCTTACTAAAACAAGGATATCCCTTCAAGAAAATCTATACTCAAGTTCTTCATTACAACTAGATGCATTGATAAAAGTCTTGTTATTAGACCATAGGTAGCTAAAGTTGATTCAATTAAAACTCATTGTAACAAGCACAAGACACATAGAAAGACATGGTGGACACAACTTATAACCAAAAGGTGAATAGCCCAGTCTTGCTAAATGGTAGAACATTTAATTTGTACATTTGTTCAATATGGGTTGCCCTCGGTTCCTTTCTAAAAGGAATAGACCAAATCTCAATTCCATATTGAAGCAAGTTATGTCTTCAACCTGGCACAATGCTACACTCAAGTTTTTCAAAAATAAGGTGAACTAATCTCGGTTCCCTTATCAAACCAAGATTTGCTAAGGTTATCTTATATGCATCACCAAGTCTAATAAAAGATTTAAAATAGCACTTGGATAGATTGGGGAAGGGACCTCCAAAAAATCATTAATCAACTTATAACGCACCCTAACAATCTAGCCTTAAATACATGGTAGTAATCTCACATATAGTACTATAGCAATCTATCTAGCCTTTAATGCATAGAATACGCAAGCAACTGAAGATAGGCCACATGTCATGTGAGTTCACAACACAAGATGGATTCTAAACATTCATACAACTCGCGGGTATATGGCAAATAACCCCTCCTAGACATGAATGCAATAGTCAAGACATGGACAAGGCATGATTGATCACAAGATGCCTTGTATAGGTAGTAATTGGAAGCCTAGATAAGGCATGAACTGAGTGACAGATTGCCTCAAATGCATGTGTACTCATGGCCTACCACGGTTGCAAGATGTGGATAAAATGGTTCTGTTGAAACGGCTATAGGAATTTTCAAACAAAGTAATAGACAAAACGTCTCAGACAAGTGTGATCTCATGGACTGCAAGATTGCACGATATGCACTGAAAAGATTTGTTGAAATAGTTTAGAAACTTTCAAGGAGTTGCAATGGCAATTGTAAATCTACGCTCCAGAAACGTTGCCAGCATCCTACCTGCTCGTCCCAAGATGGGAGCTTTAAAATAGAGTATGCACGTTCAACAAACATGCTCATATGTAGAATTGAAACCATAGACAAAACATGTTAATTGCAAGACAATAAAATCAAAAAAATTGATCTTATGGGGTGCCATGATGGCGTGATAAGGACAAATGGATTTGTTGAATGACTTGAGAAGTTTTCAATCATAAGCTATTGGCAAATGTAAAGTGAAACTCCACAATAAGATAGCATTCTCCCAGCTCAAGCCAAAAACCATGCACACATGAGCTGCTAGACAAAATGTCTTAGAAAGGTGGCCTAGTGGACCGCCACGATGGCAGTGAATGCACAAAATGGGTTGTTAACATGGTCTAAGAAACTTACAAGCAAATGAAATCAGAGATACAAAGACAAGATCCACAATGTGCCAGCGTCCACCCAGCTCGAGCCATAATGGGAGCTCTGGAACATAGACAATGTGTGTGATCTTCTTGATAGAATGCCTCAGGGGAATGTGGTCTCAAAGACTACAATGATCACAATATAAGCACAAAATTGATTTGTTGATAAGGCATGAAAAACTTTCATGCAATTGCAATTGTCAGTTGTGAATCCAAATTCCACAACCTTTGCCAGCGCCCTCTGTACTAGTGTCAAAATTGGTACCTTCGAACAGGGTATGGACATCTATCAAGCATAATAGGAGGAAATTTTTGCCAAATATTATGGTTGGAAATGCATTGGTAGACATGTATGAAAAACGTGGAATTTCAGACAAGGCATGTAACTATTTGACGAAATGCCTGAAGGAAATATGGTCTCATAGAATACTATGAATTATAGGACATTTATTAAAATGGGTTTGTTGAAAAGGCCTTAAAAACTTTTAAGCAAATACAACTAGTGGGTGTTAGACCCAAGTTCTCAACCTTGCCAACATCCTCCCTATGCAGCCCCAAATGGGAGGTTGGAACCATGTTAATGACATCCATCAAATAGAAGGGGGATTTTGGTTAGATGTAGTAGTTACAAGTGCCCTGGTAGACTTGTATGCAAAACGTGATAGACATGTATGCATAATATGGACTCATAGACCAAAAAAAATGTGAATTGTTGACAGAATTGCTCAAAGAAATGTGATAATTCATGGAATGCCATGATTCACCAAAATGGGTGTATTGAAAAGTGATTTGGAGTCTTATAAGAAAATGTAGAGGGTGTGTGCAAAACTAAATTCCACAACCGTTACCATCACCCTCCCTTCGTGGCTATGCATACACCTCCTCTACTGCCCTACCTCCATTATCCACTAGAAATTCCCCTACGACTCTCCCTTCCCCTTATCTCCCAGCTTATAAACACTAATTTTTTTTTTCTTCCCCTATGGGTTTGTAAAGTGAGGCACATTTATAGCCCATTCCCAGTGTAATGCATGGTCAAAATGTGAAAAAAATCTATCCACGAGCTAGAAGATATGAAGAAGAAAAAAAATAATGGAGAAAGAAAGAGGAAGTTACATGGTTACAATTTTCGAAGATATTTTGCTGTAGGCTACAATGTGGCTTGCAAGGAAGGGTCCTGTTGTGATGTAATCACACGTCGCCCCATTGCAAATGGGGACCCCCTCTTTTTTTCTGCTTTCTGTCTTTGTTTGCTTTAGGTTTAGTTTTTCTCTGGGCTTGTAGGGTTTGGTAGTGTTGTTTTCCCAAAGTCTTGACATATTCTGGCTAAGGAGTCTGCATCTTCTCATCCTGGTCCATGTCTTGAAGCCCTGAAATTGACTAAGTCTGAAATCTGGTGGATCTTTAGAAATCTAGAATCTACATGTTAAATCCCATGGATCTAGGACCTATCTCAAACATCCTAGAAGTATATTTCAAAATATTTAAAGTATAGGAAATTCAATATACTTCCACTAGAACACTTCAAAATCGGGCGAAAAAAAAGTCTAAGTCTTGGACCTTGAGCGGGAATTCCTTGCTTATGAACACAATGCACCCAGGATGAGTGGAAATTCCTTAGGCATGGACAATTTAAACTCCATGAGGAAGGAAGATTAGATTCAAGTAATGCAAAATCATTCACACAAATGAGATGAAGTTCGCTTGAGAGAGAAAGATGTTGAAAGTGAAAAAATTTGACTAAGTGTGATGGGTGCAAAATGGGGAAATTTTTCTCCACCTTGCAATTTGTGCCCTGGGAGATGAGTGCAAAATGTGGAAAATGTTCTCACAGGTGCAATATACGCCCTAGTTGGAGGTCTCCATTTTGGAATGGAGATGATTAAATATTGATTGCCTTAGATGATTCTTAAGAATACTTGTAAGAAATATGACCAATTGCTTAAGGGAATTTGGAGAAAGTTGGAGTTTGATGAAATGTCAAATGGAGGAAATTATTCTAGAGCCTGCAAAATCCACCCTAGGAGGGTGCAAAATGTTTTCACCCTTGCATAAACTGCCCAGGGTAGGTTATCTTTCAATGAGTCCACTTCAACAAATCAACTTTCAAGGAGATTTTTGTCTTAAGTGTTGAATGGAAATTTGAAGTTTGAGAGGTTTCTAGGATAAAATGCTTAAGTAGAAAAATGTCAAAGTGATGAAATTGTTCTAGACCTTGCATTATGCACCCAAGAGACAAGGGAGAATGTTCATGAGTAAGGAAAATCCGCCTATGGTGAATTGCATTCCAAAGAAAATCCTCAATGAACAACGTCCAAGAAGAACTCAATTCCATGTGCCAAATGATGGAGTTTGAAACTTAAAGGGAAAAATGACTAATTTTTAAGGTGCCAAATGAAGGAAAATGTTCTACACCTTTCAAAAGCCCCCCCAACTTAGAGTGCAAAATGTTCTAGAGCATGCAATTTCCACCCAAGCTTGTAACAAGGAATTTTGGTGAAGTGTTTGAAAGATGAAGGTCATGATCACATACACAAGGTTGAAATGTTCATCAAGGGAAGAGTGCATAACATTCTCCTCCATGCAATTTCCACCCTAGGTTGTCATAAGGCAATTGAACTAAGTGTGAGGTATGTCCAAATCCAAACTTGGCTTGAGAAGTTTCAGAGAGTGTGAAAGACTTGATCAAAGATAAGGTAAATTGTTCTTCAAACAAGAGGGCGCCAATGTTCTTACCCTTGCAATATCCGCCCTAGGAGCTCACAAGAAAAGTTGGCTAAGTATGAAACATCCTAAGAGTTCAACCTTGTTTTGAAAATTCAAAGTGAAAGTCATGATAGAATGCCAAAAGGTGGAAAATATTCTCAAACAAACAAAATCTGCCCTCCCTTTGAATGCAATAACAAGAGACAAGGAAAATGTTCTCAAGCTTACAATTTGTGCCCTAAGGAGAAGGATAGAAGGTGTTTAAATTGCTCAAACAAAGAATATCATATCATCATTTGCCTAGAAGAGAAGAATTGGGAGAGAAAGACTAAAAATATTCTAAGTTTCCAAATTGAAAATTGGGGAAAATATTCTCACAAGTGCATTATACACCCAAGGGATGAAGGAGAATGTTCTTCACCTTGTAAAAACTGCCTAGGATAGAATGCATTCCAATGAAATCCATTAACATATAACCTACAAGATGAGTTGTTCCAAGTGCCCAAGGACAAGGTTTGAAGTTTCAAATGAAAATGCTTAAGTGAGGAAAATTTTCAAAAAGTGGAAAATGCTGATGTGCTTGTAAAAGCCGCCCTTCCTAGGATGCATAATGTTCTACACACTGCAATTTCTGCCCAAGAAAACTTGTCTTTGCATAAGAACAACATCCACCTAGCTTTGAACTAAGTCAGCCTAGGAGAAGAGTTACAAGTTTTTAATAAAGGAAATTGCCTTTGAAACAGGCCAACCTACCTAGGGAGAGGATAGTTAATGCTATAAAGGCAGTTTTGAAACTTCATTATTCTACATCCAAGTCAAAACAAATAAGTGGAAAAGTGTAGATCAACAGCAAATGAGGGCAGAAATGTTCAAGTAAAGAGATCAAGTCATAAAAAAAATCAAGTATTTGCAAATTATATCATATTTCACAAACTTGATTGTCTTTGTTCTTAAGGAGAGGTGATTAGAAGTTTACATGATTTCATTACATGACTAGGCTATTGAAATTGTTATCACCTTTGTTTATCAAGCATCAAGCTAAGCTACTAACTTAACATTTCATTTTGTAGGTAATGAAAAGAAGATGGCGAGAAGTCACCTAAGAGAAGTTCGTGACAAGAGGAGTATTGCTCAAGCGCATTCAAGGAAGTAAACATTATCACCACATGAAGGAATGCCTACATCAAGATCATCACTTGCACGTAAAAGATAACTTCATATGTCCGAGGAGTATCACTTCACCATGCAAGAGAAGGAGTCATCATCTAGAGTTGTCCATTTTATGTGCCAAGCAAAGGGAGAGAACATCCATCATATGCAAGTCTACTATAAGAAGTCAAGCATAAGAAATCATCTACACCATCTAGCGTTGAAACCTGCACAAGAACAAGAATTCTGCAAAATGAGCATGTACATCAAGCAAATCCATGAATTAAATCAAGACAACAAGAAGAAATCCAAAATTCCAAAATTTGAAAATTTAAAAGATGTAAAGTTCTAGAGGTGAAAATCCAAGTTTGAAGACTATTCGATGAAAGATGATACAATTTGAAAAGTTATTCCAAGTAGTGTGAACACCGAAAAGACTAAACCAGTTTGTAAAATGTTGAGGTGGCATGTGCACATCACCAATCCAAACATATTTTGCCACATCATTCATCCAAGATTCCATTGCAAGCTTATCATCTTGGAAAGCGTGCCTTTATTGCCTCTCTTGTCTAAAAATAGCAATTCTTTTAACAAACTGCCTATGTGGTGTAATCTTGGCCATTGATTCCAAAATCAATCTAGGTCATTCATTGTACTTCTTGAGCTCTATATAAAGCTCACTCTCTTCATTTGTAAGGGGTATCATTAATTCTTAGGAGGTAAAATGTTAGAGTAGAAGCTCTTGAAGCATTGACAAGACTTTGGCAAATTGTTGTAAAGATACTACCAAAATCAATACATTCTCATTGAAGCTTGGTGAAACTTGTGTTATTTTGAGATGTTAGCATGGTTTCCAATTTCTTGAAGATGATACAAAGCAAGTTAGATAGATTTTAGATACAGTTCATTGATTTGATGAATAAATGTGAAGATATTGATGAATTCCTCGGTTCATACTTTTTGTGGATTGCCGATGGTGATTTACAATGTAAACTTAGCCTGAACCTCATGTTGCAATAGTTCAATTGTGGATGTTCATTCAAGTTGTGCTAGCTGTGGGTATTTGGATGCATGTTTGTAGTTTGAAAATCTTTCATTTCCCTTTAAATATTGCACTAGTTTTGTGTAGTTGTTGCTCTCATGGCGAAGTGAAACTTAGATGAAAGGAATTTGTCTATCAAAGCATTGTCCATCATTTCATTGTCCTTAGAATAGTTTTCTTAACCCTTGCCTTTTTTCATTTTCTTTTCATAGTTAGTTTGGGTGAGTTCCATTTCATAACAAGGAGAATAACAAATTTGAGTGGAGAAAGACACTAATTCAGCGTAAGTCCCTTTGTGAGTTTTCAGCAAATCACATCAACTATTGAGTCTATCCATAGCAAAACACGATTAAGGAACCTTGGAGTTATCTCTATTGATCACATTGTTTAGAATTTGAGAGACTTTATTCAAGAGATAGAATACTTAGTATTTTAGTTTGAGTTTGCATGTGCATCAAAAACACATCAACAGGTCCTCTCCTATATTTAATTTTTTGACAAGAATTTCTCCCTTGTCCCTCATGCCACTCCATCATTGAATGGCATTTAATATGATTGATGTTCTTGACATACTTCCCCCCTAAAACTTTGCATCGTCCCAATGCAAAACATCACTTACTTTAGTTTCATGAATTAAGGTGTCACAGATTAAACTTCTATCATGATAATGTAAATACATATTATCATAACAATGCGAGTTTAAGAAATTACTTTAACCTTTCAAACCTGATTGAGCATATCCTTGCAGCTTGTCCTCTAGTCGGGAATGTTGATTACTCCAGCATACTTGTTCATTCAAATTTTCATGTGTCTAGGATAAACACTTGCAGAGGTTTACGACGTATCATGTTATGATGTTAATCATGGTGTTGTTCAGCCATGCTTCTAAGATTGTCATATCAATATGCAACAATTCATCACAATGTACTTTGATTTATCAATGAAAAGCAAATTAAAATAATAAATCATTAAGATTAATAATGTAGTGATCATAAGTTAACCAAAGATGCCATTTTTAAATCATTACTTCATCATGTAAGTAACTTCGTCATAATTATCTATAGGAGTCTTGTGAAATACAACAATAGTGATTAAGTGTCTAAAAATTGAGGAATTAATCTAACTTGCAAGAGTGTCATCATTAAGCACATTATCATGTCATAATATAACTTCTTCACAATTATCGTAGAATGGAGTCCTCAAATCAAATATGCATCATTATCATGAACTCAAACATGTGATATAAAACTAATGAAAGTAAAATGTCCTTGTACTCATGGATTCGTCATGAGAATAGTATATGAGAGTATTCCAAAACAAATTTCAATGTTAAGAGGCCAAATTATTATTATGTCAATGCGAGGATCAAAATATTATTACTTTATAATGTCTCTTCAGGAGATTCATTTCCATATAAGAAAGCTCTTACCTTAGTCCATTCACAATAAAGCTAAGTACACTTGCTCCTTATTTTGGTTTCCGACCATTTCATATCATAGATAATAAAATATTCATAAATATAATTGATCCTATCCAAAGTCAATATATCCAAAATGTCATTAAATAATTTTCTTCCTTTCTACTGAGTTATATTTCTAATCCACTTTTAAGTTAGTTTCTCTCTTGCATAAGAGGGTCACATTTATTGTTCTCCTTTTCCTTTGACCCTACTTGATCATAATGAAAATCGTACTGATCTCAAGTCCAACTATCTAATCTTATTATTCATATCCTTAATTTTTTCTCATTTTAAAACCTCCTTTGTTGTTAATACAATGTCATGACCTTGATCATACATGCTTGCAATTCACTTTAAAATTCCATCATAAAAAATAATAAAACCTCAGAATCAACTTTCTAAGTGCGGTAAAAAAATTTAGGTTCATATATTCTCCCTTGATAATCCCTCATTATCAAAATTTCTAGTTACGTTTGAAGTTTATTCCAACATGTGTTAGAATCCAAGAGAAATGATATACCACCATATTTTAGAATAATTTATATTATCTTAGTCAATCTGAGTACTCAGGAAATAGGCAACCCGGGCTAAAGTGTCCAAAATGGGACATAGTGAAATAAAGCAAACCGAGCTCTTCTATCCTTTGGACAAACTAGTTCATACGAAACCAGGTCTAATGGACAGGCTATCGCTTCTCAATAAATGCAGTTCAGTCACACTGTTATCTTCACTTTCACTTTCTAAAGAAGCTTCTGCAACATCACTCTTCTGTAAATTGTTCTCCCTTTTCAATTATTTCAAACCTTCTTCTAGATCTCTATTCCTCTATTCCACTCTTCAATATCTTCAAACAATGTCAACTCTACTTCCAATTCTTCATTTCTCATTCTTGCATTTTTTAGTTCTTCTTCAAGGGCATCATATTTGTCTTCTCCTAGTTCCTTTATCTTTTCCAACAACTCTGAATCACACCTTTTGATTTTGCACAATTCTCCTTCCAAAATAATGGCCAAATGGGCCTATACTGGTCAAATGGATCAAAACTTTATCCAATAGGTAAACACAATAGCGATACAGGCTAAATAGGAGAGGAATCATTATGCTTTGACCAGAGACTTTTGACTCCTTCAGGATCAATTTGGATCCATGAGTCACTTCCTGGAGACCACAGTCCGCCCAAGCACTGTGTTGAGGATGTCAACTAGGGAATACAATATCAACTTGGGGTAAATGCAAGGAGATGGGGGACCAAAAAGTTGCCACCATCTCCAAAATTAAAGAAAAACACAAGCGCGTTATAATGTGCATGTATTTTAAAACACTTGTTTGCTTTTAATAAAAGCAAAAAAAATCATTTTCTACTCATTCACCACGCGGCTTTTCTCTTGACAGTAACAAAGAAACCAAGCAAAATGTGATTGCGTTAAAAAATAGGAGATTCAATCAAGTGCACGTGAGAAAACAAGAAATCCACAATGCCAACTCACTACCAAAGACATCCTCATGCAAATTTGGAGGATCTAGCATAGGAAGAAGGTAGGGTTTGTCTAATTTTGTTAGTTTTAGAATAATTTTTTTAGTTTTGCAATGTTTGATTTATGTTTATATTGCATTTATGGTTATTGGAGAAACAAAAAATCTAAATCCAGTTGAGGAGGGTGAAAACAACCCCCAAAACCCTCTAAACTCTCAAAACCCACCTTCACCTCCTTTTCATGTAAGGGATAATCAAGAACACTACATAGGGATAATAGAAGAAAACAAGAAACATCTTGAAACTATTATTCAAACCCTAAACAATCCAAGTGGAACCACTGAGCATAGGAGGGCACTTGCAAAATCACTACAGGGGATTGTTTCCAACATGGATTTGGTGACGAAACAAATCACTGAATTCCAAGACTATAGGGAGAGGAGTCAACAATATTATGCCGACAAGTTCTCATATGAACAAGTGAAGAAGGAAAAAATTACAAAATCTCAATTATATGCACAACTTATTAATCCCAAAACTGGCCAAACATCAGAGGAAAGTTACGAACAGTTTCCTATACATTCGTGTAGGAATGAAGACATATCCCAAAACTTTTGGGATAGATGGTACATGGTCTTCGATGAGAGGAAATGCAACAATGATGAGGTACCACAATATTTTTTTGAGGAAACTCTATTGCGAGTTCGTCCTCAACAAGATTTTAAATTATTTTGACATTCATGAGTTCTAGGGTAGAGGTGGTGACTCTACCCAAGATAGACCCAGGGCTCAATGAGATGAACAACAGTTGCCTATACCCTGAGCGAGGCTGTAACGTAGGTCACTCCCTTTGGTTTTGAAGGAGAGTGTTTAGTTGGAGACTTTACATTCAGTGACTACTCTCACCCAAACTCTATCACAGCATGCAGATGATTTTACCTAGGGCAATGAGGGTGAGAGTAGTAGGTGTCATGTGTCCCCACATTTATGCTGTACATGTGGGAACCTATGTGATTATGGGATGTAAGAGGTATGATAGGACTCTGTGACACAGGGGCAACATGATGCGACACAGGGGTGGGACATATTGGATGATCTTGTTCTCAATGATGATCTCTTACAACATACATTTGGTATTGACTCTCAGGTAATTTGTTACAAGTTTCATCTTGATTTAGTATATTGTTATTTGAAATTTGTAATTAATTTTATATGATTATCTATATTATAAATAAAAAATAATGTATGTAATTGTTTGTGCAATGAAATTCTAGGGTCAAAGTCTTCATCCTGCCTTTGTTAGCCGTCCATTGGCGGCATATGAGAGAAGGTCAAGTCAGTAGGTATGTAATTTATCACATATTCATAATTATTGTAGATATTTGAATGGTAATATTATTTTGTGACTTGATTTGATGATTTCAATAGTCACTAGCACCTCCATGGTTTCCTTGGTCCCTTGGATGCCAAACCACCACTTTTATTGAGGTAAATTTAACCATTTCTTATCATTATGCATTTTAAAAACAATGTTATGTATTTATTTTGTTTTAATAATCTTGAACTTGATTTTCAGATGCTGAATACAATGGAGACTCCTCCTCATCTTCATGAGTCAGTGTAGATAGGCATTGATGCAGAGATGATGTCTGCAAATCCTTTGACTGAGGTATGAGCCAATAACATGAAAATATCATAATTTTGTATTTCTTTTTTATCTCATGTCATTTGATGTACATAAATGATATTTATGTTTAGTCAATTTTGCTTCTTGATGCTTCTCATAGGAGGTGACAACTCTAGTCCATCCAACTACGGACGAAGAGAGAGTCAAGATGATGGAGAGTGATCATCAGTTGGCAGTACGTGATCAAGTACATATGTGATGTTATATATTTCATACATTTTCTATACTAATGTGCATATTGTTTGTTTGTATTAGAAGATGCAGTTGGATGAACTTTATTTGAAGAAGTCTACTCAACGGCAGAGAGAGGATGTGTCACTAACTGGCTCTCCATCTTCATAGTCAAAGAAGGGCCACCGATTATTTCCTAAAAGTCCATAGGAAACTAGTTTTTGGGAACTATTTTGTATGCCTAGATGGATTTGTATACATACTTTTGTATGTTAATCCAATGTATATTTTTGTATATTTGCCTATATGGCTTTGTTTGGACACGCCTATATAGCTTTTTATATAAACTAGATGTTATGCTCATGACATTATGTATATATGACAGTTTTATAGTAAATCTTAAATATGATAATCAATTATTGTTACAAGAATTTAATTTTAGAAGTGCTAATTACATTTGCTTGAAAGTTTATGAATCATTTTCAAATAATCCAATTTGTGCATATCTTGCAATCATTGAATTTTGTCAGACTATCCATTTCTTTGAGGCATCATTTTAAATAGTTCGTGTGCATTGTCTATGCTTGCATAATTTCCATACATGTCTACAAGGGCAACTTTGCAAATACAATACATGTGAGAAAATTCCTATATCATTTATGCTTTGATGGTTGTCCACACCATGTTCTCTAGATCTCATTATAGCAAAGGCAAGGAGGAAGTTGGTTAAGGTTGTGCGATTTGGTTTTAGATGTGCCAAAATTTGCGTAAACGGTTGAAATTTATTTTTGTGCATTTGCTTGAGAGCTTTTAAAGCCTTATACAAATCCATTTTGTGCATATCTTGCAATCATTGCATTCCATGAGACAACATTTCTTTGAGGCATTACATCTAACAGTTCATGTTCATTATATATGCTTTGACACAAGTTGCATACATGTCTTGCAGGGTGTTGACTTTTTCTTCTGAATCAGCATTAGGGTTTGCCACTTCTAATGCACAGGCAGATTCAACCAACTAAATACAGGAGGTTGCGTGAGCTGCCTCCCCTTCACTTCTGGTTCTGCCGCACCAAGGGGGGTATCCCTATAACTCAAGATGTAACCTTGACTAGCTCAAAGATAGAAAGATCTAACTTGACAACAACAGGCAGAATACTCTCATGTATGGACCAAGATCTGTATGATAGATCACAAGGCTGGCAACATTCTTGGACATGATGTCTGGTTGGGTATGAGAGCATGCAAGGGGTTCCTAATCCTACTCCTACAACTAATAGGTGGAAGGATGAAGTGATTTGAAATGATGTTTGGATGCAAACCTGGACCTGGTGTATAACCTCAACACAGAGCTAGATTGGTGCCTATCCAGGGCTTGGAGTCGGTAGACATACACCTGTGAATGATCAGCATGAATAGCTAAAACTGGATTTCAGGGGGATACACATGATATCTGCCTTACAGATATCTCCCAATAAAGAGTGTTAAGCTGTCTATACTTATGGCATCCCTATTGCAGTAAGAAAGATACATGCAAAATTGGAGATAGAATCAGCATAACACATGCAAACATAGCATTATTCATATAAGATTAACCATGAAATCAGTGGATTCATGCCAAATCGTACAACAGGAGATACATAAACTCACAAGTTTTGCTGCACAGAGCAACCAAAACCAGTTGTATCTTATTACAGAGCCAAAATGTCCAGTTTTCAACAACCAAAAATGAGTAACACTTCCTGCTTATAACAGCCAGGTAGTGTACCACAGCAATTAATTACATGGTTGACCAAAAATCCTGCCAGATACACAGTATCAGAAAAATGGCGCTCAACGCATTACCAGATTGGTGCCCAAACATGAATGCAGTAGGTAGGGGAGGAGACAGGAAGAAACCTCAAGCCCTGCGCCACTGTCCGTTGATGTACACCTCCAATCGGGTACCAGATCTGTCCATACCTATGCAACCTTCGCCATTAATGGCGCACCAACCCGCGGCCTTGGGAAAAACATCAACTGTGCATCGCAACCATTTCGCGCCAAGATTCATCGTCATGATATTTGAAAATATGCAGGATATCAATTATCCCACATGCACCCCGCGATGACCTCTTTAACACTTTATATACTAGGCCACGAGCAAATATGATGTCGGTGCTTTTGCTCCTGACGACACTAGTATAAGACTTCATCATCATTATCCTTCAGTAGCATGATATCTTGTCGCTTGAAATATCACCCTAACGTCAGTATCACCCTGCAATATAACCTGCATGATAATCGCCTTCATCGGCACAACCTGATCCATCGGAGGAAGATCCTCCTGCTTAGCCGATACCAAATGTCTGGCCGATGAACATCCTGATGATGTCACCGTCATATCCTACTGATGTCATCAGCATATCTGCCTACTGCGCACCTCCTCATATCCGGATGACGTCATCGTCATATTCGAAACATTGGGGGATCTTCATAAGATGAGTGATGTTAGAAATATGACCCCCCGGACCTTGATGACGTCACCACCACATGTCGGCATCAGGATGATATTCGGAAGATAACCAGATATTTGGAAATATCATCCTGATGCACAAATATCATGCTGCACTGTAGCTCCACTATAAGATCGGGGTGATAGATGAATATGCCAGATATTTGAAAAGATCACCCCCACTAGATAATGCACGAAGCCGACAGGCGGATATCTCCCTGATATCAGCATCATCATGATGCTGGAACAAACATACATCTGGGTGATATTCAAATATGAAAATATCACCCCCTCCTTCGGAAATATCATGATGCAGATAGGCAGAGAAATAGATATCACCCTGACATAAGAATGACGTCAGCATCATCAGGGTGATAAAACAACGAACATGAAGTGATAAAACAACATCAGGATGATCTTGACTAAGATCACCCGATGTTCAAATATGATGACCCCGATGAAGATCGGATCATACTTAGGACTTTGCAGCAACATCATCAGGATGATCTTAACAAAGATCACCCGATGTTAAAATATCACCCCGCGAAAGATCATGCAGGCAGAAAATATGATGACCCTCGCAAGCAACACGGCAATAACTGGAAATATGATGATGATGATGATGACGACCCTTAAGAAAAATAGGTCGGGTCGAACTACTTAGAAAATGACCCCTTCGGAAGATCGAGGTGACATCATCATCATATAAGGGCAGGGTGATAATTGGAAGATCACCAGATATTTGAAAAATCACCCTCCGCAAGAAAATCAGGGCTCACTGTAGCTCATCAGCAGGATTGGGATGATGTCCAAACATCACCCGATATTGAAACATGATGATCCTGATGAAAAACCGGTTGACAGAAAACATGATGATGATGACCTCCTCCTCAGGAAAATATGATGCTGCAGCTGAAAAATGCTGAGGAGGTCCAACACTTAGGACATCTTTAAGGAAGGTGCCTGCATGAAAATTGCTCAAAAACTGTCAGTCAATTCAGGCACTAACACTGGCTCTGTTTGGGGACGTGTAGGTGCAAGACTGCAGCGAGAACCCCAGATCTCTGGGATGCAGACCAGTCCCTTATCCATTGGGTACAGAGTCAAATACTGCACCGACCTGCATCACCAAACACACTTGATGGCCTAAGGCCACCAAGAAAAGAAAAACATGTATCTCCCTTTGTCAAATATCTTGTTTTCATCTGCATGCACTGGGTCAAGCTTGGAGATACTACAGAGATCCACCCACAAACAAATCTTGTCATCTGCATATTCAACCCTCTGATTTGGCTTGTCATTGTCACCCCTATGCAGACAACCTTCAGCATCCGGCAACAAGTGGATGCAGAATGTATCAGGCAATGCATACTCAAAGGGAATATAATCATTTGTATCAGCATTATGCATTGCAAAATGATCTCCTAGCTGGATTGAAAATTGAAAGCACTCGAAGTCCACCACACAACTAGGAAAGTCAGAGCTCATTTCATATGCTGGCCTCTCAAAAGAAAAGCTTTCAAATTCACAATTGTGCACATCATGTACACAACCATCTGGTACACCAAGCTGGAAAAGATCAGGCTCTGGCACCTCTTTCAAATCAGGCACATTTTCATAGTCACTTACCTGATGTATGTTGTTTCCTCTTTCATCAGGATGAGAAACAGAATCCAAACCAAAAACAATGTCTAGGTCCTCACCATACTCAAATAAATCCTCATCACCATATGTGTCAAAGATGGGTGATCCAGGTACATCAGCTTGATCATAGTATGCCATTTGTTCATGGGCAGCAGAACATGCATCTTCATCACCAATGGATTCCCTTTGTGGAGGAGTATCAGCTTGTGTGTCATAAGCAAAACAGCCATCAAATGAAAAATAATCATGCTCTGAACCAGCACTTGTTTCAATCTCTGACTGCTCTTCACGATCCCCATGTGTTTGAAAAGAAGTCAATGGGTCACACATAAGACTGTTGCTCTGTTTGCTTATATCTTCTCTGTCTTGAGTACAATACTCACAATTATCTCCACAGGTCCATTCCAAAAGTTGTTCATTGCTGTCCACAACCTCGTTATTGTTTTCATGGTCAGATGCCTCATCATTGCAATGGGAATCCTCATTAGTCCTTTCACTAGCACCTTCAATATTCATCTTTTCATCTTCACATGATGCCTTAATTATTTGGTCATTTGCAACTTCACAACTATTTTTCACACCAAGGCCAGGGGACAGGGATTTCAGCAGGTGCACATTTCTGATTTTTTCTATTTTTTCTATGAACTTGTATGCCATCTGCATACTTGTCACCTTGAAATCCCTCAGTAATGCACTAGAGCCCTCCTCAAAAGCCTCAAAGAATATGCCAACACAGGCTGAAATATCAGGTCTGAAGACTTCTGGGATCTGTGAAAGGGCTATTGCAAACCTATGACTGAAATCAACACATGGCTCTTCATCTTGTTTTCTCATTCTCATCAATTCTGCAACAAGATCAGCTGGTTCTTTTGCAAATTCTTCCTTGAAACAGTCAGCAAGCTCATCCCAACAGGCAAAGGATTTCTTTGGAAAGCTCAAATACCAGTCTTTTGCTTTTGCATCAAAGGACCTAAGAAAAAACCTCATCCACATATCCTCATCTCTGAATGAATATTTTCCCATAAAACTGTGAAAATTTTGGATATGTGCATTCCCATCACATACATTGTGACCACTAAATCTAGGCATCTGACAGTATATCCTAGCAGGCATAGTTTCTACTTTATAATCCACCCATGACAAATCCAGTTGGTCATACAAAGGATCAAAAGGGCTGAGAAGAGGTTTAGCCTTCTGACTGGCAAACACAATAGGGTTACTACTTTTTAACTGGGCCTGCTCAGCCTCTAAGAATATCAACCTATTTCTTATCTCTTCTATTCTTTTATTCGACATTTCACCACTGAGTATGGGATAATTCATACTTGGATTCATAAAAATCTTACTCTTAGACATCCTTTGTCTGTCTAAGACCTAAGGCTTCCCCTGGCATCTAACTTATGCAGCAAAACAACAAATATAAAGGGGAAGGAACAAGGTACCTTTTCTCATACAGATGCAGAAAAATGAACAACACATTTTTGTCACATCACATACATCCATCTTTCATGTGCATTCAGATCTTTTTTGCAGAGTCGCCACCTCTCCAGAGAGGACAAAATTTTCAATAGCTGAAAGCTACTTTTCCAAGTTCATTCCACCAGCAGAGCATCATTTTGTTGGTGACTCAGATGGGTCACAGATATAAGCCTTTCTCAAATTTCTTCCCCAGCAGAGTCACCATTTTGTTGACTTTTTCTTCTGAATCAGCATTAGGGTTTGCCACTTCTAATGCACAGGCAGATTCAGCCAACTAAATACAGGAGGTTGCGTGAGCTGCCTCCCCTTCACTTCTGGTTCTGCCGCACCAAGGGGGGTATCCCTATAACTCAATATGTAACCTTGACTAGCTCAAAGATAGAAAGATCTAACTTGACAACAACAAGCAGAATACTCTCATGTATGGACCAAGATCTGTATGATAGATCACAAGGCTGGCAACATTCTTGGACATGATGTCTAGTTGGGTATGAGAGCATGCAGGGGGTTCCTAATCCTACTCCTACAACTAACAGGTGGAAGGATGAAGTGATTTGAAATGATGTTTGGATGCAAACCTGGACCTGGTGTATAACCTCAACACAGAGCTAGATTGGTGCCTATCCAGGGCTTGGAGTCGGTAGACATACACCTGTGAATGATCAGCATGAATAGCTAAAACTAGATTTCAGGGGGATACACATGATATCTGCCTTACAGATATCTCCCAATAAAGAGTGTTAAGCTGTCTATACTTATGGCATCCCTATTGCAGTAAGAAAGATACATGCAAAACTGGAGACAGAATCAGCATAACACATGCAAACACAGCATTATTCATATAAGATTAACCATGAAATCAGTGGATTCATGCCAAATCGTACAACAGGAGATACATAAACTCACAAGTTTTGCTGCACAGAGCAACCAAAACCAGTTGTATCTTATTACAGAGCCAAAATGTCCAGTTTTCAACAACCAAAAATGAGTAACACTTCCTGCTTATAATAGCCAGGTAGTGTACCACAGCAATTAATTACATGGTTGACCAAAAATCCCGCCAGATACACAGTATCAGAAAAATGGCGCTCAACGCATTACCAGATTGGCGCCCAAACATGAATGCAGTAGGTAGGGGAGGAGACAGGAAGAAACCTCGAGCCCTGCGCCACTGTCCGTTGATGTACACCTCCAATCGGGTACCAGATCTGTCCATACCTCTGCAACCTTCGCCATTAATGACGCACCAACCCGCGGCCTTGGGAAAAACATCAACTGTACATCGCAACCATTTCGCGCCAAGATTCATCGTCATGATATTTGAAAATATGCAGGATATCAATTATCCCACATGCACCCCGCAGTGACCTCTTTAACACTTTATATACTAGGCCACGAGCAAATATGATGTCGGTACTTTTGCTCCTGACGACACTAGTATAAGACTTCATCATCATTATCCTTCAGCAGCATGATATCCTATCGCTTGAAATATCACCCTGACGTCAGCATCACCCTGCAATATAACCTGCATGATAATCGCCTTCATCGGCACAACCTGATCCATCAGAGGAAGATCCTCCTGCTTAGCCGATACCAAATGTCTGGCCGATGAACATCCTGATGACGTCACCGTCATATCCTGTTGATGTCATCAGCATATCTGCCTACTGCGCACCTCCTCATATCCGGATGACGTCATCGTCATATTCGAAACATTGGGGGATCTTCATAAGATGAGTGATGTTAGAAATATGACCCCCCGGACCTTGATGACGTCACCACCACATGTCGGCATCAGGATGATATTCGGAAGATAACTGGATATTTGGAAATATCATCCTGATGCACAAATATCATGCTGCACTGTAGCTCCACTATAAGATCGGGGTGATAGATGAATATGCCAGATATTTGAAAAGATCAACCCCACTAGATAATGCACGAAGCCGACAGGCGGATATCTCCCTGATATCAGCATCATCATGATGCTGGAACAAACATACATCCGGGTGATATTCAAATATGAAAATATCACCCCCTCCTTCAGAAATATCATGATGCAGATAGGCAGAGAAATAGATATCACCCTGACATAAGAATGACATCAGCATCATCAGGGTGATAAAACAACAAACATGAAGTGATAAAACAACATCAGGATGATCTTGACTAAGATCACCCGATGTTCAAATATGATGACCCCGATGAAGATCGGATCATACTTAGGACTTTGCAGCAACATCATCAGGATGATCTTAACAAAGATCACCCGATGTTAAAATATCACCCCGCGAAAGATCATGCAGGCAGAAAATATGATGACCCTCGCAAGCAACACGGCGATAACTGGAAATATGATGATGATGATGATGATGACGACCCTTAAGAAAAATAGGTCGGGTCGAACTACTTAGAAAATGACCCCTTCGGAAGATCGGGGTGACATCATCATCATATAAGGGCAGGGTGATAATTGGAAGATCACCAGATATTTGAAAAATCACCCTCCGCAAGAAAATCAGGGCTCACTGTAGCTCATCAGCAGGATCAGGATGATGTCCAAACATCACCCGATATTGAAACATGATGATCCTGATGAAAAACCGGTTGACAGAAAACATGATGATGATGACCTCCTCCTCAGGAAAATATGATGCTGCAGCTGAAAAATGCTGAGGAGGTCCAACACTTAGAACATCTTTAAGGAAGGTGCTTGCATGAAAATTGCTCAAAAACTGTCAGTCAATTCAGGCACTAACACAGGGTACTTACAACTACGACATTTGACAAAATTCCTATATCCTTTATGCTTTGATGGATGTCTATACCGTGCTCCAAACATACCATTTCTAAGGTTTTGGAATTTGGATTTACACTTGCCAATTTCATTTTCTTTGAAATTTCTAAAGGCTTATCAGTAAATCCATTTTGTTCATATCTTGCAATCATTGTATTCCATGAGGTGACATTTCTTTGAGGCATCATGCCAAACAGTTCACATGCCTTGTCTATGCTTCCACACTTTGCATACATGTCTCTGAGGGCAGTTGCAACTACAACATCTAACAAAATTCTCATATATTTTATCCTTTTGATGGATGTCCATTTTGGCATAGGCAAGGAGGATACTCGCTAAGGTTTTGGAATTTTTCTTTACACCCGCCAATCACATTTTCTTGAAAGTTGCTAATGCCTTATCAAAAAATCTATTTTGTCCATATCTTGAAATCATTACATTCAATGAGGTGACATTTCCTTGGGGCATCATGCCAAACAAATCATGTACCTTGTCTATGCTTCCACACTTTGCATACATGTCTACAAAGGTGATGTAGTAGGTAAGGAGGATGACTCAACACCATTGAAACATATTTCATGGTGCAGGAGCACCTTAGCCATAGCCTATCTTGGCCAGGAGAATGTCATAACAAGGTCCTAGGACATCATAGAACAAGTTGATGGTCTTGTGTCATCATTTTACATGTAATAAGGTCAAATGACCAATGTCATTTGTGTTTGGAGTCATGTTTTAAGTTGTTGTCAAACAAAAAGTCTAATAATGCAAGTAGTGGTAACAAGTTGCTTTGTCAACTTAACAAATCATGTAATAAGGAGGTTACCCAATGATCAAATAGGTTGAAATCTAGTTATGATAGACTAGAACTATTGTAAACATTTATAAAAACCTTCACACACACACACTGAGGTCTCATTTCATGTGCCAAGCGTTGCATTCATTCAGGGCAGTAGGCTACTGACAAAGTCCCTTAAGCTCCTTAAGACGAAAAAATTGCCAAACTTTGACGAGACAGTTCTCTGAATTTGTGGTAGCTGGGAATGTTCTATTTGGACCTACAGGTGCATGTGGAGCCCATCCACAAAAACCTCTCTCAGTTTCATTCAACTCCAGTTCATTTGACCGTGCCGAAATCAAACGCATTCTTGCAAAATGCTTTAGTTTCATGTAGTGGAAAGGTGCTAGGAGTGACATTTTGCATTCCATAGCTTGTGAGGCTGAACGGACTTCACCAATACGTCAGGATGGGTAGGTAAATGCCAGGGGAGGTCTCATTTTGTGTCCCAAGCATCGCAGTCATTCAGGGCAGTAGGCTACCAATAAAGTCCCTTAAGATCTCTAAGACAAAAAAACTGCCAAACTTTGATGGAGCAGTTCTCAGAATTCATGGTAGATGGAAACATTCTATTTGAACCTACAGGTGCATGTGGGGTCCGTCTACAATAACCTCTCTCAGTTTCATTCAAATCCTATCCATTTGACCGTGACAGAATCAAATGCATTCTTACAAAATGCTTTAGTTTCATGCAATGGAAAGGTTCTAGGAGTGACATTTTGCACTCCATATCTTGTGGGGCTAAACGGACTTTTCTAATGCATCAAGGTGGGTGGGTAAATGCTAGGGGAGGTCTTGTTTCATGTGCCAACCATCGCATTCTTTTGGGGCAACAGGCTACCGGTAAAGTCCCTTAAGATCCCTGAGATGAAAAAATTGCCAAACTTTGATGGAGTAGTTCTCAAAATTCATGGTAGATGGGAACATTCTGTTTGGACCTACAGGTGCAGGTGGGGTCTGTCTACAATAACCTCTCTCAGTTTCATTCAACTCCTATCCATTTGACCATGCCAGAATCAAATGCATTCTTGCAAAATGCTTCAAGTTGATGCAGTGGAAAGGTGCTAGGAGTGACATTTTGCATTCCATAGCTCATGGGGTTGAATGGACTTTGCTAATGCATTAAGGTGGGTAGGTAAATGCCAGGGGAGGTCTTGTTTCATGTACTAAGCATTACGTTCGTTCGGGGCAGTAGGCTACCAGCAAAGTCCCTTAAGCTCCCTAAGATGAAAAAATTGCCAAACTTTAACGAGACAGTTCTCAAAATTTGTGGTAGCTCAGAATGTTTTGTTTAGACATATAGGTGCACATGGAGTCCATCCAAAATAACCTCTCTTAGTTTCATTCAACTCCAGTCTGTTTGACCGTGCTGAATTTAAATGCATTCTTGCAAAATGCTTTAGTTTCATGTAGTGGAAAGGTGCTAGGAGTGACATTTTAAATTCCATAGCTTGTGGGGATGAACAAACTTCTCCAACATGTCAGGGTGGGTGGGTAAATGCCAATGGAGGTCTCATTTTATGTGCCAAGTGTTGCAGTTGTATGAGGCAGTAGGCTACCGACAAAGTCCCTTAAGATCCCTAAGATGAAAAACTGCCAATCTTTGACGGGACAGTTCTCATAATTTGTAGCAGCTAGGAACATTATGTTTGGACTTGTAGGTGCATGTGGAGTCTGTCTATAATAATGTCTCTTGGTTTTGGTCAACTCCAGTCCATTTGATCGTGCTGAAATCAAACGCGTTCTTGCAAAATGCTTCAGTTTCATGCAATGGAAAGGTTGCTAGGTGCCATATTTTTTGTTTTGCTCATCATGGGGCTGAATGAACTATGCAAACATGTTGGGGTGGGTGGGTAAATGCTAGGGGAGGTCTCATTTCCTTCACCAAGTGTGTCAGTCATTCCAGGCTGCAAGCTACCCGTAAACTCAAAAAGTGCTAGGTCTTGGTAGCTTGCAAGCTAGAATGACTGAGACACTTGGCACACGAAACAAAACCTCCCCTAGCATTTACCCACACACCCCAATGTCTTGGTACAATCCATTCAGCCCCACGATGAGCAGAACAAAAAATATGGCACCTAGCAACCTTTCCATTGCATGAAGCTGAAGCATTTTGCAAGAATGCATTTGATTTCGGCACAATCAAACGGACTGGAGTTGACCAAAATTGAGAGAGGTTATTGTAGATGGACTCAACATGCACTTGTAGGTCCAAATGAAATGTTCCCAGCTGCCACAAATTTTGAGAACTGTCTTGTCAAAGTTTGGTAATTTTTCATCTTAGGGATCTTAAGGGACTTTATCGGTAGTTTGCTGCCCCGAATGACTGCGACGCTTGGCACATGAAATGAGATCTCCCCTGGCATTTACCCACCCACCCTGATGTGTTGGTGAAGTCTGTTTGACCCCACGAGCTATGGAATGCAAAATGTCACTCCTAGCACCATTCCACTGCATGAAATTGAAGCAAGAATGCATTTGATTTCAGCACAGTCAAACGGACTGGATTTGAATGAAACTGAGAGAGGTTATTGTGAATGGACTCCATTTACACCTATAGGTTCAAATAGAACATTCCCAGCTGCCACGAATTTTGAGAACTGTCCTGTCAAAGTTTGGCAATTTTTTCATCTTAGGGAGCTTAAGGGACTTTGCCAGTAGCCTGCTACCTCGAATGAATGCGACACTTGGCACATGAAACGAGACCTCCCCTAGAATTTACCCACCTACCCTGATGTGTTGATAAAGTTTGTTCGGCCCCACAAGCTATGGAATGCAAAATGTCACTCCTAGCGCCTTTCCACTGCATTAAACTGAAGAATTTTGCAAGAATGTGTTTGATTTCGGCACGGTCAAATGGACTTGAGTTGAACAAAAATGAGAGAGGTTATTGTGGATGGACTCGACATGCACCTGTAGGTCCAAATAGAACATTCCCAGCTGCCACAAATTCCAAGAAATGTCCTGTCAAAGTTTGGTAATTTTTTCATCTTATGGATCTTAAGGGACTTTACCGGTAGCCTGCTATCTCGAACGAATGCGACACTTGGAACATGAAACTAGACTTCCCCTGGCATTTACCCACCCACTCTAACATATTGGTGAAGTCCGTTCAGCCCCATGAGCTATGGAATGCAAAATGTCACTCCTAGCACCTTTCCACTGCATGAAACTAAAGCATTTTGTAAGAATCTGTTTAATTTTGGCAAGGTCAAATAGACTAGAGTTGAACGAAACTGAGAGAGGTTATTGTGGATAGACTCCATGTACACTTTTAGGTCTAAACAGAACATTCCTAGCTACCACGAATTCCAAGAACTATCATGTGAAAGTTTGGCAATTTTTTTGTCTTAGGGAGCTTAAGGGACTTTGGGGGTAGCCTGCTGCCCCAAATGAATGCAATGCTTGGTACATGAAATGAGACCTCCCTTGGCATTTACCCACCCACCTCGATGTGTTGGTGAAGTTCGTTCAGCCCCACAAGCTATGGAATGCAAAATGTCACTCCTAGCACCTTTCCAAACATGATGAAGAACCACAACCCAATCTAACTCCTAAAAGCATGAAGACACTGAGAACACTAAAGACATGGAGGAAAAAGAAGAATGAAGACATGAACAAACTCTTATCATGAGGAAGAACCACAACCCAATCTAACTTGTGAAACCATGACATGTTATGATGAAGAAGCACAACCAGAATCCAATGATCCAATGGCATGAACCAATGACATAAGCAACTATGTCCTACTATTGTACATGATAAACATGAATGTTATGAACTAACATCCAAACCCTTTGACATGAATCTTGATATGACATGAGTGAAACACGAGTGAACATGATTAAGACCAATTAGGATCAACTTCATCCATTACTTAGATCTAACCCCATGAAGCATAACATGATGACGCAAACATTAAATGTATACCATAGAAAACAAATCAAACAAAACATGAGGCCTTCACTGCCCATAGTTCATACCACTGCTCAATGATAATTTATCATCATATTAAATATTTATAATAAACTGTCATAGACATAATGTCATGAACATAACATCTAGTTTACATACATATAGACCTCTTCGATAGTTCAAGCTCATGTAGCTCCACCTGTTAATACAATCAAACAATATGCACATTACTATAACAAAATATACATGAAATATATAACATCACTTATGTAATCGATCACTTACCACCATTTGATGATGACTCTCCATCATCTTTTCTCGAGCTTCTTTGTCTGTAGTTGGATGGATTGGAGTTGTGACCTCCTGTGAGAAGCATCAAAAAGAAAAATTGACTAAACATAAATATATTGGAGGGAAGCAATTCATACTACTATTTATATACAAAATAAAGTACAAGTAACCATCTAGGAAAGTTTTATGCATACTTACAAATTAATCCAATGAACCATCCAAGTCTTCTTTACTCTTTATTGTGTGAAGTATGGCCTCATGGTCAGAGTCACACACCTTCCACAAGGTCTTGTTCAAAGGTCTACCTCGATATTGTATCAAATGAACATTGGTTGCGATGACAAGGTTGGAGTAATGAAGAATCTTCTGATGTGTGTCAAAGTCCTCAAACAACCAAACATTAACACTCTTAAGTGGGTACCTTCTAAGCCATATTCCAATAACAACCACTGAGCCTATAGGGTATTCCATGTTTTCTCCATCTAGAACTGGGGCCTCCAGTTTCTTTTTGGCCTCAACACAATGACACAAGTAATAATTTGTTACCTCTTCATTATCTTCATCTATAATAACTGCATAAACATGCCCTACAATGATATGTATAGCAAATTAAATGAAATTAGTCAACATTACAAATATACTACAAAGTTTAAGATAATAATAGGAATTTCAAATTTAACTATGCAAGTAGATATATTACCTGGTTGAACTAGATCTGATATGTGGTCAAAGTCAACTGATGATTTCATCTCTATCAATTCCAATGTCATTGGGGATCGATATGTGTCAAGTGGGCTATGATAACTAAACTGCCATTCGTTAACCCACTCCCTTGACCTGCACTCATTCTAGGCTTGAATTGTACATGGAGAACAAAAGCACGCCATCTTCTGCGTATGTATACTCCATGAACCTACAATTGAGCTTCTGATAAAGTGTAGCTCACTTGATCCTATCAATGTACAATAGTTCTCATATGGTGCAATGTTAGTATCATCTATCAACCAAAAAAATCTATGAACTAAAAACTTACCTTCATTACCTGGAGCCATCAAAGCATTACACCACTTGATGATTGATTTTACATCTGTCAACTTTGCATTATCTTTATACTTTAACTTTTATCATGTTATGGCTCTTTTGATACACGCTCCTACACCATCATGCTCCCCCTTTCCATGCCTAGCCTCATAAAAGTTCCACATATGTTGAAAACTTGTAATATTATGCCTCCTGCTTAACCAATAGAAATTCCATGAGTTCTTGAATTGTGATGCACAGTTATTCGACCATATGATATGCTAACTAAATGATATGTCCCTTCTAGCTAGATCATTGTAGAACACCTGAAAACAACCTTGCACGAACTCTGTGGAATGCGTACGATCATTGCTTATAAAAAAATGATAATCCCTTATGATCTTTCTATCATCCTCTGTACTATCATTCATATGAATGAATGCGATGTGCACAAATATAGAAACCTATGTCGAGTTATAATATTGGGATTTTACCTCACACTGTGGTTGTAGACTATAGTTCTCTACAAAGTTGATGATTGAAACAATGCTACCAACTAGAAATGTACCCTTGCATAACTTGAATTGCAAGTCCAGCCATCGAGCTCTATGGGCATGTCTTACATATTCATACACTATGTTGTCACAAAATATAGGCATAAACTGATACACTGAAATCTTTTGAATAACATGTTGATGCGTAAATCTATGGGTTTAATCTAGCAGCAACGTGGGAAGTTTCTAAGATGTGGGATTGATCCCAGAAACAACCTCCAGATTTTAAGGAAGTTGGCTCTTCTGTTCTTCAATGAGGGTTTGGGAAAAAGTAAGAAAGAAAAATATATTTATAGAAAACAAATGCCTAACCTATGGCGATCCGTCAGATTTAAACCTCAGTTTGCACAGTGTCTAACTTTGAATGATTGACTAGAATTTGAAAGAGCATCAATGCATGACTAAAATCCAGTTTAAGAAACAGATTAAACAGAGGCAAAGAAATAAAGAAATTAAAAGCAAGAAACATATATATCCAAGTATGCACAAAACACCATCTCATTATTTGAATAACAACAAGTTACAGAGGCAAAAGTTGCTGCACAAAAATAACTGTTACATTCTCATAAAGAAAGAACTGCAAAGGTAAGAAGAAAGAAAATCTATCTCTACTGCTCTCAAATTTGATCTCCCAACTATGAAACTCTGAATGTATGTATATATCTCCAACTGTGTCTCAGATCTGCCCATTTATAGCTTGAAAGACTCAACTGCCCTCTGGCAATCTTTGCAAATGAAACTCCGCAAATCCTGGCACCAAATCTGACAAATAATGGCAAATGAACTGGCAACAAAAAATATAGCTGAACTGTAGCTTCATTATCCCCATGGCTGAAAATCTTTGTGGCATGAAGAAAATCACCCACTACCACTGCTTCCTGTAGCTTGCCTGTAACTTACTCATAAAAAAATGAAAGTGGCTTCGGGAGAAAATTAGGGCTACATCATTTTATCTACCTCCCATGAGATAAAATAAGAGAGTCACATTAATAAAATCTCACCTTTCTCCCTGGACCCATAGTATTTTATCTTTTAATAAAAGATCCTAAATTTAATAGACCCTCGTGCCTCTATATGAGAAGGAAGACATTTAAAATAAAGCATTTTAGCTTCATATGAAAAAGGGGACCCACCATAAGTTTCCTTATAAAAAATAAAACTCAACGTGACTTTTATCTCACTTATGAATTTTATAAAATAAAATAAAACATTTTATTTATCAATCCTCCGCTGCTCCCACATAGTCACCTTCGCATCCTTCACTCCAAATGTCATCCACTGCATCCTTCTTGTTGCTTCTCTCCTAGCCATTAGATCTAGTTGTATCTGACGGTTGTAATTTTACTGCACTTGAAACCCTATTATCTGTGTTAGCGATTCATTGCCCCTGTGTTATTTGGATGGTCTGTGGCTTAAATGTGGGAACTATACCATATGCCATTTCTATGGCTTGATTTTCTTATGGTTTTACTACAAGCTTTGTTTCTATCATGCAAATGCCATCATACTGAATAGGCTGAAGCTTTGTGACTGATAAATGGCCGAAGCTTTCATCCTCATAGTTGCTGTGGCATTATCTTTTTGAGGCTGAGCTTTACTTTCATATGAACTGTATCTCATTCCTATAGTTAAGTACCATCTGGATATGGGTCACGTTGATAATTCTAAAACAGGCTGATCCTTGTTCAATCTTGGATGCCCTACATTGCTATGTGCTTTGAACAATCAAACTGGCGATCCTTCCTACTCTGGTATGCTGTTGCTTTGATGGGCTGAAGCTTCCTTTGAGGCTGAGTACTTAAAGATAGCTATGAGCTATATATCATAGACCCTGCACCACATTTAGCCAATAGGCAACAACCTCTATTTATGACTTTGGTTTTTGTTTGTATAGGTCGCCATCATCAAGTGATCGCACCTCCTTCTCGCACTAAGGTAGCGTCGTTTATGACAGAGTACCCTCTATATTAGCTGCATATAATTATATGAGTCACACCTGATTAAGAATGCTGGCACCATCATCTTATATATGCAATGCCTTAATATGAGGTCATGCGCTTTTATCTTTGGGAACGGGCCCCCTTACCTGAGCTACATCATTATTTTATCTAGTGCATCTCCATTTGAATATGGCTATCCATACTCTCTCAAACTACCTCATACACCTTGGTATAGGCTGAGTGCCGTTATCTTTAAACAATGCAATGTAGCTCATTTGTTTGTAGCATCACAATATTGAGTGGCTTTCATGTCTTCTTTATGTTACTATGATGAGACCCTTCACTTAAATGCTGAGAGTAAGAATTAAAACTGAGTCTCCTCTATAAGGCAGTAAGCTTCCAAATTCAAACTGTGCCATCTTGATATTTATTGGCTATGCAATTCTTAGAATGTGAGCCTTATAATATGATTTCACCTTTTCTTTCAACCATACTCAATCCTTCTTGTTCTATATCTCCCATCATAGATTCATCTTTGCATGCCGACATAGGGTTTACTGCACCTGTTACTATCTTAAAAATACTTGGGTGGAGAAAAGTGGGTATCACACCATACAAGGACAACTAGGCTGAGGTTGCCATAACTGACGTGCCTCCTTGTAGCAAAGAGTTTGTGTTTATCCATTTTAAATAGCCTTGTGTTCATTGAACCTTTCTGAGGCTTATACCACTGAAACTTGGAATATAATGCAAAGCATTCAATGTTAAAAATTTGTCAACATTCTTGATGACTTGGCTGGGAAAGTGAGCCTACTCACTTAGAACCTGAAATTTCTGGTTTCGCTAAATTAGTGCCTTATCCATTGGGCATAGAGTCAAACAAGCTAAAACTAAAACATCCATTATTCTAAAGACACATCTCTATCTAAGATGCATGAAGTTGAACTGAAACACCGCTGAGACTAGACACTATCTTAATGAAACCAATGAAACTGAACACTGAATCACTGAGACTGAAGCATGATTGAACTACAAAGACCACCATACACCTTCATAGTAGAAACTAAGACTTATGAAAACAAGCAAATGGATCTGAAATTGAATGCTACAGTTGTAGCTTATTGAACACTGAATCACTGACATATCAACTGATAGGGATATGGCCATTTATGGGAATGGCAAAATAACTACCAAATTGGATGGTATTGCTCCAATTGATCCACAATGAACTAATTATGGACCAAACAAACTACATAAAGAAATAAAGCAAGAACTGGTACCTTTTCGCTTTCCTACATTCTGGAGAATCTTTCTTTGCATTAAAATACCTTACAGGCTAATCAACATGATGTTTGTGCTTCAGAGGAGGGAGGAATGAGAACATTAAGTACTGAAGTTCTTTCCTCTATTTGCATTTAAAAGCTTCTGCTGACTGGACTTCTTTTGTAGGCCCTTTTGTTTGCACGTTTGCATGCTCATAATCCATAGTATCCTTGAAATTTGGCCAAAATGTGATAGAGCTGCCTATAACTGTCTTGAACTTGATTGGTGTCTCTTCTTGAATGAAGAACGAAACATGATGAGACTCTTCCTTCGACTCTTCACTACTTTTATCTTTTGATGCATTATCTTCACGGATTTCACTTTTCCTTGTATCATGATTACCCAATTTTGAACAGAAATCCTCAAGATCATCCCAAAAAGAATGGTTCTCAGACTCATCACCAATATTTTGCATAAGAGTACGTACTTCTTGTTCTTTCTCAAACTGACACAAAGATCTTGTATCCTTTGATGGCCAGTACCTTTCAGCTTCTAGAATTAAGATATTATCATCTATCTCATTTGTAGACTTGGCAGTAACTTCTTTTGCAACTGCTACCTCCAGATGTGATATAGATGATACACTATGGTTCTCCCAGTACTTTTTAGCTTCAAAGCCCCTCTTGAAGTACCTTTCAGCTTCTAGAAGTATCACCTCATAAGCATCTTCTGAATCTTCTTCATGACTTGACTGGGTTTTTGAATCACATCTTGCCACAGGTGTATGATGCTGATAACCAGGAGGACACCCCGAATAGACAGGAGTCATCTCCTTGTTTGCATATTGATCATTAAGACTTGATTCTTCTTCAATGTCAAAGTAACAAAGAACTTGACCTATGGCTTTTATTGGTTGATTCATAGCTACACAATTTTCAAGATAAGTGGGTCTGTGCTAAGCCTGAGGGAGGATCTCTTCAATAAACTAGTTAGATTGATATTGCTATTCATATAGACTTTAAGGCATGAAATATGGATCAGCCTGATACATGGCTTGATTTCTCAACTAATTTAGCTCTTGGACAAAAGATTTTATGAGTTCTTTTACCTCCATCATCTCTTTATGATTCGACAAATCAGTAGGGAGGGTGGGTGGACCAGAATTTGTATGTACATGGCTATAAGAAAGAGCTTGGGATGGGATATTTGTATAATGCATTAGTGGTTTTAAAGATAGAGGAGACAGCCTACCAGCATCAATAAGGTTATTTTGAGCTCTAATAGCTAGATCATATGATTGGGATAGAGTGTCACCTCCTAGGGCTTGTATCATGAAAGATATTTCAGGGTCTAAAGCCTTTAAGTAATAAAGAAATGCAAAGGTTGGAGGAGGCCTGATATCTACAGAGAATTTCTTCCATACCTTATCAAATCTTGAATTGAAGTCATGCATGCTCTCTGCAAAATGTCTCTTGATTGTAATTAGGTTCTGAGTGATAGTGCTAATGTATGTCTTTTCTCTGAACTGATCATACATGAGCTCACCAAGCTGATCCCATCCAGTGATCGAACCTGGCTGCAAGATTCTATACCATTCTTTTGCTTTGCCCTTAAGGGATGATGCCAACAACAAGAGAGCATGATTTTCAGTCATGACATTATGAACATAGCATAGATTTGCAATATCTTGAATGTGATCTGCATGCCAAACAAAGACATCTCCAAGAAAGTGAGGCAATGCTTTCCAGGCTGTGTCACGAACTTGACCCTATTGCTGAAGAACAAGAGGAGTTTAATCCCAAGTCACAAAAGGTAAATCCCTTTGAATATTTAGGTGCACATATATACTAGGGGTTGCCATGGTCTACAAGAGAAAAGATCTAAGAAAGAAACCTCAGTAGAGTCACCAGATGGAAGATTCATGCTCCTATGGCAGATATTTTGTGATTTTCCATCAACATCACAAAATACAGGGCAAAGATTCTCTGAAAACAAAGACCCAAGTCTTTGAATGCATGCCGAAAATTGTTGATGTGTAAATCTGTGGGTTTAATCCAGCAGCAACGTGGGAAGTTTATGAGATGTGGGATTGACCCCAGAAATAACCTCTAGATTTTAAGGAAGCTGGCTCTTCCATTCCTCAATGGGGGTTTGGGAAAAAGTTAGAAAGAAACTATATTTATAGAAAAAAAATGCCTAACCTATGGTGATCCACCGGATTTAAACCTTAGTTTGCACAGTGTCTAACTTTGAATGATTAACTAGAAATTTAAAGAGCATCAATGCATGATTAAAACCTAGTTTAAGAAACAAATTAAACAAAGGCAAAGAAATAGAGAAATTAAAAGCAATAAATAGAGATATCCAAGTATGCACATAACACCATCTCATTATTTGAATAACAACAAGTTATAGAGGCAAAAGTTGTTGCACAAAAATAACTGGTACATTCTCATAAAGAAAGAACTATAAAGGCAAGAAGAAGGAAAATCTATGTCTGCTGCTCTCAAATCTGATCTCCCAACTATGAACTTTGAATGTATGTATATATCTCCAATTGTGTCTCAGATTTGCCCATTTATAGCTTGAAAGACTCAACTGGCCTCCGGCAATCTTTGCAACTGAAACTCCGCAAATCCTGGCACCAAATCTGGCAAATAACAACAAATGAACTGGCAACAGAAAATATAACTGAATTGTGGCTTCATTATCCCCATGGCTGAAAATCTCTGTGGCATGAAGAAAATCACCCGCTGCCACTACTTCCTATAGCTTTCCTATAGCTTACTCATAAAAAAAATTAAAGTGGCTTCAGGAGAAAATTAGGGCTACATCATTTTATCTACCTCCCGTGAGATAAAATAAGAGAGTCACATTAATAAAAACTCACCTTTCTCCCTGGACCCATAGTATTTTATCTTTTAATAAAAGATCCTAAACTTAATAGACCCTCGTGCCTCTATATGAGAAGGAAGACATTTAAAATAAAGCATTTTAGCTTCATATGAAAAAGGGGACCCACCATAAGTTTCCTTATAAAAAATGAAACTCAACGTGACTTTTATCTCACTTATGAATTTTATAAAATAAAATAAAACATTTTATTTATCAATCCTCCGCTGCTCCCACGTGGTCACCTCTGCATCCTTCTTGTTGCTTCTTTAATTACCTCAGGTGACTCCAAATGTCATCCTCTGCATCCTTCTTGTTGCTTCTCTCCCAGCCATTAGATCTAGTTGTATCCGACGGTTGTAATTTTACTGCACTCGAAACCATATTCCTTATGTTAGCGATTCATTGCCCCTGTGTTATTTGGATGGTCTATGGCTTGAATGTGGGAACTATACCATATGCCATTTCTATGGCTTGATTTTCTTTTGGTTTTACTACAAGATTTGATTCTATTATGTAGATGCCATCATATAGAATAGGCCGAAGCTTTATGACCGATAAATGGCCAAAGCTTTCATCCTCATAGTTGCTATGGCATTATCTTTTTGAGGCTGAGCTTTACTTTGATCTGAACTATATCTCATTCTTATAGTTGAGTGCCGTATGGATATGGGCCGCACTAATAATTCTAAAATATGCCAAGCCTTGTTCAATCTTGGATGTCCTACATTGTTGTGTGCTTTAAACAATCAAACTGGCGATCCTTCCTACTCTGGTATGCTGTTGCTTTGATGGGCTGAAGCTTCCTTTGAGGCTGAGTACTTAAAGATAGCTGTGAGATATATATCATAGACCCCACACCACATTTAGCCAACAGGCAACAACCTCTATTTATGACTTTGGTTTTCGTTTGTATAGGCCGTCATTATGAAGTGATCGCACCTCCTTCTCACACTGAGGTAGCGTCGTTTATGACAGAGCACCCTCTGTATTAGCTGTGTACAATTATATGAGTCACACCTGATTAAGAATGCTGGCACCATCATGTTGTATCTGTAATGCCTTAATATGAGGTCGTGAGCTTTTATCTTTGGGAATGGGCCCCCTTACCTGAGCTACATCATTGTTTAATCTCGCGCATCTGCATTTGAATATGGCTGTCCATACTCTCTCAAACTGCCTCATACACCTTGGTATAGGCTGAGTGCCATTATCTTTAAACAGTGCAATGTAGCTCATTTATTTGTAGCACCATAGTATTGAGTGGCTTTCATGTCTTCTTTATGTTATTATGATGAGACCCTTCACTTAAATGCTGAGAGTAAGAATTAAAACTGAGTCTCCTTTATAAGGTAGTAAGATTCCAAATTCAAATTGTGCCATCTTGATATTTATTGGCTGTGCAATTCTTAGAATGTGAGCCTTATAATATGATTTCACCTTTTCTTTCAACCATACTTAATCCTTCTTGTTCTATATCTCCCATCATAGATTCATCTTTGCATGCTGACACAGGGTTTACTGCACCTGTTACTATCCTAAAAATATTTGGGTGGAGAAAAGTGGGTATCACACCATACAAGGACAACTAGGATGAGGCTGCCATAACTGACATGCCTCCTTGTAGCAAAGATTTCATGTTTATCCATTTTAAATAGCCTTGTGTTTGTTGAACCTTTCTGAGGCTTATACCACTGAAACTTGGAATATAATGCAAAGCATTCAATGTTAAAAATTTGTCAACATAACATAATCACACCTTTTTTCTTCTTTACCATCTCTTGTATTGTATGCCACTATTTTATACTTGCTGAACTCTACTAGTCCGTTTCCAACCGCATTTGTTCTTTCCATATGTTCACATATTGGCATATGTTGGAAGCCACTGCAATGTTGACATGTGACATCCAAGCATAATTTCTTGTAGAATAATTGACCTTCCTCTCTATCACATAAAATCATTGATATGAAGTCTCTTGAGGTAGTTGGTGGGGCACATATGCCACAACCTTGCAAAACATTGTTAGTATGCAAATCTAAACATATAGACTGATAAGTTACATCAAAATGGTTAGAAAAATCAATATGTAATCTACAACAACAAGTAGTGCATGTGTGATTTATTTTGACAAAGAAAGGTTTTAGCATTTCAAAATATCTTTGAGAAATTTTAATTTGAGGATACTTCTCTAGAAGTTTACCAAAAAATTGTGTTTGAGTCATATCCAAAAAATGCTTTGGATGTGGCTCACAGTTTTGACTACCGATTCTCCTTCTAACTACATCCCTTTGATTCGGAGATACCTTATTGTAATTCTTCCAAAAGTCTTCAATTAGTGATCTCAAATCTTCGACAACAACTTTGTCTTTCTATGGGATTATCCCAAAGAATGCCCATAATTCATTAGTGTTTGGATCCTGAAGTCTTTGATGCATTCCAATGGCTCTCATTAGAGTTTTTCTATTTATTTTCAATGCTTGACTTGTCTTTCTAATGAGGTGAGCTTTTTTTGTTTGTTGGCTTACAATTGTCGATGTAATGACACATGGTGTGACATTACTATCCTTGGTGCATGAGGTGGAACCCACACTCTCATACGCACTCATTAGATTCTTGACAATTGATTTTTCACTTGACGCATTTGATGTTATTAGGCCAAGAATCTTCATAGTGGGCCTAAATTTCAGATTTCTCATTAGTTCAACAAAGAGTTGACATCTTCCAGTTTCATTTAAATTCTCAAAGAGTAATTTCCATATCTTATTTGCATATCTTTGGCAAGTGCGCATGGGAATTTGATCCTGCACGGGCTCCAATACATTCTCATCAATATCAATTAGAAACTTAGGCCTCCTATGCAAAATTCTAGGAGGTGTTTTATTTGGTAAAGTAGACTTAACATTAGGAATTTCTTTAATATTTACTTGAGATGGGATAGATGATGTACCTTCAATTGGAGGTCAAAAAGTTGAAAATGACATACCTTTAACTTGAGGTGTGAATGATGGCATGTGACCAACTTGAGAAGAAAATGTAGATGTGCCTTCTACTTCACCTGTGAAAAATGGAGTGTCTCCAATTCGAGAAGATAATGATGGTGTTCCTTCAACTTGACTTGTGGATGATGGAGTACCTCCAACTTGGAGATTCACTTTCCTTATTGCATGGAGGTTTTGCATTCGTTCCCTTTGTGCGACCAATTCCATCTCTCTCTTAGCTTCGTTAGATGTGTCACGTTCCTCTTCGATTGGCAATGGTGGAATATCTTCTTGTATGGTTGACAATTTCCTACTTTCTCGAATTCACCTCATTCTTTCTCTTTTCCTCTCATTCTTAGTTTCACGCTCTTCTGGTGTTAGAGTCTTTTCTTGTTTCCTCATCATGATGATGATTTCTACAAGCATGAAGAATAAGACAATGATCACTAGAAATTTTATAATGACAATGAATAGCACAGTTAGAATGAATAACAAGGTTTTACAAACTTCTGAATAAGACACCTCATATCAAGATAAATTGAACATACATAAGTCATGGAGTATGCATTTGAACAAACATATACACTTGAATCTAGTTTGAATAGAAGAGAGGAAGATGAACTTGGAGGAAGAAATACGAAGTTATACACTTTTTTTCTATTGTAACTCATTTTTTTCTGCAAATTCACTATTTCAGACTAGGCCTTAAGGAGTGATTTGTGGATCAGATGTTGGTTGATGTTTCTAGGCACTAAAAGTGACAAAATTGGTTTGAATACATTATATTGACATGGTGTATGCTTGTGTTAGGGTTGGGGAATAGATTGGAGCCCTTATGCCTTATGATGCTCTTAAGCACCTAGGATTTGAGGGGCTTGGGCAGATTGGTTGCTAAGAGGAGATCCTTGTGACTTAAATAGTGGTTTAGTTGGTTCTAGTTGGTGAACATAATCTTGTTAGATGCCTTATATAGTTCATATGAAGGTATGAACCCTAGTTGTGTGTTGGAGACTTAATGCATTGAAGGGTCATTGAGAGAGTTTGTGAGTCAAATCAAGAACACAAGTTTGTGAAACTTTGTAAAACCAAGTTGTTGTCACCTTGTAGTGCATCATTTGGGAGCCTATTTCAAACATTCTAAAGGGGAAAATTGAATGGTTGTATCTCTAAGAAGTAGAAAGATGAAGTGGTAAATTGTGGAATGATGCACAAAGTAAACACCACTAAGGAGCATATTTTCCATAGCAAGGATGGAAAAAGAAGTACCTCTCCAAAACTAAGGGAAGAGAAATGCCAAAACAAACTCAATGAAGGCATCAGTTTTCCACAGTCCATAGAATTAAGAACAATGCTTTTGGATTTCACTGTGTGTTTTTCTTTGTCTCAACATTTCGGATCACACTCAGTGATCCATCATCAGGAGGAGGATGCAATTGAATAGGATTGCAGGGTTTGGCTTATAAAAAGGATGAGAGGGGGGACTAGGGTTGGAGAGGTTGAAGTAGATAGGTACAATAATTAAAAATCCAAAAAAAGAAAACATCAAAACCCACAAAAAGGAAGAAATGAACTAGTAAGATATTGGGCAGGAGATGTGGATGACCAAAAGAGTACTAGTGGTGGTGCATTCTTTTGGGTAAAAAGATTGGTTTCTTGGCTAAGTAAGAAACAAGAGGCAATATCTCTATCCACTATAGAAGCAAAGTATATTGTAGCAGCAGGCAGTTGCACTCAAGTATTGTGGATGAAGAAAATGCTAAGAGATATCAGAGTGGAGTATGAAGAACCTATCACAATCTTCTATGATAATTCAAGCGCAATAAACATATCAAAAAATTTGGTGTTGCATTCAAAGATAACATATATCCATCAAGTTCCACTTTTTTAGAGAGCAGGTGAACAAGAATGAAGTCAAATTTGAGTTTGTGCCTTCAAAGGATCAGATTGCAGACATTTTTACCAAACCTCTACCTAAGGACACTTTTGAGTATCTTAGGGAGAAGTTAGGGGTTATTACTCCTCTGGTTCTGAATTAAGGTGCACTAATGTGCATCAGTCCAGTGGATCCCATAGCCATATCTTGTGATCTGGATTGATGTTAGGAGGCTGCTACTCAAGGGGAACAGTCAGTATGATTTTGAAGTATGAGAAGTGGTTGCATGTATGTGCCCTTTGCCATTGATGTCAAAGCGGGAGAGAAGACATGTGAATAACAAAAAGTGGTTGCTGATCAAAGGGGGAGCAATAAAGGAAGAGAAGACATGTGAATGGTTGTTGTTGATAAGGGGAGCTATGTCAGTTAGTGAGGAGAAGTTCTTGTCTTGATGATTAAAATAATTTTTCACATCATATGTGGCAATCAATGACAAAGGGGGAGATTGTTGCAAGTATGGGCCTAATCGGTGTTGTCATTGATGTCAAGATACTCCTGTTGCATTGATGTCAAGAATTGGATGAGTTGTGTGCTGAGGATATTGAGAAAATTAGCTCCATCAGAAACAGAGAAGAACAGTGAAGACAATGAAGTTCTATGAAGTAAAGATCCTAGCCAGCTGAAGATCAGAGTATGCGCATCAAAGGGTTTGTAGATATGTGTCTGTAGGTGCTCCAGTCAAGATTTTAGAGGTCCACATGAAGATTTGGAGAAGTTATGGCCATGTGAGTAAAACTAGTTCTGACGGCTGTTCAGAGGTGACAAAGTGACACAAATAGGTCTGGTGAGATCTGAAAATGCAATATCATGTTTTGTAGATCTAGTGGCATGTTTGGGAGGTTAATAGGCATTAACAAATCAATTAGTTCATGATTTGGAGGTCCGCAAGCAATACTTCTAATGTGATAGTGATGACCGACTATGTTCTTGAAGTTTCAACTAAAGATGCAAATGATTACAGTAAGTAGAAGTGGTGCGGATGTTCTTGGTCATTCAAGCAAGCTTGTGGGGGTCTCTAGATTGTGTCTAGTTTGTGTTGGTAGCCCACACTGAAGATTGAGTTTGTAATTGAAGATTTACCTTTGGGTGATGATGTTCTTCCTTGTTCTGGCCAATTAGATGTTTGCACATGTTGTGGATGATCTTAAAGGTGTTTTGCGAGGCATGGCATGTTCCTCGAAGAAGATTGAAGTCCTAGCTATGTGTGGCCGACAGTGTAGTGATGTGTATGAAGTTTTCATTATAAGTCAAGTTGTTTTTGTAATTGCTCTGAAATAAAATAAGTATATGTTGTGCCAACTTTGATGATCATTCCAAAGTTGATGTCATATACAAATAAGAGGTATGAAGTTGTTCAAAGGTATCCGTGTGGTCATCATGAGAAGGTGGTAGTGAATAGGAGAAAAAAGTAGAGTAGAGGTATTGAACTTAAATGGAACTTACTCAAGCATAGTGAAGATGCTAATCTCCAGTTCAAGTATGTAATATTCATATTCTTTTGTAGATAGTGTGTCCCCTATAGGTAGTGGGCCTCTTGTGAACTGTGTGCTTGAGTAGTGAGCCCTAATTGGAAAGTGCCATTTTATTCTTCATACTCTTTTAACAAAGAATACAATCTTGGGTTAGTCACCCCATGGTTTTTCCCTTAACCAGGTTTTCCACGTTAAAATCTTGGTATTATATGTGTTGAATGTGTTTCTTCTTTTGAATTACTACATTGTTCTTCCATGATTAAATCTTTGATATGTTGTTGAAATATATGAAGGATTAAGTAACTAAGAAATAGGATTTTGGTGACAATTGATTCACCCCCCCTCTCAGTTGTTTGTCTTTAAATCAATAGTATCTACATGAGAGAGTCTCTCTCTCTCTCTCTCTCTTCATTTCTCTATCCTATATATAAAGAGGGATCATGAGACATGGAGAAATAGAGAGGGACATGGAAATAGAGAGGATAGGTAGAGATAGAGACAAGGAAAGGGAGAGATGGGGATCAAGATAGAGAAAGGAGTCTATAGAGGGAGAAAGATAGAGATACATATATAGAGAGAGGGGAGATATAGGGAGATAGATCTAGCGAGGGAGAGATAGATAGGGAAATACAGAGAGAGAGGTAGAGAGGGGTATATTAAGAGATGGGGTTATGAGGATAGATATCTCAATAGGGAAAGAGATCAAGAGATGTCTAGAGACATAGGAAGACAGATTTCAAGAGGTAGAAGGATGGGGAGAGAGATAGAGGAGAGAGAGGTAGTGAGGGATAGATTAAGAGATAGGGATCCATATGTCCAGAGAGATAGAGATAGGGATCCCTATTCTCCCTTCTACCTAAACCATAATCCTAAACCTCTAAACCATAAACTATAAACCCTAAATAATGCCCCTAACCCCTAACCTTAAACCCTAAAATCTAGCAACCCTAAACCCCTAAGGTCCATAAACCACAAAACTTGGAAGCAAAGGTAGGTATATAGTTAGAGAGAGGGATAGAGGAGACAGAGATATCTCTCCCAGGCTCAGTCTCGTCTGTATCTCCCTATTTGCCTCTTTACCTAAACCATAAAACTAAACCTCTAAACCTTAACCCCTAAACCATAAACCCTAAACCCTAAATAATGTTCCTAAACCCTAAAAATGAGAAACCCTAAACCCCTAAACTCCTAAGGTCCCTAAACCATAAAACCTGGAAGCAACCCCAAACCTCTATCTCCCTATCTCTCCCAATCTCTATTGATCCCCTCACTCTATCTCTCTCTCAACCCTAAACCCTTACCCCTAAACTCAAGAAACCTTAAACCCCTAACCCGTAAACCCTAAACCCTAACCCATAGACCCTAAACCTTAAACTCGAGCATCCCTAAACCCCTAAAGACTAAATAATTCCCCTAAACCCTTACCCTAAAACCTAAACCATATTTACTTGAGAAACCCTAAACTCATGTAAACCTCAAATAGTGAGGGAGAGAGAGATAGAAAGGTAGAGTTAGATAGAGGGGATCGAAAGAGATCTAGTAAGATAGAGAGATAGGGAAAGAGAGAGATAGAGAGGTAGGTACAGTTAGAGAGAGAGATAGAAGAGACATATATATCTCTCCCAGGCTTGGTCTCCTCTGTATCTCCATGTTCGCCTCTCTACCTAAACCTCTAAACCTTAACCTCTAATGCCTAAACCATAAACCATAAACCATAAATATTGCCCCTAAACCCTAACCCTTAACCCCTAAATCCTAAAAATGAGCAACTCTAAACCCCTAAACCCCTAACCCCTAAACCATAAAACCTAGAAGCAACCCTAAACCTCTATCTCCCTATCTCTCCCAATCTCTATAACGTAAAAACATGAAAACATTAAGCTTTCATTCCAACCAAATTCATTCCTAATCAATCCCAAATCATCCCTAATCCATTCAATTTCATCTCCAATCATCCGTAAACCACTTCTAATCAGCCCTAAATGGCTTCACACCATCCCAAATCACATCTAAATCAATTTAACTTCATCCCTAATCATTTTCCAATCAACCTGGATTTCATCTCAAATACCATCCCTAAACTATTCCTAAATAATTCTAATCATTCCCCAATTAGCACTAAACTACTTTAGACCATCCCTAAAACCATTCTAATCATTCCCAAATCATTCCTAATCTAGTCCTTTCACCTCTCATCATCCCTAAACCAATCCATTTCATCCTAACTCCATCCCAAATCAATCTAAGCTCCATCTCAAACGATCCCAAAAATATTCAAAATCAAACATATACCTCACCAGGAGCCATTAGAAGATCATAGTGCCAATTTGTTAGTCATTTGCACCATTTTGTATATCGTATGTGCCAATATGCTCCTTAGTAGCACCTACCTATCAATCACAAACATCATTCTACACCTAGCGAATCACAGGTGTTATTCTACCCTCTGCTAGCCACAAGAGCCATCAGAACATCATAAGCACCAATATGTTAGTCATTTACACCATTCTATACATCATATATACCAACCATAAACCCTAAACTTGATCAACCCTAAACCTGATCAACCCTAAACCCTTATCTCCTTGTCTCTATCATCCCTCTACCTCTCAATCTCTCAGCCTATCAATCCTAAACCCCTATCTCCTCGTCTCTATCATCTCTCTACCTCTCAATCTCTTTGGCTATGTCTCTGGCCATGTCCCTCACCCTTTATCTCCATATCTCTCCCTCTCTAAACTCCTAACCCCTAAACCCTAAACCTGATCAACCCTAAACCCTATCTCATTGTCTCTATCATCCATCTACCTCTCAATCTCTCTGCCTATGTCTCTAGCCATGTCCCTCACCCTCTATCTCCCTATGTCTCCCCTTAATCTCCTCTATATCTCCCTATCAATCTTCTCTCTCTAAACCCTAACCTAAATCTCTAAACCTTAACCCTTAACCTCTAAAACATAAACCTTAAGTTACCCTAAATAATGCCCCTAAACCCTAACGCCTAACCCCTAAACCCAAAAACTGAGCAACCCTAAACCCCAAACCTCTAAACCATAAACCCTGGAAGTAACTCTAAACCTCTATCTCCCTAGATCTCTCCCAATATCTATCGATCCCCTCACTCTCTCTCTCTAAACTCTAAACCTGAGCAACTCTAAATCCCTAACACCTAAACCCTAAACCATAAACTTAAGCAACTGTAAACCCCTAAACCCTAACCCAAAACCCAAAACCCTAAACTTGAACATCCCTAAACCCCTAAAACCTAAATGATTCCCCTAAACCCTAAACTTAAGTAACCCTAAACTCATAAACCCGACCCACCCTATCTCTCTCCAAAACAAGAAAACTAGGACTCTATCTCTCTCTCTCTCTCTCTCCCTATCACCAGGTATCTCTCCTAAGTTTCTCTCCCCTCCATCTCCATCCTTTCTCCCTTTTCATCCCTCTCGTTCTCCCTTGTCGACAAAGAACATGGAAATGTAAGAAAAATAGGACATGTAAAGATGGATGAGGATATAAATTGGGATTCAATGAAATGGAAACAAGATAATTTATGAAATTTCATTGGATGGGAAGAATTATGAGGAGAGGTAGAGAGGGGAGGGATGTAGAGAGTGAGAGAGAGGATAGGAGGTAGAGACAGGATGGAAGTAGAGAGTGGGAGAGGACTATAGGAGGTAGACAGGGAAATGAAGAAGAGAGAGAGAGAGGGTAGGAGGTAGATAGGGGAGGGAAGCAGAGACTGAGAGAGAGGGTAGGAGGTAGATAGGGGAGGGAAGTATAAAGTGAGAGAGAGGGTAAGAGGTAGAGAGGGAGGGGGAGAAGAGAGTGAGAGAGAAGGTAGGAGGTAGAGAGGCAAGGGAAGTAAAGACTCAAAAAGAGGGTAGGAGGTAGATAGGAGAGGGAAGTAGAGAGTGAGAGAGACAGTAGAAGGTAGGTAGGGGAGGGAAGAAGAGAGTGAGAGAGAAGGTGGGATGTAGAGAGGGGAGGGAAGTAGAGACTCAGAGAAAGGGTAGGACATAGAGAAAGGAGAGAAATAGAGAGAGAGACGATAGGAAACTGCCCTTGTAGATATGTATGTAAAGTGTGGAAGCATAGACAAGGCATGTCAATTGTAAGATGCAACACCTCAAAGAGATGTTCTATAATGGAATGCAATGATTGCAAGATATACAAAAAATGGATTTGTTGAAAAGGCTTTAGAAACATTCAAGTAAATGCAATTGGCATATGTATTGCTAGTTATGCTCATCATAATGTGAGCATGTTATAAAGCACTCGCGTTATGCTCAACTTTGTTTGATGTGTTTTTATTAGTTTTTAGCAAAATTTGAAGATAATCTAAAGCATGCTCCCCATCAAGATGACACTTTTTTCAATGAAAACTCAAAAAAATACCAGCATAATCTGAAGCTCTCTGTTAGCTATCTAACCATATAATTTTTTTCACATTTTGAGTACATTTAGTGTTTCATCTTGAATTTCTTTTGTTAGTGTGTCCAATTTTTGTCAAAAACCAGTGTCTAGTATTTTTTACTTCTTTTTTTAATAGTTCATCAAAAATTGAAATAAGCTATATTTTTAGAAACTAGACTCCATTCTACACGAATTCAAAAAAAAATTGATTTTCGATTAGATTTCAAACATTTTAGGTGGGAGCACGCTCAAATTTTTATTTTTCAGGATGTGTCCACTTTAAAAATTACTAAAAAATCACATATTCATTAAAAAATTATTAGAAAATTTAGGGATAAACTACATGGTGTTACCTAATTTCTCACAGGGACGATTATTGAAATACTAATAAAAAGTTAACATTTTAGGTGGAACACACCAGACGCTATGTTATATTTTTTTAGAAAAATAAGATCAATTTGTGTGCTCCCCCTTTTTGAACCCCTTAATCTCAATCAGTTTTTGAAAAAATTAGTAGTTTAGAATCTAGATTCGAAGCACTACAAATCTAGTTTTCATTCCATCTTCAAATTTTGAGTGTAGCTATCTTCAACTTCTCATCCAACATCAATATTTCTTGATTTCAGAAAAAAAGTGGCAACTTAAGAGCCCATTTTGGTCCATCATTTTTGTGCACTTACCCCTTGTACACACCTTAGTTTTGGGAAAGCCAGTACAAGTAATCCACCACGGGTATTCTTCTAAGTACCATTGACTTCCATTATTCTGATATCATATAAACATTACTTTTAAAATAAATTCATGCTCAAGCACACACATCAACGCTCAAGTGAAAGATAAAAATTCTAGCTATCATGCATGCCTATTTGTAGAGAATGCCACATCAACAACTCTTCCAAACATTCCATCCATCTCTCTCTTTGCAACTGTCGCATCAATTGGTACCACCTTAGGGCTTGTTATCAAAGAGTAGTGTTAGCATCCCAAAATTGATAATAGCTTCCCAAACTAGCATTCCATGAATGACATCAATTTCCCAAAAGTCAATAGCTATCTATAGTACTCATCTAGTTAGCCATAAAACCATATAGTCTCACCTCTGAAGGAAACCAATATCATTAATACCTTAGTGCCAAGTAATCGAAAAAGAAAGATGGCTTTCAGGGCCCTCTCAAGGACTCCTCCTCACGTTTGCTACTACCTTGTTCATGTTTGTTTAAGGTGTTATCCTCCAAGAGGAAGGTATGCAAGATACACACACATAGATCTAGGGGGATGGATGGATTATGAATGTCCCATACCAGTCCCATTTGCAACCCCCATCCACACAATAGGATCCCCCAAGACACCTACTCCCCCATACAACCTGTAGGGGGCCCTCCTGAACATGGCAGTTTATAGAAATCACATTACTCCACACATGCCAGCAATTGCAACAATAAAATGCCTCAAATTAAGTAAAACAAGTCCATAAATCAAATCCTCAATAAAATAAAGCAAGCGAAGAAGAAGTTAAGATCAAAGATATAAACCATTGCAACATTGCAAATTTAACAAAGAACAAGTCCTTGAGGCAAAAGGACCATCTCAAAATTAAACCAAATTAGTCCAAGAAACAAAACACTGTTGGCTTAACACTAAAGTAAAACGTTTGACACAAGAATAAATAATTCAACATTCTCACAAAATTTACACATTAAAATCACTATGTAGCCTTACAACAAGACCACTTAAGGGGAGTAGGGGAATTTGGTGGGATTCTACCATTAAAAGAGATAAAACATATAATGGTCTCCAACCACCTAATAAATCACCATGTCACACTAAACATTCCCGTCACCACCTGGAACATCCTTATCATCTTTCTGTATTGAAAATCCACATGAATAGTCACATGCCCCCATACAACCTAGGGCAGACCATTCTAAAAGGATCCATTATGATATGCCACAAAAGGAATTAGCCACAGAATATGATATCCACTTCACAAGTCTTATGGTTATCATGTACTCAACTACTGTTGTCTCGTTACACATACCATTACTGACATCAAGCTATCCACTTCACCCCCTAGGGAGGGTTTATTTATGACCTTATCATTTCCTTTTCTGTTCATGTTTCTATCCATGTTTATCAATAACTAGATGATCATTATATCGCAAGAGGGGGAATACTATTAGCCTTATGTCTTAATTCTTACCATGCTTTAGGTTAGAGGACCTTCAGGCCTAGTGTCTGAACCAAAAGCTCTGATACCACATGTAAAGACCTGACTCCTTATTAACAAAATATTACTAACTCTAAATTGAAAATACCAGAGGAAATAAATTTTTTGATCTAACAGATGCAGGAAATGTGAAATTTTACTATTAATTCTAAGAAGTACTTAATGCATGTTATAGATATGAGATGAATTTGAGTTTGATTTTCTAAAATCTTCAAGTCCTGAAACATCACCAATTTTTAATCTAGTGAAGAGAGAAAGTACATTACATAAGAAGGTACATTAGGAATGTAACACATAAAAGTAATTGATCACACATACCTTAAGTCCTTCATTACATCCTGCATTCATTTTTGACAACTTGCTTTTCCTCTAGCATCTTGTATTATTTTCGTCTGCACAAAGCTTAGCTAGACAATCTCATGTTAACACGACTTAGAAATCACTACATAGAAAGTTATGATCATGATGTTAATATAAAAGAACACCCTATATCCAAGGGATCTAAGTACTGGGGGCATCCTTCACCATCCAAACTGCCTACATACCTTGTATCCATGGGATCAAAGCCCTCTTCAGATGCGATTGACACTAGGGTATACGAATATGTAGTTCTATCTTGCACTATGTTTTATGTAACTGTGAGCAGGTATGCAACCCTTTCTAGGGTGATTCCCAGACAGTTCTTGTTTGGCTTCCACCCACTCAGGTGAAATAGGGACAGAATTAAACCCACTGTCACGACCACCTAAAAGGGGTGATTGTCATGCATCTCTAATCTTGAGGAATGCCTATTAGGTGTCTACCCGAGACATCAAGTTTACCTAATGCAAGTCTATCTCCAAAGACATGTACTATTTTACATCAAGGGTTTCTTAATAGATTTATTCATGATATCCCCAATCTTATTTGGGATAATACTTGCAAGATCAAACTATACTTTAATACCCTAACATCACATATAAAATCTAAGCACATAGGGAATACTCTATGATTTCTAAAATTCTATGATCTTCGACCTCAATGGTTAAGAAATAGATCAATTGCTGAAGAGAAGATAATTAATTATTCTTAAAGTGAAATGATTATAGCATAGCTACATCTCTAGTTCCATTTAGTCAAATTAGGGAGGTAAAAGTCTCCAAGGTTACTACTGTCACATAACTGGACTCTAGATTATAAACGTAATTTTATTCAAGGAGAAGATGTAAGCTATATTAGTCCTACACCATGATCTCTTCAAGCCATTAGGAAAAACTATTGATAACAATTCTTTATTTGAATCATCATCTATATTTATGAACCTTGATACACTAAAAGATGTATAATCATAATTCTACTTATAGCATGCTTTATTACCAAATAAATAACCCAATTCCATTATAATGTCACAAGACCTCATAGTGATCAAAAGAAGCAAATTTCATTCACCTATTTAACCAACTCACATGTTCAAGGTAATTTCCACTATTTTCTCAAAGGTGACACTGAGCAAAAATGATACACATATATTATTCCTAAAAACTACTTAGTTATTGCATATAAATTTATTTTCTTAAATGAGTTACTATCATGGTACTCTTACCGTAGTTGTTTCTATCTAGGTCCTTAATACTCCACAACCTACACTCAATGAATTAGTCATATGCATTCAAGTACATAAATAGAAATATCATGATACACAAGAAGTTGCAGCCCTGGAGTCATCCATCAAATAGATTACTAACCACTAGTGTCAGAGAGAGCATGCAATACAAGGGTTGAACGATTAACATCTGAAGCCTAATGCTAACCCATATCATGAAGTAATATGACATAGATGTATGACTAATCTCATAATGTGAATTTATGGTTTACTAAATTAGAAACTCACACACTAATGTTACTAAAGAATACATCATGCAACTATAACTATTAACAATGTCTTTAATGACTTAAAAAATTCATGTGACACTAAAGATCAATCTAATTTTGTATAAATTCACAATATCTATTTACCCCGAGCCATTTATTTGATCTTAAAACATAATTGGGAAAACATGGTAAAAGTGATAGTACCAATTTGTAAAACACAATCCAATGAACAAGTAAACTACAATGGTAACCTAAAGAAAAGTGTCATATAGCAACACATGCATTGTAATGGAACACTAGTACACTTGACCATGAAAGACTAACTTAAGGAATGAGGCTTTATTTGACTCAATCTCTTCAATCCTCGCTATTAGGAAGAATTTAAAACCGATAATAAGAAGTATAGAATATTCATTCATTCTACAAGGCATAGAATTCATATGTCTCTTCTCATAAGATTCGATCCCATATCACTTCATAATTGACTTAAGGAGTCACCACTAATGGCTCAAGAAATGTTCTTTAGTACTTACTCAATATTATGAAAACTTTTGTAATGTAAATATTTTAACAATTAAACTATTGGAAACTTCCACACCTCATTATGCATGCTTGTTGAAACTAAAGGTTAGGATTAAATAGTTAATATTCTAAATGAAAGTTTCACCTAATGGAAATATGATTATCCTTAAACATGTCTTATACTAACCCAATGAGTCTACATAGAATTTACTTTCTAATATATGGTTCGTACAATATAATTATAATATATCACTACCATAACAAAATAATCATAGGCTTGGACATTTCTACAACATAGAATTTCCTCATTTACATAACACAATATAGAACAATCATAGTTCATTAAACAATAGGTATTATGGATCAATCTCAGTCCCTTACTAAACCAAGGATATCCCTTCAAGCAAAGCTATACTCAAGTTCTTCATTACAACTGGATGCATTGATAAAAGTCTTGTTATTAGACCATAGGTAGCTAAAGTTGATTCAATAAAAACTCATTGTAACAAGCAAAAGACACATAGAAAGACACGGTGGACACAACCTATAACCAAAAGGTGAATATCCCAGTCTTGCTAAATGGCAGAACATTTAATTTGTACATTTGTTCAATATGGGTTGCCCTTGGTTCCTTTCTAAAAGGAATAGACCAAATCTCAATTCCATATCAAAGCAAGTTATGTCTTCAACCTGGCACAATGCTACACTCAAGTTTTTCAAAAATAAGGTGAACTAATCTCGGTTCCCTTATCAAACCAAGATTTGCTAAGGTTGTCTTATATGCATCACCAAGTCCAATAAAAGATTTAAAATTGTAAATTTAAAAAATATAGAAAAAGAAAATAGAGATATTGAAATAAAAAATAGAACACAGAACACAAGCAGAAAAATGATGCAGTGGACACCCAGTAATTAACGTGGTTCACCATATAAAATGGCTACATCTGCAAATAAGGGATTCTCCTTAGAAATATGTTCAGCAACACACATACATGTTGCAAGTATGAGGTTAACCAGTGTTGTCATTGATGTCAACATACTCATATTGCATTGGTAAGAAGGATTGGATGAGCTGTGTGCTGAGAATATTGAGAAAATTAGTCTCAATCAGGAACAGTAAATAACAGTAATGAAAAGAAGGAAAAAGTACTAAATAGGCTAAGAATCAAAGGATGCGGATTAAAGGGTTTGTAGATATGAGTTTTGAGATGTTCCAGTTAAGATTTCAGAGGTCCACATGAAGATATGAAGAAGTTGTGATCGGTCAAGTGGAACTGGTTTCGGGAGATGCTCCAGAGTGACAGAGTGTTACAAAAAGGTTCGGTGAGATCCAGAAGTGCATTGTCAGATTCTACGGATTGGAAGGAGTGTTTGGGATGTCCTTGTGATGTGTCATCTCAGTTTGTATGTAGTTTGGAGGTCCGAAAGAACCTGTTTCAGTTTGACAGTCACGACAGACTGTGTTCTTGAAGTTTCGGATGAAGAGGAGAAGAGATTCTAGTAAGTAGAGGAAGTGTGGATGTACCTGGTCATTCAGGCAAGCTTGTGAAGGTTCTTGGATCATGTTGAGGTTGTGTTGTCGGTCCGCATTAGTGTTAGAGCCCAAAATTGAAGATATACTTCCAGATGAAGATGTTCTTGTTCAAACTGGCCGACCAGATGAGTTATTCATCTTGCGAATGTTCTTGTGAATGATTGCTGACTTGCGAATGTTCTTGTGAATGATTACCGACTTAGATGATTGTTCCTAAGTTGATGCCTTGTATAAATAAAGGTTTGTGAGTTCATTTCAAAGTGTGTCATGGAGCGGATGAGTGTGATATAGTGAAAGAGCAAAAGGTAGAGCAGGTGTGTCTCAGGCTTAAATGGAACTAATCCAGACATAGTGAAGATGTCAATCTCTAGTTCAAGTTTGTAAAACTTATCATCTTGTAGATAGTGTGTCTTTTGTAGGCAGTGTGCCTCCTTGTGAGCAGTGTGCTTGGGCAGTGAGCCCTAATTGGCAAGTGCCATTTTGTTTTCCTTATTCTTCTAACAGAAAATAATCTTTGGGTTAATCACCCCGTGGTTTTCTCCCTTAACAGGGTTTCCACGTCAAAAATATTGTGTCATGTGTATCTCCTTTTCATGGTTATGTTTGCTTGTTTGAATTAATGTTGCATTGATTAATAAGAAAGTTCAGAAAGAAGAAATAATTAGGATAATTGATTCACCCCCCTCTCAGTTATCAACAATTGGTATCAGAGCTAAGTTCCTCCTAACAGAGCCTAACAGCTTGAGGAAGATCTGGGAATTCAAATGGATGCATATGGTTTAAGGGAGCAACTCAAGACTGCCCTTGATGATCTTGAACAGTCAAACTCTAAAGTCAATGAATTAAAGGAAAGACTCAAACAGGCTAATGATTTCATGAGAGAACTAAAAGACAAATTAAGTCTCTCTATGAAAAAGAGAAAGGAGCTGCTTCAACAATTGGCAAGACAAGGTGAAGCAAATGATGCAAATGAAGAGCTGAAGGAAAAAACTGAGTTGTGTGAAAAGTTATCAAAAGAAATCATTATGGTAAGACATGAAATGGAATCAGGAGTCATGAAGTTTACCCAAGAAGTTGAAGAGAAAAGAAAAACTGAAGATAATCTAAGACAATCTCTTAAGGAAAAATTAGAAGATTGCCACCAGATGGATAGAATTATCAGACATGTTGAATCTGATCTTGAAGATGCTAAAGATAATGAAGAAAAACTTGAGGATCAAATTGTCTCTCTCAAAAGGGATCTTCAAACAGCAAATGAATATAAAGATAAATTCAAGATAAGTTCTGCTCAACTTGAAGTTCTTCTTGGAAGTCAAAAGAAGGTAGATGACAAGTGTGGTTTGGGATATGAGAAAGGAGAAAGCTCCGGATCCGGTCAGAAGAATTTTGGATCAGAAAATCCAAGGAACAGGCCTAGAAGATCTCCGGTAAGACAGCCTAATGCTCAAAGATATCCTTCCTTCAATGGTTATTGCCACAACTGCAATCACTTTGGTCACAAAGCTAATCAGTGTAGAAAGAGAATGAATCAGACTAATTCATCCTTCTCCGGACAGTGCTTCAACTGCAAAAGGTATGGTCACAAATCTCATGAATGCAGAAATATGCAAATGAACAAAACATTCAATGGTAGATGCTTTGCATGCAATAGAATAGGTCATATTGCTAATCAATGCAGATCAAGAGGATATCAGTCAAATATGCAAAGAAATGTTGTTTGCCAAATCTGCAATAGATCCGGTCATAGTGCAAAATTCTGTAGAAGCAAGAATCAGGACAAAAGAGGTCCGGTATATCATAATCAGAATCAAGATAAGGGTAAATAAAAAGTGAATGCGGATGAAGTTAAAAGTGAGATGAGCAAGATTTGGGTGAAGAAAAGTACAGAGAATGTAGAGATTGGATCCGCACCAGACTCTGGTGCTAATATTCCTTCCAAAAATTAAAAAGTGAGCTCTGGCTTAGGGGGAGAGACAAAGAAAACCTTGTTCCCCCAGCCAGTCAATTGGTGCCAGAACTGGCACAAGAAGAGTTGCAGATTGAAGGGTTCAAAAGGGAAACATCCAAACAAACTATGGTTAAGATTTGGAAGATCCGTATGATGTTTAAAGATTAGGACTGATCCAGTTCTTCAAGTCATCCGAATAAGGCCAACCGGAATAACTTAGGTCGAGCATTTATTGCAACTTGACATTAGGGTTTGCGGAGCAATATAAGGGTTTTCTCATTAATCACTTGCTTATTATGCATTCAAGAAGAAGAGAGAAAAGGAGCTCTGCAACGACTTCTCCCAAAGATCAAGACGATTCTTCATACAACTCAATCTGGATTTCATCGTGTGTGCCCTTAATAGCGCAAAAGCCAACTATTGGAAAATCTACAAAAGATCAAGAAGGATAAGAAGAACTCCTTCAAGTATGGTGGCTTGTTACTCTGCCTATTCTTTTATTACATGAATGAGCTTCCCGGATCCAATGGATGGGTATGGCAGAATGACAGACCGGTTGCAATTCAGATCAGAGACTATTTGCATGGGCTTGGGGATGCTAAAGCAAGAAATACAGCCATGTGGGGATATTTCAAGAAGTTTCAGAACATGATGCATGCAAGAGAAAGGATTCCCCAGTCTCTTGTTAAGAAATACAAAGACACAATATGTTTTATGGTAGAGACCGATCAGTGCCTAATGGAGGCAGTAGAACCAAGAACTGTATGGATCATGCCCATGGTGTATGAAGTTGATGAACAAATTGTGGAGCTGCATGTTCAACACATGCTAAGTCAGCCAAAGGATCCAAAGGTAGAAAGGTTTGGACCCTTTGAGGAGTTGAGTGTAAAGATTCATGTGGAACTCAGAGAACCAGAGATCAAAAGGAAGGTGAGAAAAGAAGTAGAACATGTTGCCCAAGGCCTTGGCATCTCAAAGGAGGCACTTGATGCCCACAAGAAAAAGATGGAAAGGGTTGAGGAAAAGAAGAAAGAGGCAGAAAAGAAAAGTGAGGAAAGTGTTCCAGTCAAATCTTCCACCCGGACTAGATCATCAAAAAGACCAGCACCTATCCCTGCTAAAAGCTCAAAACTGGAAGTCCAGTCATCTGGGAAAGGAGAGAAAAGAACAAAGACAAAAGCTACTAGAGCATATGTTGGTAAATCAGGAAGAAGAGGTTTGTCTGAATGAGCCTAATTACGAAACAGTAGTGCAAAAAACTCCCAAAGTTCTAAGGTATGTAACTCTAAATCATTCTGAAGATCAGATCATAGGTGACAAAAGCAAAGGGGTACAAACAAGGAGGAGAATTGCTCAAAATTCAAATGAATACTGTCTGATTTCAAAGATTGAACCTAAGACAATAAATGAAGCTTGCAATGATGAAAATTGGACCAAAGCAATAGAGGAAGAGTTGATGCAAATTGAGAAAAATCACACTTGGGATCTTGTTCCCAGATCTAGAAACAAGAATGTGATTGGAACCAAATGGGTCTTCTGGAACAAACTAAATGAAGTTGGTGAAGTAATCGGAAACAAAGCCAGATTGGTCTACAAAGGCTACTCTCAAATAGAAGGAATTGATTTTGAAGAAACCTTTGCTCTGGTGGCAAGAATTTAAGTAGTCAGATTATTTCTTGCATATGCTGCCTTCAAAGACTTCAAGGTATATCAGATGGATGTCAAGTCTACCTTCCTAAATGGTGATTTGGAAGAAGAAGTTTACATTGAACAACTGGATGGATTTCAAATGTCTGATCATGATGATATGGTTTGCAAGTTGAAGAAAGCACTGTATGGATTGAAGCAAGCTCCAAGAGCATGGTATGAAAGGTTGGATAAGCATCTTGTGCAGATTGGTTTCAACAAAGGTACTGCTAATAGTAACCTATATTTCCAAATAGACAATGAAAACATCTTGATTGTTGAAGTATTTGTTGATGATATCATCTTTGGAGGAAGAGACAGTATGTGTAAAACCTTTGCAAATCAAATGAAAAGTGAGTTTGAAATGTCAATGCTTGGTGAAATGAATTTCTTCTTGGGTCTGCAAATTACTCAGACAAAGAAAGGCATCTTTATCTCTCAGACCAAATATGCAAAAGAATTGTTGAGGAAATTCAGAATGGAAGATTCAAAGCCAATGAACACTTCTATGGCAACTGGATGTAAGTTGAGCAAAGATGATGACTCTCCTAAGATAGATCAAACCAAGTACAGATCAATGATTGGAGGACTATTGTATCTCACTTAGACTAGACCAGATATAATGCAAGTTGTTGGTATTGTGGCAAGATTTCAGGCTGATCCCAGAGAATCTCATGTCATGGCAATCAAAAGAATTTTTAGGTACTTGAAAGGAACGGTTGAATATGGTCTATGGTATCCTAGAGATCAGGATTTCTCTCTTCATGCATACACAGATGTAGATTGGGCAGGAGATGTGGATGATAGGAAGAGTACAAGTGGAGGAGCTTTCTTTGTGGGAAAAAGATTGGTTTCTTGGCTAAGCAAGAAACAAGAGGCAATATCTCTGTCTATAACTGAAGCAGAATACATTACAGCAGCAGGTAGTTGCACTCAGATCTTATGGATGAAACAGATGCTAAGAGACATTAAAGTAGAATATGAGGAGCCTATCACAATTTTCTGTGATAATTCAAGTGCAATAAATATTTCTAAGAATCCAGTGTTGCATTGTAAGACCAAGCACATATCAATCAAGTTTCACTTTTTGAGAGAACAAGTGAACAAGGATGAAGTCAGATTGGAGTATATACCCTCCAAGGATCAGATTGTAGATATTTTTACTAAACCTCTTCCCAAGGAGTCTTTCGAGTATTTTAGGGAGAAGTTAGGGGTCATGGCCCCTCCGGTGATGAACTAGGATGCACTGATGTGCATCAGTCCGGTGGATACCACAGTCATATCTTGTGATCCAGATTGATGATGGGGAGCTGCTACTAAGGGGGAGCAGCTGGTATGATTCTGATGTGCTAGAATTGAAAGTATGAGCCCTTTGCCATTGATGTCAAAGGGGGAGAGAAGACATGTGAAAAACAAGTGGTTGATGATCAAAGGGGGAGCAGTAAAGGAAGAGAAGACATGTGAAGAGTTGTTACTGATAGGGGGAACTGTGACAGAAAGGAGAAGTTCTTGTCTTGATGGTTTTCACATCATATGTTGCCATCAATGACAAAGGGGGAGATTGTTGCAAGTATGAGGTTAACCAATGTTGTCATTGATGTCAACATACTCATATTGCATTGGTAAGAAGGATTGGATGAGCTGTGTGCTGAGAATATTGAGAAAATTAGTCTCAATCAGGAACAGTGAATAACAGTAATGAAAAGAAGGAAAAAGTACTAAATAGGCTGAGAATCAGAGGATACAGATCAAAGGGTTTGTAGATATGAGTCTTGAGATGTTCCAGTTAAGATTTTAGAGGTCCACATGAAGATATGAAGAAGTTGTGATCGGTCAAGTGGAACCGGTTCTGGGAGATGCTCCGGAGTGACAGAGTGTTACAAAAAGGTCTGGTGAGATCCAGAAGTGCATTGTTAGATTCTGTGGATTGGAAGGAGTGTTTGGGATGTCCTTTTGATGTGTCATCTCAGTTTGTACGTAGTTTGGAGGTCTGGAAGAACCTGTTTCAGTTTGACAGTCGCGACAGACTATGTTCTTGAAGTTCCGGATGAAGAGGAGAAGAGATTCTAGTAAGTAGAGGAAGTGCGGATGTACCTGGTCATTTAGGCAAGCTTGTGAAGGTTCTTGGATTGTGTTGAGGTTGTGTTGTCAGTCCACATTAGTGTTAGAGCCTGAAATTGAAGATATACTTCCGGATGAAGATGTTCTTGTTTAGACTGGCCGACAGGATGAGTTATTCATCTTGCGAATGTTCTTGTGAATGATTGCCGACTTGTGAATGTTCTTGTGGATGATTGCTGACTTAGATGATTGTTCCTAAGTCGATGTTTTGTATAAATAAAGGTTTGTGAGTTTATTTCAAAGTGTGTCATGAAGCGGATGAGTGTGATATAGCGAAAGAGCAAAAGGCAGAGCAGGTGTGTCTCAGGCTTAAATGGAACTGATCCAGACATAGGGAAGATGTCAATCTCCAGTTCAAGTTTTTAAAACTTATCATCTTGTAGACAGTGTGCCTCTTGTAGGCAGTGTGCCTCCTTGTGAGCAGTCTACTCAGGCAGTGAGCCCTAATTGGCAAGTGCCATTTTTTTTTTCCTTATTCTTCTAACAGAGAATAATCTTTGGGTTAATCACCCCATGGTTTCCTCCCTTAATAGGGTTTCCATGTCAAAAATATTGTGTCATGTGTATCTCTATTTCATGGTTATGTTTGCTTGTTTGAATTAATGCTGTATTGATTAATAAGAAAGTTCAGAAAGAAGAAATAATTAGGATAACTGATTCACCCCCCCTCTCAGTTATCAACAATACATACATTCATCTCTATCTACAGATCTTCCTCTACCATTTGTATCCACAGTGAGGCCATTTACTATGCATTTGACCTCATGCCCATTAAGGTAGTTACAAGAATGGTTACAAGAGGAATATTGCTCAGTCTGCAGCAGAAGGAAAAGTAGAGAGCAGTTACATTGGGCTTCATAATAGCCACATTTCGAACAATCTCCTACTTGAAGGGCAATGTGACTGATAAAAGAGCTGCTCAGAAAAACCCCACCCCATATGATCATTATCAGATCGGAACAAGACTAGGAGAAGCTCTACAGAACTTGAACTTCTCTCAAGGAACAACCTTTGTTAATACATCCGCCAGATTGATCTTTGAGTCAATTTTTGTGACCTGCAACTTGCCTTCATCAATAACATGGTGGATAAAGTGGTATCGAAGGTCAATATGCTTGGTTCGATTGTGGAAAGCTGAATTTCTAGCCAAGTGAATAGCACTATTGCTATCTCAATACAATGAAAATATTGATTTCGAACAACCCAGTTTGGTCAACAAACACTCAAGCCATATCATTTCGTTTGCTCCTTCTGAGAGTGCAATGTATTCAGCCTCTATGGATGACAGAGCTACAACTTGTTGCAATCGAGAAACCCAACCAATGGCTGTCTCGGCAAATGTGAAGGCATAACCAGTGGTAGACCGACATTTATCTAAATCTCTGGCCATATCTAAATCAACATAACCACGAAGCCGAATGTCAGTACCTCCAAAACATAAACAATAATGTGAGGTACATTTCAAGTACCGTAGAATCCACTGAACTGCCTGTTAGTGTAATTTGCCAGGATGACTCATGAATCTACTCACAACTGCAACTTCTTGTGCAATGTCCAGACGAGTACATACCATTGCATACATTATACTGCCAATTGCATATGTATATGGAATAGACCTCATTTGTTCTTCCTCTTCCTGATTTTTTAGATATAGCTGAAGATAGGCAGAAATGATCAGCCAAAGGAGTAGATACCAGTTTAGCCTGAGAAATATTAAATATGTCCAACACTTTTGCAATGTAGTTTGCTTGGGACAACCTGAGTTCTCTTTTATTTCTGTTTCTAAATATATACATCCCAAGTATTCTTTTGGCTGGTCCGAGGTCTTTCATGGCAAAATGAAGAGCCAGTTGTTGCTTCAGCTGAGCAATAATCTTAACACTAGCACCAGCAACTAAAATATCATCAACATAGAGAAAAAGGATGACAAACTCACTAGTATTAAGCTTCTTATGATGAACACAAGGGTCCGATTCGCATCGAATAAAGTTATATCAGTCATGAAGCGGTCAAATTTTAAATACCATTGTCTTGGAGGTTGCTTTAGCCCATACAAACTCCGCTTCAACTTGTAAAATAAATGCTCCTTACCTGGTTGAGCAAAGCCTTCAGGCTGCTCCATGTATAAATCCTCATCAATGTCTCCATATAGGAATGCTGTTTTTACATCGAGTTGCTCAAGCTCTAAATCCCAAATAGCCACCAAACCCAACACAGCACGAATTATGTCCATTCTGACAACTGAAGAAAAAATTTCAGTAAAGTCAATACCTTTTTGCTGATTAAACCCCTTGACAACTAATATGGCCCTATACCTTTTACTTCCTCCATCTTTGTCTTTCAAATGATAAACCCATTTGTTCTTGAGAGGCTTTCAATTTGGTGGAAGATGAACCAAATCCCAGGTGTTATTGACTCTCAATGATTCCATTTCTTCGTTCATGGCTGCCATCCAATTGTTTGCATTTTCATGCTTGCAGACTTGTTTAGATGTTACTGGCTCTGCATAATCAGAGAGCAATAACTCATAGTCTTCATATTTCACTGGTCTCCTCTTCTCACGGGTAGACCTCCTCAATTTTGGACTTTGCTTTAGCTGTATATTTGAGTCCAGATTTAGTCTCTAGAGTAGGTTTTGAACATCATCAACCTTTGATTGTAGAGGACCCTAAGGAAAGCTCCCCTTTCTCTGTATATTGCTGTGTGCACCTATAGTGCTTGGCTCAGTCACACTGCCCTGTAACATATCTCCTATCTGTGTAGAAGAGTGACCTTACTATAGGTCTGAAGACTCACCTTGTAAATACGTGGTGACTGACTCTCTTCTATGCTGCGTTTGATGTAGCAGAGGTAGGGTATTGGAGGGGGGTGGCTACATTGAGCAATCAAAAGGTAGCGTAGAGGGATTTAAAGTCAACATAATGCTTGATGAAGGACAAGGCAGCATAGAAAGATTTGAAGGTAGCGTATGAACATTTGGAGGCTGTGTTGGAGTATTTGATGGCAACAAATGACCAATGGATGGTTGCATGGGACATAAGATAGGCAACAATGGAGACATAATGTGCTATACTTCATGTAATAAAGGCAACGTGGGAATTCCCATAGTATCTACACTAGTGATGTCAATGTGGTGCGTTGGAACATTTATTGACTATGTAGTATACATAGGAGGCAGAATTGAAATGTGAGAAGACTGTGTAGGTAAAGTGCATCTAGCTGAAGGCAGAGTAGTGTTAGAAATAGGAGTAGATGTGGTATAATAATAAGCAGAGGTAACTAATGCCTAAGAGAAAGTAATGGTTGTGTTGGTTTTTTCCCTGACTGGATACTTTCTCCTAGATTTCCCTACAAGGTAGCCATCAATGATCAACAGGATCTCTAGGCCAGGGGCCAACAGTATCGAAGATAGAATCTATTTTTATCTCTTCTTCTTCAGGCTCTGCAAAACCTAGGGGGTATTCCCTATTCAACACCCATGAGAATATGCTTATGGATTGTCTTGGGATGTTGATACAAAGTAGATAAGTCCTCCTGTGAGTAGACCAAAACTGTGAGATAAGAGCAAAGGGGCTAGCTTCGGGCCTATATTCAGTTGTGAATCAGAGGACTTTGGGTCCTAAAACTACTTCTATAGTCCTAATGGTTGTGAATGAAGTTTGATTTTGATTTATGTTTGGATGCAAACCTGGACCTGGTGTATAACATCAACACAGAGCTAGATTGGTGCCTATCCAGGGCTCGGAGTCAGTAGACATACACCTGTGAATGTTCAACATGAACACTAAAACTGGATTTTAAGGGGATGTGTGTGATATTTGCCTTATAGATACCTCCCAATATAGAGTGTTAAGTTATCTCTACTTATGCCATCCCTATTGCAGTATATCTTTCCCAACACTTAATCTGAGAACACTTTAATCTACCCCTTGAGCAGAAGTTAAAAGATCAAGCATTCAATATAGGAATTCTATATTCTAGAATACTGGACACCCCTTAGATATCTAGATTTAGAAGGACACATGCAATATTAGAGACAGAATTAACAAAACACATGCAAATACAACATTACTCATATAAAACCAATCATGAAATCATTAAATTCATGCATGAGACATACAACAAGAGATACATAAACTCACAAGGCCTCCTGTACAGAGCAACCAAAACCAGTTGTATCTTATTACAGAGCCAGATATGTCCAGTTTTCAACAACCACCAAAAAGAGTAACACAATCTGCTTAAAACAGCAAGAAGGTGTACTCAGCATTAATTACATGGCACCTTTCAAAATTTGTCAGATATAGTACATGAGAAGAATGGCACTCATCAAAAATGAATGTAACTGGTAGGAGAGGAGACAGAGGAGGCCTCGAGCCTTGCACCGCCACCTGGAAATCCTCATCCACGATCGGGTAGTTTGATCATTCACGCCATCGCCCACACCTCTGCACAACTGTCATTGATGGCTCAACCACCCACATCTTCTCCTGGAAACTATCGCATCGCTCATGTGGAAAATTCCCGCTCAAAGCAAACCTGAGGACATAAAGAAAACCAATGTCCCAACTTTAAAACATGGCTGTTGATCCTTCCATCACTTGAAAATCAATGGCACCAAATCCATGTTGAAAAGTCACCATCCTGCGAAAATGTGCCACATAGGCACCCTGAAAATGCATGTTTTGCCTTGCATATCATGCCATCGGCATGACCAAGACTATCGGGAAGACCTTCACATCTGCATGATTTTAAATCCCACATTCATCCTGCAAAACACGCTTGAGTCTTTTATAGGCTAAGCCACAAGCATAATAAGTGTCGAGTGTTTTGCCCCGCTCGACCCATGAACCCTCAACCAAAAGCCCGTCACCTTGACATACACCATCGGAGCAATCAAAAACCCCCTCGCTGACCCCCCGTGTCACACCAACGAAGCCTCCACACTCCCTTGTCGGCCAGACACCTACCATCGGCAAACCTCTCGCCAGCTGGGCCGATACACAATGTAACCTTGATGCCACTCCCATTGGCAAGAAAAACCTTGTCAGGCTGATAATCCACGGTCTGCCTGATACTCCTCATCATGTCGATAACCACCAGCATAAATCCCATACCATCTGCCATCGGCTAGACTAGCCTCATCGGTGAACCTGAAAACTCTCCCGCCAACACCCTCAGTCATCCCGATGGCACTTCGCAAGCTATACACTGTCGGCGAGACCCAATCTATCAGAAAGAAAACAACCTCCCTGGCCGATACGCAATGTCTTAGCGATGGAAGAATACACACCACCGCTACCAACATGATCGCCAAGACACATGCAAACTCACGCCGATGGACAAGAAGGCTTAGGGTTTAAATGAAAAACCTGCAAACATCTAGGCTCAAACCCTTGACCAAAATGATTACTAACAGGTAGATTGCTTTACCTTTCCATTATCAAACAAATCCACATCAACATACTCTGTTGGAGATGAATTGCAAGGTTGCAAACCTAGAAAATGCTTCTCATTAAACACAACATCACGGCTATGGATTATGGTCTTTGCAATGGGATCCCAAAGGCGAAAGCCAAATTGATCTTCACCATAGCTGAGAAAAACACACCTTTTTGACTTGAAATCTAACTTAGTTCTCTGTTCTTTTCAGAATGTGAACAAAGGTTGCACAGCCAAACACCCGCAAATGATGATAGGAAATTTGTTTTCCAAGCCATGTCTCCTCAGGTATGTCAAAATCTAGCCTAGACGATGGAGATCAATTTATTAGATACACTGCAGTATTACATGCCTCTGTCCAAACTCTTTTCCCAATCTAGCATTAGAGACCATGCATCTAGCTCTTTCAAGTATCGTGCGATTGAGCCTCTTAGCTACATTGTTCTCCTAAGGTGTATAAGGGACAATCTTTATCCATCGAATACCATGGTCTACACAAAATGAATCAAACTCTAAAGAGCAATATTCTCCACCATTGTCTATTAGTAGGCATTTAATTTTATGCCCAATCTGATTTTCAACAACAGCCTTAAAAATCTTAAATTTTGAAAATACCTCAGATTTTTGATTCAACATATAAATCTAGATTTTCAAGTATAGTCATCAAGAAAGGTTACAAAATAATTAGCTCCACCAAAAGAAGTTACCTGAGTCAGACTGAATACGTCAAAATGAACAAGTTCTAATGGAGTAGTTTTCTGGTCATGCCTCATTCTCAAGAAACTGATCCGGCACTGTTTTCCATAAAGGCAATGTTCACATAATTCTAAATCAACGGAGATGAGGCCTGGAAGATGATTGCGCTGAATCATAACTTGAAGACCTTTTTGGCTCATATGACTGAGCCTTTTGTGCCATATTTCAAACCCACTATCCATAGCTAGGAAAGCAGCCCCTACTTCACCAAAACATTCCAAAAGATAGAGATTACCTTGCTTCTTTCCTCTTGCCATTACTAAAAGCCCCTTTGTAATTTTCCATGAATCAAGAGAAAATTTAACATTGCAGCCATTGGCTATAAGCTGACTAACAGAAATTAAATTCCTTTTTAACATGGGTACATATCTAACATCTGTCAAAGTTAATTTGTCTCCATTTTTCAGATTCAATATTATATCACCTTTACCTAAGATGTCACATTCTTTATTGTCACCAAGAAACACCTTACCGAATATGCCTTCATGAAAATTTGTGAAATCTTGACGACATGAAGTGGCATGAAATGAGGCACCAGAATCAAGGACCCACGAATCTACATTTGTGTCACTAGATGATAAGACCAAAACACCATCACATGCAATGTTTGCTTCATTATTTGTGCTCACTTTTCCTTGAGCTTTCTTGTAGTTCCAACAGTTCTTCTTAGTGTGTCTAGGTTTTCCACAAAACCAACATGCACTGGTTCTACCTGTAGACTTCGATTGTAGACCAAATTGTGACATTCTTTGGTTGTTATATCTACCTCTATCTTGGCTTCTTCCCCTATTGCTTGTATTTACAGCTGTTAGAGCATCGCCGGATGAGGGTTCCTGATATTTTCTTCTCATGTCTTCGCTGAGAAGAGTAGCTGCAATGTCATCAAAAACCAATGTACTTTTGGCTGTTACAGAAGTGCTCACAGCCATCACAATGTTAGAATCTAAAAAGATTAATAACCCAGAAAACTAGTGCAAAGAATAGATATTAAAACTATGAATGCAAATGATACGAAATCAAAATAGCAACACAGAGTTAGTCTCCAAGAGAGTAATGCAAATGCTAGAAGCAAAATAGCATTAAGAGGATGCAAAAGCAAAAGATACAAAATACAAGCCAGGTAGCATGCTTATATAGACTAGGAAGAGAGAGGAGGTGGCAACACCGACCAATGAGGAGCAACCATCTATCGGACTAAAGATAGCAAAGTATCTTCCCAAGATAGCTAATGGATGCTCACATGTAGGAAGGTGACACCTCGCAACTACTCACCTAATAAGACATGCTTTATTAACCTAAGCGAGATTAATAGAAGTGTAGGAAAAACCTAGGAATATAGGAAAAATAAATAACCCATCTAGGAAATAAAAACCTACACTAACACCCCCCCATAAGTGAAGCTTAGGTGGATGTAGAAATGGGTCCCGGCAAATCAAGCCTGATGAGGTACCCATGTACATAAAAGTCCCCCCCAAAGAGAGAGAGAAGAGACCCCCCCAAAAGTAGAGAGAGTCAAGACTCCGAGTGAGAGGAAGAAGCCCCCCCAGAAGATGAAGCATCCCGCACCCCCAGCAAAGCTCGCAAATGAAGGAACTTGCTCTCAGTCAAGGGTTTGGTGAAGATATCAGCAACCTGCTCGGAAGTTGGACAGTAGCGAAGGTCGATGACGTGGCCATGGATGAGCTCCCGGATGTAGTGCATGTGGACCTCTATGTGTTTGGTCCGCTGATGATGGACCGGATTCCGTGAGATCTGAATGGCACTCTGGTTGTCACAAAATATGATTGATGGCCGTCGGATCTGGATACCAAACTCAGTGAGAAGATTCTGAAGCCAAATGGCCTCAGTAGAGGCATTCACAGCCCCCCGATACTCGGCCTCAGTAGAAGATAGAGCAATAGCAGATTGCTTCTTGCTCGACCAACAAACAGGACCTGAACCAAGTGAGAAGCTGTAACCTGAAGTAGACTTGCGATCCTGAGAATCGCCCGCCCAATCGGAATCTGTGTAGCCCACCAAGTCAAGCTCAATACCCGCTGCTTAGTGAATCCCAAGACTGTGAGAACCCTGAATGTAGTGAAGGATCCGCTTGGCTGCTTTCCAGTGCAGCTCATGAGGCTCCTACATGAATCGAGAGACCATGCCTACAGCATATGAAATGTCAGGTCTCGTATGAGTCAGATAAATGAGACTCCCAACAAGCTGTCGGTACAAAGTGCCATCAACAAGTGGAGAAGAACACTGAGCCTCAAGTTTGACTCCAGAAAGAAAGGGAGTCGGAGCAGGCTTACAGTCAGCCATATGAAACCTCGAGAGCAAATCTAGAGCATACTTGGACTGTGTGATGGTGATCCCAGAAGAAGACTGGTAGATCTCAATCCTGAGAAAGTAATGCAACAAGCCCAAGTCAGTCATCAAAAACCTGTCATGAAGGGCAGTTTTGACAGCCCCAATGGTGGATGAAGAACTCCCTGTGATCAGCAAGTCATCAACATACAGAACCAGAACTAGGAGTGAATCATCCTGCTGCAGAATGTAGACATTGGGATCAGAATGGCACCGAGTGAACCCAATTGATAGAAGGAAGGAATCCATCTTGGCATACCAGGCTCGAGGAGCCTGTTTGAGGCCATAGAGGGACTTCCGAAGAAGGCACACAAGTGAAGAATCCTGAAGGAACCCCTGTGGCTGCTCCATGTAGATCTCCTCTTGAAGGTCACCGTGAAGAAAAGCACTCTTCACATCCATCTGGTGTACTTCCCAACGATTAGCTGTAGCAATGGCAAGAACAAGTCGGATGGAATTCATTCGGGCAACTGGCGCAAAAGTCTCAGAGTAGTCAATCCCAGGAACCTGGGAGAATCCTTTTGCGACCAAGCGAGCCTTATACTTGTCAACCGACCCATCTGCTGCAAATTTTGTCCGATAGATCCACTTACATCGAACAAGTTTTCTTCCCTTAGGAAGAGGGACAAGATCCCAAGTGTGGTTCCTCATCAAGGAACTATACTCCTCCTGCATAGCTGTATCCCACTCAGGAATACCAGAAGCCTCATGAAAAGACTGTGGATCTGAGGCAGTAGCAATGAAGACATGTGGAGCATCCTGGAACTGTGAATGAGTCCGCCTGGTGTCTGATGGATCCCCAACCCAATCACCTGCAGACTGCAAGGTCTGTCTAGCCCAAAGTGGACCAGAAGATGGAGAATCTGGGGGAGAATCATCAACCTCTGAATGATGACTAGGAGAGGAAGGAGGTGAATCCTCTGAATCGCTCTCTGCATCAGAAGTGGAGGTAGAAGACTGCTCAGGGGAATCTGACTCATCAGAAGATCTGTCATGTATCCCAAGTGACTCCAATGTCAAAGTAGGAGTTGGAGAAGTGATAGAAAGTGAGCTTGAAGAGCTCTCCTCAAACTGAACACTCCTCTCAATGAACAACTCATGTGTAGTAGGGTGGAGCAACCGATAACCCTTCACACCATCAGGATAACCTACAAATATGCAAGGTCTGCTCTGCGGATCCAAGGCCTTGCGTTTCTCTGTAGGAATGTGGGCCCATGCAGGAGAACCAAAAACTTGAAAGTGCTTAACTGATGGTTTTCGACCGCTCCAAGCTTCAAAAGGAGTGACTCCCTTCAAGGCTCGGTGAGGAACACGGTTCTGGATGTAACAAGCACAGTTAATGGCCTCTGCCCAATACTGTGGTGCAAGAGATCTGGAGTGAATCATGCAGTTCGCCATTTCCTTCAAGGACCTATTCTTCCGTTCTGCAACACCGTTCTGCTGAGGATTGTATGGAACTGAATGCTGCAAATCAATCCCCTCTGAAGTGCAAAACCTCTCAAACCGATGGTTGACATACTCACCACCATTGTCAGTGCGCAAAACTTTGATGGCTTTCCCAGATTGCTTCTCTACAAAAGTCTTGAAGTCCTGAAAATGATCAAATACCTCTGACTTCTGTTTGAGAAAGTACACCCAAGTATTTCGAGAGAAGTCATCAATGAATGTGAGGACATATCTAGCCCTGCTGAAGGAAGGATGCTGAAATGGACCAGCCAAATCACTGTGAACTAACTCCAGTATCTGTGAAGCTCTCCATGCCTTACCTTTGTCAAACTTTTCCTTAGGATGCTTACCAAGAATGCAACCTTGGCAAACACCACCTGAAAACTGAACTGAAGGCAACCCTGTGACCATGCTCTGCTGGTTGAGCTGCTGTAAGTAGCGGAAGTTAAGATGGCCAAACCGCTCATGCCATAATCTACTCACATCATTAGAATGAGTGAGCAAAACAGTCGAAGGAGGATCAGGAACAAAGTGAGAAAATAGATAGAGCCGTGACTGATGATCTTCTCTCCCAACTGCAACTGTAGAACCACTGTGCAACTCACGAATCTCCACTGAATCAGGAGTGAACTCAACCCGCTTGCCTGAACCTGTGTGAGTGATCTGATATACTGATAGGAGATTAGTTGATAATGAGGGCACATAAAGAACATCATGGAATGTGCCATCCCCCACATCAACAGACCCTCTCCCACACACCTCAACAGGAGTGTTATCACCCATCAAAATAGAGGGCATAGTACACGGCTCCAAGGATGCAAGTTCTTCCTTAGATGAAGCCATGTGGTGTGAAGCACCTGAATCAAGAACCCAAGTGGATGGTGAAGAAGCAACTGCAACAAGGGCCTTGCCCTTTCCTTTCCCCTTGCTGTTTTCTTTCACCTTATTAGACCCCTCATTAGAACTCTGTTTGATAGACTCAGGAACACTGATATTATTCTTCTCAAGAATGTGTGTCAAGTGATCAATTTGTTTCTTCAGACATTTATGTTCATCATGACCGGGTCTTTTACAATAGGCACATTGGACCCTCTCTTTCTTAGGCTTGTCACCCTTGGAATATTGGGTCTCATTAGTTGCTTTTGAAGCAACCGTTATCTGATCCTTCTTCTCCTTGCTATTCTTTTGTTTCTTATCCTTACTATTGTTGTTACTACTTTGTCCTTTCTGTTCTTTTGTGCCTTGGTTGGCAGCCAAGGCATGTGACTTAGAGGACTTAAGAGTGCCCATCTGGATTAGCTTGTCCTGTTCCCGAGTGAGATTGACAGCAAAATCATCTAAAGATGGCATGGTGAATTGAGTACCAAGTGCACCCTTAGTAGCATAGAAAGTAGAAACAAACACAGAATATTCTGAACTTAGCTTAGAGAGAATACTAAGAATCAGTTGTTCATCTTTCTTTTCAATTCCACATTGTTTTAACTGCAGCCTTAGTGATTTCAATTTGGTGAAGAAATCCTGGATTGTGTTGAAATTGCCTGGACTTAAACTAATTAGTTTATTTTCCAACATATGACCCCTCATTGAATCTTGTGTGCCAAATAGTGTTTCTAGCTTTGTCCAGATTTCATTTGGTGTATTCAAAGACTCAATGTGAAAGAGCAAATCAGGAGAAACAGACAAACACAATGTTCCATATGCCTCATCACATTTGTTAAACCACTTAGGCTTATCTTCATCTTTAGCAGGTTCAGTTTCAAGTCCCATAGTTATCCTATTTAATCCAACTTTCCTTAAGTGAATTGTCATGCGTGATTTCCACTCAAAGTAATTGTATGGAGTTAGGATAGGCAGATTTGTTTGATCCATGATGAAGAAATGCAGAGAAGAAGTGTCGAAAAGAAGAGAACCCAACCAAGACAACCCCCCTTTTCACTCAATCAAAGAACCCCCCCCCAAAAAAAATGATTTGGCACTTTATATTAGTGCGTTTACAACTACCACTAGCAATAAATATTAAGTGGTCTTGATTTCAATGCATTACAAAACCCTCATGAAGAGCATATGCTGAAAATACAACTTTGGCATAATATCCAGAGAAATAAATAGCACCACTGCAATCTACTCAAAAAATCATGCACTTTCAAAAAAAGAATCGCCTCGATACGAGGTCGTATGTGAAAGTTATGATCCTCCGAAGTTCCCAAAACGAGAACCATGCAATGTCACGACTGAGAATCTGCAATTTCTGAAAAATCTTGGCATCAAAATCAAAAAACAACTGCACTAGTGCATAGAGCACGAAAAAATAGCTAAAATCAAAAAAAAATTCGTGGGAAAAGGAGTCCGTATGAGCAAGAACGGAGCATTTGAAAACTGTCTTCAGAACTGCAGCTGCCAACGGAGAGGGGTCCTGCTGTAGCTTTCTGAGCGCGTTTCTGCAAAATATACAAACTGCATGCAAAAACAGAAAGATACCCAAATGGTTTTTCTGTGGTGCGAACAAAACCCAGAAGGCGTTTTTCTTGCAAATGCACAGAAGATGTTGCTCCAGTGTAAATGGAACACCTTTAGCTACAAAAAACGACCCCAACAACCAAAAAATGACATGCAAAGGCTGAATCAGATGCTGGAACCTGCAATATTGATTCAAAGGACCAAATATGCAAGCTGGTTGTCAGATTTGAGTTTGAAACCCCGGTTCCGCAACTGTGTATGACGATCTCTGATTTCGGTGAAAAGAAAGCCAAATCTGACTTTCTCAAGCCTCCTGGACGCGTTGGAACAGCCAGAAATGCTGCCAGTATAACCAGAAATGCTGCAATCACCCAGATTTCATAAAACACATGTGCAACCCCAGAGATTAAAAAAGTTTCCGTCAAACTTTTCTGATTCTCAAGATCATCCGAAGATGCAAGAGAAGAGCATACTGGGTTTTTCAAAAACCTACAATAAGATTTATTAGCCCCCCCCGAATCTCTCAAATATGGAAAATAAAATCTACTTTTGCACATAGAATAGCTCTGATACCATGTTAGAATCTGAAAAGATTAATAACCAAGAAAACTAGTGCAAAGAATAGATATTAAAACTATGAATGCAAATGATACGAAATCAAAATAGCAACACAGAGTTAGTCTCCAAGAGAGTAATGCAAATGCTAGAAGCAAAATAGCATTAAGAGGATGCAAAAGCAAAAGATACAAAATACAAGCCAGGTAGCATGCTTATATAGACTAGGAAGAGAGAGGAGGTGGCAACACCGACCAATGAGGAGCAACCATCTATCGGACTAAAGATAGCAAAGTATCTTCCCAAGATAGCTAATGGATGCTCACATGTAGGAAGGTGACACCTCGCAACTACTCACCTAATAAGACATGCTTTATTAACCTAAGCGAGATTAATAGAAGTGTAGGAAAAACCTAGGAATATAGGAAAAATAAATAACCCATCTAGGAAATAAAAACCTACACTAACACACAACACCTTCCTAGCTGTTTGGTAATGAACACAACAACAAAATTGCTTTAATCTCAGGATCTAACTTTATACCCACCGAAGTTAATTGAATAACTAAGGTGTTAAATTCATTCAGATGATTTGACATAACCCCACCTTCTTTCATTTTCAGGTTATATAATTTCTTCATAATAAATACCTTATTCGAAGCTGAAGCAATCGCATACATGCTGGAGAGCTTTTCCCAAAGAGCTTTCGTGGTACTCTCAGTTGAGACATTAAATAATACATTGCTGGACAATGAGAGAAATATAGTTGCCTTCGCTTTCATATCTAGTTTTTTCCAGTCTTCATCTGTCATAGAACCTTGTCCTTTAGTTTTCCCCAGTAAGGTGAGTGACAAGTCCTGTTTGATAAGAAGAGACTACATATGCACTTTCTAAAGACCAAAGTTTTGGCCTGTAAATTTCTCTATTTTCCATTTTTTTGTATCATCCATTTTGATTGCAATACAGGTTCCAAAAAAAATCCTCATAGGCAATCTCCTGGACTGAGCTTCACACAAAGCTTTGATACCAATTGTAAATTTAAAAAACAGAGAAAAAGAAAACATAGATATTGAAATAAAAAATAGAACATAGAACACAAGCAGAAAAATGATGCGGTGGACACCTAGCAATTAATGTGGTTCACCATATAAAATGGCTACATCCACAAATAAGGGATTCTCCTTAGAAATATGTTCAGTAGCACACATACATACATTCATAGTGAGGCCATTTACTATGCATTCGACTTCATGCCCAGAAAAGCAGTTACAAGAAGAATGGTTACAAGAGGAATATTGCTCAGTCTGCAAAAGAAGGTAAAGCAGAGAGTGGTTACATTGGGCTTCATAATAGCCATGTGCCCAACAAAAATAGCACTCGGATAGATTGGGGAAGGGAGCTCCAAAAACTCAATAATCAGCTTATAATGCACCCTAACAATCTAGCCTTAAACACATGGTAGTAATCTCGCATATAGTACTATAGCAATCTATCTAGCCTTAAATGTGTAGAATACGCAAGCAACTGAAGATAGCCCACATGTCATGTGAGTTCACAACACAAGATGGATTCTAAACATTCATACAACTCACAGGTATATGGCAAATAACCCCTGCTATACATGAATGCAATAGTTAAGACATGGACAAGGCATGACTGATCACGAAATGCCTTGTATAGACAGAAATTGGAAGCCTAGATAAGGCACGAACTGAGTGACAGATTGCCTCAAATACATGTGTACTCATGGGCTACCACAGTTGCAAGATGTGGATAAAATGGTTTTGTTGAAATGGCTACAGGAATTTTCAAACAAAGTAATAGATAAAACATCTCACACAAGTGTGATCTCATGGACTGCAAGATTGCATGATATGCACTAAAAAGATTTGTTGAAACAGTTTAGAAACTTCTAAGAAGTTGCAATGGCAATTGTAAAGCCATGCTCTAGAAATGTCGCCAACATCCTACCTGCCCATCCCAAGATGGGAGCTTTAAAGTAGAGTATACAAGTTGAGCAAACATACTCATATGTAGAATTGTAACCATAGACAAAACACCTTAATTGCAAGATAATAAAATCCAAAAAAAGTGATCTTATGGGCTGCCATGATGGCAGGATAAGGACAAATGGATTTGCTGAATTGCTTGAGAAGTTTTCAAGCATAAGCTATTGGCAGATGTAAAGCCAAACTCCATAATGAGATAGCATTCTCCTAGCTCAAGCCAAAAACCATGCACACATGAGCTACTAGATAAAATGTCTTACCAAGGTGGCCTCGTGGACTACCATGATGGTAGGGAATGCACAAAATGGGTTGTTAACATGGTCTAAGAAACTTACAAGTAGATGAAATCACAGATACAAAGCTAAGATCCATAATGTGCAGTGTCCACCTAGCTCGAGCCATGATGGGAGCTCTGGAACATAGACAATGCGTGTGATCTGCTTGACAGAATGCCTCAGGGGAATGTGGTCTCAAAGACAGCAATGATCGCAATATAAGAACAAAATGGATTTGTTGATAAGGCATGAAAAAATGTCATGCAATTGCAATTGTCAGTTGTGAATCCAAATTCCATAGCCTTTGCCAGCGCCCTCCCTACCAGTGTTAAAATGGGTACCTTCGAACAAGGTATAGACATCTATCAAGCATAACAGGAGGGAAAATTTTGCCAAATATTATGGTTGGAAATGCACTGGTAGACATGTATGAAAAACGTGGAATTTTAGACAAGGCAAGTGAACTGTTTGACGAAATGCCTAAAGGAAATAAGGTCTCATAGCATACCATGAATTACAGGACATATATTAAAATGGGTTTGTTGAAAAGGCCTTAAAAACTTTTAAGCAAATAAAACTAGTGGGTGTTACACCCAAGTTCTCAACCTTGCCAGCATCCTCCCTACGCAGCCCCAAATGGGAGCTTGGAACCAGGTTAAGGACATCCATCAAACAAAAGGGGGATTTTTGTTAGATGTAGTAGTTACAAGTGCCTTGGTAGACCTATATGCAAAATGTGATAGACATGTATGCAGAATATGGACTCACAGACCAAAAAAAATGTGACCTATTGATAGAATTTCTCAAAGAAATGTGGTAATTCATGGAATGCCATGATTCATCAAAATGGGGGTATTGAAAAGAGATTTAGAGTCTTACAAGAAAATGTAGAGGGCATGTACAAAATTAAATTCCACAACCGTTACCATCACCCTCTTTGCATGGCTATGCATATGCCTCCTCTACTGCCCTGCCTCCATTATCCACTAGAAATTACCCTACAACTCTCCTGTCTGCTTATCTGCCAACTGATAAACACTAATTTATTCTTCTTCCCCTGTGGGTTTGCAAGGTGAGGCACATTTATAGCCCATTCCCAGTGTAATGCAGGGTCAACATGTGAAAAAAATCTATCCAGGAGCTAGAAGATTTGAAGAAGAAAAAAAATAATGGAGAAAGAAAGAGGAAGTTACATGGTTACAATTTTCTAAGATATTTTTTCTAGGGTACAATGTGGCTTGCAAGGAAGGGTCCTCGCCTATATTTAATTTTCTGACATGAATTTCTCCCTTGTCCCTCACGCCACTCCATAATTGAATGGCATTTAATATGATTGATGGTCGTGACAAACTCCTATTGTCTCCAGGATTGAATTTTATGATATCTCATCCTCTTCTATTGTAATTGTCTTAAATGAGCTTGATCATAAGTCATCAGAAGATGTTATTGGTTACAAGTTGTGGTACTGTACGATTGAAGAAAGAAGCTATTGTGAGGAACCTACATGTGTTATGTTGAGGACCGAGAAAAGATCTCGAGTTTCAAATAAGCTCCAACCCAACTTACCTTGTAACTCCTTCATAGCTCATGTCTTTGACAATGCCTTCTCTTGATAAGAAGGAAACAAAGATAGGGATGAATAGCAAGGAAGTTAAAGTAGCAGAAACAACTTCCTATGCCAATCTTGAGGAGAGATATTATGTAAAACTTCTAAAAGCTGATCTAACAGTTACAGAAAATTCAGAAGCACATTCAAAACATGAAATAAACAATGAAACACAAGACACCAGATATACATGGGGAAAACCCTTTCGGGTGAAAAACCCCACACTCCAAAAGCCTGCTCAATGTATTCCAAATCCAATAACAAGATTACATACTCTTGTAGAGAAAGTTTATTATAGGAGTATCACCAGTAATCAACTTGTTACAAGTATGGGCCTAATCAGTGTTGTCATTGATGTCAACATACTCTTGTTGTATTGATGATAAGGATTGGATGAGCTGTGTGCTGAGGATATTGAGAAAATTAGCCCTAATCAGGAATAGAGAAGAACAGTGAAAATAGTAAGGTAAAGATTCTAGATAAAATGAAGATCAGAGAATGTACATTAAAGGGTTTGTAGATATGTGTCTCAAGATGATCCAGTAAAGATTTTAGAGGTCCACATGAAGATCTGAAGAAGTTATGGCCACTTAAGTAAAACTAGTTCTAGCAGATGTTCAGAGGTGACAAAGTGACACAGATAGGTCCGATGAGCTGCAGAAATGAAATATCTTGTTCCGTGGATTTGGTGGAGTGTTTATGAAGTCAATGTGAATTGAAAACTCAATTGGTTCATGGTCTAGAGGTCCACAAGCATCTATTCTAATATGACAGTGATGACAAACTGTGTTCTTAAGGTTCCAGATGAAGGAGAGGATGATTTCAATAAGCAGAAGTAGTATGGATGTTCTTGGTGATTCAGGAAAGCTTGTGGAGGTCTTTGGATTGTGTCCAGTTCATGTTGGAGGTTTGCATTGAAGATTGAGCTCACAATTGAAGAATTACTTCTGGATGATGATATTCTTCCCAAGTCAGGTTGATCGGATGAGTTACACATCCTACGGATGATCTTGAAGATGTTCTGTGAAGAATGGCGTGTTCCTAAAGGAAGATTGAAGTCTCAGATCTGTGTGGTCGATAGTGTGTTGATCCGCATGAAGTCTTTCTATAATTAGTCATGTTGTATTTATGTTTTTGCCTTGTAATGTATGCTGACTTGGATAATTATCCCCAAGTCGATGTCTTGTATAAATAAGGAATTGTAAAGTCATTTCAAATGTGTCAAGTGGAGATGAGAGTGTGGTAGAAAGTAGAGGAGTGAAATGTAGAGAAGAAATATTGGGCTTAAATGGAACTGACTCAAGCATGGTGAAGATACTATTCTTTAGTTCAAGTATGTAATACTTATTATTCTACAAATAATGTGTCTCCTATAGGCAGTGGGCCTCTTGTGAGAAGTGTGCTTGGGCAGTGAGCCCTAATTGGGATGTGCCATTTTGTTCTTTCTATTCTTTTAACAGAGAATACAATCTTGGGTTAGTCACCCCGTGGTTTTCCCTTAACCGGGTTTTCGACATCAAAATCTTGGTGTCTTATGTGTTAATGTGCTTCTGCTCTTGATTTAATACATTGTATTTCCATGATTGATTTATTATCATGTTGCTGAATTACAAAGTGGATTTAAGTGTTTAATAGGAAGAAAGTTTTGAACAACTGATTCACCCCCCCTCTCAGTTGTCTTTCTTAAATCTAACACAACTCTAGAAGAATTCCAGCAGCATTCCAGTAACATAACAATACCTGCAAACTCACACTATGCAAACTACTCCTCAAGCCTCCAATTTATAGACTTCTGGCTATACAAGAAACCATATGTGGTTTTAAAAAACCATGTGTGAAGCTTCTCGGCCAAGAGTCCAATCTAAAAATAAGCTCTCATGTCCAAAATGAAATCCCCTATTTTTGACCCTTACATATGTCAGAGAATCTGTCATAATATGCCTAAAAATAATCCTTCCATAAGATACCACCATGTGGAAATCTTTTGACACCTACTAAACCAATTCTCAAAGCACTGACAATGTGTAATAGCTGTAGGAAAATATTAAATAAAAATAACTATTACAAGAAATGTGCAGCAAGGTTGAGACACCTCATTTCCCAACATTCGCCCACTTGTCAAATACCTTGCAAGAGCTAGAGGAATCACATCATCATGGATCAAATGCTAGGGGCCAAGAGGCCCATAGACTTAGAACACCACCTAAATTTTACTGTGCTCACGAACTTAGTTAATGCATCTGTAACATTCAGCACAATCTCTACCTTTTCTAGCTTCACCCTACTATCCTCGACCATATCTCTCACGAAGTGATACTGAACATCAATGTGTTTGGTCCTGGCATTAAAAGTCAGGTTCTTCACAAGGCAGATTGCACTTTGACTATCACAATAAATTGTAACTGCACCCTATTTCAATCTAATATCTGAACACAAATGCTTCAAACAAATTCTTTATAGGCATGAGTAGCTGCCATATACTCTACCTCAGTAGTGGACAAAGTGACCACAACCTATTGCTTTCTCATCCAACTGATTGCACCACCATTAAGAGTAAACATGCACTGGTGGATCTTCTGCTATTGACATCACCAGCCCAGTCTGAATCCATAAAACCATGAATACTCAGGGAATGTTGATCTCATGTACCATGAAAACAAATTGAGTACTTTGTTGTACCCTACAAATATTTGAAGACCCTCTTAACTGCATCCCAATGCACTCTTCCAAGATCAGACATATAATGAGAAAGAACTCCCACTGCTTGGGCAATGTCTGGTCTTGTACAGACCATAGCATACATTAAGCTTCCAACTGCACTTTGGTAAGGCACTTTTCTCATGCCTTCCATCTCCAATGGAGATGTAGGACATTGTGAAATAGAGAGCTTCATTCCCAATATAACAAGAACACAAAGTCGTTTACAATCCTACATGTTAAACCTTTGCAAAACTAAACAAACATACTTACTCTAGCCAAGCCATATGTTCTCATGATCTCTTCTGATCTCCATCCCAAGTATGTGTTTTCTTGCACCAATATCTTTCATTTTAAATTTCACAGAGAGATGAGATTTCAATTCTGCAATAAACCTTTGCCTTTCCCAATAAACAACACATCATCAACATATAAAGCAATTACCAAGAAATGATTACCATCAGATTTAAAATATACACAGTGATTAGATTTAGACCGAACAAATCTCAAAATCAACACGTAAGTATCAAACTTCTGGTACCACATCCTAGGACTTTGTTTAAGGCCATACAAAGATTTCTTTAACTTACAAACCAACTTGCTTTTACCTTTCACCACATAGTGCTTTGGCTGTGTCATGTAAATTTCTTTCTCCAAATCACCATGAAGGAAAGTAGTTTTCACTTCCATTTGTTCGACCTCTAGGTCATAAGCTGCTGCAATAGATAATAAAAATCTAATGGATGTCATTTTAGCAATAGGAGAAAAGATCTCACTGTAATCAATACCCTCAACTTGAGAGTATCCCTTTGCAACCAATCGTGCCTTATACTTTTCAACATTTCCATCTGAACCAATCTTTTTCTTAAACACCCATTTACATCCAATAGGTTTGTGTCTTTCAAGCAATGGTACCAAGTCCCATGTATCATTTCTTTCAAGGGCTGCCATCTCTTCATCCATGGCAATTTTCTAGGGCTCTACATCATTCATACCCAAAGCCTCTTGCACAGATCTCAGTTCATCAATGTTAGTACTCAAAACAAATATACACTTCCAATCATAAGGTGAATACCCATACCCTTCAAGTGGTTTCCTATGCCTTGTAGACCTTCAAACAAGTTGAGGTGGAGGTTCTTCCACTTCTTCCTCCTCTTCTCCATCTTCTGAAGATTTAGATCTTGTTGATCTCTCCTCATCTTCTTGTCTATCTTGGGGTATCAATTCAACATTCTCAAGCGTAGAAGGAAGTTGAACCACATTCTTTTTCTGTTCAATTTATTTATGTTGTTCTAGCTAAAAAGTACCAGGAGAAGATTTAGTCTCTCTAAAAATAGCACTTTTGGAATGAATTACCTTATGTGCAACAGGGTCCTAAAGCTTGTGTCCTTTCACACCATAGCCGTAGCCAATTAAGATACATTTGATAGCCTTAGAATCCAACTTTGTTCTCTTCTCCTTCAGTACATGTGCATATGCCTCACAACCAAACACTCTCAGATGTCTAAGTGAAGGCTTTTTTGCTAACCATGTCTCCATCGACGTTTATCAACAAGCACTGATGTAGGAGATCTATTTCAAATAACAAGCAGTGGCAACATCTTTAGCCCAAAACTTTTTTTCTAGACCAGCTCCACTCAATATGCTCCTAGCCTTCTCCATCAATGTTTTGTTCATTCTTTCTACAACTCCATTTTTTTGAGGAGAATATAGAGTTGTCTTTTGTCTTTTAATCCCATAATTTGTACAGAATCTATCAAAATCTATAGAACAGTACTCACTGCCATTGTAAGTCCTCAAACATTTATTTTCTTTCTAGTCTGAGTTTCTACCATAGCCTTAAACTCCTTAAAATGACTGAAAACTTTAGATTTACTCTTTAAAAAATATACCCATGTCCTCTTACTGAAATCATCAATGAAAGTAACATAATAAACTGATTTACCAATAGAAGCAACATCAACAAGACCAAATACATCCAAATGGATTAGATCCAAAATATATGAAGACTTATGAGAAGATGAGTAAAACTGAATGTGATTTTGTTTGCCATAAATACAATGTTCACAGAAATCAAACTCTAGATTGCAATCATTCAGCCCCTCAACAAAGTTCTTATTTTTCAGGGCTTTTAAACCCTTCTCTCCAATGTTGCCAAGTCTCTAGTGCCATAACATAGTCTTCTCTGCAGGCAACTTTGATTCAGTAGACAGAGCACCCTTGGGTACCCAGAAGCCACGACCATCTGTAGAAGAGGAAACCATCTTTTTTTTTAGCAAAGTAGTTTCTGGCTTGATTTTATTAGAAGTGCTATTGCACTCAACTATGCAAGCATCAAGCTGGTACAATGTACCCAATCTGCTTCCTCTTGCTATCACCATAGCACCTCAGACCATTTTCACACCTGCTTCAGAAAATTGTACATGCACACCCGCATCTATTAGCTTACTAACAGATAATGAATTTCTTACTAGTCTTGGGATATGCAAGACACTATCAAATCATCTCACTCTATCATCAGAAAATTTCACATGAATACTACCATGACCAACAATGTTAAGGAAAGAATTATCATCCAAATACACCTTACCACCATCATAGTTTTCATACTTACTAAACCAGTTTCTGTTAGGAGTCATGTGGAAAGATGCACCTAAGTCTACCAACCATGCATTATCACCTGCACAAGTGGCCAAGGCTGAAATAAAGGCATCTCCATCTTCCTTTTTAGACTCAGAATCAGAATCTTGCTTCTTCTTCTTCTTTTTCTTCTCTTCTTTACATTCCTTTCGGAAGTGTCCGAATTTGCCACAATTCCAGCATATTGCCTTGGACTTACTAGGAGATTTTGATCTACCCTTATTCTTGTACTTAGAATGGCCACGCTACTTCTCATCTTTGCCTCATTCTTTTGTTCTTCCTCGAACACTCAAAGCCTCTTTGGCATTCAGAGAGACCTTCCTTCTCATCTCTTTGGAGAGTAGAGAACCAACAACATCCTCCATCTTCAAGATGATTGAAGTGCTCCCAATAGCCATAACTAGGTTGTCCCATGAGTCTGGCAGTGAACACAACAAAATTTGGCACCTTTCTTCTTCGTCCATTTTCACCCCAACTGAGGTCAACTGAGTCACCAACATATTGAAAGTTTCCAAATGATCAAAAATCTGTCCACCTTCTTCCATTCTCAAGGAATACAACTTCTTCCTCAAGAAAATCTTATTTACTAGAGATTTAGCTTGATATATCTCACCCAACTTCTTCCAAAGCTTCTTCGAAGTGGGTTCTTCATGGACATTTATCATAATCGAATCTATAAAGCACAATCTTATGAGACCTTTAGTTTTTCTATCCATTACATCATATTTTGCAGCTAAATTTGGATCTAGAGGCCTATGGACATTTTCATCCACTACATCCCATATATCCCGGTCAATCAACAGATCTTCCATCTTCAGCTTCCACATTTCAAAATTTGTGCCAGAAAACTTCTCTACTTCAATCCTCCTAGATGTGTTCGCCATCTAAAAATGCTTGCAACAAGATCACAAAGTATCCTCTGCACAAGCTCCCACTCAAACCTTGATTAGCACAAAAAACCCAACAACCCACAACTGATACCAAAGGTGATCAAGCTCTGATACCACTTGTAAGGAAGTTAAAGTAGTGGAAACAACCTCCTATGCCAATCTTGAGGAGAGATATTATGCAAAACTTTTAAAATTTGATCTAACAGTTACAGAAAATTTAGAAGCACATTCAAAATTTGAAATAAATAATGAAACACAAGACACAAGATATATGTGGGGAAAACCATTTCGGGTGAAAAACCCCACACTCCAAAAGCCTGCTCAATGTATTCCAAATCCAATAACAAGATTACATACGCTTGTAGAGAGTTTATTACAGGAGTATCACTAGTAATCAACTTTGGAAGAATTTTGGTAGCATAACAATACCTGCAAACTCACACTATGCAAACTACTTTTCAAGCCTCCAATTTATAGACTTCTGGCTATACAAGAAACCATCTGTGGTTTTAGAAAACCATGTGTGAAGCTTCTTAGCCCATGTTCCAATATAAAAATAATCTCTCACGTCCAAAATGAAATTCCCTATTTTTGATCCTTACAAATGTCATAGAATCTATCATAATATGCCAAAAAATAGGCCTTCCATAATATACCACCATGTGGGCATCTTTTGACACCTACTAAACCAATTTTCAAAGCACCAACAATGTGTAATAGCTGTAGGAAAATATTAAATAAAAAATAACTATTACGGGAAATGTGTAGCAAGGTTGAGACACCTCATTTCCAACAGGCCACTACTGCAGATTGGATATATGAATGTGTTAAGAAAAATAAAGTACATCTCCTTCATGCATTACATCCTAGAGAGATGCCAAGTGGAGATGGAAATGCCTGTTCTTTGGACATAACTCAATATCCAACCCAAATTGCTCATCTAGCCTCTAGGAAGCTTCCATCCTAATAGAAAAATGGTAGCCAGTCTGAGGCCACAAAGCCAGAAAGTCAAAGTTGGAGGAGAGAAGCAGGAAAATTTACCATCAACAATGAAAGGGTTGATAATTAAAATTAAAAAAAATCAAACTCAAAGTATGACTTCTATAAGGAATGAGGGAAGATGACGACAGATTAACAACAATCCTACTTTCCTGTTGAATATAGTAGACAGTGGAGGCAATTTGTGATAAACTTGATTTTATTTTTACTAAAGGGTGAGGTAAATGAAGAGACAAATGTCATCATTTTAAAAAATAATTTTTGTATGCAAATTAATGAGGCAGTTTTTCAAGAAAATAGTTACGGGAAGGAAAGAGGAATTTTTACTATAACTTACTTTCAAGAATGCATTCAGGCAATAGGGAAAAGGAGTATAAAGGAGTTTTATTTTGATCTCCAAGGAAGGGGTTTTTCCAGAGAGTAGAAATAAGGCATTCTGTGCAAAATCTTGTAATCTTCAAAAGGAGACTTTGAGCTCTAATTTGTACTATTTTCATAAGAAGACTTTGAACTTTTTAGTAGCCATTAATGTAGGAGAACAGTGACCTTTGAATCATTTTCTCTTTATCGTGTTATAGATTCTTCCTATGTTGAATTCATAATACCTTTCGATTGCTGAAGGAAAGATTTCCATTTGTATTGCATAGATTGTTGATAACTTGCTTTTCTGTATGCACATTCTTGTCATTATATGTGTCTTCTTTCCTATGTCATATTTTGATACAATATTGGTCTCTTGGTGGATTGATTGTATAATCATCAGGTTTTATTCATTCCTACATTTGAATAGGATTTGGTGATCTTCTTTATCTATATTTTTTTTCTTTTCCAGAAAATTTCCTTTTTTTCACTTTCAGGTTAAAAGCATCAGAAAATTATTAAACTCATCATATGAAGGGAGATGTACCTTCTAAAACATTCAGAGGGAAATTGATGAAATTGTCCAATTGTTAGTGTAGTTTGTTGCTATAGATTGGGCAAGTTATTTATTAAACAGGTAGTGAAAAATCTATAAACTAACAACTGGTAATGGTTGTTAGGAGTGATCTATTGTTACACCTCTTCAACTCATGCACTACAATGACACAATCCCCCAAATCGCTACCTTTGATAGTCTTCTTGTATTAGCTGTGTGCTATCCTTTATTCTCCTTATATCATTTCAAGACAGTGAGTATGGTGTAAGGACTAGCAACTATTAAATCCTCTGGCATAGGTAAGAAATGGTGATTTGATTTGCTGATGCAAATGTTCGTGTCCTTAGATGTGTGACATTTTTGATGCCAATGTTGATGTTCTCATATATGTGTAGCACTCCTCTTGATCTACTCCAAACTCATTGATTCCCCACTCAGATATGTTGTTGGACTGGTTATGTGTGAATGGAGTCTAGATTGATTCAGTGACCTATATCTCACTTCCTCCGCAACCTGGAAACAACCCATCCACCTAGCTGTGTCAACTTATCGTTGTAGATTATGCCTAGTTAACTGCTTCCAGATGTTAAAACTTCAAGGATCTTCCAAATGTCAAGTGTTGCTTCTCAATTCTACGTTGATCAACTTGAACAATACCAAATGAAATTATATTTAGTGCAAGTACAATTCTAGAATTAGAATTGCCAACAAAGAGATCTTGGGTTTGTGTCTTGACCTCTAGTTATGCAAGTGAGGGGGTTTCATCCCTATTTGCAAAATACTCAAATTTTGAGAATACTTTGAATATGCAAAGCTGGATACCAAATGAGTGCTCCCATGCTAGTTTAAATACCGATTTGATATAGGACCCAGGGTCCTAAAATTGGTGTTGACCTATGGATGTTTGAATTTTTATTAATATACTTATATTCTTATTTATTAATATATATATTAGTGTTAGCAAACACTTTTATTTATTATTATAATAATAACCCTAATTCTAACCCTAATCCTAATTCTAACTATGATTTTAACCCTAACCATAACCCAAATTCTAAGCCTAACTCTAGCCCTAACGCTAACCCTAATTATAATTCTAATGCTTACCCTAATTTAGTAACACTAATTTTTACTCTAACCCTAACCCTAATTCTATTTGTAATTCTAACCCTAACTCTAACCCTAACCCTAACCTTTATTCTAACCCTAAACATATCTCTAATTTTAACCCTATGGTTAATCCTAATTGAAACATTATCGCTAACCTTACTACTAAACTTAACCCTAATTGTAACTCTAATTCTTACCCTAATTCTAATAGTAACCCACCTTAATTCTAACCTTAATTTTAATAGGAACCCCAACCCTAACTCTAACCCTAGCCCTAATTTTAATCATAATCTTGATTCTACCCCAACTATAACCCTAATTATAAATCTAATACTAACCCTAACCCTTAACTTAATCCTAATTCTAACTATGATTTTAACCCTAATTATAATCCTAACTAATTCTAACATTAACTCTAATTCTAATCCTAACCCTAACCTAAATTCTAACCTTAATTCTAGCCCTAACCCTAACCCTAATTGTAACTATAATGCTTAACCCTAATTCTAACTCTAACCATTAGCTCAATTCCAACCCTAACCTTATTATAACCCTAACCTGATTCTAACATTAACCCTATTTCTTATTCTAATTCTAATAGTATTCCACCTTAGTTCTAAGCCTGATTCTAATAAGAACCCTTATCCTAACTCTAAACCTAACCCTAATTCTAATCATATACTTGATTCTACTCTAACTATAACCCTAATTGTAAATCTAATAACAACCCTCTTCTAACCCTAACGCTAATTCTAACTATGATTTTAACCCTATCCCTAACTTGAATTCTAAACCTAACTCTAGCCCTAATCCTAACCCTAATTGTAACTTTAATGCTTACCCTAATTTAGTAACCCTAAAATTCTAACTCTAACCCTAATCGCAATTCCAACTCTAACCCTAATTATAATCCTAACCTGATTCTAACATTAACCCTAATTCTAATCCTAACCCTAACCCAAATTCTAACCTTAACTCTAGCCCTAACCCTAACCCTAATTGTAACTCTAATGCTTACCCTAATTTAGTAACCTTAATTCTAACTCTAACCCTTACCTCAATTCAACCCCTTACCCTATTATAACCCTAACCTGATTCTAACATTAACCCTATTTCCTATCCTAATTCTAATATTATTCCACCTTAATTCTAACCCTAATTCTAATAGAAACCCTAATCCTAACTCTAACCCTAACCTTAACCCTAACCCTCACCCCAATACTAATGCTCACCATAAACCTAATTCTATCCTTAATTATAACCCTAACCCTAACCCTCACCCCAATACTAATGCTAATCCCAACCCTAATCCTAACCTTATTTTAGTAACCCTAATTGTAATTCTAACCCTAAGCCTGATCCTAATTGAAACCCTAATCGTAACCTTAATACTAAATCATAATTGTAACCTTAACTCTAATTCTAACATTAAGCCTAATTATAGTTGTAACCCTAATTCTAATCTTGACCCCAAATCCCAACCCTAATTATAACCCTAACCTTATTATAACATTAACCCTAACCCTAACCATAATTCTAAACATAGTTCTAACCCTACTCCTAACCTAAACCCTATTTCTAATTTGAACTCTACTTTGAACCCTACCCCTAATTTTAACCCTAATTAGAGTTGTAACCTTAATTCTAACCTTAACCCCAACCCTAATTACAATCCTAACCCTAACCCTTATTCTAACCCTAAAAATCGCTGTAATTTTTACCCTAACCCTAACCTGAATTCTAACCCTAACTCTAGCCCTAACCCTAACCCTAATTGTAACTCTAGTGCTTATCCTAATTTAGTAACCCTAATTCTAACTCTAACCCTAATCTCAATTCCAACCCTAACCCTAATTATAACCCTAACCTTATTCAAACATTAACCCTAATTTTAACTCTAACCCTAACCCTAACTCTAACCCTAAGCCTGACTATAATTCAAACACTAATTCTAATATTAACCCTAATTATAGTTGTAACCCTAATTCTAATCCTAACCCAAACCCCAACCCTAATTGTAACCCTAACCTTATTCTAACATTAACCCTAATTTTAACCCTAACCCTAACCCTAATTCTAATCATAGTTCTTACCCTACTCCTAACCTAAAACCTATTTCTAATTTGAACCCTAATTGTAATTTTAACCCTAATTATAGTTGTAACCCTAATTCTAACCCTAACCCTACCCTAATTATAATCCTAACCCTAACCCTAACCCTTATTCTAACCCTAAACATAGCTCTAATTTTAACCCTAACCCTAACCTGAATTCTAACCCTAACTCTAGCCATGAACCTAACCCTAACTATAACTCTAAAGCTTATCCTAATTTAGTAACCATAATTATAACTCTAACCCTAACTGTAATTATAACCCTAACCTTATTCTAACATTAACCCTAATTTTAACGTAACCCTAACCCTAACTCTAACCCTAAGCCTGACTATAATTTAAAACCTAACCCTAACCTTAATACTAACCATAACCCTAATTGAACTCTAACCCTAACTCTAATTTATCTAAAGTAACCCTAATACTAACCCTAACCCCAACCCTAATTATAACCCTAACCCTAACCCTTATTCTAACCCTAAACATAAAAATAAAATAAAATAAAATAAAATTTAAACTTACTATTTAAATAAAATAAAATAAAAATACCTCACACAATTAATAAATTTCAATAGAGTTGTATATTAATTTAATGATTACACTTCATACATATGATTATAATTTTAAAATAAATAATAAAATGTTATTTGGTAAGGAAATAATCAAATAAGGAACATATCATATACTTTTTTTTTTAAAAGATAATGCGCCTAGTCAACTTTTTAATGTGACCAGTGATGCTGGCGCGACATGCCCTCCGGCTCCACACTAACGCTTTTGCCCGGAGCGATGAACCGGTGAGGCCACAATATGGGGGACCTCATCCCCAAGAAGGAACACTTCAAACCCACGAGCTTGTTGGCCCAGCGGGGGTTTGAACTCTGGTGGCTGCCACTACAACCGAGCGACTTAACCACCGAACCATGCCATCATCGGCAAGGAACATATCATATACTGACTTAAGCAATAATTTTTTTTTTCTATTTTATTTTTTATGGTAAATGCCAGAGGGAGACTGTGCAAAAGAAGTTGAGGAACTCCATAGCCATGAACATGGCTTAAATTTGATAGTTGTATAGTTGTATTTAAAGATTTTAACTGTAAAATACAATAAAAATAAATATTTAACTGTATTGATATACAATTAATTTATTTTAAAAATGGTAAAAAAATAATTAATATGAAAATATGACTATATATATATCTCTTACATTTGTTTTTTAATAGAATACATCCCAATTTTTAGATTTATTTTTTATGAATATAATTATATATTCATTTTAAATATAGAATGTATCCCAAATTTTTAGATTTGTTTTTTATGAATATAATTATATATTCATTCTAAATTATATAATATATATTTTTTACATTTATTTTTAACCTTTTTAATAGGAACTTTAAGAAAGAATTTCTCAAATAGATTTATTATTTATAAATATATTCATTCTAAATTTTTAATTTTTTGTTTTAATTTTTAAAATTTTTAATAGTAACTTCTATTATTTAAAAAATAGATTTGTTTTTTATAATTCTAAATTTATAGTTTTTTCTTTTATTTTTAATTTTTTAATAGGAACTTCTATTATTTAAGAAATAAATTTGTTTTTTAATAGAATATATTTATTCTAAATTTCTAATTTTTTGCTTTTATTTTTAATTTTTTTAATAGAAACTTCTATTATTTTAAAAAAAAATCCCTCAGATTTGTTTGTTTATAAAATATTTAATTTATCCTAAACTTTTTCAACAAAACTTTCTAAACTTTTGCTGCACTTTATATTTATATTCACTTGGTTCACAGATTTGGGTTTTGAATTGAGAAAGCTCCAGTTTTATATATAAAATTTTGACTTGCATTTAAAAAAATTAATTGTCACGTGACAGGCAATTCTAAAGACTAAACTGGAAAAAAATTCCTTGACAGGCAAGGTGGACTGTCAAATTTAAGCCCTAGCCATGAATTATTATTTTTATTTGATTCTATTTGCTTTGTAGCATTCTTTTCAAACCCTAACTTTTTTTGTCCTTATTTGATTCTATTTGCTTTGTAGCATTCTTTTCAAACCCTAACTTTTTTTGTCCAAGCTAACGTTTTCTAATTTGAAGACTTCCATAGTAGGAAGGAAGCTTTGAAATTATTCTATGACAAAATAAAAAACATGCAAATGCATCTAAAGAAATGAAGAGGGAAATCTCTTCAAAGTTATAACTATACATACAGGTTTCATTAAAACTTGGAGTAACCATAATTCATTTTTAACATATTGCTCTATAATCTAACATTTCATTTTTAATTTAATTTAATTTTAAAATACTAAGAAAACATTAAGCAGATTTTTTTGAAATTATAATAATTCTATTATTTTTACTTAATATTAAAAAATTGATAAAACAAATTTTATGTATTTTTATATATATATATATAAAGGCATCCTTTTGTTTTAAAAAGAAAAGAATAAAATATAAAAAGACATCCTTTTGTTTTTAAAAAGAAAAGATTAAAGCAAATTAAATGGGAGGTTAATTTAATTTAAAATTATATTTATATTCTAATATACTTCTATTGGTTGCCGATGACGGTGTGGTTCGGTGGTTAAGTCGCTCGGTTGTAGTGGCGGCCACCAAAGTTCAAACCCCCACTGGGCCAACGAGCTCGCAAGGCTTTATGCCTTCGCTGGGCCAACGAGCTCGCGAGTTTGAAGTGTTCTTGCTAGGGGATGAGGTCCCCCATGTTGTGGCCTCACCGGTTCATTGCTCCGAGCAAAAGCATTCACGTGGAGCTAGAGGGCGTGTCACACCAGCGTCGCTGGTCACGTTAAAAAGTTTACCAGGTGCATTTAAAAAAAATATATATATATATATACTTCTATTGGGTAAGTGCAGGAAGATGGGGGGCCAAAAAGGGGTCTTAAGTGGCCACTTTTTTTCTGAAATCAGGAAATACTGGCCTTGGATGAGAAATTGAGCATAGTTACACTCAAAATTTGGAGATGCAACCAAAACAATGTTCGTAGTGCTTTGAGTCTACTTTCTAAACTACTTTTTTTTTTAAAAATGGATTAGATTAAGGGGTTCAAAAGAGGGAGCCACAAAAATTGGTGTTGTTTCTGTCAAAAAAACATAACATAGCATGTTTTGTGGCTCCCTCAAAAGGTCAACTTTTTTTTGGTATTTTTAAAATCACTTCAGTGAGAAATTAGCTAATAGCATGTAGTTTATGCCCGATTTTTCTGATAATTTTTTGATGAATATTTAATTTTTTACTAATTTTCAAAGTGGACACATCCTAAAAAATAGAATTTTGGCCGTGCTACCCCTATAAATTTTGAAAACTAATTGAGAATCATTTTTTTCTTTTTTAATATTTGTAGAATGGAGTCTAGTTTCTAAATATGTAATTGTTTTGAAATTTCAATGAATAGTTAGTTTACAATGAAAAAAAGACCAAACAGTGGGTTTTGCCCAAAAACGGACACACAAACAAAAGAAATTAAAGATGAAAGGCTTAACATTGTTAAATGTGAAAAAAATCACATCGTCAAATAGCTGAGAGAAAGCCTAACATTACCCAGGTGTTTGATTTGTTTAACCTTGAAACACTTGCAAATTTGAGGGTTAGCACGAACAAAATTATGTGAAATCTTGAAGAATATGGAAAAACACGTCTATGACTATTCAAAAGGCACTCCAAACCTTTGGGTTGGAAATCCAAAGCAAATCCCAAGCCCAAGGCCTGGGATTCCCAAAGCAAGATATAACGCAAGCGCGTTATAATGCGCTCGTGTTATGTTCTGCTTTGTATTTTTCTTTTTCCACAAGTCTATTGTTTGTCATGTTTGACATAATGCGAGCGCGTTATAATGCGCTCGTGTTATGTTCCCCTTAAATTTTTTTCTCTTGAAGTCTATTAATCATGTATGTATGTATGTATGTATGCCTATATGTATCTATTTATGTATGTATGTATGTATCTATGTATGCCTATATTTATGTATGTATAGTGTTAAGAGCAGAGGAGGGTAGAGATGGGAGTGAGCCAGATAGGGGAGGAGAGGGGTGGATAAGGATTGAGTGATTAAGGTTTAAGGTTGAGGGTTGAGCGTTTAGGGATAGGATTTAGAGTTTAGGGATAAGCGATTAGAGTTTAGGACCTTGAGGGATTAGGGTTTAGGGTTGAGGCTTTAGGGATAGCGTTTAGGGTTAACGGTCGAGGGATTAGGTTTAAGGTAGAGTGTTAAGGGTAGAGGGATTAGGGATAGGGTTTAAGGTTGAAAGTTTAGGGTTGATGGATTAGGGTTTAAGGTATAGTTTAGTAGTTCTTGTGGATAGAGCTAGTAAACAATGGGAGATTATTTGCCTATTTCATAACAATATACCTTCCCTAAGTGCGAGGTGGATAGAAAGAAACATAGATGTACCCCAATGCAAATCTTTTCTCATAATGATCATCCTTCTGATTTCAACTGTTAATTACTCACTGTGGATGTACCATACACAAAGCTTTTCTCATAGGGTTTAAGGTATAGTGTCGAGGGTTGAGGGTTTATTGATAGTGTTTAGGGATGAGGGTTGAGGGATTAGGTTTTAGGGTTGATGGATTAGGGTTTAAGGTATAGTGTTGAGGGTTGAGGGTTTAGGGATAGGGTTTAGGGTTGACGGATTAGGGTTTAGGGTTGATGGATTAGCATTTAATGTCGAGGTTAGGGTTAAAGTGTCGAGGGTAGAGGGATTAGGTATAGGGTTTAGGGTTTAAGGTTTAAGGATCAAGGGTTGAGGTTTTAGGGATGAGGGTTTAAGGCTTAAGATATAGTGTCAAGTGTTGAGGGTGTAGGGATAGGGTTTAAGTTTTAAGGGTTAAGGGTTGAGGGATAAGGATTAGGGTTTAAGGTATAGTATTGAGGGTTGATGGTTTAGGGATAGGGTTTAGATTTGAGGGATTAGGGTTTAGGGTTGATGAATTAGGGTTTAATATTGAGAGTTGAGGGTTGAGGGTTGAGGTTGAGGGATAGGGTTAATGGTCAAGGGATTAGGGTTAAATAAGAGTGTCAAGGGTAGAGGGATTAGGGATAGGGTTTAGGGTTGAAGGTTTAATGATTTAGGGTTGAGGATTTAGGGATGAGGGTTAAGGGATTAGGGTTTAAGATATAGTGTCGAGTGTCGAGCATGTAGGGATAGGTTTTAGGGTTCAAGTTTTAAGGGTTAAGGGTCGAGGGATCAGAATTAAGGGTTGAGGGATTAGGGTTTGACGTTGAGGGTTGAGTACATTGAGGTTTGAGGGTTAAGGGTTTCAGGATAGGGTTGAGGGTCGAGGGATTAGGGTTAAGGGATAGGGTTGGAGGGTTTAGGGATAGGGTTGTAGGGTTGAGGAATTAGGGTTTAATGTTGAGGGTTGAGGGTTGAGGTTCGAGGGTCAAGGGTTGAGGGTCAAGGGATTAGGGTTAAAGTAGAGTGTGGAGGGTATAAGGTTTAGGGATATGGTTGGAGGGTTTAGGGATAAGGGATTAGGATTTAAGGTATAATATCGAGTCAGTTGAGGGTTTAGGAATAGGGATAGCATTTAGGGTTCAGGGATGAGGGATTAGAGTTGAGGGATGACAGATTAGGGTTGAGGGTTGAGGGATTAGGGTGTAGGGATAAGGTTTAGGGTTGAGGATTGAGGGATTAGGGTTTAAGGTATAGTGTTGAGAGGTTAGGGATAGGGTTTAGGGTTGAGGGATTAGAGTGAAGGGTTAAGGGATTAAGATTTGATGTTGAGGGTTGAGGGTTGAGGGTTGAGGGTTTAGGGTTTAGGGATAGGGTTGAGGGTCGAGGGATTAGAATTAAGGGTTGATGGATTAGGGTTTGACGTTGAGGGTTGAGGGTTGAGGTTCAAGGGTCAAGGGTTTAGGGATAGGGTTGAGGGTCGAGGGATTAGGATTAAAGTAGAGTGTGGGGGGTATAAGGATTAGGGATAGGGTTGGAGGGTTTAGGGATAAGAGATTAGGGTTTAAGGTATAGTATCGAGTCGGTTGAGGGTTTAGGAATAGGGATAGCATTTAGGGTTTACGGATGAGGGATTAGAGTTGAGGGATGAGGGTTTAGGGTTTAGGGTTGAGGGATTAGGGTTTAGGGATAAGGTTTAGGGTTGAGGGTTGAGGGATTAGGGTTTTAGGTATAGTGTTGAGGGTTTAGGGTTGAGGGATTAGAGTGAAGGTTAGGATTTGACATTGAGGGTTGAGGGTTGAGGGATGAGGGTTTAGGGTTTAGGGTTTAGGGATAGGGTTAAGGGTCAAGGGATAAGAGTTAAGGGTTGAGGGATTAGGGTTTGACGTTGAGGGTTGAGGGTTGAGGTTCAAGGGTTAAGGGTTTAGGGATAGGGTTGAGGGTCAAGGAATTAGGGTTAAATTAGAGTGTGGAGGGTATAAAGATTAGGGATAGGGTTGGAGGGTTTAGGGATAAGGGATTAGGGTTTAAGGTATAGTATCGAGTCGGTTGTTAGAGTTGAGGGATGACGGATTAGGGTTGAGGGTTGAGGGATTACGGTTTAGGGATAAGGTTTAGGGTTGAGGGTTGAGGGATTAAGGTTTAAGGTATAGAGTTGAGGGTTTAGGGATAGGGTTTAGGATTGAGGGATTAGAGTGAAGGGTTGAACGATTAGGATTTGACATTGAGGGTTGAGGGTTGAGGGTTTAGGGTTTAGGGATAGGGTTGAGGATCGAGGGATAAGAGTTAAGGGTTGAGGGATTAGAGTTTGATGTTGAGGGTTGAGGTTCGAGGGTCAAGGGTTTAGGGATAGGGTTGAGGGTCGAGGGATTAGGGTTAAATTAGAGTCTGGAGGGTATAAGGATTAGGGATAGGGTTGGAGGGTTTAGGGATAAGGGATTAGGGTTTAAGGTATAGTGTCGAGTCGGTTGAGGGTTTAGGAATAGGGATAGCATTTAGGTTTTAGGGATGAGGGATTAGAGTTGAGGGATGACGGATTAGGGTTGAGGGTTGAGGGATTAGGGTTTAGGGATAAGGTTTAGGGTTGAGGGTTGAGGGATTAGGGTTTAAGGTATAGTGTTGAGGGTTTAGGTATAGGCTTTAGGGTTGAGGGATTAGAATGAAGGGTTGAGGGATTAGGATTTGACGTTGAGGGTTGAGGGTTGAGGGTTTAGGGTTTAGGGTTTAGGGTTAGGGTTGAGGGTGGAGGGATAAGAGTTAAGGGTTGAGGGATTAGGGTTTGACGTTGAGGGTTGAGGTTCGAGGCTCAAGGGTTTAGGGATAGGGTTAAGGGTCGAGGGATTAGGGTTAAATTAGAGTGTGGAGGGTATAAGGATTAGGGATAGGGTTGGAGGGTTTAGGGATAAGGGATTAGGGTTTAAGGTATAGTATTGAGTCGGTTGAGGGTTTAGGAATAGGGATAGCATTTAGGGTTTAGGGATGAGGGATTAGAGTTGAGGGATGACAGATTAGGGTTGAGGGTTGAGGGTTTAGGGTTTAGGGTTTAGGGATAGGGTTGAGGGTCGAGGGATTAGGGTTAAATTAGAGTGTGGAGGGTATAAGGATTAGGGATAGGGTTGGAGGGTTTAGGGATATGAGATTAGGGTTTAAGGTATAGTATCGAGTTAGTTGAGGGTTTAGGAATAGGGATAGCATTTAGGGTTTAGGGACAAGGGATTAGAGTTGAGGGTTTAGGGACAAGGGATTAGGGTTTAGGGTTAAGGGTTGAGGGATTAGGGTTTAAGTTATAGTGTTGAGGGTTTAGGGATAGGGTTTAGGATTGAGGGATTAGAGTGAAGGGTTGAGGGATTAGGATTTGACGTTGAGGGTTGAGGGTTGAGGGTTTAGGGTTTAGGGAAAGGGTTGAGGGTCGAGGGATCAAAGTTAAGGGTTGAGGGATTAGGGTTTAACGTTGAGGGTTACAGGTTGAGGTTTGAGGGTCAAGGGTTTAGGGATAGGGTTGAGGGTCGAGGGATTAGGGTTAAAGTAGAGTGTGGAGGTTATAAGGTTTAGGGATAGGGTTAGAGGGTTTAGGGATAAGGGATTAGGCTTTAAGGTATAGTATTGAGTCAGTTGATGGTTTAGGAATAGGGATAGCATTTAAGGTTTAGGGATGAGGGATTAGAGTTGAGGGATGACAGATTAGGGTTGAGGGTTGACGGATTAGGGTTTAGGGATAAGGTTTAGGGTTCAGGGTTGAGGGATTAGGGTTTAAGGTATAGTGTTGAGGGTTTAGGGATAGGGTGTAGGGTTGAGGGATTAGAGTGAAGGGTTGAGGGATTAGAGTGAAGGGTTGAGGGATTAGGATTTCACGTTGAGGGTTGAGGGTTGAGGGTTTAGGGTTTAGGGTTTAGGGATAGGGTTGAGGGTCGAGGGATCAGAGTTAAGGGTTGAGGGATTGGGGTTTGACATTGAGGGTTGAGGTTTGAGGGTCGAGGTTTTAGGGATAGGGTTGAGGGTCTAGGGATTAGGGTTAAAGTAGAGTGTGGAGGGTATAAGGATTAGGGATAGGGTTGGAGGGTTTAGGGATAAGGGATTAGGGTTTAAGGTATAGTATCGAGTCGGTTGAGGGTTTAGAAATAGGGATAGCATTTAGGGTTTAGGGATGAGGGATTAGAGTTGAGGGATGACGAATTAGGGTTGAGGGTTGAGGGATTAGGGTTCAGGTATAAGGTTTAGGGTTGAGGGTTGAGGGATTAGGGTTTAAGGTATAGTGTTGAGGCTTTAGAGATAGGGTTTAGGGTTGAGGGATTAGAGTGAAGGGTTGAGGGATTAGGATTTGATGTAGAGGGTTGAGGGTTTAGGGTTTAAGGTTTAGGGATAGGGTTGAGGGTTGAGGGATTAGGGTTAAAGTAGAGTGTGGAGGGTATAAGGATTAGGGATAGGGTTGGAGGGTTTAGGGATAAGGGATTAGGTTTTAAGGTATAGTATCGAGTTGGTTGAGAGTTTAGGAATAGGGATAGCATTTAGTGTTTAGGGATGAGGGATTAGAGCTGAGGGATGATGGATTAGGGTTGAGGGTTGAGGGATTAGGGTTTAAGGATAAGGTTTAGGGTTGAGGGTTGACATATTAGGGTTTAAGGTATAGTGTTGAGGGTTTAGGGATAGGTTTTAGGGTTGAGCGATTAGAGTGAAGGGTCGAGGGATTAGGATTTGACGTTGAGGGTTGAGGGTTTACGGTTTAGGGTTTAGGGTTTAGGGATAGGGTTGAGGGTCGAGGGATCAAAGTTAAGGGTTGAGGGATTAGGATTTGACATTGACGGTTGAGGGTTGAGGTTCGAGGGTCAAGGGTTTAGGGATAGGGTTGAGGGTCGAGGGATTAGGGTTAAAGTAGAGTGTGGAGGGTATAAGGATTAGGGACAGGGTTGGAGGGTTTAGGGATAAGGGATTAGGGTTTAAGGTATAGTATCGAGTCTGTTGAGGGTTTAGGAATAGGGATAGCATTTAGGGTTTAGGGATGAGGGATTAGAGTTGAGGGATGACAGATTAGGGTTGAGGGTTGAGGGATTAGGGTTTAGGGATAAGGTTTAGGGTTGAGGTTTGAGGGATTAGGGTTTAAGGTATAGTGTTGAGGATTTAGGGATAGGGTTTAGGGTTGAGAGATTAGAGTGAAAGGTTGAGGCATTAGGATTTGACGTTGAGGGTTGAGGGTTTAGGGTTTAGGGTTTAGGGATAGGGTTGAGGGTCGAGGGTCAAGGGTTTAGGGATAGGGTTGAGGGTCGAGGGATTAGGGTTAAAGTAGAGTGTGGAGGGTATAAGGATTAGGGATAGGGTTGGAGGGTTTAGGGATAAGGGATTAGGGTTTAAGGTATAGTATCGAGTCAATTAAGGGTTTAGGAATAGGGATAGCATTTAGGGTTTAGGGATGAGGGATTAGAGTTGAGGAATGAGTCAAATGTAGATTTATGGGTTCGATTATATTGATTGCCTATCCAATTTTGGGGTGTGGAGGTTTTGGAATCAATCAGGAAGTCTTCAGGAGACTTTGTGGAAGTGGATTGGCAATCGCTTGACATAACCCCTGCTATTTATGCTTAGATAAGGATTTGTCACAAACTAGAACTTCTGCTTCCAATGAAGATCTGTCTTTCTTCCTTGATGGGCATTTTCTAGCAAGAACTTGTTTATGAGGGCTTGCCCCTTCATTGTTATGCCTATCATATGGTAGACCATCTGGGAAGCTCTTACAGGATACAGGAAAAGTTCTCCCTCAAAAACCTTGTGGTCATTCAAGTATGAAGGGGAAGGTTTGGAAAGAGAAATGCACAAGATGTGATCAATCTATAGCAGGACAAAATGAGAGCCAGTTATAACGCGCTCGTATTTTGTCTTGCTATAGAAACGGTAAAAAAGTGTTGACCCCTGTGATCCAGGCCCACATGCTCTGTTTTGATACTGATTCTGCACGTGCTCTGACAAAAAAAGTGCTTTCATGCTCTTGGGAAGTTCACATGCACATTTGACACATTGTACCCCCTTTGCATGATCTTTCCACCACCTTTTCTACTTTGCCAATTTGAGGAGGAGGAAATAACGTAGTTTTCACACCAAGTTTGATATATATCTATTCAAGTTTCAATTTTTGTAGTGTTGCAATGTTAATTCTGATTCAATTTTAGGAATTTAACATTATAGATTGGTTAATAGTATTGTTGTTAGTAATTATATTTGAGTGTTATTCAATTTAACATTGAAAAGGAAGCAAGTGGTGAAAAACTCAAATTGTTGAAGAGTTTGATGCAAGAAGAAAAAAACACTATATAATTGGCTACTCTCTCCATTCGAATCTTCATTTTTTAGGTATGTCAAGTCTTTATATGCATGTTCTTTACATTTTCCTTAATTCGGATTGAATTACTTTATCATGCTTTATCATACATGTTTAAAATAGACACATTCCCAATCAAGAAAGTAGCCTACAATCTCACATGATACCATGTATATTTTCTACACTTGGGCTCTTTAATAATTATGTGTAATAAATAGACCTTAACATACCATGATGTCAAACTATACAAGAATAAATCCTTACAACATAATAAAAATACAATCCCACTATTATCTTGTATTCATTTCTTATGAAGTAATATTGGTCTCTTTATCATGCTACAGACAAATTCTCTGTCATGCCGAGGAAACAATCAAGAATTAAACCAACACAGGAAGAGATAGAAGCTAAGAATGCAAAGAAAGTAGTGGCTATGAGGGAACTTTGTGAGAAGAGGAAATTGGACATGATAAATGAAGACATACCAATTGAAGAGGAACCACAACCATCACAAAGAGATATGGTATTGGCGGCACAAAGAGAACGAATGCAAAAACTTCATGCTACGAGAGATTTGAATACCATAGTTGGAGACATGTCCTCTACCGCAAGTCAACATGTAGGGACACCATCTACCACATCTCAAGTTGAGAGTACATCATCACTCACATGTGATGAAGGAGGTACACCATCATTCCCACCTCAACCTCAAGGTATGTCATCTATTCCATCTTTGATCGAAGGTATGCCATCTAGCCCATCTCATTTAAATATTGATGAAATTCCTAATGTTGAGATGAATTTACCTAACTTAACACCACCTAGAATTTTGCATAGGAAGCCAAAGTATTTGATTGAAATTGATGAGAATATTTTATAGCCAATGGAAGGTAAGATTCCAAAATGCACTTGTAGAAGATATGCTCATAAGATTTGGAGATTATTCTTTGAAAAGTTAAATGAGACTACAAGATGTCAACTATTCATTGAAATGATGTGAATTATAAAGTATAGGTCCATCATGAAAATTCTTGGGTTGAGAACATTAGAGGCTTCAAGTGAAAAATCTATTGTCAAGAATCTAATGAGTGCGTATGAGAGTGTGGGTAACACCTCACGCACAAAAGATAGTAATGCAACATGACACGTGATTACATCGACTATAGTAAGTAGTCAAATGAGGAAAGCTCGTCTCATTAGAAAGATGAGTCAAGAATTAAGAATTAATAGGAAAACTTTATCAAGAGCCATTGAAAGACACCAAAGAATTAAGGACACTAATGCCAATGAATTATGGGCATTCTTGGGGAGACCACCACGAAAAGATAAACTAATTGTTGAAGCATTGAGATCACTAATTGAAGACTTTTAGAAGAATTACACAAGGGTATCTCTGAATCAAAGGGATGTGGTAAGAAGGAGAATCGGTAGTCAAAACCATGAGCCACATCCAAAGCATTTTTTGGATGAGACTCAAACACAGTTTTATGGTAAATTTCTAGAGAAGTATCCTCAAATTAAAATTTGTCAAAGATATTTTGAAATGCTAAAACCTTTCTATGTCAATATAAATCACACAAGCACTACTTGTTGTTGTAGATTACATATTGAATTTTCTAACCATTTTGATGCTTATAGGTCTATATGTTTAGATATGCATACTAACAATGTTTTGCAAGGTTGTGCCATATGTGCCCCACCAACATCTTCAAGAGACTTCATATCAAAAATTTGATGTCAAAGAGAAGAAGGTCAAATATTCTAAAAGAAATTATGCTTGGATGCTACATGTCATCATTGTGGTGGCTTGCAACATTTGCCAATATGTGAACATATGGAAAGAACACATGCAGTTGGAAACGAACTAGTAGAGTTTGGAAAGTATAAAATAGTGGCATATAATACAAAAGATGGTAAAGAAGCAAAGAGGTGTGAATTGGTTATTGAAAAGATTCGAGTGTATCAGTTTATGCCTATATTTCATGATAGCATAGTGTATGAGTATGCAAGACATGCCCATAGAGCTTGATGGTTGGACTTGCAATTCAAGTTATGCAAGGACACATTTTTGGTTGGTAGCATTGTTTCAGTCGTCAACTTTGCAGAGAACTACAGTCTACAGCCACAGCATGAGGTGTAATCACAATATTACAACTCCACATAGGTTTTTATATTTGTGCACATCGCATTCATTCATGCAAATGATAGTACAAAGGATGACAGAAAGATCATAAGGGAGTATAATTTCTATATTAGTGATGATTGTATGCATTCTACAGAGTTCGTGCAAGGTTACTTTCAGGTGTTTTACAATGATTTGGCTAGAAGGGGCATATTGTTCAGTCAGCATATCATATGGTCAGATAACTATGTGTCACAATTCAAGAACTCACAGAATTTCTATTGGCTGAGTAGGAAGCATAATTTTATAGGTATTCAGCATATGTGGAACTTTTGTGAGGCCAGGCATGGAAAGAGGGAGCATGATGGTGCAGGAGCATGTATCAAAAAAGTCATAGCACGAGAAGAGTTAAAGTATAAAGACAATGCAAAGTTGACAGATGCAAAATTGATTGTCGAGTGGTGTAATGCTTCCATGGGTCCAGGTAATGAAGGTAAGTCTTCAGTTGGTAGATTTTTTTGGTTGATAGATGATACTAACATTGCACCATATGAGGACTGTTGTACACTAACAGGATCAAATGAAATGCACTCTTTTAGAAGCTCAATTGCAGGTTCATGGAGTATCCATACGCGAAAGATGTCATGCTTTTGTTCTTCCTGTACAATTCACGTCTAGAATGAGTGTGAGTCAAAGGAGTGGGTTGACAAATGGTAGTTAAGTTATCTTAGCCCATTTGACACGTATCAACCCCCGACGGCACTGGAACTAACACAGATGGAATTTAATCAGTTGAATTTGACCACATATCAGATTTAGTTCAACCAGGTAATATAGGGCATGTATATGCATCTAATTTCATCTAGTTCAACCAAGTAATGTCATCTTACTTTGTAGTGTTTTTGTAATGTTGACTAATTTCATCTAATTTGCTACACATATCAATGTAGGGCACGTATATGCAGTTATTGCAGATGAAGATAATGAAGAGGGAACATATTATTATTTATGTCATTGTGTTGAGGCCAAAAAGAAATTGGAGGCCTCTATTACAGATGGAGAAAACATCGAATACCCTACAGGCTCAGTGGTTATTACTAGAACATGACTTAGAAGGTACCTACATAAGAGTGTTAATGTTTGGTTGTTTCAAGACTTTGACATGCATCAAAAGATTCTTTATTACTCGAACCTTGTCGTAGCATCCAATGTTTATTTGATAAAGTATCGGGGTAGACCTTTGAATAAAATCTTGTGGAAAGTGCGTGAGTCTGACCATGAAGCAATACTTGACAAAATAAAGAGTAGAGCAGACCCGGATGGTTCATTGGATTAATTTGTAAGTATTCACATTGATTTTGTAAAGTCATGGTACATTGAGTTGTAAGTATGCACATTAATTTGTAAGGTTTGTCTTTTTTTAATTTCCTGCTGTATTTTTACACATATACACATTTTTACATCATCATGTTATGCATTTTTGGTGTCCTACTCCTGATATGACCAAACTGATTGTTCTAACACATTCAGATAGGTACATTTACACTAGGCATGGTCCTTTTTTTCATCCAAACATGTCGAAACAGTCTAAGCTACATTGTACCAACGATATTCCTAAAGAGTCTAAAGTGCAAAAAGGCAGCAATCTTTGACGAGATGTTACTCGAAAACCATGTCACTTAGAAATATTCTGCCTAAGGCAACACAATCATGTAGAGTACCTCTACAATAGCCTCTCTCAGTTTTTTATATCTCTAAGGTATTTGCCCGTGGTGAATGGTTTTCTGCTGCCCCATAAATCATCAGAAGGAGGCAGTGTAAAGTTGCAAAGGGGTGTAACTTTTGTCTTGCTCTTGATGTGACCAAACTGACTATTCCAACATGTTTGGATGGGTACATTTACGCTAGGCATGGTCTTTTTTTTACCCAAACATGACGAAACAGTTCGAGCTACATTGTACCGACGATATCCCTGAAGAGTCCAAAGTGCAAAAAGGTAGCAATCTTTGACGAGATGTTACTCAAAAACTGTGTCATTTAGAAATATTCTATTTAAGGCAACGTGATCACATAGAGTGCCTCTACAATAACCTCTCTCTATTTATTATATCTCTGAGGCATTTGCTCGTGGTGAAAGGTTTTCTGCTGCCCCAAAAATCGTCAGAAGGAGGCAGTGTAAAGTTTTAAAGGGGTGTAACTTTCGTCTTGCTCCTGATGTGACCAAACTGACTATTCCAATGCATCCAGATGGGTACATTTACGCTAGGCATGGTCCTTTTTTTCATCCAAACATGTCGAAACAATCTGAGCTACATTGTACCGATGATATCCCTGAAGTGTCCAAAGTTGAAAAAGACAGCAATCTTTGACGAGATGTTACTCAAAAATTTTGTCACTTAGAAATATTCTATCTGAGGCAACGCGATCATGTAGAGTGCCTCTACAATAACCTCTCTCAATTTTTTATATCTCTGAGGCATTTGCCCATGGTGAAAGGTTTTCTGTTGCCCCATAAATCATCAGAAGGAGGCAGTGTAAAGTTGCAAAGGGGTGTAACTTCCGTCCTGCTCATGATGTGACCAAACTAGCTATTCCAACATGTCTAGATGGGTACATTTACGCTAGGCATGGTCCTATTTTTCACCCAAACATGTCAAAACAGTCTGACCTACATTGTACCGACGATATCCCTGAAGAGTCTAAAGTGCAAAAAGGTAGCAATCTTTGACGAGATGTTACTCAAAAATCATGTCACTGAGAAACATTCTGTTTGAAGTAACGCAATCATGTAGAGTGCCTCTACAATAACCTCTCTTAGTTTTTTATATCTATGAGGCATTTGCCCGTGGTGAAAGGTTTCCACTGCACCAAAAATCATCAGAAGGAGGCAGTGTAAAGTTGCAAAGGGGTGTAACTTTCATCCTGCTCCTGATGTGACCAAACTGACTATTCCAACGCATCCAGATGGGTACATTTACCCTAGGCATGGTCCTATTTTTCACCCAAACATGTCAAAACAGTTCGAGTTAGATTGTATCGATGATATCCCTGAAGAGTCCAAAGTGCAAAAAGGTAGCAATCTTTGACGAGATGTTACTCAAAAACTGTGTCACTTAGAAACATTCCGTCTAAGGCAACGCGATCATGTAGAGTGCCTCTACAATAACCTCTCTTGGTTTTTATATCTTTGAGATATTTTCTTGTGGTGAAAAGTTTTCTGCTGCCCCAAAAATCATCAGAAGGAGGCAGTGTAAAGTTGTAACTTCTTCTTAGGCACAAATGTAAGAGTACACAAGGGGAAAATGGTGCCTAGATGACTTAGTTCATTTATATGATTTCATTCACTTGTTTAAATGTTTAAGAAACTCTCCTTTACTAAGCGCTTGTCCTCATGTCAACGTTAAGCTTTATACCTCCTAGGCACTCAATTAGGTGATGTCATTAGATACAACTTACCCTGTCATGTCCCCGTTTCTAGATTGATCATCAAGTGAAGAATGGATTAGCCTATTGCTCATTCCCAGAGGCTAATTCAGAATGATGAGGGAATGAATTAGTTTTTGACTAACTCAATCTCATTGTTTTGCTCTCAAAATTTAGCTAAGTCTGGAAAGCAGAAAGTTGACTCTTGGAGTCTAGGCACCAATTTCACATCAAATTGTCCAAATGAGCACCCAAGGATGTGGAGTCTTCAATCAAAGCGCTCTGGCAGGAAAAGTTGTTTGGCCTTCAAGATGAGGTTGCCTTAGTGAATTAAGTCAGGATGAAAGCCTATTCACTCTAGGCACCAATCTCAAGTTGCACAATCATGAATGGGCACCTAGAGCAATAAGGCGCTACATCATGGTTCCAGGACCTTGAAATGGTGCCCAAGCATGTAGGAGGAATTTTTAAGGAGCCAGAATGTTTTTGAAACTTTAAGGAACTAGTCCAAAGACTCTGTGGCGCCATCTTGATACCATTGAGTCAACTTTCAAACTCAAACATATTAAAACAAGGTCTAGGAAGCTAGGTACCATCTCTTGCCAGTTCAACCTCTCAGATGTGCCAACATTAGAAAGACTCTTAATGAGCGCCTAAGTTTGAATTGATCTTGTGATTGAAAGTTTGGTGATGTATTGGTGTAAGATGATCTTTAGTTGAAGCAATCTAAGTTCCAGGAAGGGTTTAGAAGTTATCAACCTCTTCACTAAGTTAGGCGCACTTTACAAGCTTTCTTACCCAAGAGTTGCACCTCATTAAGACAAGGTGCATCTTAACCTCCGGGACTTTTCCAAAGAAGTGCTTCAGTTTATTAGCACCTTTGGACCTTGTTTTGCATTCTGAAAGAGAAGGCACACTTTGGAGGCATTTCTAACCCAGATTGGTGCCTAGGTATAGTCATCTCTCTGGAGCATTACAATGTGTTTTAAAATGAAAGAGGACATTTCATAAGTTGGGGAATTGATCACTGAAGACCTTGGAGTGTTTGAATTACTCTAAGCAAGGAGGTGCATTTCCATGGAGTAGCATACTCTAGATAGTGCCTAATGCCATCAAGGCGCAATTCCACCCTCACTTTGGTGGCCTATCATCAAGAAGGGGCATTGGGCATCCTTGAACAGTTCTAAGCATTTGAAGTTCGTGAAATCACCAAGGAATGTTGGGCGCCATGTGTATCCTCAACAAGCTTGAGTTTGCGCCTAGACAAGTTGGTGCTTATTCATGTTTTAACTTCCCTCTTGAAGCACCTAACTTGGGAAAAAGTTATCTTGTTGTTAGTCAAGTGTTTGATGTGTTTTGGAGACTCCAAAAGACTTCCTCTTTCTAGGCGCTCTTCTTGGCAACTACAACCTTCAACTGGTGCCTACATCCTGAAGAAAAACACTTGCAAGTGTGGGCGCACTTTCCTTGTGATGGAGCATCAAACTGGTACCTAGAAATCATAATGCATGAAGTGAGCGCCTAGGATCCTATTGGTCCAATAGGTGGTTTTGGGATCCGTGTCAAGTCATTAGAGATAGATATTTTAGCTTATTTGATGATGGTCTCAAGTCTCTCTACCAAGGCATATTTTGATGATGTTCTTATTTAAACTCTTATGAAGACTATCTCATCCCTAAGTGGTCATCCTCATGATTTTCATGCACTTAGACTTCAAGGCACCAAAACTAGTAGGAAAATATTTGGGGGCAAACCATGTTGATAAAAGTTAGGTAAATTTAACCTCCAAGTCTGATTAGGCTCCATATAACAATAATATTTATATCATGTCCATTTGCTTTATGAAACAAGCAGTATGTGTCAAGTCATAGGGATAACACTATGGTCCTTAGAAATTTCTCTGTGACTTTTGATAAGATTATCTACTATTATGTGGATGCTTGATAGTATTAAAATTCTTGGGCATTAAGTTGAGGTGACCATTCTTGTTATGATCATCACTTTTCACAAGGGGTATGTCAGTTATCCCATATATCATTACATTATGATTATTTTTCAATATCTTGATGGTGGAAGGATTGTTTTCACTAATATCTCTAGCTTGGGAAGTCATCAACAATCCAACTCTTGACGTCGATACAAGGTTCTTTTGAAGGCAAAGGGCGCCTAGGCTTATGGGGCTCAATTTGATGTATTTATTGAAAGCTCAAGGTGAATTGATGCTTATTGAAAGTGCCACTTAGTCCTTCATTTGCATTCTAGGTGCCATTTCCTATTGACTTATATATTCCTCATGCTAGGGTGCCATAATGAAGTGGTTTAGACAATAGGTGCACTTCACTTACTAGAGGCTTATTCTCCTTCCACCTTAGGTGTACTTTTATGGTGGAACAGGTGTCAATGGTCGCCTTGTCTTAAATGAATGCTCTCTCTAAGTTGGGCACCCTTTTGAGGCTTTATGAGTTACAAATTGCACCTTAACCCTTCATGCTTGTTGCTCAATGTTTGAATGTTTAAGAAAGTCTCCTTTAGGCGCTCATCTTAATGACTTTTTCTCAAGGTGCAATCATCCTAATGACTTGGATATTCATCCTAGTGTTTCAGGATATCAGGCTACTAGACTTAGTCATTTTCAGGATCTCAAACATAAAGAATAACATGATGATTCATTTTTTTGTATTGCATATAGTTGACATTCTATGCTACTCATAAAGAATATTAATATTTTTTGTTCAATATGATGATTCATTTTTTTTTAAATACAACTTTTATCTTTTAGTTCCAAAATGAGGTTTAGGTGATACTTGAATAACAATAGCTAGCTTATTGGATCAACAAACATCCTATGTAATACAATTAGACTTTAAATATTTGAAGCAGCCATCTACAAATATCCATTCAAACGTGGATTTATAATGCAAGTATGGATGCCATCAATAAAAAAGATTTGTATTAACCAAATATTGATATAGGCATACATCAATATCTGTTGATATAAGTATAACATATATACAAAATAGCCATATAGGCTTACAAGAATGCCATATAGGCATACAATGTCAACTATGTACAATACAAAATATATGTCCACAAATGCCATATAGGAATACAACAAAGGAACACAATAAAAAGTCATTCCCCTCTGGCTCATGAAGAGAATAAATCACAGGAAGCCTTTGATCTTCTAGGGGATGGAGACGTGCATGTGGGTGGTCTACTATGAACCTAAGGGCTACTCCTCCTATTTAGTTCTTCCTGCATCTTTAGCTGTTACAATAAAAATTATAGACATTAATATATAGAAATTACATGTTATAAAAAATGAAACATTTAACAAAATAATCACTTACCACTAACATATAATCTGTCTCCTCACTTGCCTCAGTAGCAGGGATAGGCCCTAGTGATGTCATGTCTTATAGAAACAATCCAGATAGAAATTAAACTTCAAATCAATAATCTTTTGATTTTTCAAAAATAGACAACTATAACAATGAATGTAAATTGAAATTTACTAATCTGCCTCATACCCCTGTCAATGCCATGGAGCTATGAATTGCAGAGGCCACACCATGCTCCATTGCCCTCTAAACATGGGGAGGTGTCTCCACAGCCTGCATCATTTGCAAATAAAACAACATTATTTAATTACAAAAACTATAATAGTGATGCAAATCATGGCTCCTAACATACACACACGTTCATCTAAACATAGAAGTACACACAATAAAGCACACAAGTCACATACAAAAATCTAGTAAGTACAATTCATTCATTAAACTATTTATTTTATTACCTCCGTAAAACTTTGAAGTCCACCACCACTGGCAGGTATTGCCATGAAATCTACAATATTAACCTATTCAACATCCAAAATTAGATATTAGAATACCATTCATATAACGATGCTATTCACATGTAATATTTATAATTGTTTACTAGTTACATACTCCGCCAGTAGATGATCTAGTGTAAAATGCAGGTGGCGAACCACTAAAAACTACATCGATGCTATGACTCTAAAATTTCATTAAAATCATCAATTTAAATTAGTTAATCTTGCATTTCAAAAATAAAATTTAATAAATTAAATTCAATAAACTTGCTAATATTTACCTGAGTATCAAGGCTGAAAGTCTCACACAGGAGGGTATCTGTCATCACCATCTACTCAGCTATAGATGTAGCCTACACACCTGCATCCTGACTATCCATGGGGTCATAACTATAGGCTGACCCACAAGTTTGACAAGTATGGAGTGGGATCCTACTCCTCGCACTATCTCCCAACCCACTCTGTGCTGCAGGACTGGCATGCGCTATGATGCTCTGGGTCAAGGCACTAATGGATTGAAGTGTATCAACCTCAACACTCTCTTTCACAATGGAAGGGATAGAAACATGCTCGTGGTTTGGTCTGCTGATTACTCATCTCACTACCCGCTATGGGTCAACATGTGCCCCTGGTCTATCTTGTGCTGACCCCCCACTTCTACCCTGGAAGTCCCGCATATCAAAATAGTTTGGCACTTTATTGAGGACAAACTCGTAGTAGAGTTTCCTCAAAAAGTATTGCAGGACCTCATTATTATTGCATGGAGGATGGTCAAAAACCATCCACCACCTCTGCCCAAAATTGTCCCTTATCACTTGGTTGTTGCACCAATGGATAGGGAACCTCTTGCATGTAATGGGTGGAGGTTGATTTATTTGTGGGTTTGTGAAAATTGAACACAAGTCTAATTTTGTAATTTGTAATTTTTTCACATCTTAGTATGACAACTTGTTTGCATAATAGTCTCTAAACTCTCTCCTCTTATCCGTCCAACTAGTTATTTGCTTGCTAATTGAATATACATTTGATAACATAGATTCAAGAGATTCAGCAAGTGTGGACCTATGCAAGGTTGAAGTGGAAGGATCTTTCAACCTTGCAATTATATCTTCAATTTCTTTTTTGTTATTTTCAATTTGTCCCATTATATTTTCTTGTGTTCTAGAGGCATGTCGAGGAATGGATGGAGGAGGTTTTTGTTCTGTAAGTATTTCCTCCTCAGGATTTTGTGGATTTTGAGGAGGAGGAGGAAGAGGAGGAGGTGCATTAACATTTCCTAACAATTAACGAAATATACATAAAAAAAAACTCAAACCTACCTATTTAGAAGCAGATTCAAATAAAAAAATAAATAAAACTCACTCCTTTAGCGTGCTCGACGTCGTGGCGGCATTTTGGCGACGAATCAGCGAGATTTTGGTGTTGAATTGGCTTTTCCAAAATGCAAGCGCGCTTCCTAGGGTTTCCAAGCCACGGGGATAGAGGAGAAAAACATAAATGAAATGAAATGACAGCCCTTTTTTTTAATTTATAGCGGTTCATAGCTCGCCTTATGTATTATTATTTTTTTAAAACCATTTGGCCACTTTTTGGCCCCCCATCTTTTTGCACTTACCCTATTATCTTTTACAAACTTTTATGAATTATGTTATGTCATATTAAATAACAAGAATATTATATATCGTTGACTAACATATTGAGAAATAAAAAAAATCTTAAATTAAAATGAAAACAATAATAATAAGGTAAATATAATGTGAGAGTTTTCCTATGTACAAATTGTTTTCAACCTTCGGTAGTTGAATCAAAGAGAATCCTTAAGCTTATGAGAATCCTGTGTCTAATGCTATGCCAATATCATGGTTTGGTGCAGCTTCCAAAATAATTTGTTTCAGTGCTTCTCTCTGCCTCACATTTCTTCATCTGTACAATCAAAAAATGCAAGAAGAAACCCACGAAAAACCCCTTTGATAATCTGGCCGTACTCAAATGAGGTAAGGTTGGCATTCTGAAAAGCAAGGTGAATGGATTCAAGGGCTTTTGCGAGTCCAATTAACATGCCAGACCCTTTTTGCAGTAGATCCGTATGTGAAATATGCTCTCCTCCATGTTGGAAACATCCAGGTGAAATCACACATAGCATGAAGGACAAAAACCACAAATTTTAAACCTGATCTGGCGACTGAGAGAAAGAAAATGAAATAAATCTTTGTAATTGCAAAGCAGCCCTGTGATAAGGGTTAACAGACTTGATTTGTAGTGTAGCTTTGTCAATTCAAACCCTGCTTAGCTTTCTGAAAACAACCCTGCTTCAGCTTCTGAAGTAGCGAGGTCGCCCTTACACCACAACCATCTCTCCATCTTTCTTGCTTTGCTTAGAGCTAACTCCATATAGAGATTGTATATGCCAGGTTTAGTTTCTTCAATAAAAGCCTTCTACCATAGATCCTCAACCTGATCCCACAGACAACGAATCAAGCGTTCAAAGGTTTTTCAAATAGAAAAAAACAAAAACAAATCACAAACAAAACAGTGTAGAAGTAAATATTCAACGCACTACTTTCTCTATATAGTCGATCTCTTCCTTGCAAGTTAGTGGAAGCCACTCTGTAACTGAGAAGGGAGACATATTATGCCGCACGTATAGAGTGAGAAGCATGAATATGGTACGGTATTTTGGATCTATATAATCAAAAGCTTTCTCCAGCAGAATGAACACGCCATCCAAACCATCACCAGATCCGAGTACCATCATCGGATCTGAGTACTAAGCCATCTATCTCAGCAACCCAGTGTCACAAATCAGAACCGTATTTATGGAAGAGGTGTCGGCCAAAAGTATTTTACAGATGAAATGTGGGAGCCTCCCGAACAATGTCACGACTGGTCTCTTTGAACGAAAATCTGTTTGCACACTGCAAAGCAAAACCTCTATTTTCTGATATAATAATAACCCATGAGATATTTTAATCTCTGGGTGTTACACAATCTTAAATAAAACGCCAACCACTCCTGTGATTTTCTAACCACTCATGCCATTTTCTAATATTAGTTATACTTTGAGAAGATTCTAATTAAAGAAAGTATTCAATTAATTTATTTTTATTTTCTTTTTATTATAATTACAATCAAAAAATGAGTGCTCTCATCTCCAATTAAATTTAAATAAAATTATTTAAATATAGTTTATTGAATTAAAAAAAAAAAAAAATCTATATTTTTTTTTAAAATATACTTTTAATCTTACTAGAAACCATTTTAAAAATATATATTTAAAAATAGAATTTTACTTCTATTTAAAAAATATATTTAATATATAATATTATAATAATGTTCGATATATTATTATAATATATTATATATTTTTTAGTTCAAGAAAGAATTAAAATTTTATTAACATATATTGAATACTTTAAAAAGATTTAATTCATCATGCCATAATGTTAGTTACAAATTAAGGGTCCATTAAATATCAATTTAGAAAATTAATAAAACTTTCCTAAAAAATAAAGGCATATAAAATCATTTTTTTATACTACTTTTTCATTTCATTGCTACACAATTTTTTTGACAGGATTAAAATCAAGAGATATAACCATATATGAATGTTTGCCTTCATATACGTGTAGCAGACAAAATTTTCTGCCAAACAAATGCAGATAATGACATAACAATAGTAACAAACCAACCCCAATAAAACACATTTCAATCCCATATTCAAAATTAAGGTGTGTGAATCACCAAAACATAAAGGGAAGGATTTTTTTTTAAAAAAATTGGAATGCTTTGGTACCTATATTTTATTTTGAATATCTCTCCTCCCATAATTACTCCGCGCTATTGTTAGCACGTTTTTGCTATTGTTGAGCCTAATTAGTGTGAGAATTTTTGGACCACCATAAAAGGAAGGACTAATTTTTTTTTTTTATTAGGACTACCAAATTTTTTTTGGCAGTTAGTGTGCACATATAGAATGGCCTATGGGCCAAATTATTGGAAATATTTGTGTTATTTAATAGAAGTTTAGGTTTATAGTTATATTATTTTTGAGATTTTAATTTTATTTACTCAAGACATTTCAACACTCTTCAAAACTAATTTTTTAATTATTGGAATGCAATTTGTCTATACAACCAATATCTAATCGACAAAAAATTACAACTAAACAAATACTATATACAACCAATAGCTAATCAACAAAGAAAATTACAACTAAACAAATACTATAATAACAACTCTAACTACGTGGCACTTGTTAATCTTCACTTTAAAAATATTAACTCTAATATATTTTTAATATCAAGTTAATATTAAGAACTTTAATCATGTAACTTAGTGAAGTGAATGCAAAAAGGTAAATAAGTTGGTGGAGACTCTAGAGTGATATCCTTGGTTCCCGCTTCACCTCAGCCCCTCCTTCCTTTTATGGTGGTCTCAAGTTTGCAATCTATCATTTTTTGTTTCTCATGCTCTCTTTTTTTTTCCTGATGATGGTTCACTGTGTGACCCGAAACCTTAAGGAAAAACAATCACACAGTCAAATCCAGAAGCATTACTACAACATAATGGACTGTGGAAAATTAATGAACACAAATATTAAACCTAATATTTTTTAATATTAAGTTAATATTAAAAACTTTAACCTTAATATATTTTTAATGGATTAAGAGTTGTAACTTTGTGAATGCAAAAAGCTACATAAGTTGGTGCTCTTGTGTCTAAGTTAAATATATTAGCTTAATATATTGTTAGTATTAAATTAATATTAAAAACTTTAAGCCTAATATATTACATATATTTGTCATGTCATAAAATGAATTAATTGTATCTTGATTAGGAATGAGAAAATCATGTACAACAATTTAAATATTATAAGCATCTCACTACTATATTTTTAATATTAAATTCAAAAAATTAAAAAGTACTTGAAATTTTTAAATTTAAAACCATAACCAAAAATAATAATAATAATATATAATATAGTTAATTTTTTTTTATCATATATTTTTTATTACTAATATTTTTACGGTATACCAATTAATGTAATTATTATTACACATGAGTTCGATTCATTTTGACCGCAAATCAGAGATACGTTATATGCATGCTTAAATAGGCATAACTTGTACAATATATAAAAAAGGTAAAGATTAGTGATAAAATACAACTATCTGGTTGCCTAAAAAAAGGCATAACTTGAAATTGCATCGTCAAATTTACAAATATTAAAAAAATGTTTGCCCTTACAATTCTCGGGAAGAAATTTACGCTAACAATCCGTTTCAAATCATCTTTTTTCATTTTCCATTTCCCTTGATGCATAATCTCCGATTAGTGCAGAGCAGATAACTGCTCTCTGAAAAAGCAAAAAATTAACCGTAACAATAAAATTTTCATTTCCTTCAAAAGGAAGATGGTTTTTTAATCTTTTCGCCTTAAACGTATCAATCTGACCATCAAAACTGCTAAAAGATTAAACTTTCCGTCACTGGATTCACAATGCTTTGGAAGCTAGATATTAAAACAAGTTTAAAATATCCAGTATTACACAATCTTCTCAAAATTTTCTTCCTTTATGACAAACTCTATATATGATAAAAAAATTAGAATGTCAAAATCTATATACGATTTTATTATATTTCCTCCAATCCCATATAGCTTCTTTAATAAAGTTCTTTAATAAATTGTTTAATGAATTCATAAAACCATTCTATGTAAAAAAAAAAAATCTATTTCTTTATTCTTACGGTTTATTAAAACTTTCCTTTAATTAACAAGATAGAATAAAATAATTTATTTTTTTATTCTTAAGGTTTATTAGTACTTGCCTTCGGCTGGTATTATTGCAACGAGTTCACACTTATCTAGTTATTAATCTATTGATTGCAAACCAATCAAAAAATAGGATTATTTTTTTTTCTCAGCAAATTTTGATTTAAATTTTTATTTTTTCTATGTCAACATGATAAATTTTTAACAAAAAATTATTGAAAAATGATTTATCTGTATTGTCATTGGCTGAAAAAAAATGACCCCTTCTCTTCGGATTGTCGGAGAGTCCAACAAAAAATTAAAAGTGTGGAGAGAATTTTGGTTTGAGGGGAGGATGTGGCAAATAAACAAATTATGAACACAAATTTTGTCTCCCACTAGTTAAATCATACCTAAATAGATGACGATAATTATGAGAGGGAAGAATATCAGTTTTTATGAATTTAATTTTTTGATTCATTAGTTAAACGTAAAAATTATTTTTTGTCAAAGGGACAAAGTTATAATATTAATAATACTATTAAAAAAATATAAAGTTCTACACATTTTATTTTATAAAATTAGATTGTTTTGGAAATTTCAATTTTATTTACTCAAGAGTTAAAAATCTAGTATTTCAATTTTTTTTACTAAAACGTTAGAAATCTACAGTATCATAGTATTAATATTATTACATTATAATATGACATTTCAAATCTCCACATAAAACAAATATGCAGACTTTGTAAAGTTTAGTTTTATAGTTAAAGAGATATTTGTGTTATTTAATAGGCTTTGTAAAGTTTAGTTTATAGTTAAGTAAATATTTTAGTGTTATTTTATTTTTACCAAATTAAATTATTTTTGAGATTTCAATTTTATTTACCCAAAACATTTCAAAATCTCTCAACACCCAACTACAGTTAGGGTTCTACACATTTTATTTTATGAAATTAGATTATTTTTGGGATTTCAATTTTATTTAGTGAAGAGTTAAAAATCTAGGATTTTAATTTTGTCAAAAGTTCTCTAAAAGTACTTACTATTATTACTTAAACAAAAAATTAAGTGACTAAGTGTAGTGATCTAAATATGAATATGAATATATTATTGATTATTCTTCAAACTTACAATATTTTAATGCATTTTAAATTGTAATAGTATTCAATATTATTACATTTTAATATGTTAGGCATACATTTCAAATCTCTCCACACGGGTTAGGGTTCTACACATTTTATGTTATAAAATTAGATTATTTTAGGGATTTCAATTTTGTTAGTATCTACCTTCACTGGTACTATTGCAATGAGTGAGGATGTGGCAAGTAAACAAATTATGAACACAAATTTTGTCTCCCATACTTAAGTCATGCCTAAATAGATGACGATAATTATGAGAGGGAAGAATCATCAGTTGTTATGAATTTATTTTTTTGATTCATTAGCTAAACATAAAAATTATTTTTTGTCAAAAGGGAGAAAGTTATAATTTTAATAATACTATTAATTATTTTTGGGATTTCAATTTTATTTACTAAAAAGTTAAAAATCTACAGTACCATAAAAAATAGTTTGCCAGACATTTCAAATCTCCACATAATACAAATATGTAGGCTTTGTAAAGTTTAGTTTTATAGTTAATGAAATATTTGTATTATTTAATAGGCTTTGTAATGTTTAGTTTTATAGTTAAGTAAATATTTTAGTGCTATTTTATTTTTACAAAATCAAAATTTCTGAGATTTCAATTTTATTTACCCAAGACATTTCAAAATGAGTTTTTCCTTATAAATTTAGTTTTGGAAATATAATAGTTACAAATTTGAAATGATAAACAATTCTTTATCTTTATTATTACTAAAACACAATATTACATTAATTAAAACAGTTAAAATCATGTTCTCTAAAACTACTTACTATTATTACTGAACAAAAAATTAAGTGACTAAGATAAAATTAATATGTTAGGTAGACATTTCAATTCTCTCCACACCCAACTAGGGTTAGGGTTTTACACATTTTAATTTCAATTTTATTTAGTCAAAAGTTGAAAATCTAGTATCACAAAAAATATTTCACCATGTTATTACATTTTCTATTTTATTCTTCAAACTTACAATATTTTAATACATTTTAAATTATAAAAGTATTGTTATTATTACATTTTATGGAAATATTTTGTGTTATTTAATAGGCTTTGTAAAGTTTAGTTTTATATTTAAGGAAATATTTTAGTCCAATATTATTTTTGAGACTTCAATTTTTTTTACCCAAAACATTTCAACACTCTTCAAAAATTAATTTTTCAATTATTGGAATGCAATTTATCTATACAACAATACCCAATCAACAAAAAAAAAATTACAACTATAATCAACAAAAAAAATTACAACTAAACAAATATTAAAACTTTCCTTTAATTAACAAGATAGAATTTTTATTTTATTTGAAAAGGAAAGATATAGTTCCAATGGGAAAAAGGATTTAGTTTCTATTTAAAAATTTAAAAATTCTTATTTTATAATTTTTTAAAAAGATATGGTTCCAATAAGAAAGGGTATTTAGTTTCTATTCTAAAAATATTTTAAGTTTTTAATTTTGAATTTGGAAGTTTAAAAAAATAAAATCAAACCATTTCCGCATTTCATATATGCAAACACAAACCAAAAGAATCATTACATACTATTATTTCAGATTAAAGGGTTTAAAACTCATAAATAATATTATTTATGATAATGGAAGAATGGCACTCATACCCTCACAATGGGCAAGATCAGTTAGAGAGGTAAAGGAGCTTGGGGAGAATGCAAACTCGGGCAAAGGGTTTTAATGGAGTACAAAATCAATCACATATTTTGGGTCAGACAACTACAGTTGCTCAGAAACCTGCAAGAAAATTAAGATTTATTCAGAAATCTGCAAGAAAATTAAGATTTATTCAGGATTGTGAAGGTTAAATTCTTCAAAATAGCCTGAGAGAGAGGGGTAAGATATGCAGGTTAAAAGCAAAGGGTGTTTGCAGAAACTTGTGGCAGATATATCATGTGAAAGAGAGGATTGAAGATAGCAAGATATTCTCCTTTATGGTGTTGAAGATCAGGAAATTTAAAACAACTAATACTCTTTTATGCCGTTGAAGATCAGGGTTTCAAGTGCTAAAAGCATTGAAAAGAAGCCATATGGAGGAGAATACCAGAAACATAGCCTGCAAATATGGGTGAGCAGGAAAATGTACCGAACTCACAGGTTTATGAATGAAAATGATCTACTCCATAACCTCAACTACTATATGAAGATTGTTCAGAAGAAGCGCCTCTACACCGCTTCACAGATGGTGCTGTTATATTATTGTTGACCTGGCCAATTGCATGACTATTGAATGACTTGAATTGGCGTTGCAGAGAGCTGAAACTGCCACCCAAAAATAGAATTATTCATAAATAAATTGAGCACAAAAATGAACACCACCAAATGAAATGAACCTATCCACAAAAAATGTCAAAATTAACACCCACCATGAAACAAAAGTAACTGCCAAAAGAAAGCAGGGCCGCAGTACAAATTTTTTGAATTTTATTTATTTGGCCAATAGGCCATTCTATATCTGCACACATTTTTTAACTGCCAAAAATATTTTTTTTAAGTCCTTTCTAATAATTTTTTTTTTTTGCAAAGTTACTTTAGAATTCATGGTGTTTCATTTATTTGCTTTGGGTTTGTTTCTTGGGTTTTGTTGGTGTTAGTTGGAAGGAAGGAAATTAGTGAATAATTTTAGTGGGATACTTTTTATATGATTTTATGAGATGGCATACACAATATGTGATTGTAAGTCAAGCTGAAATTATTTCATTCTTATGCCTGCATTATTATAATTCAGAATTCTACAATCTCATCAATTATACATGATGCCTTAGTCACTCATGGAGTAAAATAATTTACAGCCACCAAACAATAGACCTTCATGGCTACATCCAAATAAAACACAAATGAAGCTTACATGGCGCGGACATTCCAAAATGCTTCAATATTTCAAAGACTTTGAAGGCCTCATTACATAGCCATGCATTGCATATCCTGCAATTAGGAGATTATACCTACATGATGTCTTTTGTTAAAAATTTGATGTGCCTTGTATACTCCCAAAATTTTGCATACATGTTTATCAAGGCATTTGCAACATAACACCCACTTTCAATTAGTTTATGGTATATCTCCATACTGTTGTGACCTGATGGGGACCCCTCTTCCATTTTGAATTTTTGAGTACTTTGAGCTTGGGTTGGCTTTGTTTTGGCGTCGATCCTATTCGAGAATTCCCACCCAAATGTCGAGTTTGCAAATAATACATGATACTCCTAAACCTCTGCCTAGACGGATGTTGATAGTTACTTTGTAGGACGTGGAAATTCAAGTTATGCATAAAGCATTCCAATGACCACTCAGTCATGAGTTTGACTTGATCTTGCAATTCATTTTGTCTAACTCATGTGCAGGAGGTTCTAAAGGGTCCACCTTGGACACTTGATCATGCTGCAAATGAAAAGTCCACCTTATGCACAGAACGCCAAATGGTCCGTCAAGCATGTTCATATCGTCTTTGCATTATGAATGACATTCAATACGTCTCGATAAGTCCTCCCCAAATGCATATACATGATGACTATGTAATCCACATATTCCGCCATGTGTTAGGTTTTAGATTCCTAACTTCTACTTAACGGTTTAATTGTCCGCTCTGGGCACGAAGCCATCATTGATTTGCATAGTGGAGACATTTTAAATTAGACATAACTCACTCATTTGTTCGCTTGATGATTTATATCTTGCACTTTCTCAAGTTTCAAATTATGCATGGCCAGCTAGATTGTCCGCTCAAGCGTGGGTCAATAGTCACTTTATAAAGAAGGGGAAATTCAAATTATGCATTGAACGCTTGAAAGTCCGCCCAAATGCACGTTTCAAGAGGTGTTGTGAATTTATCATTATGCATTGAAGCACCAAAAAACCACTCAAGTACACTTCATCGGCCAATGTACAGGAGGTAACATTATGCCAACCATAGGAAAAGGTCCGCTTAAATATTTAATGGTGACTAGAGTGTATATCCTAAAGTTTTGCTAGCACATCTAAAATGTCGCCCAAGTGCATTTTCTATTCATCTTGCAAATAATGTTCTTCAACTCATGTGAAGTGGTTTGGTGAGTCCACCTAGGCGATTCTAGACGAGGGTCTTGTAATTTAAAAGTTTTGTGCTTCATACGAATACACTCAAAATCAACACTCACTCTTTTATGGGTTCCTTGCATTGTACACACTTTAAATTTCATGCATACTCTTGTCAAAAGGCCATTCAAGGTGCACTTCTTGAAGGACTTTGCATAGTGTGAAATGTCAATTTTATACACAGGCACCCCAAATCAGCGCTCACTTAAATACCATTGGCGCACATTCTAGGACACCATGCATGAAACATGTAATTCATACTTACATAAAGTCAGCGCCAACGTTCTAGGCATTTGAATGCACTTTGGGAACTACTTTACATTAGACATTTGAAATTCATACATGCTACATCAAACTCAGTGCTCATCACCTCTTAGGCGCTGATTTTAGGGGTCTTTGCATTCTACATTTTCAACATATGCAAGCATGAATGAAATTGGCCCTCAAATCTAAGCGCACTTCAAGAGGCATTTTGTATTATAAGATTACGCCTCCTCAAGATTAGCACTCAGGGCTCATCAAATTTTGGTGCAATTTTTGTGTAACTTTGCATAAAATGCTTTATACATATGGTTTCATTTTCAGCACTTCTCCTCCAAGCGCACCTTTTCCTTTGGTTTGTATAACTCATTCCATGAAAACACCCATAAATTTAGCATTTTTTCTCAATACATTATGATGCAAAATCAACACTTATTTCGTTTTGGCGCCCATTTTATACACACTAAAGGAAAATCAACGCCTTCTCTTTAGGGTGCACTTTCACCCTAAGCTTGCATGAACACTTAAAATATATGCACATACATATGAAATTTGCACTTTTGTCATAAGTTTATCAAGCCTTGTGATGAGAATAATTGATGATATTTCATTTTGCAGAACAAGGAGGTTATCTCAAGGGAGGAAAATGGTGACAACTTGCACATGAGAAGTTCAAAGCATGGAAAAGTGTTGCTTGAGTTCATAAAGAAGACTTCATTTCTGAGAGGAGCCTCACTCAACCTTGTACATTCATCATCTAGAGGTTCACTACCACAGCCAAGCTTCTAAAAGTTCTCCATTTCATACATTGACAAGGTCAAAAACTTCCATCATGCATGAGTTTACTCCAAGAGTTCATGCACAGGGTGTCTTCTACTCCAAGAGTCCGGAGCCAGAATGAAAACATCCTAAACAAGAACATCATCAAGAATATCATGAGATGAGATGACAAATGAGCAAGTTCATCAAGCAATGCATGAATTATGTTCAAAAGTACAATTGCATGAAAGACAACATGAAGTTCAAAATTCCCAATTTGCAAGTTTGAAAGTAGCCAAGTTCCAAAAGTAAGAATTCGAAAATTTGTACACTGCTCCAAAGATGACATAATTTGGGAAAATATTTCAAGCAATGTGAACACATTGAAGATCAAACTGGTTTTCTCGATGCTGAGGTGACATGTCCACAACATTGACCAAATCATAGTCTGCCACATCATCTGTTCACATTCAATGTTCTAAAAATAGTAATTTTTGTAACTAACTGCGTTGTTGTCTCAATCTGGGCTATTGATTCTCAAATCAATCCTTGTCGTTCATGTAATTTTGAGGTCTATAAAAGGGGCTTACTTCTCTCATTTGTACAAGGGAGATCAAGATAGAAGAGTAGGAGTAGATGTTGTTAAAGTAGAAGTAGATTAGAGGAGACTCTTCGAAGTCAATGACGAGACATATGAAATTGTTGTAAAAATACATTTCCAAAATCAATATAAGCTCATTGTTGGTTCACATGGTGATTTGTGTGGTGATGGAATGTTAGAATAGTTTCAAATTATTGAATATGATGGAGAAATGTTTCCAAGTAGCTTAGAAGTAGATTAAAAGTGTATTGATGTAATGAATATATGTAAATATATTTTATGAATTCTTCTTGGTTCATACTTTTTGTGGATTGTCGAAGGCAACCCACTTTACAAAGTTAGACTGAACCTTCATTTGTTTTAGTTCAGTTTTGAATATTTGTTCAAGTTGCGCCAGTTGTGGGTGTTTGGATGGAGGTTTGCAATATGAAAATCCTTGAGTTTCCTTAGAAGATTGCACCTGCTTCGTGTAGTTGTTGGTTCTCATGGTGAAGTAGAGTTAGGTTTCATGAGGAATTTGTCTATCCTAGCATATTTCATTATATCATTGTCCTTAGAATAGCTTTCTCAACCCTTATCTTTTTCCTTTTCTTTCATAGTCGGTTAGAAGAAGTTCCATTCCAAAAAGGAGGAGAATAATATATTTGAGTGAAGTAAGGAGTCAATTGAGCATAAGTCCCTTTGTGATTACCAGCATTATCACATCAACTATTGAGTCTATCCATTGCAAGTCAAGAACTGACATATCATGAACCTTGGGGTTGTCTCACTAGATCACACAGTTAGCCTTTGAGAGACTTTGTTCAAGATAGGATAGAATACCTCAGTATTTTATTCTGAGTTTGCATGTGCATAAAAAACACACCAACAGAATTGGCGCTAGAAGGAGGGTGAAAACAACAAATTGCTCTATTTGTTCCAAGCATACAAAAGATATTCTATTGTTTTATCAATCATTGTTTCATCATCCATCATCTATGCACACCTGTCCTCATACCGCTTGACATAATTCAGCAAGGAGGAGGCCAGAACAAAGAATTTCTTACATCTCAACTCAGAATAAAAGGGACATGAACAAGGAAATACATTGCTTCTTTCATTCCAAGCACGCGAATGAACTCCAAATTGTGGAATTGGAACAAAAGTGAGCTTTCAAAGCCAAATTCAAGATTTCCAAGATCTCTCTTATGTCAAAAAATACAAAAAAAGTAGAAAATTCAAAAAATCCAAAAAAAGTAAAAAATCAAAAAATACCCAAATAAGGATGGATTTCTCAAAATTTCCAAGGCAATTCAATATGGATCATCCTCAAGATGATGTTCTTCAGGTTTGGTGGACTTTGAATGCGTAACTCTATCCTAAGAGTTTGGACGACTTTGCATCAAGGAAGGGATGTAGAATTCACGACACCAATGGACACAAGGAGCTATATTGTCTAACATTTTTTTATCAAGGATAGAATTAGCATTGCAAAAGAAAATTCTTTTTCATAAGTACATGAGCTAATTATTTCTGCAAAGGTGCTTCCTGACACCTTATTTGATGAAAGAGTGTTCTTCATAAGTTTTAAGGAAATGATCAAGAAGAGACTAAGTATTGAGAAGGACCTACCTGTAGAAGAAATGTTGATTCCAGGTGTTTGGTGTAGGATTCACAATAGCACTCATTCAGAACTCATGTGTGCATCTTGTCAGGAGGCTATTCATCAAGTGAAGGAAGAATTAAGGTTGGAAGAAGAATCCAAAGTACAATTGAGATTAGACTACTCGTGGAACATATGTCTTCAAGAAATCAATTCACCACCCAAAGGGGAAGATGTTCCCATGTTATTCAATAGTGAAGATAGCACAAGTGAACTAGATAATCAAGTGGAAAGTCAATTTGCATACCTTCTTCCAAGTAAGAATGAACCTCCTGCAGAGAAAGTTGAAAAGGTAATAGAAGATGTTCAAACAAAGGTAATTGGTGAACAAGATGTTGATTCCTCCATCAAAGAAGAAAGTGAATCAAGTTCATTGCAAGAAGATGAACTCCTTGCTATATACTCATTCATGTTGCTAGAAGAGATTATTAAGAGTGAATTGCAAGAAGTTTCAAGAGTCCTCGAAAGAGATGGTGACCATGAAAATATGCTACAATCCATCACTCGCAAGTCTGCAAATCAAGTGCAATTCAAAGGGGCGCTCGATGCTTCCATAGATGAAATACAAGAAGAGTTCCTACTAGAGTCATCCCAAGATGATCAAGATGAAGAAATGGAGGCTAAACATACAAAGCAATTGGAGCTGGTGCTAGGCCCTTTATTGAGGATCTACGAGGAATTAATAGATGAAACGTTCCATGCTTCTAAGTTTCAATCATTTTCACCTTTTCATTTTGATATTCCTGGACTATTGATTATAATGTTAATTTGCATGTTGCGGATGCGAGTGGGATGATCCATCACCAACTTCGACCTCCCGACACATTGATAAGTGACAAACAAGAATTGCTACTTAAAGATGAAGATCACCAGGTTGTATCTTTCCTTGCTCCTAGTGATGAAGATTATGAATTTCCAAGTTTCAAGTTTGAAGAGTATGAATTTGATTATGGAAATTTTGGAAAAACAACTTGCATATGGATTAATCATGGTCCGATGAGTCACCACAACTGCTGATTTTAGGAAAAAATTCTTCTGAATTCGATCACTGTGTTGTGAGAGAATTTTTCTCCAAATTCAAGGACAAATTTGCCAAAATCTGAACTATCACATGTGCCTTATTATTGCTTTTCATTTTGAGAAACCATGTTCGAGGTCATGTATATATTTCAGTGTTTTGAGTCTTGTTCACTCTTTGTACCTAGCTTGCTTAGAGTAGGTTTTCTTTTCTATTGCTTTAGAGTAGTTTGTCGTGTTTAGTTAGGCTTTAGCTTAGTTTTCTTTTCACAGTTTAGGTTGTTGCTTTGGTGTAGGTTTGCTTTCCTGGGTTTCCTGATTGGTGAAGTGGGCATTGTTATCCTTAAAGCACATTTAACCTAATTCTTATCGAATGTTAGTTCATTTCTTTGATAAATATTCATGAAATTCTTTGGATTATGAAAGATGATTTTCTTTAACTTTATCAACTAGCTAAGATTTGTACTTGACTCAGAAAGGAATCCTATATTGTGTCTTGACACTGACATCTTCTGATTATCATGTTTAAAATGTCAAATCTAAATTTAATTATTAACCTCTTAGTTTTCCTTTGAGAAACTTGTATCAGATAGATGAATTCATTATTGACTCCATTGTTACTGTTTGATAGCATTTTGCTTGCTCTTGTAATATAAATTGACTATTTAGAGCGACTTGAAGTGTTTTGAGATCTTATACCTTTTCACACTTTTAAAATCTAGAGGTACCAAAGTGAATCTTTGTGATCTCGCATTAAGTCAAAAATCTAAAGGTCCACCTTAGCTGCCATCGAAATTCCACACCTAGCTAGCTAAGTTATCAATGTAACTCATGCCTTCAAAAAGCTTGTGTTTCAAGGGTACCGGTACTATATTGTACTCTGCGAAATATAAGCTTGTTGAAAATCAAAAGAAAAGAAAAGAAAATCACAAATCACACACTATAACTTAGTTGGATGGACAATCAAGTAATCTCTACCAAGGCTATGGATGCCTGACTGACAATAGGGCTCTGCTCGAGTGGGATTACGAGACAAACCCATCGGGGCTATAGACGCTCACTGGTAGTGGGGCCATGTCCAGGTAGTTCATGAGGTGTGTACTAATCACGGAGCTTAATGCGAAGGAACTAAGATGATCTTAGTTGCCGATGGATGGGAATGAACTTGAAATTGCACACACTTAGATCTTCGGGATATGAGTGGTTGTGCTAAGCTTTTGATTTTGACTCTTTGATCAAGTATGCATGTTTATTTGGCCTAATATGTGGGTGTGCGTAGGAATTTTGAAACTATGATTCTTGTTTATCTTTGGAATGCTTGAGATTTTATTTTAATCATTGTTCTAGAAGTGCTTAACTATGAAGTGTCTAGATCCAATCTAGGATTCTTCTTCCCTTTCAATTGCATTTCCTAGCCGGTTGATGACTTTAAAGGAATTGTTTGAAGTTTTGAGGTATGGATTGGGTCTTTATTTGTAAAATGTTTAGGAACATTTATTTGAATTGGTGCTAGATGTTATGACCTAATCACAACATCACCCATCGCTAATGGGGACCCCTCTTCAGTTTTGAATTTTTGAGTATTTTGGGCTTGGGTTGGCTTTGTTTTGGTGTCGATCCTATTTGAGAATTCCTACCCAAATGAGGAGTTTGCAAATAATACATGATACTCTTAAACCTCTGCCTAGGTGGATGTTGATAGTTACTTTGTAGGACATGGAAATTCAAGTTATGCATAAAGCATTCCAATGATTGCTCAGTCATGAGTTTGACTTGATCTTGCAATTCATTTTGTCTAACTCATGTGTAGGAGGTTCTAAGGGGTCTGCCTTGGACACTTGATCATGCTACAAACAGAAACTCCACCTTATGCATAGAATGCCAAATGATCCATCGAGCATGTTCACATCATCTTTGCATTATGAATGACGTTCAATACGTCTTGATAAGTCCTCCCCAAACACATACATGATAACTATGCAATCCACATATTCTACCATGTGTTACGGTTTTAGATTCCAAACTTCTGCTTAATGGTTTAATTGTCCACTTTGGGCACGAAGTCATCATTGATTCGCATAGTTGAGACATTTTAAATTACACATAACTCACTCATTTGTCCACTTGATGATTTCTATCTCATACTTTCTCAAGTTTCAAATTATGCATGGCCAACTAGATTGTCCACTCAAGCATGGGTCAATAGTCAATTTATAAAGAAGGTGAAATTCAAATTATGCATTGAATACTTGAAAGTCCACTCAAATGCATGTTTGAAGAGGTGTTGCGAATTTATCATTATGCATTGAAGCACCAAAATAACTGCTGAAGCCCACTTCATCGGCCAGTGTATAGGAAGTAACATTATCCCAAGCATAGGAAAAGGTCCACTTAAATATTTAATGTTGACTAGAGTGTATATCGTAAAGTTTTTCTAGCACATCTCTAAATGTCTGTAAAGTGCAGTTTCTATTCATCAGTGCAAATCATGTTCTTCAACTCATTCGAAGTGGTTCGGTGAGTCTGCCTAGGCACTTCTAGATGAGGGTCTTGTAATTTACAAAGTTTTGTGCTTCTTACAAATACACTCAAAATTAGCGCTCACTCTTTTATGGGGTCCTTGCATTGTACACAGTTTGAATTTCATGCATACTCTTGTCAAAAATCCATTCAAGGTGCAATTCTTAAAGGACTTTACATAGTGTGAAATGTGAATTTTATACACAGGCACCCCAAATCAGTGCTCACTTAAACACCATTGGTGCACATTCTAGGACACCTTGCATGAAACATGTAATTCATACTTACATAAAGTCAGCGCCAACCTTCTAGGCATTTGAACGCACTTTGGAAAGTACTTTAGATTAGACATTTGAAATTCATACATGCTACATCAAACTCAGTGTTCATCACCTCTTAGGCGTTGATTTTAGGGGTCTTTGCATTCTACATTTTCAACCTATGCAAGCATGAATGGAATTGACACTCAAATCTAAGCACACTTCAAGAGGCATTTTGTATTATAAGATTATACACGCCTCCTCAAGATTAGCGCTCAGGGGTCATCAAAATTTGGCGCACTTTTTGTGTACCTTTGCATAAAATGCTTTAAACATATATGGCTTCATTTTTAGTACTTCTCCTCCAAGAGAACCTTTTCCTTTGGTTTGCATAACTCATTCCTTGAAAACGCCCATAAATTCAGCATTTTTTCTCAATACATTATGATGTAAAATCAACACTTATTTCATTTTGGCCCCTGTTTTATACACACTAAAGGAAAATCGGCACCTTCTCTTTAGGGTGCACTTTCACCCTAAGCTTGCATGAACATTTAAAATATATGCACATACATATGAAATTTATACTTTTGACATAAGTTTATCAAGCCTTATGATGAGAATAATTGATGATATTTTGTTTTGCAAAACAAGGAGGTTATCTTAAGGGAGGAGAATGGTTATAACTTGCATGTATGAGAAGTTCAAAGCATGGAAAAGCGTTGCTTGAGTTCATAAAGAAGACTTCATTTTCAGGAGGAGCCTCACTCAACCTTGTACATTCATCATCTAGAGGTTCATTACCATGGCCAGGCTTCTAAAAGTTGTCCATTTCATACATTGAGAACTTCCATCATGCATGAGTTTACTCCAAGAGTTCATGCACAGGGTGTCTTCTACTCCAAGAGTCTGGAGCCAGAATGAAAACATCGTACACAAGAACATCATCAAGAATATCATGAGATGAGATGAGAAATGAGCAAGTTCATCATGAAATCCATGAATAACATTCAAAAGTACAATTGCATGCAAGACAACATGAAGGTCAAAATTCCCAATTTACTAGTTTGAAAGCAGCCAAGTTCCAAAAGTGAGAATTCAAAGATTTGAAGACTGCTCCAAAGATGACATAATTTGGGAAAATATTTCGAGCAATGTGAACACATTGAAGATCAAACTGGTTTGCTCGATGCTGAGGTGACATGTGCACAACATTGACCCAATCACAGTCTGCCACATCATTTGTCCACATTCAATGTTCTAAAAATAGTTATTTTTGTAACTAACTACCTTGTTGTCTCAATCTGGGCCATTGATTCTCAAAGTAATCCTAGTCGTTCATGTAATTTTGAGGTCTATAAAAGGGGCTTACTTCTCTCATTTGTACAAGGTAGATCAAGATAGAAGAGTAGGAGTAGATGTTAAAGTAGAAGTAGATTAGAGGAGACTCTTCGAAGTCATTGAAGAGACGTATAAAATTGTTGTAAAAATACATTTCCAAAATCAATACAAGCTCATTGTTGGTTCTCATGGTGATTTGTTTGGTGATGGAATGTTAGCATGGTTTCAAATTGTCAAATATGATGGAGAAATGTTTCCAAGTAACTTAGAAGTAGATTAAAAGTGCATTGATTTAATGAATATATGTAAAGATATTTGATGAATTCTTCTTGGTTCATACTTTTCATGGATTGTCGAAGGCAACCCACTTTGTAAAGTTAGACTGAACCTTCATTTTCTTTAGTTCGGTTGTGAATATTTGTTCAAGCTATGCCAGCTGTGGGTGTTTCGATGGAGGTTTGCAATATGAAAATCCTTGAGTTTCCTTAGAAGATTGCAACTACTTCATGTAGTTGTTGGCTCTCACGGTGAAGCAGAGTCAGGTTTCGTGAGGAATTTGTCTATCCTAGCATGTTTCATTATACCATTATCCTTAGAATAGATTTTTCAATGCTTATCTTTTGCCTTTTCTTTCATAGTCGGTTAGAAGAAGTTCCATTCCATAAAGAAGGAGAATAATATATTCGAGTGAAGTAAGGAGTCAATTCAACGTAAGTCCCTTGGTGATTACTAGCATTATCACATCAACTACTGAGTCTATCCATTGCAAGTCAAGACCTTACATATCATGAACCTTAGAGTTGTCTCACTGGATCACATAGTTTAGCCTTTGAGAGACTTTGTTCAAGAGAGGATAGAATACCTCAGTTTTTTATTCTGAGTTTACATGTGCATAAAAAACACATCAACACATACCCTCTTTCGAAAGCTCCCATTTGAGCACATGCTGGGAGGATGCTAACAAATGTTGCCAAGTTTGGCTTTACACCTGCAAATTGCATCTACTTAAAACTTTCGAAGGCTTTTTCAATGAACCCATTTTATGCATGTTCTATAATCATAGGATTCCATGTGACTACATTTCATTGAGGCATTTCTTTGAAAAGGCTTAAGTCTCCTTAAGATTACCATTTTGTGCATATCTAACCATAGCATTCTATGAGACCACATTTCATTGAGGTTAAAAGTTTGATCCAATTGGCATATTATAAAATTAAAAAACAAATCATTTTTTAATTTGAGTTTTTATCAAAAATAATTTATTTGATGTATACATTAAAAATATTATTTGTGAATGAATTTAATAATTAATTTCACCTCTTTTCGCCAAAATTATTGCTGCAAAATATATCATTTTTATAGTATTTCTCCTCTCTTTGTTTGCAATATCTTATTGTACTGGTACATAATCAACTCCTTTCCTCATAAATCTAAACTTGAGTAAAAAAAAAATTATGAGTTTTTATAGAATTCTCAATCCATATCTAAGAAAATGCATGAAAATTGTAAAATCATTTGTATCTTCAATAAACTTCTAAAAAAATGTTTGGAAATAATTAATAAGGAAAATATGGCAAGATGATCATTTAGATTTTCCTTCCTAAATTAGTAGGCCGTCCCTAATTTGTAGAACTTGATTCCTAAGTTTATTACGTCTTTTTCTGCCTAAATTTATAAGAAAAAAAATTAAAATACCAAAAGAAACTTAGTTTCATTTGAAGATCATTGGTTCCAATTTTTTTGGGTTCCATAGCTTTTGTTCCAATTTCTTTTTGGGTTTTTATTTTTTATTTTTTCCCATTTCTTTTTTGGTTGGATAGTTTTTGTGATTTTCTTATTTTTCAATTTCTTTTTTTTTTCCCAATTTCTTTTTTACTTTTTATTTTTTATTTTTTCCAATTTCTTTTTCATATAAACTATGGAAAAGAGATATCCTTGGGCATACTATAGATATATTTTTTTAAATATAAATATACTAGTTCAGTTTTATTACTTAGATTGGTTTTTATGAATCAAATATTGTACAGCACTAAATTTAGTAATTTGACTATAGTTTTAATAAAGCATGTTCTTACTTTTAGAAATTTAATTTAATTTTAAATTTAAATTTAATTACATCTAGACTTGATTTATTCAAAATACAGAATTCAAAACTATGAATTTAAATATTAAGATGTTAGTCATCTTTTAAATAATTACAATAAATGATTGATTTTATTTGCATGACATTTATTTAATTTTTTTAATTGGATTAGTGATTTATTTAATTATGAATAAATTTAACAAAATTGAAATATCTCATGATGATTTCATTTATCCTTTTGGGTTAGTATGGAATAATGTGTTAAGTAAATGGTAGTTTATTTATTTTAATTTAATTTGTGTTAAGTAAATGGTAGTTTGTTTATTTTAATTTAATTTTAGTTTCAAATTAATTTAAATTTAGTTTAATTTGAACTTAATTTAATTTCAACTTAAATTTAATTTTTTATTTAGATTTTGTAAAATTTTGAATTTAAATTTAAGTTTTTTCTATTTTTTAATAAAATCTAAATTAATTTTTTTTTAGTATTTAGATATTTTATGTTTTGGGTTAGTATGCAATAATATGTTTAGTAAATGTTATTTTGTTTATTTTAATCTAATTTTAGTTTCAAATTAATTTAAATTTTGTTTAATTTGAACTTAATTTAATTTCAACTTAAATTTAATTTTTTATTTCGATTTTATTAAATTTTGTATTTAAATTTAAGTTTTTCTATATTTAATAAAATCTAAATTAAATTTGTTTAATATTTAGATATGAATCATTCAAATCACATAAAGTGAATGTGAATGTTTACACACACAAATTGAATGCCAAAGCTAAAAACACACTCTATACACAAAGTTATTTCAATAATTTCACACATGGTTTTTCCAAAATCACACACTTCATACATATATAAGGTAAACACTAAAGCTATGAAACATACAAAAGTTCAAGCATGTAGTGAATGCCATAGTTAGTACACTCTTTACATAGTGAATGTGAAAGTTCACACACACACATAGAATAAAAGAATCAAATCTAAGTGAAAGGTAAAATTGAAACACACTTTATACAAAGTGAATGACAATGTTTTTAATTAAAAAAAGTAAAAGGTTTTGAATGGATTCTGGAACCCTATTGCATACATGAAAAATGTCAGTGAACATGAAGTTAACTCAGAACAAAATAATATAAACATTGCAACAAAGAGTAGTAACTTAAGAGCTGGCATCTCAAAAACTACACAACAACAACAACAAAGTCAAATTCGTAGGGTGGTTTGAAACCAAATCATTTTCATCCCCATCATAGAGAGATCACACTCATCCATATCTCCTTCATCCAAGCCATCATCCTCCTCGCCTTCATATAGACCAATCTTGATCTTACCCTAAGTAGGTTTCAAAATTTTCTTGCTCCTCATCCTCACACCCATGATGAGTGTCAAGTAAATTCTAAAGATAGTTGAAACACTCACACATAAAAAAGTGAATGCTAAAGTTTAAACACACACTTCACACACACATAAAAGTAAACATAATTCAACATGCTAATTTTTAATTCACATTAAGTAAATGTAAAAGTTCAAACTTACTTGAATAAACAAATAGAAAACAACTCAAATAAGTGAATGACAAAGGTAGTTTACTCACATTTCACACACAAAAAAGAAGAATCCTTAATTAACTCAAACAAATTAAGGCGATGCTAAAGTTCAAACATATGCTTCACATAAGAACATTGGATGCCAATACACAAACAATAAATGACTCAAGTCCAAGTGAATGTCAATGTTAGTTCACTCCCACACACAAAGTGAATGTGAATGTTAGTTCATACACATTCTACATACATAAAGTGAATGCCAAAGTTCATTCACATAAATATGTGCACACACACTGGATATCAAAGATGACTTTCAACCTACCCACCCACACACAATGAAAGCCAAAGTTCATTCACAAACACATACAATTGACACAAAGTGAACATTGAAATTATTGTACACACATAGAGTGAGTGCCAAAGCTCATTCAGACACACACATACATGCAGACAAAGAGTGAATGTCAAATTCCATTCAAATACATAGTTACATATTTCACACAAACTAAATGAGAAAATTAACACACACACACACACACACACACACACACACACACACACACACTTCACATGAAGTGAATGCCAAAGTTATCTTTTAAACATGCACACAATGAATGTTGAATTTTATTCACACACACAATGAAAGACAAAATTAATTCAAACACACAAACATTCACAATGAACATCATTGAAGTTTGTTTGTAGACACATTCCACACAAAGTGAAAATCAAAGTCTATTCATACATCAGAAAAAATGATAGCTAAAGTTTGTTTGGGAACACACACACAAAGAAAAGAATGTTAGTTCTTTTAAGGACATTCCACATAAAGTGAACATCAAAGTTCATTCATATACTCTACACAAAATGATAGCCAAGGTTCTTTTGTAGACACACAAAAAAAAAATCAAATATTTCAATTGCATTATACACAAAATGAACATCAACTTTTGTTCATACACTCCATAAAATCTAATAGTTGAAGTTTATTCACTCCACAAAACATGATAGCTTAAGTTAATTTATAAACAAAAAAAAACTAAATGTCAAAGTTCTTTCAAGCTCACACACACACAACAAATGTCAAAGTTGGTTCAAACACATATACCACACAACTTAAGTTCAAACATTCCAAACTATAAACACACGCATAAAGTGAGTGCCAAATTTATAAAAAATGGTAAAGTGTAAACACACACAATAGACAAAGTGAATGCAAACATTAAATTTCACACAATTCAAAATAAAAATATAAATGTATGTTATTTAGTGATAGGCCTATAAATATTTGTGCCTATCGGCCATTTGATAGCACCTTTGGTGCTTTCACTAGTGAAAGCACCAAAGGTGCTATCAAATGGCCGATAGGCACAAATATTTATAGGCCTATCACTAAATAGTTTATATTTATTTTTTATTAGAAAGTCACTACATGTTGTAGTTGGTGGAAAAGACTATATATACTATAAGAAACTCAATTATTGTGTATGTTAGTTTGAATGTTGACATCCATGTTTGTTTGAAGTGTCTTTAAAATTTATTTATTTGAAGTGTGTTTGAACTTTAGGCATTACTTTGTGTGTACTTATTGTTTGAACTTTTGACATTCATTTTGTATGTGTTTAAACTTTGGCATCCACTTATTATTTGTGGGAAGTGTGCATTTGAACTTTGACATCCCTTTATTATTTAAGTGAGTTTTTGATGTTCACTTTGTGTGTGTGAAATGTGTATGAACTAACTTTTATATTCACTTTGTGTGTAATGTGTGTGAGTGAGTTAATTTTGACATTCACTTGGATTTGAGCCACTTATTGTTTGTGTATTGGCATCCACTTTGCTTATGTGAATCATATTTTTGAACTTTGCCATCCACTTAATTTGTTTGAGTTAATTGTGGATTCATTTTTTTTTGTATGAAATGTGAGTGAAATACCCTTTGCATTCACTTATTAGATCTATTTACTATTTTTGTTTAGTGAAGTTTAAACTTTCACATTTACTTAGTGTGAATTGAAAATTGGCATGTTGAATTATATTTACTTTTGTGTGTGAGAGAGTGTTTGAACTAAATTTGGCATGCACTTTGTGTGAAGTGTGTTTGAATTTTATTCTGTGTGAGTGTGTGTGTAAATTTTTTTATTGTGTGTGTGTGTGAAATTTCACATTCACTATGTAAAGAGTGTACTAACTTTTGACATTCACTACATGCTTGAATTTTGGTATGTTTGAACTTTAGTGTTTACCTTATATATGTATGAAGTGTATGTTTTTAACAAATTATATGTGGAATTATTGAACTTTGTGTGAAGATTGTGTTTTGACTTTGGCATTCATTTGTGTGAAGAGTGTACTAACATTGGTATTCACTTTATGTGCATGTTTGAACTTTATTATTTACTTTGTATATGTACATCAAATATGTTTTTGAACAAACTATGTGTGAAGTGACTCAACTAGCTTTGTGTGAAGAGTGTGTTTTAACTTTGGCATTCACTTTGTGTCTGTTTTCTCTTTGGCACATTTGAAATCAAGTGTTTACTTCATATATGGCTGATAGGCACAAATATTTATAGGCCTATCACTAAATAACTTTTTTTAAATTATTTTTATGGAAAGTTATTACATGTAGTTGTTGATAGACAAGACTATAAATACAATAACAAATTCAATTATTTTTTGCAAATAAAAATAATTGAGTGGTATTAAATGAATAAGCACTTGAAGTAAATTGTGAATGAACTAAGTAAATTCTAAGCAATCAAGAGATTAGGTGAACTGTGCAATACCTATTTATAATGTAGGATAATAAAAATTCATGTTACTAATTTCCTATCACCAAGCATTGCACAAAATAACTTTTATAAAACATATATTCACTATGTGTGCACATGTTTATGTGAATGAACTTTGGCATTCACTTTATGTGTGTAAGATGTGTATGAACTAACTTTCACATTCACTTTGTGTGTGTGACTGAACTAAATTTCACATTCACTTGGACTTGAGTCATTTATTGTTTGTGTATTGTCATCCAATTTGCTTATATGAAGCATATGTTTGAACTTTGGCATCTCCTTAAAATCATATCGTAAATCTATGTTAAACTAAAAATAAAATTATAAACTCTAACCCTTAGTATAGACATCTGAGTAGCCTCTTTGAAAATAGTATGAAGTATGCAGCTTCAAGGCTTTACGAATCTATGATCATCCTCAAATAATTACATTATGTACCTTCTTTTGATCTTTAAAATAATATTACATTTTGAATACATAATACATTTTGAATACCCTAACTGTAACCCTTCTCCTAACCTAAATCCTATTTGTAGACCCTATCCCTAAATGTAACTATAACCCTAACCCTAATTATATTGCTAACATTACATAATTTGGTAGCTATAAGTTATTCTATCTAAATTATTTATGCCTTAAGTGAGGAAGTTATTTGATCTCTTTTCAATAGTTGGAAGTAGATAAAGTATTAGATGCTTAGTTATATTTTCCATTTAAGGTCCACAATATTTCTTTTGGTCTAGATGGTGTCATTTTCTAATGTACATATTATAGGCCCTTTTGAGATTCTTATTAAGGTGTATCACAAGAATGTTTGGACGCTGGTGGTATTGAAGATATGAAATGTGAACTTGTATTCTTTGCTTTTTAATGTAGTATTCTCTACTTTTAAATGGAGATATCTAAGAGTTCAAACTACCTTGTTAATATCAGAAACCCTAGATATCTATATAGAGAGTTATCAGAAACCCTAGACATCTATCAAAAACTCTCTATATGACTTTGTTATTTATCTTAACCATCTTGGAATAGTTCAAGCAATCTCTAGAAGTTAAAAAAATTAAATTGGCATCTTAGAATCAAGAGTAATAATCTTTGGTTAAAGGTGGTTAGCTTTGGTCTCTGGACCCTCTCTTTCAGATGCTCTCTCATCTGTGGAGGTGATGTGCAATAATTATCCTTTTTTGGTAGCCGTCTTTTGAATGATGGCAGGATTCTTACTCCTTTTAGGAGGCCTTAGAAATGGACATGTTTCAAATTCCACTTCTAGGCTATCAAATCCTTTCGTCCTGGTAGATCTCTCCTTTGCTCTACATGATCTCATGATGTCAACCGAGCCCCATGGTAGATGGCATTGGGATTATTTACATCATTGATAGTTACCTTCACATTAGACAAAGGATTTATTATAATATATTTACGCCCACCTTTATATAATGCTGCTCCATTTCTCTTAAGCTTCTTAGTTCATTTTTTGTATTTTTTAGTTGCAGACTTCCATGACAGACACTCGACTGAACCAGAGGCTATTTATTGGAACCAGAAATAAGGGGTAGGGTTAAATCCTCTAATCTAATGACTCTCCTGGATTGGGATTGTACACTCATATAGTTTGCAGTACGGAATATTGTTGGGCATGTTTGGATTAAGGGATATGAGGGCCACGTCCTCAACTACGCTGATGTTGTGTCTTAGCTTCTCTCTAACATAATGGATATGGTTTTGGATGGTGAGTATATGCATGTGTTATCCTCTGGTTTGTTCTATAATAATATTTATATAGTCGATAAGTAGGAAACGACAGTGGCAGCCTACAATATGGAGCAGGGGGAGGTGCTTATTGGTGGGTTGTTTAATCTCTCTTCTCTATGTTCCTCTATCTCACAGCAAGCTATCTATAGAGCCTTACAATACAGTCTAAAATCCCTGAGTAATGAAATTAAGAACAAACTGGGCTCCTACAGTTTTCTGGTCTCAAAGAAAAAATCTTAGAGGATCAAAGATGTCTTCACAGCAATTAGGTTTTTAAGGCTGCATGCCCCCGACATGGTGCCATGCATACCCAGATATGCACTGGAGGATCCTGATGAGGAGGTCAGCCTATTGCGGCTGTTGACTTGGATATACAGAACCTTCCTGTTGTGGGTCCTGCAGCTTGAGGCGGTGATGTCGAGAGGTGTTTTGTCTATTTTGGGGTTTGGGAGAGGTACTGTTACTATATGGTAATGCTTCTTGCCATTGATTTGTTTGGATTTACAGCTTTCTTCCAGTGGTGTCTTCCTGTTGTCATTGAAGTATGAGGTGCAGGGTTGATTTTTTGCTTCTCTTTGTGATCGGAGGTGGTAGTTGGTATGCTTTTTTTTGGTTAGTTTTAAATTTGTTTTATCTGGTCTATTAAGGGTCGTCTCATTTGGGTTTAAAACTATTATATCAGGTCTATTAAGGGCCTTATTTTGTAATAATTTTCATGGATCTCTAGACTTGGCATTTCTATAGTTTCTATATACTCTTTTAAGTATTTTATGCAATCTATGGGTGTCTCATCACCTTTTTCTATTAAAAAAAAGATGATAACCTTTTTATTAGCCGATAGACGAATACTGTGAGAAAGTTGCCGGAGAATTATTTTTCTCCCTGAAAATTATCAGATAATCTAGCAAACAAAAATTTTAGCAATGAAATATTTTGTTCTACATATCAAGATCTTTTCCCTTTTCTTTTTACCTGAATTACATGTGTCTAACCATTTTTCCATTTTGAATTAAATTTGTCTATCAACATAACCATTGCACCCTCAAATGGTGCAATTGCTTTTTTTTTTGGTTTGTTTAGAAGCCATTAGGAAAATTTGGATAGGAGAGTGAATAAAAGAGGTACTAAGCATGCCAATTCAACATTCTTCTATTCAATGTCAATAAGCATGACCATTTTAGCAGTAGCTTCTATATGATAGTTTTGACAGCTTTCTATTGAAGGTGGATAAAAAAAATTCATTAGTAATTTTCCAACTTCTGCATTATTCCAAAATTCCATCTGTCTACTCTTGATTTCTATTTACATAGACATCAAACACCAAGCATTAAAATGTATTTCTTAAGTAATTTCTACCTTTTGTATTATTCCAAAATCTGATCTATCTACTCTTGATTTTTAGTTACATGCACATCCAAGACCAAGCATTAATCAAAATAAATGCCTTTCCAGATTGTCATTTAAATATATATCATAGTATAAAACTTTAGAACTAACATTTGAAAGAGCTGCAATTTCAGTCTCCACCAACATTTGACAAACTATATTGGAATATATCATAGTTTAAAAATAATCAATTGCCAACTTCAAAGCCAAAAAATGCCTTGACAATTGAAATGGCACGACCTTTGTTAAATATCATTGATGGTGTTAGCATGATGTTGATCTTCAAACCTAACAAACGTTGAATGCTTTACAATTGAAATGACACAGACTTTCTTAATACGACATTAATCTTAAAAGACAAAAAATGCTCGATGATTAATAAGATGATACTAATAGGAGAGTCTTGAGCATGCTAGTGTAATAGGTTCTCAAATGAATGAAGCTTCGCTTGAGTACAGTTGAGCATGGTGACTCCAAATAGATGGTATTTACTCTGTAAATACAAATGAGCAACGATTAGATCTCTTAAAGCACACCACAAAGATCTAAAGCAAAAAGCTTCTTAAAATTATCATAAAACTCCATGAAATGAAATTGGAACATGAAAGGAAATTCAAAAAATATGGAAAATCTTGTAAGGAACGGATAAAGGATACCTGACCTTATGACAACTCCTTGCATTCAAATCAAAGACTAGAAAATCATGCAGGCAACAATGGGAACAATCATTGCAACATGTAGTAGATTCGTAAGGACAACAAGACCATTGAATGCAGAATCTATGAAAACTATATGCACAACAACATGTGCTACCACCTGGACATGAATAATAATGATTACTGTGTATATGGAAAAATGGATTAAATCTAAAATAAATAAAACCAAAGAACCCAATAACATAAAGAAAATGAATCTAAGTAAAAGCCATAAATCACAAATCAAAGACAAATGAAAGCTCTTACCAAAACCTGTATTGTTCCCTTTTGGAGATATGTGGATTGCTCAATGTAGTTGCAAAGCCATGGCTGCAACAAGCAAGTATGTGCTCAAGAGATCAATGTCAAAAGATCGTTATAGTGCTCAATCGACGCGTTGTGTATGCCCAAAGCTCTGTTAAGTATGCCTGAGAATACGATCGAAGAGAGAGGCTCAATGAAGGAGATGAGGGGGGTTTATATAGATTTCAAGGAAAATCGATCAACGGTCTAGATAATTCAGAAGAATCAATGGAGGAGATAAGTTGAGGAATGTGCAACGAATAAGAAGAAGACATGTGTCTTGCTTGCTTTTGCATGAGAGGAGTTATCAAGAATAGAAGAATAAGTTAACTGAAGAGATAAATCAATTAAAAGAATAAAGCAATCAGTTAAGTGATTTAAAACAAGAAGAGGAGATTTGCATGAGAAAAGAAGATATTTTGCTTTATTAAATATAGAAATATTTAATTGATGAGCAAGAAAGCTTGAGTTATTTTAGAGATAACTCAAATTAGAAGAAAAAACAATTTAAATAAATAATTGATTTATTTAAATTTAGAGAAGATATTTTGGAAGAAATAATTAAATAATTGGAATTATTTAATTTAGAAGATTTGAAAACAAATTAAACAAATAAATTTATTTAATTGTTGTGCATGATTTTGGAAGAATAAATTTTGATTTAATTAAATAATTAAATAATTATTTAATTTTAGATAAGAGGGAATTTGTTGAATTAATTAAATAATTGGTTTTATTTAATTAATGTAGATGTGAATTTTGGAAAGAGGATAATGATCTAATTAAATAATTGAAATTATTTAATTGTGGAAGAAATATAGAGGAATTTGATTTAATTAATTAAATAAAGAGGATTTATTTAATTAATGTTGAAAATATGTGATTTAGAAGAATTTGATGAAATTAATTAAATAATTAGATTATTTAACTAACATTGAAATGCAGGTGATTAGGAAGAAATGACGAAATGCAAGTGATGCGACGACTTGGTCATTTTAGGGTGTCTACATTTTGCCCCTCTTTGATGCAATGCAGCTTGTAGCGTTGCGTCAAAGAAAATGATTGTTGAAGACATGATACAATTTTTTGATGCCCTAGTGTAAGTAGTTGCCCCAGTGTATGCCCCCTCGAGCGGGAAGACAGGGAAGTGACAGAGGAAAGGTGTTGACACTCGACCAGAAGAGAATGCAACCAGGAAGAAGAAAAAGTAGAAGAAGGGATGGGAAAGAAAAACTAAGGGGGGGGACACTATAAATAGGTCCCATGGGGACCACAATCCTCATTTGCACCCTTGGCTAACCTAAACTTAGAGAGAAGAGAAATTCCAACGTAGGTGGAGTGAGTTGAGCAGCCAGCGAGGAGAGATGCTGATTCTAGCGCACAGTCATCGGGCGGAGTTGGTGCAGACCTACAGGCGGCCAGCAGGAGCTCCGGCAGCGGTAAGTGATCGAAAACCCCCTTGTCATTTGTCATTTAGGGTCGTTTAGGGGTAGGTTTAGGTAGGGTCAGCTATGTCAAGCAAAAGCGCTGTAGGAAGCCGCAGCGCGTTTGGTATAGGATTGCAGCGCTTTGGTGCGCTATAGCGCGGCTGGTAGTCGCCTGTAGCGCATGTGGTAAAATCACGTCACTTTTGGTGTTAGGTGTCCACGCCGTAGCGCAGTTGGGAAATCCCACAGCGCACCTGGTTAGGCAGTGTAGCGCACTTGGTTAGGCAGTGCAGTGCAAGTGGGGGGAAGGGAAGAAAAACGCGTCGCGTCTGGTATGACAGAGTGGCGCAGTTGGTAGGACAGTATGGCGCGGTTGGAAAAGCAAGGCGCATTTGGTTCAAAAATCACAGCGCGGTTGGTTAAACAGTATGGCGCAGTTGGGGGAGAGGGACAGCGCATTTGTCCAAAACAAAGTGCTTTTGGTTTGAAAAAAAGAACAGTTAGAGTGCAAGTAGAAGAGTGAGGCTGCCAAAGAGGAAAGGGCAAGTTGGGGGTTTTAGGGACTGATGGTAGATAGGTTTTGAGGGATTTGGAAAAGAAACTGACAAGTGATTTGCCATGGATGCAGAGGATTTTGCCACAACTGATGTCGCGAGAGTGACATCACGCGATAGCACATGAGGTGGTTCAGCTTACATGGGAGGAGGATGCATTCCTTGAGCATGCAGGACTGTGGCACGTGGCACACTTGACACACATTAGGGTGAATCTCGCCCTAGTGACTGCAGTCGTGGAGAGGTATCACAGCGAGACCTCGTCATTCCACTTGCTGACAGGGGAGGCGATAGTGACATTGGAGGATGTATACCGCATCCTGAGGATCCGGATAGATGGGGAGATTGTTGACTTTGACCCAGCACGAGGCGAGGCAGGCTTGGAGGAGGTCTTCTGCACAGACGACCTATGGATCGAGGACGGGGAGATCAGATGGGCAGACGTCCCGAGACTCTGTGATAGGATCAGATGGATCATTGCTTCGCTGATTGGCAGCTTCCTGTGCCCGGACAGGAGATCGAGAGGACTATCAGTTGGCTGGGGGACAGTTCTAGCAAGGATGTTCACCCATGGCAGACAGTATGCGTGGGGACCTTGCGTGCTAGGCCAGCTATACCATGATATGCACCATTGTGTGTACAGGAGAGGCAGGAGCCTCTCAGCAGGTGTGACTCTATTACAGGTGTGGGCCTGGGAGCACATTCCAGTCATCCGACCCATGGCGCAGCGCCACCGAGACAGGGGGGAGCCATATGCATTTTTGTACGACGAGGTGATGACACACCGGAGGATGGGGTCTGTGAGCTACTGGCGGCGACAGATAGATGAGATGGACATCTTCATATGGAGGCCCTGGTTACTGTGTGAGGAGTGGCCTGATGAGCATGAGCAGCTCATGTACTGTAGACAGGCTCGCTATCTGTTTGGTAGACGAACAGATATGATAGAGAGATACCTACTCGAGCGAGTTCTCAAGCAATTCGGGTTGCCGCAGGGGTTACCAGTGGGGGAGGCCACTCATGCCAGGACACGGAGGGAGGTAGGCGACTGGGATGCTGAGATCCCATTGGCTACAGCATTGACAGAGGTGCGGGGACTTATCCCTGTGAGATGGGATTGGGATTCGGGGCTAGCAGACCCAGGGACACTGCCAGAGTACGATCAGTACTGGCAGACACACAGGCCTATGAGACTGACTACACCAGGTGTAGCCGGGGCAGTGGGAGAGGTGTTAGTGCTTGGAGGAGAGGCCAGGATGAGGCGGCAGGCCAGGGCAGCTAGGCAGCAGGCAGCGGACCAGTAGGCAGGTGGAGAGGGTAGCGGCCAGCAGGCTGATGTGGAGATGGCAGAGGTAGTGGGCCCGGTCGTAGAGATTGACTTACAGAGAGTAGAGCACCTGTGGTAGGAGGAGATAGCCCAGAGGACTCACTTAGAGCTCTGGATGGCTCGGCTGAGGAGAGACAGGGATGCAGCGCGGGCCGATGCGAGGCAGGCAGAGGCCACCGCCCAGGCACAGACACAGGCAGCCACAGCAGCACAGACAGCCCTAGCACAGGTGCAGGCTCAGCTACAGGCACAGGTGCAGGCATACAGACAGCTGTAGGCACAGGCACAGGCACAGGCACAGGCACAGGTACAGGTGCAGCCACCAGCCACACCAGCAGCAGATGTAGATGAGCTAGCGCAGGCTAGGAGAGAGAGAGATGCAGAGGTGCAGCTGCGTTTGACAGCAGAGGCCACACTATTCAGAGTGAGGCAGGAGAGAGAGGAGGCACGCCATGCGCTGGGTGCAGACCAGAGGACCTTATACAGCGAGCTCATCCGAGTGCAGGGCGAGCTTGTATCAGCTGGTAGAGAGGCAGAGTATTACAGGGGCCTATATGTGGGTGTGGTGCTGGCAGCTCAGCAGGCACCGAGCTATAGAGACAGGAGCAGGTCGGGGGCATCAAGATCCTGGAGGACAGGGCAGTCAGCGTCCTCAGTTAGAGGGCCACTTTTGCCGCCTAGGGGAGGAGGAGGACCATTAGGGGGACCTCCACCGAGCATAGGGGGAGGCCAGGGGCCACAGCAGGAGGGCAGCTCCACTCACTAGGGGACATTCATTTGTATTGTATCATATTGTATCATTTTCGACAGATGCCTGCGTGCATTCTGATGTATATTTTGAGGGCTCTTGATAGTCTTGATGTACTATACTGGTGTATATTTGGATGTATACACATTTTTGTATTATTTGATGTAGACACAGAGACTTTGTATTATGATGGCCATTGCATGATATACATATATGATGATCTATTCGACTTACTGTTGTTCATGCTTTTGTGTATGCATTCCTTGATGTCATGGATGTGATGAAATGTATGTAAGATTATGGATTCATGTGATGACATATGCTGTTTATATAATGCTTATAGATGTATGATGATAGAGATATATGATGATATAGATGTGATGACTAGTGATATCTGACATGTGGGTGTTGCAGATATGCACCAGAGAGGAGCACAGGAGGAGATGGAGACTGCTGATCGATTACTGCAATGAAAGCGATATAAAGGATGTGGAAATGGATGAATGAGCTTGTTGCAATGGCTTCGCATTTGTATATAAAGAGCAATCCTTAGTTTGATGTAGCACGTGGATAGTTCGCCACCAAGGTATGAAAGACCAAGGTGCAGTAATATCCGAGTGCATGGACGTTGACTCCGCAAGCAAACGGTTTGAACCTAGATCCCTTAGACATAATATAACCTTGTTGGAACATGCGAATAAGCCATAGTCTTGAACATAAAATAAACTTCAATACATGTAAATGCAAGAAGACATATTAATATGTAAGATGCTAGGGCGTAACACACACAAGATAAATAGAATGCTAAGAAAGATACTAAAGATCATTCCTCAAACACGACACACAGAAAGCAATGACTATGCCCCCAATCCGTACTGCATCGCAACATACCAAGATTATAGATAAATCAAGGTAGTCTTGAATAGGTATGGGAATAGGGAACAACAGATAAACCATAACACAAATTGACTGACTTACAAAGTAAACATACAGCCAACATTTTCTCTTGCCAAAGAGGTTGCTCAGGATAGATTGGATAGGAAAGATAACAGCCTTATCGTAGGAACTCTGTGTCCGTTAAAGGGGGCTGTCTACCTAAAAAGACAATGTCTCACTTGCAGGAAATGCCACATGTTGCAGGAGACGCGTGTGGTCTCGACAATGGAACACTTCAAAGAAGACAAGCTCCTTGATCTAGGGCTTGGTTAAGCGGTACTTAGCTGATGTTGGCAATCGGTATACAGGACAGTAGATGACTCTGGAAGAAAGCTTCTTTGCTTCAAGTTTGCGAAGGACTATTGCTTGGAACGGGTACGCTAGCTTGCTGCTTGAGTTAGTCAAGTCGAGGTGAATGGATTTTGACAAACGGAAGACTAGAAGGATGGAATGCTAATAGATTGGGATGGGTGGAGAATGATGGATCGTGTGTGCCTGAGTACTGGATACATCCTTTGTATTCCAGACTGCCTACATACCCTATATCCACGGGATCAAGGCACACTTACGATGGAAGATGAAAGTTATAAATATGTAGTTCTGGATAGAGTGATGAATGGGTCAAGGTGAAATGAGGGGATCTTATGTACCTAAGTACTGGATACTTCCTTTGTATTCCAGACTGCCTACATACCCATATCCATGGGATCAAGGTACCTTAGGATTGAGAAGAGATGATATGTAGTTCTGGTTAGTGTGATGATGTGGGAAAAGAGCGGAGAAGAGGTGATCTTATGTACCTGAGTACTGGAAACGTCCTTCGTATTCCAGACTGCCTACATACCCATATCCATGGGATTAAGGTACCTTAAGATTGAAAAGATGATATGTAGTTCTGGTAGATGTGATGATGTAGAAAAAGTGTTGAGAAGATAACAGCCTTATCGTAGGAACTCTGTGTCCGTTAAAGGGTGTTACCTGTGGAAATGAGAAAAGATCGAAGTATGCGTTGTGAACCACCAACAAGGAACCAATCCTAGACCAAAGCTAAGGAAAGAGTTGCCCCCATTCTGGTAGAGGAAACTGTAGGGGTGACCGCCGAAGAAGACACAGAAAGACTTGACCTAGGACAAGACAGTGTTAACTGTAGACACAAATCAAGACATGGGAAGACGACGAGGGACATTGACAAATTTCCAAGCTATACTAGATAGGGAGATGGAAATGCAAACAAAGTCAATGGTTTTATTATGGGTGGATGGATGAGGCACATTGCGAACTGGACAAGGAGTGGACAGGACTCGATAGACGATGGATGCTGACTCTACGCATAGTGCCTGTTTGCCAGGTTTTCACTATGGTACTTATCCAAGGCACCTGTTTGCCAGGTTTTCACCAGAGGACGGATTTTTTTGGATTTTTTTATTTATTTATTTATTTATTTATTTTTGTTGTTGTTGTTGTTTTTTTTTTTTTTTTTGGAATACTCTGAGGATCAGGCATAGAACTTCTTGAGATGGACACTGTTAAGTGGCTCATCTAGAGGAATGCCGTCAGGTGTAGCTAAAGTATAAGCTCCCGATCCATATGTTGCTGTCACAATGAAGGGACCTAACCAGTTAGGCTCAAACTTACCCTTCTTCTCTCGATCCGCTTGATTTCTCTGATTCTCCTTAAGTACAAGATCACCAACTTGAAACCGTCTTTCTTTGATCTTTTTGTTGTAATTACACCAGAGGCGGTTTTGATAGACATGGAGATGATTAAGTGCAGCAAGGCACCTCTCATCTAGTAGTTCAAGCTCAGCTAATCTGGAAGTGCGATATTCGTCTCCGCCGATCAGGTCGTGCATGGATACTCTGAGGGATGGGATCTCGACCTCTATAGGTAGGATGGCTTCAGAGCCAAAGACCAAGGCATAGGGTGTGGCACCAGTTGGTGTTCTGATACTAGTGCAGTAGTCCCATAGGGCGGGATTGAGTTGCAAGTGCCAATCACGACCAGCTTCATTGACCGTTTTCTTTAGGATCTTGAGAATGGTTTTATTGGAAGCCTCAGCTTGTCCATTACTCTGCGGATAGTAGGGAGTTGAAAAGCGATGTTGGATATTGTATCGTATGCATAAGGCACGAACATCTTGGTTCTTGAATGGTCTCCCATTATCAGTGACAATGGCTTGGGGAATACCATACCAGCATATGAGGTAGTTTAGGATAAACTTGGCTATTTGTTTACCGGTGATATAGGTCATAGGAATGGCTTCCACCCACTTCGTGAAAGACTCAGTGGCGGTAATGATGAACTTGTGGCCATTGGAGGAGGAAGGGTGGATTTGTCCTACGAGGTCGAGACCCCATTGAGAAAAAGGCCATGGAGTTGTCACAGGTTGTAACTCATGAGCTGGTGCGTGAATCAGATCTCCATGCTGCTGACATTGTAGACACTGCTTAGCAAACTGTGCAGCATCTTGCTCTATTGTAGGCCAGTAATAACTTGTTCTGAGTATCTTCTTAGCAAGATTAGGACTGGAAGAATGTGTGCCACAGACACCTTCGTGTATGTCTTGTAAGGTAGCTTTGGCTTCTTCCGCGTTAAGACATCGTAAGAGGATACCATCGAGACTCTGGCGATATAGTGTATCACCCAGAATGATGTAACGGGAGGATCGACGGATAAAGGTTTTGCGTTGGGTGGATGATAGGTCAGGGGGAAAGGTACTGTTCTTGAGGTATTCATAGATATCTTCATACCATGGGGAATTAGGACCAACAAGTTCGCAGATGATTTCAGTAACAGGAACGTCGACGGCTGGTATCAACAATTGCTCGATCAAGAATTCACACTTTTGTGTATTAGCAGGCATGTCAATCAGTGACCCTACAGAAGCCATAGAATCTGCAGCTTTATTATGTTCTCTTGGAATTTTCTCAAATGTGATGCTAGAAAAGTGTGGTTTGTAGGCATCCACTAGTTGTTTGTAGGGGACCAACTTTTCATCCTTTGTTTGGTATTCATCCGTGACTTGGCGAATGACTAGCTGTGAGTCTCCATATACTTGTAATTCTGTAATGTCCCATTGAACTGCTGTATTGAGACCTATAAGGAGTGCTTCATACTCGGCTATGTTGTTGGTGCAAGGGAATGCTAGCCGATATGACTTTGGAATGTAGTCATTCTGAGGAGTAACAAATAAGATGCCGGCTCCTGATCCATGCTATGTGTAAGAACCATCAAAGTACAACTTCCACATTATGGAGTTAGAAAGAGTGAATAGATTCTCATTAGGAAAGTCTGCTACCATAGGATGTGTATCTTTCATAGGTGCATCTGCTAGTTGATCCACGAGGGCTTGCCCTTTAATTGCTTTGCGATCTGTGTATTCAATGTCAAACTCACTAAGGATCATGACCCATTTAGCTAGTCTGCCTGTGAGAGCTGCTTTTGCTAGTAGATACTTCAAGGGATCAATCTTGGCTATTAGATTTGTATGTTGGTTCAACATGTAATGTCGCAACTTTTGGGAGGCGAACACTACTGCTAAACAAGCCCTTTCCATTGGCGAATAATTGAGCTTGTATCCCACCAAGGTTCTACTGATGTAATAAATTGCATGCTCCTTTCCTGTGTCATCATTCTGTGCTAGCAGGGCCCCTAGGGCTGAATTTGTAGTGGAGATGTATAATATCAAAGGTTTGTCTGCAACTGGTGGAACCAATACAGGAGGTGTAGCTAGATACTCTTTAAGTTGATCAAATGCTGCTTGACACTTGTTGTCCCATCGAAATGAGACATCCTTTCGGAGTAAGTGCTGAAAGGGTTGACATTTATCTGCTAGCTATGATATGAAGCGCCAAATGGACTGCAACCTTCCCTGGAGGCTCCTTAATGCTTTTAGGTTCCTTGGTGGAGGCATCTCCACTATAGCCTTTACTTTCGCTGGATCTACTTCGATGCTTCTATGAGATACAATGTATCCCAATAGCTTCCCTGATGTTACACCGAATACACACTTCTTTGGATTGAGTCTTAGTTGGTATTTTTCAAGCCTGTCAAAGATCTGTCCTAGGACCTGTATGTGATCTGCTCTAGAAGATTTAGCCAATATATCATCAACATAGTCTTCCATGATGTGATGAAATAGATCGTGGAAGATCACTGTCATTGCTCTCTGATAGGTTGCTCCTGCATTCTTGAGACCAAACGGCATGACACACCAACAATAATTGCCCCAAGGACAAGTAAAGGTTGTTTTATGTTGGTCTTCTTCAGCTATCCTTATCTGATTGTAACCCGAGAATCCGTCCATGAGAGAAAGCATCTCGTGACCTGCTGTCAAGTCCACTATAATGTCAATGTTTGGTAGTGGAAAGTCATCTTTAGGACATGCCTTATTGAGATCTCTGAAATCATTACACATGCGGATGCGCCCATTAGGTTTAGACACAGGTACAATGTTTGAGAGCCAATCTGAATAGTCAATAGGTCATATGAACTTTGCGTCTAATAGCTTTTGTACTTCCACCTTCACCAAGAGAGCTATCTGTGGATGCATTTTTCTCAACTTCTGCTTGACTGGTTTCACCTTGGGATCAACTGTGAGATAATGAACTACCAGCTTAGGGTCTAGCCCTGGCATATCTGCATAGGTCCATGCAAAGTTGATGGTTCGTTGCAAAAAGAAGCTTTTAAGATCTCTGTACTCTGCGTTGGATAATGATGCCGCTAGGAATGTTGTCTTTGGATTCTGTTCTGTACCCAGGTTGATCTCTGTAGAATCTTCCACTAGGAGAGCTGATTTCTCTTGGTACTTAGATGGTAAGGGAAGGTCAAATCCTCCATCCTCAGGTGCCACAGTTGGGTTTTCACCTTTGGATACGTCCTTTATTTTTACTATTTTATGATCAGGAGGTGCCACAGTGTGGTTTTCACCTAGAGATCTTTCTTTATTTGCACTTTTGCGACTGGAGGATTTGGCATTCTCACCAAAATAAGCTATGGGCTCTAGTTCCATTACAAAACCTGCCTTGTGATCACCAAGAGGGATACCTTCCCGAAGTCCCATAAACTCAGCTAGAGCTTCGTCATTCTGAAATACATCTATAACGGGGGCCCCTTGTTGGTCCCAATCGATAAGTTCAGGGTAGACAAGCGTGACATTCTGGGTGCTGGTGGTGGAAGTTAAGGATACGGAGGATAGTGTAAAAATGGAGGATTCAGCGAATAGATTGGTCATGTGGAGGGAAGAGTCATCGATGATATCCTCTGTAGACGTCGTATCGGCGGGAAAAGTGTCAGCTACCTCGTCGAGGATATACTTGATGTCCGAGGTGTGTGGTACCTTCTTGCCAAATCCTAATCCTTTCTTGTCTAGCTTCTTTGTTACTACAATGGGCTCCATAGTGCCTTGATTCTGTTTCCCAAGGCCACCTTTGCCTTTATAGCCCATGTTTTTCACTATCCTTAAGCCATTGCCATATTACTTGACTGGTATCGTTACTGGTTCTTTTTCCTTGTAGAGCCAAGAAGAGATGTCCTCAATGGTTTCCTCTTCCAATAACCATCCATGTTGGAATTGGGTTAGGAATGTTGGGGGAGGAATAGTTGCTTTTTTGGTAACTTTGGCAATGGGTGGTTTGCCATAAGATTTTGGAGATAAAGGCATCCGCCCTACACAACAAGATTCTGAGATATCATAAGTGTCAAAGCCTATATCTCAGACGCGTGTTGTGATTTTGGGGAGGGGTGTAGGCTCACTTGTAGAGGCTTGCGTGAGAGTTTTAGGGTCAACATAAAGAGGGGATTCAAGGGCCTTGTCATTTTTAGGCACTTGGTTGCAATTCTTATAGCTGCCTTGCAAGACACGGCAAAATTCAAAAGGATTAGGATCTCCTGGGATGGTGATCTCCGTACCATTGTATGGGAACTTTAGAGACTAATGGTAGGTGGAGGGGACAGCTTTCATTGCATGGATCCATGGGCGGCCTAGGATAATGTTGTAAGGCAGCTCAATATCAAGAACTTGACACCTGGTTTCAAGCATAACGGGGCCCAGCTGTATAGGCAAGTGAATAACACCTTCTGAACGGTGTTCTACATCATCATATCCCTTGATTGTAATACTATGATCAGTGTTGACGTGATCCTCAGAGTATCCCAATTGCTTTAGTAACTTTAAAGAACAGATGTTGAGACTAGCACCACCATCTATGAGGATGCGTTTGATTTTGCGCTTATGGATGAGAACTTCAATATGGAGGGCATCGTTGTGATAAGGATCATGGGAGGGGAGGTCTTTCTCAGAGAAGACCACATTGTAGGGCGAAGCAATGTTACCTACCATAGCTCAGAAATCGGCAACCGTGATGTTGTTAGGAACGGAAGACTCCTGGAGGGCTTTTTCTAGCACCACTCTATGTGCAGGTGATGACCGTAGAAGGTCCAAAATAGAGATCTGTGCTGGTGTTCTCCCTAGATGTTCGACAAGATTATAATCAGACTGAACCGGAAGCCTAGGTGTAGGTGCACGGATGGTGACATGACCTCGACGAGTAGTAACAGCACAATCCGTAGATTTGCCTTTGACGGTGAGGGTAGATACTCGACTCTCTTCAAAACGACCTACAATGGAATCGAAAGACGTGGAAGCGTGATTGATACCTTTACCCCTATCCTGAGGAGGAGGTGGACCATGATGAGGGAATGGTTCCTTGTACATTTCGAGATCCTTGTTCGTGTGTTGCGCTGGTGATTCATTCTCAAAAGTGATTTGATTACCGTCGATGAGGTTTTGGATGAGGTGCTTAAGCTTCATGCAAGATGCAGTTCAATGACCCTTGCTCCTATGGAACTCACAATACTCATTGTCTCTGTAACATGCAGTTTTGTAGATAGGTTCTCCATAAGGAGGAGCATCAGGTAAGGTGATGAGCCCTTTCTGCAAAGCTTGCTGTAAGACCGATTCGATGGGCACTCCCAAAGGAGTAAATTGACGTCGCGGAGGGTAATCCTGTTGGGGCCGATCTTATTGTCATTGCTGTTGGTTGGGATAAGGCTGCCTTTGTTTGTGCTGTTGTTGAGGTGGAGCTTGACTTGGTTTAGAGAGCTGCAGCAGTGTTTGCAATGTTTGGACATGCTTAGTATCGACCACCCCATCGTTGACCACATTTTTGTTCTTGTTCCAATATTTGGGTTTATCGTTCGACTCTTGATGAGAAGTACTATCTTTCGTCTCCTTAAAGATTTTGACCACACCCTTAGCAATGAGGGCCTTCTCAATGTTGATACCCTTGTATGTGATTTCATCGAAGGTTGTAGCACTAAGAATTTGCAAATGGAAACCTAACTCTTGGTTGAGGTTCTGCACAAATATGCTAACAAGCTGTTTCTCTGGAATCTTGAAAGGGAATTTACTAGCCATTTGTCTCCATCGTTGAAGGAAAGAAATGAAAGTTTCCCCATTTTTCTGTTTATTGTTGCATAGGTCCGTCATGGAAATCTCATGCTCTGCGTTGTAAGAAAAAATGGGTAGCAAACTTCTCTGCTAGCTCATTGAAAGATTTGATACCCGTGGGTAAGTGTGAGAACCATTCTATTGCTTGACCTCCAAGACTGCGAGGAAAGAGACGCATAAGATATGTGTCGTTATGAGAGACCTCGAAGCAAGCAAGATAGAATTCCCTAAGATGGTCTTTTGGGTCACCTTTTCCTTTGTACTTATCGAACTTGGGAATAGTGAAATTTTGAGGAAAAGGGATCATTGGTAATGACCGATCAAAAGGATAAGGACACACTTCTTCTAAAGAGAAGGTCTTTTTGGTGTGGCCAAACGTAAGATCAGATAGCTGTTGTTGAACTTCTGCGATCTTTAGCTCCATAGTCGTGGGAGGGGTTGGTAACATCTCCTATTGTCCAAAAAGTGGTTGGTGTTGCCCATATGGAAGATTATAATGTAAGCCATGCGCAGTGGTATTATAAGGGTCGTAAGATTGATTGGGATTGTATGGATTGTACGATTGGTTCAGATTAGGTTGGAATTGGAGGCCTTGATTAGGCAGAGGCGGAGGTGGTGCTAGGTAAGAATGTTGGCTTTGCGATGGTTGAAGAAAAGTATTGGGGGGAGGAAAGCTAAAGTGCGTTTGATTAGGTTGTGATGGTGGCACATAGCTTTGGGAAACCTGATGTTGGGAATGTTGTGAGTGGCTAGGCAATGTATGAAAGAAGTTGAGCGTGGATGAACGTTGTGGAGGAGGAACATAGGTAGAAGTGATTTGCGACGGTTGGGGTTGATTGAAGATGAGAGTAGAAGAATGTTGTGGTGGAGGAACATAGGTAGAAGTGATTTGTGATGGTTGAGGTTGCTTAAGGATGAGAGTAGAAGAATGTTGTGGTTGGGGCTGCGTGACTCCAATTGGTTGAGAGACATGCAGGTGTGATGATATAGGAGGTGGCATTTGTTGAGACCCTTGTTGCATGGCTACATAAGTGTTCCCCAGATTGTAATTGGGTGGGAAACCTATGCGTGATGGGGTAACCAAGATTCCGCTTGCGCTTGGGGTGGACACTTTAGGAGGTGGTTGCACATTCGATCGAGCTAAGGTGGCTTGTTTAGCTAACTCTGCTTGACGTTGGAGAGTTTCTTGTTGGTTTTGATAGATCTCCATTGGAGTCAAAAGTGGTGATATGGGCCTCTCCTCTGTTGGATTTTGAAAAAGAGGATTCCTATATTGCGAGCCTTGAGTAGGTAAGGGCGTAGTCACCGTGGACATGGTTTGCACCGCTTGTATGGTTTCTTGGGTGTTGTTGCTCTCCTTAAGAGTGGACACATCAAAATCTTGAGGTAACTTGGTGCCTTGCTTTGCAAGCAAGCGAAAGAAATGATCCTGGTTCTCACTAAGGATTTTATCAAAGGCAGCTATAGCTCTAGGATATTGTATAAATTCATCAAGATCTTGCCCATCTTCTTGAGAGGATTGACCTATTTCAAAGTGTCGCTCTTCTTGAGATGGGGCTTGATCTATGATGTAACCTTGTCAGACAAAATCTGGAGGCAAGCCTGTGGTATACTGCGGTGCATTTAGCAAAGGGGTTCTATCCTCATGAGGATTGCTTAGTTCATCTATGTGCGGCATGTTTGGAGAGCTGATTGGTTTTGCCGCGGGTGTACTAGGAGTCACCTTGGGAGTAATGTTGAGACAACCTGATTGTGGTGTGCGAGGGGGTGACTTGTGCTTCTTAGGGACAACTTGCCTAGACTTCATGGTTTGCTGTAGCCTGGTGGTGACCATGGGATTCACTTAGGCACAAAGTAATGCTGGGAATCTATGAGATGTTTTGAAGAAACAGACAAACTCTGATGCACAAAGTACTGGACCAAAAGCGCTATACTGTTTGACCAGAGGCGCAGGACTGTGCTACCAAAAGCGACGGACTGAGCTGCCAATAGCGAGTTACTACTATACCAAAGGTGAGCTACAGTGACCGAAAGCGAGCTACTGTTATACCAAGGGCACTGAAGTAGAGTTTTGCCAGAGGCGGGTTACTGCTGACCAAAGGCGATCTGCTATATTACCAAAGGTGAGCTGCTGTAATACCAGGGGTGCTGAAGTAGTGTCTGATATTTTTCAAAGGCAAAATTTTTCTATTTCTGATTGGATTGGGTTGGCAAGAGAGAACACAGCAAACAAGTGGTCAAAAAAGGCACAAGGATTGACACAACAGATAGTGTATGTTCAAGGCTCCAAACAAGCCCAATGTTTCCATAGGTCTAATATAGTTGCAATCAATAACAAGCACTTTTTATCCCTAGAGACAAGGTTTCATTGCAGTAGATCAGCTCACAGCTTAATACTTCGTCGATAAAAATATCATTCCATAAAGGTGTCGGATATTTAGTATCTTTGCGAGAGACGATAGGTAGGGATATCTCACCCTCCCCTTGGAAAGCTCAAGTAGGTCACAAGAGCTTTATGTCCAAGGGAATACTATCTCTTCTCAAGGGAGCCAATGGTGAGTATCTTAAGGGTTTAAATCGATTTCCCTTGTACTGATGATTACCGCAATGTTCGGAGGTAGGTCGGGTAGTCTCTATCTAAATTGGTTCTTAGTGACTTTGAGGGACCAATGCCTTATGAGCAATGCGACAAGCTACTAAAAGCTTTAACCAATCCTACTAAGAGTTTCAAACACTTTGCTCAATGTGAAAATCATTTCCACAAAGAGCTAGTACACCTCTTTTCAGTTTGGCACCACAAGGTAAGGCTGACGTCGGTTAGGACTTGGCTTTCACCTTATCCCTCTTATATAGCGGTTCAAAGGAAAACTCCGCTTAGGTTCATCCCTTTTGGATGAATCGCAATCCAAAAGTAGGCCCTTCTAAAGGAAGTACAAAAAAAAAGTAAAAGCAAGCACGTCAAACAAAGGTTCAATTGTCCCGTTATAAGAAAAATAAGGTGCAACTAAGCTATGCACACACACGATTGTAGTTGTAAATTGTCCCTTATGAAATGAAGTGTTTGGCATTCATGTCCATTGTCCTTTAGAAAATTGAGGTGTTTGTTCATACATGTCCATTGTCCCTTAAGAAAAGCAGTATATTCCTAAGACTTAGATTGCAAGAAAAGATTTGTTCAATTATCCTTTTTAAGCATGCAATGTGTTTCTAAGACTTAGTGAGATAAATCAAAAGAGGTCTTCAACACTCGTCCTGCATGAACATATTAAGAAAACACCTATTGGCTCTGTGTGAGTAATAAGAAGCTGCAACAAGTGAGTTAGTTCCACCAAAAATTTCACAAGTTAGCAACAAACAAATCAACTTGAACCAAAAGCGCTGCACAATTTTACCAGAAGCGACGTATTGTATTCCGAGAGTGCTGTATTGCAGACCCGAAGCGCTGTAAAATATAACCAGAGGTGCAACAAATTAACCAGAAGTGCTTCACTGCGTTTTTCAAAGCACTGTGATGCAGACCAGAAGTGCACTATAATAATACTAGAAGCGCTGAATAATAGCCGAAAGCGTGACACTGTGTTACCAAAGGTGTGAGATGATATAACCAGAAGCGCCACGCTGTCTCAGATCACAAAGAGCGGAACTTTTTCAAAATAATCAGATCTAAAGTAAAATTCCATGATTGATTGCCTGTTCTGAGAAATGATAGCTGAGAGATTTCCAACAAGAAAAATAGGTTTGTCTGACAAATACAACAGGTTGTCATACAAAGTAATAAGATAGATGGTGTAAAAATCCTGTAAAACAGTGAACAAGGTCAGAACCCTAATCTAGCCAACAGCGCTATAGAATACTGTCGAGAGCGCTGTTCAGTCAGGCCAAAAGCGCTGCGCTGCACTACCGAAAGCACCGCAGAACCTCCAAAAGCACCGGACTGTGTCTGCAGAAGCGCCTAAATATCCTGCCAGAAGCGCTGTGGGGTGTCGTTTGCGCTGTTCTGTACTGTGACTTAAAAAAAATAAATTTCTCAAAGAAACAAAGGGATTAGTGGGTCCCACCGGGCGTGCCAGAATGTGTATATGGAAAAATGGATTAAATCTAAAATAAATAAAACCAAAGAACCCAATAACATAAAGAAAATGAATCTAAGTAAAAGCCATAAATCACAAATTAAAGACAAATGAAAGCTCTTACCAAAACCTGTATTGTTCCCTTTTGGAGATATGTGGATTGCTCAATGTAGTTGCAAAGCCATGGCTGCAACAAGCAAGTATGTGCTCAAGAGATCAATGTCAAAAGATCGTTATAGTGCTCAATCGACGTGTTGTGTATGCCTAAAGCTCTGTTAAGTATGCCTGAGAATACGATCGAAGAGAGAGGCTCAATGAAGGAGATGAAGGGGGTTTATATAGATTTCAAGGAAAATCGATCAACGGTCCAGATAATTTAGAAGAATCAATGGAGGAGATAAGTTGAGGAATGTGCAACGAATAAGAAGAAGACATGTGTCTTGCTTGCTTTTGCATGAGAGGAGTTATCAAGAATAGAAGAATAAGTTAATTGAAGAGATAAATCAATTAAAAGAATAAAGCAATCAGTTAAGTGATTTAAAACAAGAAGAGGAGATTTGCATGAGAAAAGAAGATATTTTGCTTTGTTAAATATAGAAATATTTAATTGATGAGCAAGAAAGCTTGAGTTATTTTAGAGATAACTCAAATTAGAAGAAAAAGCAATTTAAATAAATAATTGATTTATTTAAATTTAGAGAAGATATTTTGGAAGAAATAATTAAATAATTGGAATTATTTAATTTAGAAGATTTGAAAACAAATTAAACAAATAAATTTATTTAATTGTTGTGCATGATTTTGGAAGAATAAATTTTGATTTAATTAAATAATTTAAGAATTATTTAATTTTAGATAAGAGGGAATTTGTTGAATTAATTAAATAATTGGGTTTATTTAATTAATGTAGATGTGAATTTTGGAAAGAGGATAATGATCTAATTAAATAATTGAAATTATTTAATTGTGGAAGAAATATAGAGGAATTTGATTTAATTAATTAAATAAAGAGGATTTATTTAATTAATGTTGAAAATATGTTGTTTAGAAGAATTTGATGAAATTAATTAAATAATTAGATTATTTAACTAACGTTGAAATGCAGGTGATTAGGAAGAAATGACGAAATGCAAGTGATGCGACGACTTGGTCATTTTAGGGTGTCTACAATTACACTTTGTTGCAGGCTTGATTGTTGGAGGTTAAGGGTCATATATAGGAGGATTGAGTCCATTTTTAATTGGATACGATGGTTGGATGGCAATCCCACATTTTCCAGTTGAACTCTTAATATTTCTTTCCATCCTTATGTACCCATTTTCACCCCAACTTGGACCCCATGAATTCTTTACAATCTAGTAATCCTTTTCAGCTAACCGATAACCCACTAATGTTACTCCATGATCAAGAGCAGTTCCACATTTACCGTCGAACACACCCTGTATCCACTATATTTAGTTCAATAATTGTCCAAAAACTAATTCGGTATAAAATACTTTTATTAGAATCGACCTTAGCTCAAGCCTCAAATCCAAGGAAAAGAAAACTTATAGATCAATAGCCACACTTATTGGTTGATGTGTTGCATCCTTCTATAATGATTTTTCATCATTGGTAGGCACATCTTCATAGCCATTAATTATTACTACATGGGAATCTTTTTGCAATTCATACCACACAAATTAAAACCACAAGTTTATATTGTATAAACATTCCTTCTACATATTTAATAAACGTATTTTTAAATGAGAGGTCTATAAAAATGGAGTGTCCATGGTTAATTCTATGATCCTAACATGATAACCCCATTAACTCCAAATTTCTCCAGTAAAGAAAAAAATGGTTAAATCTATGATCCTGACATGATAACCCCATTAACTCCAAATTTCTCCAGTATAGAAAAAAAAGTTAAATAATGACATGTATAAGTCTTATTTTAGCTTTGACCTTGTATTCAAGATGCTTGACTCCCAAAGATCAATTCTATCCCTCATGATTAACCATTATGTTTCGATTTGGAATTAGTTACTAATCCAATATGATTGACATTATTTTAATATTTACAATTTATTTTGAGTCCAAAATTCCTAGCTTCTAATTTTACCTTTAAGGTTCATGCGGCTTCAAGTGAATTTCTTTTAGCACTTTAAAAACATTCAAAAATTATGAAGAGATTATAAGCCCATAGGCTAATTGATTAGGTGAGTAAATAAAATTTATGTTGCAAGACACCCAAATGTTTCAAAAGAAGAAAACAAATCTACAAAACCTGAATGTAAACAAAATTACTAGATACAAGTCACAAATGGTGTCTGTAACATAATTTTACACAAATAAATAAATAAATTCAATTAAAAAATAAATAAATAAATAAATGGCCAATAGGCACAAATATTTATAGGGCTATCACCAAATTGTTGGCAAGAGACACTATATGGATTCATAGTTGTTGTCATTGATGGCAACAAAGGTCATCCCACATATCTGCAAGTCATGGTGTGTCCCTACCGGAAGTCAGAATAAAGATTGTTGTGGTCCGGTGAACAAGAACAGAGCATGTGGCAAGGTCCGACAGATTGGTCCGGATCTCTCAGAGGAAGTATCTTGGTGCAGTGCGGATTTGGGGAAGTCAAGAGGACTACCTTGAGTGGTATATTCCAAGGATTTAGCCTCCGGTGATGGACAAGGAAAAAGATATGAATAGTTGAGTACCGGATTCCTGAGAGACAGTGAAAACAGAGGAAGAACTGACTGACATAGTATCAGACTACTTTCCGGATGTGTTACTGTTGATGATAAAGGTTGTGAAGGCATGAATCATGTTTGGCCGACATGATTAATGATATCTACAAGTATATGCTTGATCCGCATTGCTTGGTGAGCAAGGATTCAGCTGACAGAACAGAGTTTGTAAGAAACTAGATTGTTCCGGATGCCGACTAGAAAGGTGATAAAATTACTTGTGCGGATATATATATAGGGGATGGATTTAGTTGTGAAGTGTGTGAATGTATTAAGATATATGCGAATAAGTGCAGAACAGAGCAGAAGTAGCAAGAAAGATCCGGTATGTGAAAGGATAGCAGAATAAAGAACAGAGGAAAGATGAAGTGCAGCAGATCAGTGTACTGAGCCTAACCGGAACTGAACTCCAGCATATGCAGATGCTTCCAATCAGTTCAAGACTGTGATTCTTATCACTTTGTAGACAGTGTGTCTTCTTGTAGGCAGTGGGCCTCTTGTGAGCAGTGTGCTTGGGCAGTGAGCCCTAATTGGCAAGTGCCATATTGTAATTTCCTATTCTTCTAACAGAGAATAATTTTTGGGTTAATCACCCCATGGTTTTCTCCCTTAACAGGGTTTCCACGTCAAAAATACTGTGTCATGTGTTTCTTATTTCATGGTAATGTTTTTGTGTTTGATTCAATGCTGCATTAATTAATAAGAAAGTTCAAAAAGGGAAATAATTAGGATAACTGATTCACCCCCCCCTCTCAGTTATCAACAATTGGTATCAGAGCCAAGTTCCTCCTAATAGAGCCTAACAGCTTGAGGAAGATCTAGGAGTTCAAATGGATGCATATGGTTTAAGGGAGCAACTCAAGATTGCCCTTAAGGATCTTGAACAGTCAAATTCTGAAGTCAATGAATTAAAGGAAAGACTCAAACAGGCTGATGAATTCATGAGAGAATTAAAAGACAAATTAAGTCTCTCTATGAAAAAGAGAAAGGAGCTGCTCCAACAATTGGCAAGACAAAGTGATGAAAGCAATACAAATGAAGAATTGACTGAGCAAACCAAGTTATGTGAAAAGTTATCAAAAGAAGTCATTATGTTAAGACATGAAATGGAATCAGGAACTATAAAGTTTACTCAAGAGATTGAAGAAAAAAGAAAGGCTGAAGACAATCTAAGACAATCTCTTAAAGAAAAATTAGAAGAATGCCACCAGATGGACAGGATTATCAGACATCTTGAATCTGATCTTGAAGATGCCAAAGATAATGAAGAAAAACTTGAGGATCAAATTGCCTCTCTCAAAAGAGACCTTCAAACAGCAAATTAATATAAAGAGAAATTCAAGATAAGTTCTGCTCAACTTGAAGTTCTTCTTGGAAGTCAAAAGAAGACAGATGACAAGTATGGTTTGGGATATGAGAAAGGAGAAAGCTCCGGATCCGGTCAAAAGAATTTTGGATCAGAAAATCCAAGGAGCAGGCCTAGAAGACCTCCAGTAAGACAGCCCAATGCTCAAAGATATCCATCTTTCAATGGATACTGCCACAGCTGCAACCACTTTGGTCACAAAGCTAATCAGTGCAGAAAGAGAATGAATCAGATTAATTCATCCTTCTCCGGACAGTGCTTCAACTGCAAAAGGTATGGACACAAATCCCATGAATGCAGAAATATGCAAGTAAACAAATCATTCAAAGGTAGATGCTTTACATGCAATAGAGTAGGTCATATGGCTAATCAATGCAGATCAAGAGGATATCAGTCAAATATGCAAAGAAATGTTATTTGCCAAATCTGTAATAGGTCCGGTCATAATGCTAAAGTTTGCAGAAGCAAGAATCAGGACAAAAGAGGTCCGGTGTATAATCAGAATCAAGACAAGGGTAAACAAAAGATGAATGCGGATGAAGTTAGGAATCAAATGAGCAAGATTTGGGTGAAGAAAAGTTCAGAGAATGTAGAGGTTGGATCCGCACCAGACTCTGGTGCTGATATTTCTTCCGGGAATTAAAAAGTGAGCTCTGGCTCAGGGGGAGACTCAAAGAAAATCTTGTTCCCCCAACCAATCAAGTGGTGCCGGATGTGGCACAAGATGCGGAGTAAAGGGTTTAAAGATATAAGCCTTGAGATGATCCAGATAAGATTTTAGAGGTCCGCATGGAGTTATGAAGAAGCTGTGATCAATCAAGTAAGACCTGTTCCAGGAGATGCTCCGGTATGACAGAGGATTACAAAAAGGTCCGGAGAGATCCAGAAGTGCACTATCTTATTCTGCGGATTGGACAGAGTGTTTGGGATGTTCTTGTAATGTGTCATCTCGATTTATTCATGATTGAAAGATCCGCATGATGTTCATAGATCAGGACTGATCCGAGATACTCCAAGCTATCCGGACAAGACAAACTGGAATAATATAGGTGAAGCATTTATTCAAATAGATATTAGGGTTTGCGGAGCAATATAAGGGATTTCTCAAAAATCATTTGCTCATTCTGCACTCAAGAAGAAGTGAAAAGTGGAGCTCTGCAACAAGATTCTTCAAGCACACCAAAGATCTCCTGCCGAAGTCATTGCATAAAGAAATCAATCCAACCACTCCGTGCTAACCGAAGGCGCATAAGGTATTCTCCGTTTTCATTATCTCACTGCAAATCTTTGAAGAATGGCTACTCCAAATATAGTTAAGATCTCTGATAGACCTCGCCCCACATTCAAGAAACATCCTTACAAATCATTGGAGGTAGATCCACTAGGAGCCTTCTCTAGTGTTCCTCATGGTGTATTGCATACGGAAGATATTAGGGTTTACATCCATGCGAATCTTGAAGACTTTGGAGAATCAAAACTGATGGATATCTATCACAAACAATTGATAGATGACTCCTTTGAGATCAAACCTCAGTACAAAGCCATCCGGGACAAACACTTTGCACAGTGCATTCATTTCCCCTGTTTTGAAGAAGATGAATGGGTCCGGTATGTACTAAGCAGAGTACATGACAACTTCCTATGGTTGAACAAGCCCTTCAAGATCACCAAGGATGCAATTAGGGCTGTAACCGGTCTGCACTCATCCGGTGGATTACCTGTTCTCAAGTCTGTCAAAAATTAGATAGTTAGTGATGCAACCGGATCCAAGTTTGACAAGAGAGCTATGACAGTTGATGACATCACTGAACCGGATGTCAAATTTGCAGCTATGATAATTGGTTACAAAATCTATCACTCCAGTAGGGAAAATTCAGTACCGGGAACTGCAATCTACACAGCTTATCAAATGTTAAAGGAGAATGCAGACTATGACTTGTGTGAGCTTCTGGTGAACCAACTCTTTGAAAATCTGCAGAAGATCAAGAAGGACAAGAAAAAATCCTTCAAGTATGGCAATCTGATCCTTTGTCTCTTCTTTTACTACATGAATGAGCTTCCTGGATCTAGTGGATGGATATGGCAGAATGACAGACCGGTTGCCATCCAAATCAGAGACTATTTGCATGGACTTGGGGATGCTAAAGCAAGAAATACAGCTCTATGGGGATACTTCAAGAACTTCCAAAGCATGATGCATGCAAGAGAAAGAATACCCCAATCCCTTGTTGAAAAGTACAAAGACATAGTATGCTTCATGGTAGAAACAGATCAGTGTCTAATGGAGGCAGTAGAACCAAGAACTGTATGGATCATGCCCATGGGGTATGAAGTGGATGAACAAATAGTGGAGCTGCATGTTCAACACATGCTAAGTCAGCCCAAAGATCCAAAGGCAGAAAGGTTTGGAACCTTTGAGGAACTGAGTGTAAAGATACATGTAGAACTCAGGGAACCGGAGATAAAGAGGAAGGTAAGAAAAGAAGTTGAGCATATTGCTCAAGGCCTTGGCATCTCAAAAGAGGCACTTGATGCCAGCCGGGAAAAGAGGAGGAAGACTGAGGAAGAAGAGAAAAGTAAAGAAAGTGTTCCAGTTGAAACTCCCACCTGGACCAGATCATCAAAAAGATCTGCACCTCCCACAACCAAAAGTTCAAAACCGAAAGTCCAGGCATCCAGTAAAAGATCCAAGACAAAAGCCACAAGGGCTTATGAAAGCCAAAAGGATGAAGAGGAAACAGAGTCAGATGAGGGAGTAAAAGAAATAAAGAAGCAGAAGAAGAAAGGATCCGGTAAACCCTCCACAGGCCAAGACAAGGATGAAATGGCAGAGGTATCTGTTGAAAAGCCCACTCTGTCTCTAGAGAGTGTAATCAAGTCGGTCACGGTGGATGGAAACCTTCAACCAATGACTAAATTTTATGATGACTACAATGAGGCTGACCAAAAGACTCTGCAGGAAGCCACAGTCAAATATCTGAACATATACAATAAGGCTTTCATTGAGATCATATCTCTTATTCCTAAAAGCCTAGAAAAAGAATTAGAAATAAGAAAGAATAATGCTCATGCAAAAGATCTTGAGATCCGGGAGCAGATAGCTATTCAGCTATATCCTCAAATTGATCCCAAGACAATGAACATAATCTTCAAAGACTGCAAAGATGAGTTCAGAAGTAAAGCCAGGATGAATCAACTCATGCTTGGTGAGACTGACAAAGTAGCCCAAGAGACAGAAGAGATCCTCCAGAAGGCCTTCAAAAGGTTCAATCTTCCTGTTGTAGAGGACCTAGGTGCAGAAACAGCTGCGGATTTGGAATCATCTGTTCCGGAAGAAGTGGGCCCTGAACAGACAAACATCTCTCCTCCGGTTTCCCCTACAGTCACCGGATCCCAAGAAGAAGAGAAACTACAGGAGAAAGAAGCAGCAGCTAAAGAAAAAGAGGTTGACAGCACCCCAACAGAGAAAACCACGACTGAAAGTGGTAAGAGTAAGGAAGGAGAAAAGATTCAAAAGGACAAAACTGCAGAAGAGAAGAAACATCTGTCTCCGGCAAGAGACACTGCACAAACTGTTCAAGAATTCCTGACAAAAGCCACTATAGAAATTGATGAACCGGACCTGCTAAAAGGACCATTAGATTTTGACTTTTTGTCACCGGTGCAAACAATGAAAATAGCCTCATTTGCAAATGAGAAAGTCAAAGAGAAGCTGCTGAAATCTCACATGGAAGACTGTGAGCTTATGGAGGTAGCATCTGGAGTGCTAGAAAAGATCATGCCATCCTTTCAAAAGGATCCCACAGCCTCCTCTTCCGGTAATCTCAAAACCTTAGTCAGCAGTGTTAGTACACATTTTGAATCTCTAGAAAAATCTGCTGAAGAAAAGGTCCGGAAGGAATTTTTGGATAAAAGACTTTCAGAAGTATTAGAATTAATCTCTAAAGATAGGAGAATTGTGAGTATTGGAATAAAGAGCTTAGAAAATGCTCTTAAGGATGGTGGTGACATTTACAAATTTTGTATATCCTGGTCAAAGGCAACAGCAGCAATTGATAAGAAAATAAAAGAGGAACATGACAAGCTACAAAGTTTATCTCAAAGTTTTGATCCTCTCTCTTCCTCCATAATAAATCAAGAATGTCAGACTATTGCAGTCTTGAATGAAATAAAGAATCTTGAGAAGGAAAGGAAGAATATCACTAACCGGATGGGAGAACTTAGAAGGATTATAATCCCTAAGTTGGAAACTATGCATGAGGCCATCAGTGATGCTCAGACCACCGCCCAAACAAATGATCCGACAGATCTCAAGCGGGCAGAAGCTTTTGCATTTTTGTTGAGTGGTCACATTTCAATTTTGGATAGAATGAAGCAAAGTTGGGCTACAGAAATGATCCAATTGCAGACATCCTTTGCAGACATTCTTCAGTATATGTGAGTATGTAAATATGTGGCTATGTATAGAAAATTTTTGAAAATTTTGGTGTGCGGACCCTACCCTTTGCCATTGATGTCAAAGGGGGAGTGAGGAGCAGTGAAAAATGAGGAATCCAACTAAGGGGGAGTTCCGGAAATTGTATATAAAGATAGAGCATCAAGCAAGGGGGAGCATAGTGTAAACACTTAGTCATTTTTCACTAAGTGTTGCCATCAATGCCAAAGGGGGAGATTGTTGGCAAGAGACACTATATGGATTCATAGTTGTTGTCATTGATGGCAACAAAGGTCATCCCACATATCCGCAAGTCATGGTGTGTCCCTACCGGAAGTCAGAATAAAGATTGTTGTGGTCCGGTGAACAAGAACAGAGCATGTGGCAAGGTCCGACAGATTGGTCCGGATCTCTCAGAGGAAGTATCTTGGTGCAGTGCGGATTTGGGGAAGTCAAGAGGACTACCTTGAGTGGTATATTCCAAGGATTTAGCCTCCGGTGATGGACAAGGAAAAATATATGAATAGTTGAGTACCGGATTCCTGAGAGACAGTGAAAACAGAGGAAGAACTAACTGACATAGTATCAGACTACTTTCCGGATGTGTTACTGTTGATGATAAAGGTTGTGAAGGCATGAATCATGTTTGGCCGACATGATTAATGATATCTACAAGTATATGCTTGATCCGCATTGCTTGGTGAGCAAGGATTCAGCCGACAGAACAGAGTTTGTAAGAAACTAGACTGTTCCGGATGCCGACTAGAAAGGTGATAAAATTACTTGTGCGGATATATATATAGGGGATGGATTTAGTTGTGAAGTGTGTGAATGTATTAAGATATATGCGAATAAGTGCAGAACAGAGCAGAAGTAGTAAGAAAGATCCGGTATGTGAAAGGATAGCAGAATAAAGAACAGAGGAAAGATGAAGTGCAGCAGATCAGTGTACTGAGCCTAACCGGAACTGAACTCCAGCATATGCAGATGCTTCCAATCAGTTCAAGACTGTGATTCTTATCACTTTGTAGACAGTGTGTCTTCTTGTAGGCAGTGGGCCTCTTGTGAGCAGTGTGCTCGGGTAGTGAGCCCTAATTGGCAAGTGCCATATTGTAATTTCCTATTCTTCTAACAGAGAATAATTTTTGGGTTAATCACCCCATGGTTTTCTCCCTTAACAGGGTTTCCACGTCAAAAATACTGTGTCATGTGTTTCTTATTTCATGGTAATGTTTTTGTGTTTGATTCAATGCTGCATTAATTAATAAGAAAGTTCAAAAAGGGAAATAATTAGAATAACTGATTCACCCCCCCCTCTCAGTTATCAACAAATACTATATATTTATATTTTGATATGCACACGGTAATTGATCTTTGTATATTTTGGGCATTTTGATACGCACAGTTTAACAATTCTTTGTAACATATCATCATGATTTGATTAGTGGAACATTTTAATTTTAAAGCATAATTTTAAAAGCATGGAATAAAATATTTTCAATTCAACTCTCTTATTAAAATAATACCTTTTGATGTATTCCTTAGAAACATCTATTTGATGAATTTTGTAATTTTTTTTACATAAACACTACAATGTAGATTTATGATACCATTCTTGCATCCTATAGAATTTGAGATATCCTAACTCTAACCTTAACCATAATTATAACCTTAATTCTTACCCTAACATTAACCCTAAGCCTGACTTTAACCCTAAGCTAGCCTTAATTCTAGCCCTAACACTAACCCTAACCTTAATTCTAACCATAACCCTAACCTAATTATTCTAACCATAGCACTAACCATAATTCTAATCCTAACCCTAACTATCAATCTAACACACCCTATTTCTGATTTTAACCCTAAACCTAACCCTAATTCTAACCCTAACCTTGATTCTAATTCTAACCCTAACCCTAACAATAATCTTAATGAATGTGTGAACGAATGTTGGCATTCACTCTATGTACATACATGCGTGTGTGTGTGTGTGTGAAAAGTTAATTTTGGCACACTTTGTCTAAATGGATGTGTGTGTGTGTGTGTGTGTGTGTGTGTGTGTGTGTGTGTGTGTGTGTGTGTGTGTGTGAAAAGTTAATTTTAGCATTCACTTTGTTTGAAGTGCATGTGTGTGTGTGTGTGTTTGAACTAACTTTGATGTTCATTGTGTGTGCATGACTTTGAAAGTTAATTTTGGTATTCACTGTGTGTATGAATGAATGTTGGCATTCACTCTATGTGCATTCACATGTGTGTGTTTGTGTGTGTGAGTGAAAAGTTAATTTTGGCATTCACTTTGTTTGAAGTGCATGTGTGTGTGTTTTTGAACCCTAAGCCTTAAAAAAATACTTTGATGTTCACTTTATGTGAAGGATATATACAAAATACTTTCAAATTTCAATGATGTTCACTTTGTGTGTTTGAACTAACTTTGGCTTTCATTGTGTGTGTGGTTATGAAAGTTAACATTGGCATTCACTAAAAGATTTTGTGACATTGGGCAAGTATTGGTGTATTTTTATTTGACTCATTTATTGAATTTTTTTTCTGTTATAGTTTTATTTTGATAACAGTATGCTTAATTGTTCCATATTTTATTGGCAGGGAAATCAATATAAATAAAAATCATGGTTGATGTTGGTTGTTTGACTTGCTACCAATGTCAAGAAATGTTGGAATCTTGAAGTTAGATCGACTTAAATGAATATGATATTTAAAATTTTAGAAAATGTTTGGAGTTTAAAATGTGAGAAAATTTTGTACTTTTACTCGGTTGTTGAAGTCAATTGACTTGCATAAATGTAATATGTAAATTTCAATTTGTTTTTTATTATGGTAAGTAGCTAACAAGGAGCTGAGCCCTTTACAAACAAGGTCCCCAGGTAAAAATAAAATAGAACAGACACAACAAAACAACATCAGCCAGTCTCCAAGAAACAAAAGCCCAAAGGGCAACCCAAATAGTGTACAGGATGCACACTGACAACAGAAAAACAAAGGTAGATTGCAGAATAGCAAACATCCTACAAAAACAAAATAGAGGATCCAAACAATAGCAGACCTCAAATTAACAAACCTAACTCCCTTAGCCCGAGGGAGAAAATCCATGACATATTTGGGGAGACCTTTCTTTCTGTATTGAACCATAGTCCATGAAACCTCTGAATCAAAGTCCTCAGAGCCTCACGAGAGGGGAGGGTCCTCCCTAGCAGTAATAGACATAGAAGGCACATATAATGAGGCCAAACTAGAAGTGGGCTCGACCGAATGAGTAGTCAGGAGAGCCAAAGAAGAAACCTAATCACGGATAGGAGCTGATGCAGGGGCCACAACATGATCAGGCAAATTGATAGCCGAGTCAACCACCACACCCTCGGCACCGCAGAAGGGAATAGATAAGGTATCCTAGGAAGAGGCATCTCCTTGAGAGGAGCCATCATCTAGATAATTGATAACAGTCAGGTGATCCATGAATGCATTCCTCCACCAAGTTGCCACATTCTTGCATCGAGAGTGAGGACAACCTAAGGCCAAGTGACCTATAGAAAAACATCTTCTGCATCTAAAAGGAAGGGTTTCATAGTCAAGTTGTTGCATCTAATGCTAATCCCCAACCATCAACACAACATATCCATGGAGGGGCTTGGAAATGTCAACTTCAACTAAGATTCAGGTAATCGTCATGTGCCCCATATCTGAAGTAGTGTAGTCTACCTTCAAAAAGTGGCCAATAGCATTACCGATGGCCTCATAACAAGAATCCTCCCAAAACTAAAGGGAGAGATTCAGAAGTTAGATTCAAATTGGTGTGATATTAAATTGGTTCGTTATTTAATACAAATGATTTTTATTTGAAAGGGGTTTAATTGGCCCCTTCCTAAGGCTGCAAAGAATGGCCATTGGCTATGACCATTCTTTTAAGCCTACTACCTTGTGTTCAATTTTTAGTTTTCGTATTATTTTTTATTTCATAAAACTTAACTTTTAAAAAAAAAAAATCACTTTGACTTGATTTTAAATAGTGCACTTAATTATTAAGTATAGAATATTCTTTAACCATAATACAATTTAATGTAATTAGAAAGTTGTAATTTAAACATGTTTATTTAGTGTGTTTCACCTTGGAATCTATATATTTTTAATGTAAATGTGTTTGAATATTGACATTCACTCTAATTTGATATACTTATTATTTGTGGATTTAGTATTCACTCTAATTTGATATACTTATTGTTTGTGAAGTGTGTGTTTGAACATTGGTATTGACTTATATTTACTTTACTTTGTGATGTATACTCCATGAACCTGTAATTGAGCTTCTGATAGAGTGTAGCTCACTTGATCCTATCAGTGTACAACAGTCCTCATATGGTGTAATGTTAGTATCATCTATCAACCAAAAAAATCTACGAATTGAAGACTTATCTTCATTGCTTAGACCCATCAAAGCATTACACCACTTGATTGATTTTGCATCTGTCAACTTTGCATTATCTTTATACTTTAACTCTTCTCGTGCTATGGCCCTTTTGATACACGCTCCTGCACCATCATGCTCCCCCTTTCCATGCTCAACCTCACAAAAAATTCCACATATGCTGAACACCTGTAATATTATGCCTCCTGCTTTACCAATAGAAATTCCATGGGTTCTTGAAATGTGATGCACAGTTATCCGACCATATGATATGCTGACTAAATGAGATATGTCCATTCTAGCCAGATCATTGTAGAACACCTAAAAACAACCTTGCACGAACTCTGCAGAATGCGTGTGATCGTTGCTTATATAAAAATGATACTCCCTTATGATCTTTATGTCATCCTCTGGACTATCATTCACATGAATGAATGCGATGTGCACAACTATAGAAACCTGTGTCAAGTTATAATATTGGGATTGCACCTCACACTGTGGCTGTAGATTGTAGTTCTCTATAAAGTCAATGACTGAAACAATACTACCAACTGGAAATGTGTCCTTGCATAACTTGAATTGCAAGTCCAACCATCAAACTCTATGGGCATGTCTTACATACTCATACACTATGTTATCACGAAATATAGGCATAAACTAATACACTGCAATCTTCTGAATAACATATTCACACCTTTTTGCTTCTTTACCATCTCTTGTATTGTATGCCACTTTTTTATACTTGCCGAACTCTACTCATTCATTTCCAACTACATGTGTTCTTTCTATATGTTCACATATTGGCATTTCAAGCCACCATAATGCTAACATGTGACATCCAAGTATAATTTCTTGTAGAATAATTGACCTTCCTCTCTATCACATAAAATCATTAATATGAAGTCTCTTGAGGTGGTTGGTGGGGCACGTATGCCACAACCCTACAAAACATTGTTAGTATGCAAATCTAAACATATAGACTGATAAGTTACATCAAAATGGTTAGAAAATTCAATATGTAATCTACAACAACAAGTAGTGTGTGTGTGATTTATTTTAACAAAGAAAGGTTTTAGCATTTCAAAATATCTTTGAGAAATTTTAATTTGAGGATACTTCTCTAGAAGTTTACCAAAAAACTGTGTTTGAGTCATATCCAAAAAGTGCTTTAGATGTGGCTCACAGTTTCAACTACCGATTCTCCTTCTTACCACATCCATTTGATTTAGAGATACCCTTGTGTAATTCTTCCAAAAGTCTTCAATTAGTGATCTCAAAGCTTCGACAACAACTTTATCTTTCCGTGTTAGTCTCCCAGAGAATGTCCATAATTCATTATTGTTTGGATATTGTACTCTTTGATGTCTTCCAACAGCTCTCATTAGTGTTTTTCTATTTATTTTCAATGCTTGACTTGTCTTTCTAATGAGGCGAGCTTTTTTTGTTTGTTGGCTTACAATTGTCGATGTAATGACACGTCGTGTGACATTACTATCCTCACATTAGATTCTTGACAATTGATTTTTCACTTGATGCATTCAATGTTTTTAGGCCAAGAATCTTCATAGTGGGCCTAAATTTGAGATTTCTCATCAGTTCAACAAAGAGTTGCCATCTTCCTGTTTCATTTAAATTCTCAAAAAATAATTTCCATATCATATTTGCATATCTTTGGCAAGTGCGCATGGGAATCTTATCTTGCATGGGCTCTAATACATTCTCATCAATATCAATTAAAAACTTAGGCCTCCTATGAAAAATTCTAGGAGGTGTTTTATTTGGTAAAGTAGACTGAACATTAGGAATTTCTTCAATATTTACTTGAGATGGGATAGATGATGTACCTTCAATTGGAGGTGAAAAAGTTGAAAATGACGTACCTTCAAATTGAGGTGTGAATTATGGCATGTGACCAACTTGAGAAGAAAATGTAGATGTGCCTTCTACTTCACCTGTGAAAGATGGAGTGTCTCCAATTCAAGAAGATAATGATGGTGTTACTTCAACTTGACCTATGGACGATGGAGTGCCTCCAACTTGGAGATTCACTTTCCTCATTGCATGGAGGTTTTGCATTTGTTCCCTTTGTGCCACCAATTCCATCTCTCTCTTATCTTCATTAGACGTGTCACGTTCCTCTTCAATTAGAAATGGTGGAATATCTTCTTGTATGGTTGACAATTTTCTACTTTCCTGAATTCACCTCATTCTTTCTCTTTTCCTCTCATTCTTAGCTTCACGCTCTTCTAGTGTTAGAGTCTTTTTTCATTTCCTCGACATGATGATGATTTCTACAAGCATGAAGAATAAGACAATGATCATTAGAAATTTTATAATGACAATGAATAGCACAGTCAGAATGAATAACAAGGTTTTACAAACTTCTCAATAAGACACCTCATATCAAGATAACTTGAACATACATAAGTCATGGAGTATGCATTTGAACACACATATACACTTCAGTCTAGTTTGAATAGAAGAGAGGAGGATCAACTTGGAGGAAGAAATAAAAAGTTATACCCTATTTTTATGTTGTAACTCATTTTTTTTTCTGCAAATTCATTGTTTCAAACTAGGCCTTAAGGAGTGATTTGTGGATCAGACATTGGTTGATGTTTCTAGGCACTAAAAGTGACAAAATTGGTTTGAATACATTATATTGACATTGTGTATGCTTGTGTTAGGGTTGGGGAATAGCTTGGAGCCCTTATGCCTTATGATGCTCTTAAGCACCTAGGATTTGAGGGCTTGGGCAAATTGGTTGCTAAGAGGGGATCCTTGTGACTTGAAGAGTGGTTTAGTTGGTTCTAGTTGGTGAACATAATCTTGTTAGATGCCTCATCTAGTTCATATGAAGGTCTAAACCCTAGTTGTGTGTTGGAGACTTAATGTATTGAAGGGTCATTGAGAGAGCTTGTGAGTCAAATCAAGAACACAAGTTTGTGAAACTTTGTAAAACCAAGTTGTCATCACCTTGTAGTGCATCATTTAGGAGCCTATTTCAAACATTCTAAAGGGGAAAATTGAATGGTTGTATCTCTAAGAAGTAGAAAGCTGAAGTAGTAAATTGTAGAATGATGCACAAAGCAAACACCACTAAGGAGCATATTTTCCATAGCAAGGTTGGAAAAAGAAGTAACTCTCCAAAACTAAGGGAAGAGAAAGGCCAAAACAAACTCAAAGAAGATAAAAAACAAGTTGATTTGAGTATGCACAAAGCTAACAACTATTGGTCTTATTTCAAGGTTGGAGGATATTGTTATGACAAGTGTTGGAAGCTTCATCTAGAGATTCACCCAAATGACAAATGCAAGAGTAAGCAACCACAAAGGGAAAAAAAAAAGCACACTAAAACATCAAATTCAAAGAGAGAACAGTTGTCACATGAGTCTACATCAACATTGAATGATGTTAGTATGTAATGATACTTGGATAGAGTATTTACTTGATTTGCAAAGAAGATAAGTGTGAATTGCTTTCATTTGTAGGGGCATTTGATTAGCACTCCGAGTTTTTCCTATGGATTGAGTTGTGTTCAAGTTTTTCACTTGTAGAGAAAGCAAGTAGTATGTTTCACTCACTATGGGTGAGTATGAGAAGTATGGCCACTTGGAGGTCAAGAAAGGACAAGGAAAATAGAGAATGTAAGAGCTAGTGATGACATGTTTTGGGTGTTGTAAGCATGCACATTTGTGTTCCATAGTAACATAGATGTTGTAGCATGTAACATAGATGACTTGTAGCATGTTGTAGCATAACAGTGATGGTTTTCATTATTGTAATGTGCACAAATTCTTATCTCAGCTGTAGCATGTGCATAGTTGTAGGAAGAGAACTCTTTACACATTCATTGTAAATAGTGTATAAATGTATGAATTTCATTGTACATAGATGCAATAAGAAGGACCACTTTGTAATAAATTATAACTTTCATAGAATTGTTAAATGACCTTCAAATGGAAGGAGGATCATACATGGAAGCAGGGTTATAAAGACTATGATAGTGGACTGTTATATAGACTTACATGACTGTCCTACACTCATAAAAAGCCTCCTTTTTAGTGTTTTATCTCCTTGTAACTCCCTTTGTATCATCTTATGTCATGATGCTTGTATGTCCATATATTTACATATATAACTCTCTTCTCTAAAATTTTGTTATGTTGATGAAGTAAATACATAATCTCCATCATATTTTTTATGGATTGATTGGTATCAAAGTGAGTTGTAACAATTTGTCAAATAGTTTGTGGTGCTCATTTGCTCCATTTTTGTAAGAAAACTATCATTTCATGCATGGTTCTATTAAACGAATTGAATTATGCATGTATCAAGGAATAAATCCTTCTATATCATCCTAGGGCAAAAATTAAGAGTCTTCCAAAATCAATTTTGGCTCCATATATACACTCGAATATGAGTATGACAAAAAATTGTTCACTAAAATTATTTTATGAAGTATTTGATAATGGTTTTCTCTTGTATAGCTGAAAAAAGGTGAAATAAAGGCATGAAGGGCTAAAACAAGGTGGAAACATGAGGAATTTGGAGTCTTTTTTACTGAACTAACTAATATACCTAGACACATATATGTCTTAGAACATAAAGAACATAAAAAACATAAAGAAATAAAGAAATTTAAATACATAAAGAACATAAGAACATATATATGTGAATTAAAATTGAACATACCTTAGAATTTGATATTGCAGTTGACAAATTCTCCAAAAGATGGCTTCATAATTCTCAAATTCTTGTTTCTCTCGAGTTTAGGAGATTATACCTGCATGATGTCTTTTGTTAAAAATTTGATGTTCCTTGTATACTCCCACAATTTTGCATACATGTTTATCAAGGCATTTGCAACAATGTAACACCCACTTTCAATTAGTTCATGGTATATCTCCATACTGTTGTGACCTGATGGGGACCCCTCTTCCATTTTGAATTTTTGAGGTTTTTGAGCTTGGGTTGGCTTTGTTTTGGCGTAGATCCTATTCGAGAATTCCCACCCAACTGAGGAGTTTGCAAATAATACATGATACTCCTAAACCTCCGCCTAGACAGATGTTGATAGTTACTTTGTAGGACGTGAAAATTTAAGTTATGCATAAAGCATTCCAATGACCACTTAGTCATGAGTTTGACTCAATCTTGCAATTCATTTTATCTAACTCATGTACAAGAGGTTCTAAGGGGTCCACCTTGGACACTTGATCATGCTGCAAATGAAAAGTCCACCTTATGCACAGAACGCCAAATGGTCCATCGAGCATGTTTGCATCGTCTTTGCATCATGAATGACATTCAATACGTCTTGATAAGTCCTCCCCAATGCATATACATGATGACTATGTAATCCACATATTCTGCCATGTGTTATGGTTTTAAATTCCTAACTTCTACTTAACAGTTTAATTGTCTGCTCTGGGCACGAAGTCATCATTGATTTACACAGTGGAGACATCTTAAATGAGACATAACTCACTCATTTGTCCGCTTGATGATTTATATCTTGCACTTTATCAAGTTTCAAATTATGCATGGCCAACTAGATTGTCTGCTCAAGCGTGGGTCAATGGTCAGTTTATAAAGAAGGGGAAATTCAAATTATGCATTGAATGCTTGAAAGTCCGCCCAAGTGCATGTTTCAAGAGGTGTTGTGAATTTATCATTATGCATTGAAGCACAAAAAAAACCACTCAAGTACACTTCATCGGCCAGTGTACAGGAGGTAACATTATGCCAACCATAGGAAAAGGTCTGCTTAAATATTTAATGGTGACTAGAGTGTATATCCTAAAGTTTTGCTAGCACATCTAAAATGTTTGCCAAGTGCATTTTCTATTCATCTTGCAAATCATGTTCTTCAACTCATGTGAAGTGGTTCAGTGAGTCCGCCTAGGCGGTTCTAGACGAGGGTCTTGTAATTTAAAAGTTTTGTGCTTCATACGAATACACTCAAAATAAACACTCACTCTTTTATGGGGTCCTTGCATTGTACACACTTTGAATTTCATCCATACTCTTTTCAAAAGGCCATTCAAGGCGCACTTCTTGAAGGACTTTGCATAGTGTGAAATGTCAATTTTATACACAAGAACCCCAAATCAGCGCTCACTTAAACACCATTGGCACACATTCTAGGACACCATGCATGAAACATGTAATTCATACTTACATAAAGTCAATGCCAACCTTCTAGGCATTTGAATGCACTTTGGGAATTACTTTACATTAGAAATTTGAAATTCATACATGCTACATCAAACTCAGTGCTCATCACATCTTAGGCAAATTTTAGGGGTCTTTGCATTCTACATTTTCAACATATACAATCATGAATGAAATTGGCACTCAAATCTAAGTGCACTTCAAGAGGCATTTTGTATTATAAGATTATACATGCCTCCTCAAGATTAGCACTCAGGTCTCATCAAATTTTGGTGCAATTTTTGTATAACTTTGTATAAAATGCTCTATACATATGGCTTCATTTTTAGCACTTCTCCTCCAAGTGCACCTTTTCCTTTGGTTTGCATAACTCATTCCATGAAAACACCCATAAATTCAGCATTTTTTCTCAATACATTATGATGCAAAATCAACACTTATTTCATTTTGGTGCCCATTTTATACACACTAAAGGAAAATCAACGCCTTCTCTTTTGGGTGCACTTTCACCCTAAGCTTGCATGAACACTTAAAATATATGCACATACATATGAAATTTGCACTTTTGTCATAAGTTTATCAAGCCTTATGATGAGAATAATTGATGATATTTCATTTTACAAAACAAGGAGGTTATCTCAAGGGAGGAGAATGGTGACAACTTGTACATGAGAAGTTCAAAGCATGGAAAAGTGTTGCTTGAGTTCATAAAGAAGACTTCATTTCTAAGAGGAGCCTCACTCAACCTTGTACATTCATCATCTAGAGGTACATTACCATAGCCAAGCTTCTAAAAGTTGTTGATTTCATACATTGACAAGGGCAAAAACTTCCATCATGCATGAGTTTACTCCAAGAGTTCATGCATAGGGTGTCTTCTACTCCAAGAGTCTAGATCTAGAATGAAAACATCCTACACAAGAACATCATCAGGAATATCATGAGATGAGATGAGAAATGAGCAAGTTCGTCAAGTAATCCATGAATTACATTCAAAAGTACAATTGCATGAAAGACAACATGAAGTTCAAAATTCCCAATTTACAAGTTCGAAAGCAGCCAAGTTCCAAAAGTGAGAATTCAAAAATTTGAACACTACTCCAAAGATGACATAATTTGGGAAAATATTCTGAACAATGTGAACACGTTGAAGATCAAAGTGGTTTGCTTGAAGCTAAGGTGACATTTGCACAACATTGACCCAATCACAGTCTTCCACAGCATCTGTCCACATTCAATGTTCAAAAAATAGTAATTTTTGTAACTGCCTTGTTGTCTCAATCTGGGCCACTGATTCTCAAATCAATCCTGGCCATTCATGTAATTTTGAGGTCTATAAAAATGGCTTACTTCTCTCATTTGTACAAGGGAGATCAAGATAGAAGAGTAGGAGTAGATGCTATTAAAGTAGAAGTAGATTAGAGGAGACTCTTCGAAGTCAATGAAGAAACATATGAAATTGTTGTAAAAATACATTTCCAAAATCAATTTAAGCTCATTGTTGGTTCTCATGGTGATTTGTGTGGTGATAGAATGTTAGATTGGTTTCAAATTCTTGAATATGATGGAGAAATGTTTCCAAGTAGCTTAGAAGTAGATTAAAAGTGTATTGATGTAATGAATATATGTAAAGATATTTTATGAATTCTTCTTGGTTCATACTTTTTGTGGATTGTCGAAGGGAACCCACTTTGCAAAGTTAGACTGAACCTTCATTTGCTTTAGTTCGGTTTTGAATATTTGTTCAAGTTGCACTAGTTGTGGGTGTTTGGATGGAGGTTTGCAATATTAAAATCCTTGAGTTTCCTTAGAAGATTGCACCTACTTCGTGTAGTTGTTGGTTCTCATGGAGAAGTGGAGTTAGGTTTCATGAGGAATTTGTCTATCCTAGCATGTTTCATTATATTATTGTCCTTAGAATAGCTTTCTCAACCCTTATCTTTTTCCTTTTCTTTCACAATCGGTTAGAAGAAGTTCCATTCCATAAAGGAGGAGAATAATATATTCGAGTGAAGTAAGGAGTCAATTGAGCATAAGTCCCTTTGTGATTACCAGCATTATCACATCAACTATTGAGTCTATCCATTGTAAGTCAAGACCTGACATATCATGAACCTTGGAGTTGTCTCACTAGATCACACAGTTTAGCCTTTGAGAGACTTTGTTCAAGAGAGGATAGAATACCTCAGTATTTTATTTTGAGTTTGCATGTGCATAAAAAATACATCAACAGAATTGGTGCTAGAAGGAGGGTGAAAGCAACGAATTGCTCTATTTGTTCCAAGCATACAAAACATATTCTGGTGTTTTATCAGGCATTGTTTCATCATCCATCATCTATGCATGCCTCTCCTCATACCACTCAACATAATTCAGCAAGGAGGAGGCTAGAATGAAGAATTTCTTACATCTCAACTCAGAATAAAAGGGGCATGAACAAGGAAATACATTGCTTCTTTCATTCCATGCACGTGAATGAACCCCAAATTGTGGAATTGGAACAAAAGTGAGCTTTCAAAGCCAAATTCAAGATTCCCAAGATCTCTCTTATGTCAAAAAATACAAAAAAAGTAGAAAATTCAAAAAATCCAAAAAAAGTAAAAAATTGAAAAACACCCAAATAAGGATGGATTTCTCAAAATTTCCAAGGCAACTCAATATGGATCATCCTCAAGATGATGTTCTTCAGGTTTGGTGGACTTCGAATGCGTAACTCTATCCTAAGAGTTTGGACGACTTTGCATCAAGGAAGGGATGTAGAATTCACGACACCAATGGACACGAGGAGCTATATTGTCTAACATTTTTATCAAGGATGGAATTAGCATTGCAAGAAAAAATTTCTTTTTCATAAGTACATGAGCCAATTGTTTCTGTAAAGGTGCTTCCCGACACCTTATTTGATGAAAGAGAGTTCTTCATAAGTTTTAAAGAAATGTTGATTCCAGGTGTTTGGTGCAAGATTCACAACACTCATTCAGAACTCATGTTCTTGTCAGGAGGCTATTCATCAAGTGAAGGAAGAATTAAGGTTGGAAGAAGAATCCAAAGTACAATTGAGATTAGACGACTTGTGGAACAGATGTCTTCAAGAAATCAATTCACCACCCAAAGGGGAAGATGTTCCCATGTTATTCAATAGTGAATATAGCACAAGTGAACTAGATAATCAAGTGGAAAGTCGATTTATATACCTTCTTCCAAGTAAGAATGAACCTCCTGCAGAGAAAGTTGAAAAGGTAATAGAAGATGTTCAAACAAAGGTAATTGGTGAACAAAATGTTGATTCCTCCATCAAAGAAGAAAGTGAATCAAGTTCATTGCAAGAAGATGAATTCCTTGCTATATACTCATTCATGTTGCTAGAAGAGATTATTAAGAGTGAATTGCAATAAGTTTCAAGAGTCGTCAAAAGAGATGGTGACCATGAAAATATGCTACAAGCCATCACTCGCAAGTCTGCAAATCAAGTGCAATTTGAAGGGGTGCTCGATGCTTCCATAGATGAAATACAACAAGAGTTCTTGCCAAAGTCATCCCAAGATGAAGAAATGGAGGTTAAACATACAAAGCAATTGGAGATGGTGCTAGGCCCTTTATTGAGGATCTACAAGAATTAACAGATGAAATATTCCATGCTTCTAAGTTTCAATCATTTTCACCTTTTCATTTTGATATGCCTGAACTATTGATTATAATGTTAATTTGCATGTTGCGGATGCGAGTGGGATGATCCATCGCCAACTTCGACCTCCCAACATGTTGATAAGCGACAAACAAGAATTGCTACTTAAAGATGAAGACCACTAGGTTGTATCTTTCCTTGCTCCTAGTGATGAAGATTATGAATTTCCAAGTTGCAAGTTTAAAGAGTATGAATTTGATTATGGATATTTTGGAAAACCAACTTGCATATGGATTACTCATGGTCTGAATGAGTCACCACAACTGCTGATTTTAGGCAAAAATTCTTCTGAATTTGATCACTGTGTTGTGGTAGAATTTTTCTCTGAATTCAAGGACAGATTTTCCAAAATCTGAACTATCACATGTTCCTTATTATTGCTTTTCATTTTGAGAAACCATGTTTGAGGTCATGTATATATTTCGGTGTTTTGAGTCTTGATCACTCTTTGTACCTAGCTTACTTAGAGTAGCTTTTCTTTTCTATTGCTTTAGAGTAGTTTTCTGTGTTTAGTTAGGCTTTAGCTTAGTTTTCTTTTCGTAGTTTAGGTTGTTGGTTTGGTGTAGGTTTGCTTTCATGGGTTTCCCGATTGGTGAAGTGGGTGTTGTTATCCTTAAAGTACATTTAGCCTAATTCTTATCGAATGTTAGTTCATTTCTTTGATAAATATTCATGAAATTCTTTGGATTATGAAAGATGATTTTCTTTAACTTTATCAACTAGCTAAGATTTGTACTTGACTCAGAAAGGAATCCTATATTGTGACTTGACACTGACATCTTGTGATTATCGTGTTTAAAATGTCAAATCTAAATTTAATTATTAACCTCTTATTTTTCCTTTGAGAAACTTGTATCAGATAGATGGATTCATTGTGGACTCCATTGTTAGTGTTTGATAGCATGTTTCTTGCTCTTGTAAGATAAATTGACTGTTTAGAGCGACTTGAAGTGTTTTGAGATCTTACACCTTTTCACACTTTTAAAATCTAGAGGTACCAAAGTGAATCTTTGTGATCTTGCATTAAGTGAAAAATCTAAAGGTCCACCTTTGCTACCATCAAAATTTCACACCTAGCGTATCAATGTAACTTGTGCCTTCAAAAAGCATGTGTTGTAAGGGTAGCAAAACTGAATTGTACTCTGCAAAAAATAAGCTTGTTGAAAATCAAAAGAAAATAAAAGAAAATAAAATAAAATCACAAATCACACACTATAACTTAGTTGGATGGACAATCGAGTAATCTCTACTAGGGCTATGGACGCTTGATCGATAATAGGGCTCTTCTCGAGTGGAATTATGAGACAAACCCGTCGGGGCTATAGACACTCACTAGCAGCGGGGCCATGTCGAGGTAGTTCATGAGGTTTGTACTAATCACATAGCTTAATGCGAAGGAACTCAAATGATCTTAGTTGCCGATGGATAGGAATGAACTCAATTGCACACACTTGGATCTTCGGGATTTTGACTCTTTGATCAAGTATGCATGTTTATTTGGCCTAATATGTGGGTGTGCGTAGGAATTTTGAAATTATGATTCTTTTTTATCTTTGGAATGCTTGAGATTTTATTTTAATCACTGTTCTGGAAGTGCTTAACTATGAAGTGTCTCGATCTAATCTAGGATTCTTCTTCCCTTTCGATTACGTTTCCTAGTTGGTTGATGACTTTAAAGGAATTGTTTGAAGTTTTTGGGTATGGATTGGGTCTTTATTTTTGAAATGATTAGGAACATTTAATCGAATTGGTGCTAGATGTTGTGATCTAATCACAACATCGCCCATCGCTAATGGGGACCCCTCTTCGGTTTTGAATTTTTGAGTATTTTGGGCTTGGGTTGGCTTTGTTTTGGCATCGATCCTGTTTGAGAATTCCCACCCAAATGAGGAGTTTGCAAATAATACATGATACTCTTAAACCTCTGCCTAGGCGGATGTTGATAGTTACTTTATAGGACGTGGAAATTCAAGTTATGCATAAAGCATTCCAATGATCGCTTAGTCATGAGTTTGAATCGATCTTGCAATTCATTTTGTCTAACTCATGTGCAGGAGGTTCTAAGGGGTCTACCTTGGACACTTGATCATGCTACAAACATAAAGTCCACCTTATGCATAGAATGCCAAATGGTCCATCGAGCATGTTCACATCGTCTTTGCATTATGAATGACATTCAATACTTCTTGATAAGTCCTCCCCAAACACATATACATGATAACTATGCAATCCACATATTCTACCATGTGTTATAGTTTTAGATTCCAAAATTCTACTTAACAATTTAATTGTCCGCTTTGGGCACGAAGTCATCATTGATTCGCATAGTTGAGACATTTTATATTAGACATAACTCACTCATTTGTCCGCTTGATGATTTCTATCTCGCACTTTCTGAAGTTTCAAATTATGCATGGCGAGCTAGATTGTCCACTCAAGTGTGGGTCAATAGTTAGTTTATAAAGATGGTGAAATTCAAATTATGCATTGAATGCTTGAAAGTCCACCCAAATGCACATTTGAAGAGGTGTTGCGAATTTATCATTATGCATTGAAGCACCAAAAAAACCACTCAAGCACACTTCATCAGCTAATGTACAAGAAGTAACATTATCCCAAGCATTGGAAAAGGTCCACTTAAATATTTAATGCTGACTAGAGTGTATATCGTAAAGTTTTGCTAGCACATCTAAAATGTCTGCCAAGTACATTTTCTATTCATCAGTGCAAATCATGTTCTTCAACTCATGCGAAGTGTTCGGTGAGTCTGCCTAGGCACTTCTAGATGAGGGTCTTGTAATTTACAAAGTTTTGTGCTTCATACGAATACACTCAAAATTAGCGCTCACTCTTTTATGGGGTCCTTGCATTGTACACACTTTGAATTTCATGCGTACTCTTGTCAAAAGGCCATTCAAGGCGCACTTCTTAAAGGACTTTACATAGTGTGAAATGTGAATTTTATACACAGGCACCCCAAATTAGCGCTCACTTAAACACCATTGGCGCACATTCTAGGACACCTTGCATGAAACATGTAATTCATACTTACATAAAGTCAGTGCCAACCTTCTAGGCATTTGAACACACTTTGGAAAGTACTTTACATTAGACATTTGAAATTCATATATGCTACAACAAACTCAGTGCTCATCACCTGTTAGGCACTGATTTTAGGGGTCTTTGCATTCTACATTTTCAACCTATGCAAGCATGAATGAAATTGACACTCAAATTTAAGCACACTTCGAGAGGCATTTTGTATTATAAGATTATACACGCCTCCTCAAGATTAGCACTCAGGGCTCATTAAATTTTGGTGCACTTTTTGTGTACCTTTGCATAAAATGCTTTATACATATGGCTTCATTTTCAGCACTTCTCCTCCAAGAGCACCTTTTCCTTTGGTTTGCATAACTCATTCCATGAAAACACCCATAAATTCAGCATTTTTTCTCAATACATTATGATGTAAAATCAACACTTATTTCATTTTGGCGCCCATTTTATACACACTAAAGGAAAATCAGCACCTTCTCTTTAGGGTGCACTTTCACCCTAAGCTTGCATGAACACTTAAAATATATGCACATACATATTAAATTTACGCTTTTGACATAAGTTTTTCAAGCCTTATGATGAGAATAATTGATCATATTTCATTTTGCAGAACAAGGAGGTTATCTCAAGGGAGGAGAATGGTGTTAACTTGCATGTATGAGAAGTTCAAAGAATGGAAAAGTGTTGCTTGAGTTCATAAAGAAGACTTCATTTTCGGGAGGAGCCTCACTCAACCTTGTACATTCATCATCTACAGGTTCATTACCACGGCCAAACTTCTAAAAATTGTCCGTTTCATACATTGACAAGGTGAAAAACTTCCATCATGCATGAGTTTACTCCAAGAGTTCATGCACAGGATGTCTTCTACTCCAAGAGTTCGGAGCCATAATGAAAACATCCTGCACAAGAACATCATCAAGAATATCATGAGATGAGATGAGAAATGAGCAAGTTCATCATGAAATCCATGAATAACGTTCAAAAGTACAATTGCGTGAAAGACAACATGAAGGTCAAAATTCCCAATTTGCTAGTTTGAAAGTAGCCAAGTTCCAAAAGTGAGAATTCAAAGATTTGAAGACTACTCCAAAGATGACATAATTTTGGAAAATATTCCGAGCAATGTGAACACATTGAAGATCAAACTGGTTTGCTCGATGCTAAGGTGACATGTGCACAACATTCACCCAATCACAGTCTGCCATATCATCTGTCCACATTCAATGTTCTAAAAATAGTAATTTTTGTAACTAACTACATTGTTGTCTCAATCTAGGCCATTGATTCTCAAAGTAATCCTAGCCATTCATGTAATTTTGAGGTCTATAAAAGGGGCTTACTTCTGTCATTTGTACAAGGTAGATCAAGATAGAAGAGTAGGAGTAGATGCTATTAAAATAGAAGTAGATTAGAGGAGACTCTTCGAAGTCATTGAAGAGGCATATGAAATTGTTGTAAAAATACATTTCCAAAATCAATACAAGCTCATTGTTGGTTCTCATGGTGATTTGTGTGGTGATGGAATTTTAGCATGGTTTCAAATTGTCAAATATGATGGAGAAATGTTTCCAAGTAGCTTAGAAGTAGATTAAAAGTGCATTGATGTAGTGAATATATGTAAAGATATTTGATGAATTCTTCTTGGTTCATACTTTTCATGGATTGTCGAAGGCAACCCACTTTGCAAAGTTAGATTGAACCTTCATTTGCTTTAGTTTGGTTGTGAATATTTGTTCAAGCTGCGCCAACTGTGGGTGTTTCGATGGTGGTTTGCAATATGAAAATCCTTGAGTTTCCTTAGAAAATTGTAACTGCTACGTGTAGTTGTTGGTTCTCATGGCGAAGCGGAGTCAGGTTTCATGAGGAATTTGTCTATCCTAGCATGTTTCATTATATCATTGCCCTTAGAATAGCTTTTTCAATGCTTATCTTTTGCCTTTTCTTTCATAGTCGATTAGAAGAGGTTCCATTCCATAAAGAAGGAGAATAATATATTCGAGTGAAGTAAGGAGTCAATTCAGCGTAAGTCCCTTTGTGATTACTAGCATTATCACTTCAACTACTGAGTCTATCCATTGCAAGTCAAGACCTGACATATCATGAACCTTGGAGTTCTCTCACTGGATCACATAGTTTAGCCTTTGAGAGACTTTGTTCAAGAGAGGATAGAATACCTTGGTATTTTATTCTGAGTTTGCATGTGCATAAAAAACACATCAACACATACCCTCTTTCAAAAGCTCCCATTTGAGTACATACTGGGAGGATGCTAGCAAATGTTGCCAAGTTTGGCTTTACACCTGCAAATTGCATCTACTTAAAAATTTCCAAGGCTTTTTCAATGAACCCATTTTATGCATGTTCTATAATCATAGGATTCCATGTGACTACATTTCATTGAGGCATTTCTTTGAAAAGGATTAAGTGTCCTTAAGATTACCATTTTGTGCATATCTAACCATAGCATTCTATGAGACCACATTTCATTGAGGTTAAAAGTTTGATCTAATTGGCATATTATAAAATTAAAAAACAAATCATTTTTGAATTTAAGTTTTTATCAAAAATAATTTATTTGATGTATAAATTAAAAATATTATCTGTGAATAAATTTAATAATGAATTTCACCTCTTTTCCCCAAAATTATTGCTATAAAATATATTCTTTTTACAGTACTACTCCTCTCTTTGTTTGCAATATCTTATTGTACTGGTACATAATTAACTCCTTTCCTGGTAAATCTAAACCTGAGTTTAAAAGAAAATTATGAGTTTTTATAGAATTCTCAATCCATATCTAAGAATTGTGAATGCATGAAAATTGTAAAATCATTTGTATCTTCAATAAACTTCTAAAAAAATGTTTGGAAATAATTAATAAGAAAAATATGGCAAGATGATTTTGTAATATATATATTCATGCCTCCAATCATTTAGATTTTCCTTCCTAAATTAGTAGGCAATCCCTAATTTGTAGAACTTGATTCCTAAGTTTATTACGCCTTTTTCTGCCTAAATTTATAAGAAAAAAAATTAAAATACCAAAGGAAACTTATTTTCATTTGAAGATCATTGATTCTAATTTTTTTTTGGTTCCATAGCTTTTGTGATTTTCTTATTTTTCAATTTTTTTTTAATTTTTTCCAAATTTTTTTTAGTTTTTAGTTTTTTTAGTTTCTTAATAAAATATAACTTTTTTTTTAATATTTAGATATTTTATTTTTTGGGTTAGTATGCAATAATATGTTTAGTAAATGTTATTTTGTTTAATTTAATTTAATTTTAGTTTCAAATTAATTTAAATCTAGTATTTAAATTTAAGTTTTTCTATTTTTTAATAAAATCTAAATTAAATTTGTTTAATATTTAGATATGAATCATTCAAATCACATAAAGTGAATGTGAATGTTTACACACACAAATTGAATGCCAAAGCTAAAAACACACTCTACACACAAAGTTAGTTCAATAATTTCACACATGGTTTTTCCAAAATCACACACTTCATACATATATAAAGTAAACACTAAAGTTATGAAACATACAAAATTTCAAGCATGTAGTGAATGCCATAGTTAGTACACTCTTTACATAGTGAATGTGAAAGTTCACACACACACATACAATAAAAGAATCAAATCTAAGTGAAAGGTAAAATTGAAACACAGTTTATACAAAGTGAATGACAATGTTTTTAATTAAAAAGAGTAAAAGGTTTTGAATGGATTCTGGAACCCTATTGCATACACAAAAAATGTCAGTGAACATGAAGTTAACCCACAACAAAATAATATAAACATTGCAACAAAGAGTAGTAGCTTAAGAACTGGCATCTCAAAAACTACACAATAACAACAAAGTCAAATTTTTAGGGTGGTTTGAAACCAAATCATTTTCATCCCCAAAGAGATCACACTCATCCATATCTCCTTCATCCAAGCCATCATCCTCCTTGCCTTCATATAGACCAATCTTGATCTTACCCTAAGTAGGTTTCAAAATTTTCTTGCTCCTCATCCTCACACCCATGATGAGTGTCAAGTAAATTCTAAAGATAGTTGAAACACTCACACATAAAAAAGTGAATGCTAAAGTTTAAACACACACTTCACACACACATAAAAGTAAACATAATTCAACATGCTAATTTTTAATTCATACTAAGTAAATGTAAAAGTTCAAACTTACTTAAATAAACAAATAGAAAATAGCTCAAATAAGTGAATGACAAAGGTAGTTTACTCACATTTCACACACAAAAAAGATGAATCTTTAATTAACTCAAATAAATTAAGGTGATGCCAAAGTTCAAACATATGCTTCACATAAGAAAATTAGTTGCTAATACACAAACAATAAATGACTCAAGTCCAAGTGAATGTCAATGTTAGTTCACTCCCACACACAAAGTGAATGTGAATGATAGTTCATACACATTCTACATACATAAAGTGAATGCCAAAGTTTATTCACATAAACATGTGCACACACACTGGATATCAAAGATGACTTTCAACCTACCCACCCACACACAATGAAAGCCAAAGTTCATTCACACACACATACAATTGACACACAGTGAACATTGAAATTATTGTACACACATAGAGTGAGTGCCAAAGCTCATTCAGACACACACATACATGCAAACAAAGAGTGAATGCCAAATTCCATTCAAATACATAGTTACATATTTCACACAAACTAAATGAGAAAATTAACACACACACACACACACACACACACACACTTCACATGAAGTGAATGCCAAAGTTATCTTTTAAACATGCACACAATGAATGTTGAATTTTATTCACACACACAATGAAAGACAAAATTCATTCAAACACACAAAGATTCACAATGAACATCATTGAAGTTTGTTTGTAGACACATTCCACACAAAGTGAAAATCAAAGTCTATTCATACATCAGAAAAAATGATAGCCAAAGTTCGTTTGGGAACACACACACAAAGAAAAGAATGTTATTTCTTTCAAGGACATTCCACATAAAGTGAACATCAAAGTTCATTCATATACTCTACACAAAATGATAGCCAAGGTTCATTTGTATACACAAAAAAAAATAGAATATCAAATCTTTCAATTGCATTATACACAAAATGAACATCAACTTTTGTTCATACACTCCACAAAATCTAATAGTTGAAGTTTATTCACTCCACAAAACATGATAGCTTAAGTTAATTCATAAACAAATAAAAACTAAATGTCAAAGTTCTTTCAAGCTCTCACACACACAACAAATGTAAAAGTTGGTTCAAACACATATACCACATAACTTAGGTTCAAACATTCCAAACTATAAACACACTCATAAAGTGAGTGCCAAATTTATAAAACATGGTAAAGTGTAAATGCACACAATAGACAAAGTGAATGCAAACATTAAATTTCACACAACAATTCAAAATAAAAATATAAATGTATGTTATTTAGTGATAGGCCTATAAATATTTGTGCCTATCGGCCATTTGATAGCACCTTTGCTGATTTCACTAGTGAAATCAGCAAAGGTGCTATCAAATGGCCAATAGGCACAAATATTTATAGGCCTATCACTAAATAGTTTATATTTATTTTTTATTAGAAAGTCACTACATGTTGTAGTTGGTGGAAAAGACTATATATACTATAAGAAACTCAATTATTGTGTATGTTTGTTTGAATGTTGACATCCATGTTTGTTTGAAGTGTCTTTGAACTTTATTTATTTGAAGTGTGTTTAAACTTTAGGCATTACTTTGTGTGTACTTATTGTTTGAAGTTTTGACATTCGTTTTGTGTGTGTTTGAACTTTGACATCCACTTATTATTTGTGGGAAGTGTGCATTTGAACTTTGACATCCCTTTATTATTTGAGTGAGTTTTTGATGTTCACTTTGTGTGTGTGAAATGTGTATGAACTAACTTTTATATTCACTTTGTGTGTAATGTGTGTGAGTGAGTTAATTTTGACATTCACTTCGATTTGAGCCACTTATTGTTTGTGTATTCACATCGACTTTGCGTATGTGAATCATATGTTTGAACTTTGGCATCCACTTAATTTGTTTGAGTTAATTGTGGATTCATTTTTTTTGTATGAAATGTGAGTGAAATACCCTTTGCATTCACTTATTAGATCTATTTACTATTTTTGTTTAGTGAAGTTTAAACTTTCACATTTACTTAGTGTGAATTGAAAATTGACATGTTGAATTATATTTACTTTTGTGTGTGAGAGAGTGTTTGAACTAAATTTGGCATGAACTTTGTGTGAAGTGTGTTTGAATTTTATTCTGTGTGAGTTTGTGTGTAAATTGTTTTATTGTGTGTGTGTGTGTGTGTGTGTGTGTGTGTGTGTGCATGGACTTTCTTATTGTGTGTGTGTGTGTGTGTGTGAACTTTCACATTCACTATGTAAAGAGTGTACTAACTTTTGACATTCACTACATGCTTGAATTTTGGTATATTTGAACTTTAGTGATTACCTTATATATGTATGAAGTATATGTTTTTAACAAATTATGTGTGGAATTATTGAACTTTGTGTGAAGGTTGTGTTTTGACTTTGGCATTCACTTTGTGTGAAGAGTGTACTAACATTGGGATTCACTTTATGTGCATGTTTGAACTTTATTATTTACTTTGTATATGTACATGAAATATGTTTTTGAACAAACTATGTGTGAAGTGATTCAACTAACTTTGTGTGAAGAGTGTGTTTTAACTTTGGCATTCACTTTGTGTCTATTTTCTCTTTGGCACATTTGAAATCGAGTGGTTACTTCATTTATGGCCAATAGGCACAAATATTTATAGGCCTATCACTAAATAACTTTTATATTTTTATTTTTATGGAAAGTCATTACATGTAGTTGTTGATAGACAAGGCTATAAATACAATAAGAAATTCAATTATTTTTTGCAAATAAAAATAATTGAGTGGTATTAAATGAATAAGCACTTGAAGTAAATTGCGAATGAACTAAGTAAATTCTAAGCAATCAAGAGATTAGGTGAACCATGCAGTACCTATTTATAATGTAGGATAATAGAAATTCATGTTACTAATTTCGTATCACCAAGCATTGCACAAAATAACTTGTATAAAACATATATGTATGAAGTGTGTGTTTGAATCAACTATGTGTGAAGTGATTGAACCAACATTGTGTGAAGAGTGTGCTTTAAATTTGGCATTCACTTTGTGTGTGTTTGTTCTTTAGCATATTTGAACTCGAGTGTTTACTTGTGTGTGTGTTTGTTCTTTAGCATATTTGAACTCGAGTGTTTACTTGTGTGTGATTGAACTAACTTTGTTCATGAAGCATGTTTAAAATTTGGCACATGTTCACTTTCTATGTGTGAAGTTTGTGTTTTAATTTTGACATTCATTTTGTGTGAATTGTGTGTGTGAAATTTAATTTGGGCATTCACTTTGTCTAGTGTGTGTATTTGAACTTTACTGTGTTTTATAAATTTGGCACCCACTTTATGAGTGTGTTTTGAGTTTGGAATGTTTGAACTTAAGTGTTAATACATGTTTATACTAAATTTGTGTGAATGAATTATGTTTGAACATTGGCATATTCACTTCTTATTTATGTAAATTGTGTGTGTGGGGGAAAGTTAATTTAGGTATTCACTTTGTGGTGTGTGTTTTTAAAAAATAATTTTGGTATTCACTTTGTGTGGTATATGTGTTTGAACCAACTTTGAAATTTGTTGTGTATCTATGTGAGCTTGAAAGAACTTTTACATTTAGTTTTTCTTTATTTATGAATAAAGTTAAGATAACACATTTTGTGGAGTGAATGAATTTCAACTACCACATTTTGTGGAGTGTATAAACAAACTTTGATGTTCACTTTGTGTAGAATGCAATTCAAAGATTTGAAATTCTCTATTTTGTGTGTGTACAAATGAGCCCTGGATATCATTTTGTGTAGAGTGTATGAATGAACTTTGATGTTCACTTTATGTGCAATGTGTTAGATTTAGGGCAGACAACTGAGAGGGGGGGTGAATCAGTTGTCCAAAACTTTCTTCCTTTTAAACACTTGTATTCACTTAGCAGTATAACAATAAATCAAACATGAAACATAATGCATTTAATCAAGAGCAGAAACACATCAGCACATGAGACACCAAGATTTTAACATGGAAAACCCGGTTAAGGGAAAAACCACGGGGTGACTAACCCAAGATTGTATTCTCTGTTAGAAGAATAGAAAGAACAAAATGGCACATGCCAATTAGGGCTCACTTCCCAAGCACACTACTCACAAGAGGCTCACTGCCTACAAGAGACACACTATCTACAAAAGATTAAGTATCACATACTTGAACTGGTAAATAGCATCTTCACCATGCTTGAGTCAGTTCCATTTAAGCCCAAACCTTCTGCTCTGCCTTTCGCTCTTCTCCTCGTTACCACATACTCATCTTCGACACACACACTTGAAATGACCTTGCAATCCATTATTTATATGTTACATCAACTTAGGAATGATCATCTAAGTCAGCTAACACTCATAAGAACATCCGCAAGATGTATAATTAATTCAGTCGGCCAGTCACAGAAAGAACACCATCGTCTGGAAGTTATTCTTCATTTTCGGGCCCCAACTCTAATGCGGACCATCAACATGAATTGAACATGATCCAAGGACCTCCCCAAGCTTGCTTGAATCTCTAAGAACATCCGCACTTTCTCTACTTACTGAAATCCTTCTCTCCTTCATCCGGAACCTCAAGAACACAGTCTACCATTACTGTCACAAAGGAATAGATGCTTCCAGACCTTCAAACCATGAACAAATTGAGATGACACTTTATAAGGACTACCCCAACACTCCTTCAAATTTGTAGAATAAGACAATGCATTTCTAGATCTCACCGGACCTTTCTATAACACTCTGTCACCTCTGAACATCTACCAGAACTAGTTCTACTTGAGCGATCACAACTTCTTCATATCTTCATGTGGACCTCTGAAATCTCTACTGAAACATCTTAAGACTCATATCTATAAACCCTTTAATCCACATCCTCTGATCATCAACCTATCTTGAGCTTTTACCTTGCTGTCATCACTGTTCCTGATTGAGACTAATTTTCTCAATATACTCAACATATAACTCATCCAATCCTTATTATTAATGCAACAGAAGTATGTTGACATCAATGACAACACCGGTTAGGCCCGTACTTGCAACAATCTCCCCCTTTGTCATTGATGGCAACATATGATGTGAAAAACTGATTTGACCATCAAGACAAGAACTTTTCCTTACTGTCACAACTCCTCCTATCAACAACCACCATTCACATTTCTTCTCTCCCATTACTACTCCCCCTTTGATCAGCAATCACTTGTTTTTCACATGTGTTCTCTCCCCCTTTGACATCAATGGCAATTGGGCACATACTTGCAATTTTACCACTTCAGAATCATATTTGCTACTTCCCCTGAGTAGCAGCACCCCATCATCAGTCCAGACCACAAGATGTGACTGTAGTATCCACCGGACTGATGCACCTTAGTGCACCTTACTTCATCACCGGAGGGGTAATAACCCCTAACTTCTCCCTTAGATACTCAAAAGAGTCCTTAGGCAGAGGTTAGTAAAGATGTCTGCAATCTGATCCTTGGAAGGCACAAACTCCAATCTGACTTCATTCTTGTTCACTTGCTCTCTCAAGAAGTGAAACTTGATGGATATATGTTTAGTTTTTAAATGCAACATCAGATTCTTAGATATGTTTCTTGCACTTGAATTATCATAGAAAATTGTGATAGGCTCCTCATACTCCACTTTGATATCTCTTAACATCTGCTTCATCCACAATACTTGAGTGCAACCACTTGCTGTTGCAATATATTCTACTTCAGTTGTAGACAGAGATATTGCCTCTTATTTCTTGCTCAGCCAAGAAACCAATCTCTTCCCCAAAAAGAATGCTCCACCACTAGTACTCTTCCGGTCATCCACATCTCTTGCCCAATCTGCATCTGTATATGCACGAAGAGAGAAATCATGATCTCTAGGATACCACAGACCATACTCAACTATCTCTTTTAGATATCTAAAAATCCTCTTGATTGCCATGACATGAGATTCTCTAGGATCAGCGTGGAATCTAGCAACAAGACCAACAGCCTGCATAATGTCTAGTCTAGTTTGAGTGAGATACAACAGTCCTCCAATCATTGATCTGTACTTTGTCTAATCAACCCTAGGAGAGTCGTCATTTTTTCTTAACTTACATCTGGTTGCCATGGGAGTATTCATTGGCTTTGAATCTTCCATCCCAAATTTCTTCAATAATTCTTTTGCATATTTGGTCTGAGAAATGAAGATACCTTTCTTTGTTTGAGTGATTTGTAGACCCAAGAAGAAATTCATTTCACCAAGCATGGACATCTCAAACTCACTTTTCATTTGATTTGCAAAATTTTTACACAAACTATCTTTTCCTCCAAAAATGATATCATCAACAAACACTTCAACACCTAAGATGTTTCAATGATCAATTTTGAGATATAAATTACTGTCAACAGTACCTTTGTTGAAACCAATCTTCAAGAGATGTTTATCCAGTCTTTCATACCAGGCTCTTGGGGCTTGCTTCAATCCATATAGTGCCTTCTTCAACTTGCAGACCATATCACCATTGTCAGAAAATTGAAATCCATTCAGTTGCTCTATGTATACTTCTTCTTCCAAATCACCATTCAGGAAGGTAGACTTGACATCCATCTGATACACTTTGAAATCTTTGAAGGCAGCAAATGCAAGAAATAATCTAACTGCTTCAATTCTTGCCACTGGAGCAAAAGTTTCTTCAAAATCAACTCCTTTTATTTGAGAGTAGCCTTTGCAAACTAATCTAGCCTTATTTCTGATCACTTCACCAGCTTCATTCAATTTGTTTTGGAAGACCCATTTGGTTCCAATCACATTTTTGTTTCTAGGTCTAGGAACAAGATCCCAAGTGTGATTCTTCTCAATTTGCATCAGTTCTTCCTCCATTGCCTTAGTCTAGTTTTCATCATTGCAGGCTTCATTTACTGTCTTAGATTCAATCTTTGAAATCAGACAATACTCATCTGAATCTTGAGCAATTCTTCTTCTTGTTTGTACACCTTTGCTTTTGTCACCTATGATCTAATCTTCAGAATGGTTCAGTCTCACATACCTCAAAACTTTTGGGAGTTTCTTGCACTTCTAACTCTTGATCAGGCTCATTGAATCTTATCTCTTCTTCCTAACTTACCGAATCAGTTTGAATATGTTTTTCAGAGGAGACTTGAGCACCTTGAATTAGACCATTATTCTGATCATCTTCATCATACTCATAAAACCTTGAGAGTTTTTCAATTCCTTCATCAACCTTCACATTAGTACTTTTTATAATCTTTCTCAATCTCTTATTATAACACTAGTATGCTTTGCTTTGAGTAGAATAACCCAAAAATATTCCTTCATCACTTCTAGCATCAAACTTGCCTAGATCTTCATCTCTCTTGATGTAACATTTGCTACCAAACACTCTAAAATACCTTACAGTAGGTGTAATACCAAACCAAAGTTTATAAGGAGTCTTACCGATATTGCTTCTGATCTGAACTCGATTCAGAGTATAGACTGCAGTGCTGACAGCTTCCCTCCAATAGATTTGGGGGACATTTGCTTCCATCATCATGGTCCTAGATGCTTCCTGGATGGTCCGGTTCTTTCTCTCAACTACTCCATTCTACTGTGGAGTCCTAGAAGCAGACAATTGTCTCTTTATTCCATGTTTCTCACAGAAATCTATGAACTCACCGGATGTGAATTCTCCACCTCTATCAGACCTTAGACATTTCAATTTCAATCCAGTCTCATTTTCCACCATAGCCTTCAATATTTTGAATTTCTCAAGAGCTTCTAATTTCTCTTTCAAAAAGGTTACCCACATCATCTGGGAATAGTCATTAATTAGCAACATGAAGTACCTATCACCTTGCACACTCCTGATCCTTGCTGGACCACATAGGTTAGTATGAACCAAGTCTAATAATCTGGTAGAAGATTGTTCCTTGCTTTTGAATGAGATTCTGCTTTGTTTTCCCAACTGACATTCTTTGCACAAGCTATTTGTAGGTTTTACCAATTTTGGAAGATCTCTTATAGCCTGAGTATTGCTTATCTTGATAATATTATCAAAATTCACATGACACATTCTTCTATGCCATAACCAACTCTGATCAACTTGAACAAATAAACAACTTTTGCCAGTACCAGCCAAGTGAAAGATGTTACCTTTTATTTAGGTACTGGATACAATCTTTGTTCCAAAACTTTCAAAGATCTTGCACTTTCTATTCTTGAATCTGAGATCATAGCCTTTGTCCACCAACTGTCCAACACTGAGAAGATTGTGCTTCAATCCTTCAACATATAATACATTACCAGTTTTGTTCTTTGCATCAAAAGAAATAGTTCCTCTACCTCTGATTCTACCAGCAGAGTTATCACCAAACTTTACCACTCCTCCTTCATACCTTTCCAAATCTATGAACTTGTCTTTGTCACCTGTCATATGGTGAGAGCAACCACTGTCAATGACCCAATCATCCTTCTCTTCAACTTGGACAGCCAGGGCTCTTTCTTCAACTTTATGATTGACAGATTCAGAGGGCATTGGATCTTCTTCCTTGATGGCAATGAACACACAGTCACTTCCAGATTTGTCTCCTTTCTCTGATTCAATCATCTGTTACTCCTTCATCATCTCATTCATGAGCATAGTAACAATTCTTCTAGAATCTTGGTCTATTAGTGTTTGGCCTTGAAAATCTTTCTGGACACCTTGATGCAAAATGACTAATCTTATTGTAGTTAAAACATTTAAAAGGAAATTTTCCTTCATACTTACTAGATCCTCTTGGCAGTCTTTTTGCAATAAGAGCTTCAAGATGAGCAGTTTCAGCTTCTTCTTCCTCCAGGTCTTTTCTTGCTTTTTCATACCATGATGGTTTACTTGAAGAGTTTTCTCCCGGATCAAACCTTTGTTTCCCTTTTACAAAGGTACTGGCTTTGAATGCAGATTCTATCTTTGGGGGATCGTCTCCAAATTCGGCCATCTCAAAAGCAGCCAATTTACCAACCAATTGATCTCTTGTGACGGTTGTGTGAGCTCTGAATTCCTCAATTACAGTAGCCTTGATTTTATAAGAAGTAGGAAGAGATCTGAGAATTTTTCCAACAATCTCATCTTCACTCAAGACTCCACCAGCATTTCTAATTCCACAAACAATCTCATTTACTCTTGGTATAAAAGTAGCAATAGTTTCATCATCTCTCATCTTGAGATTTTCAAATCTCCCTTTCAAACTATGTAGTCTTGCACTTTTAACATACCTATCTCCTTCATGCAGTACTTCCAGTTTTTGCCAAACTTCATAAGCAGTTGGTAGGTCATTGACATTTGAGAGCTTTGAGTCAGATAATGCACTTAGAAGAGCCTCAATGGTTCGCAGATTGTTTTCAGCATCAGTGATTTCATTCAAAGTTCTTGGACCACCATGTGGAGGTGAATACTGTGTTGTAACCATGTTCCAATAAGCCATTCCCATACATTGCAAGTGACATTTCATGCGACCTTTCCAGAGAGTAAAATTTGTTCCATCAAATTTCAGACTATCCTTCTTGTATGACGACATCCTGGATCTCCTCAAGTGATTAAGCTCCTTTCAGAGGAATTTGGCTCTGATACCAATTGTTAGATTTAGGGTAGACAACTAAGAGGGGGGGTGAATCAGTTGTCCAAAACTTTCTTCCTTTTAAACACTTGTATTCACTTAGCAGTATAACAATAAATCAAACATGAAACATAATGCATTTAATCAAGAGCAAAAATGCATCAACACATGAGACACCAAGATTTTAACGTGGAAAACCTGGTTAAGGGAAAAACCACGGGGTGACTAACCCAAGATTGTATTCTCTATTAGAAGAATAGAAAGAACAAAATGGCACATGCCAATTAGGGCTCACTGCCCGAGCACACTGCTCACAAGAGGCTCACTGCCTACAAGAGACACACTGTCTACAAAAGATTAAGTATCACATACTTGAACTGGTAAATAGCATCTTCACCATGCTTGAGTCAGTTCCATTTAAGCCCAAACCTTTTGCTCTGCCTTTCGTTCTTCTCCTCACTACCACACACTCATCTTTGACACACACACTTGAAATGACCTTGCAATCCCTTATTTATACACTACATCAACTTAGGAATGATTATCTAAGTCGGCTAACACTCATAAGAACATCCGCAAGATGTATAATTAATCCGGTCAGCCAGTCACAGAAAGAACACCATCATTCGCAAGTTATTCTTCATTTTCAGGCCCCAACTCTAATGCGGACCATCAACATGAACTGAACATGATCTAAGGACCTCCACAAGCTTGCCTGAATCTCCAAGAACATCTGCACTTTCTCTACTTACTGAAATCCTTGTCTCCTTCATCTGGAACCTCAAGAACATAGTCTGCCATTACTGTCACAAAGGAATAGATGCTTCCGAACCTTCAAACCATGAACAAATCGAGATGACACATTATAAGGACTATCCCAACACTCCTTCAAATCCGCAGAATAGGACAATGCATTTTCGGATCTCACCGGACCTTTCTGTAACACTCTGTCACCTCTGAACATCTACCAAAACCAGTTCTACTTGAGGGATCACAACTTCTTCATATCTTTATGCGTACCTCTGAAATCTCTACTAAAACATCTTAAGACTCATATCTACAAACCCTTTAATTCATATCCTCTAATCCTCAACCTATCTTAAGCTTTTACCTTGTTGTCATCGCTGTTCTTCACTGTTCCTGATTGAGACTAATTTTCTCAATATCCTCAACATATAACTCATCCAATCCTTATCTTTAATGCAATAGAAGTATGTTGACATCAATGACAACACTGGTTAGGCACATACTTGCAATAGAATGTGCTTGAAAGAACTAACAAATCTTTTTTTGTGTGTGTGCATGAATGAACTTTAGATATCATTTTGTGTGATGTATGAATAAACTTTGATTTTCACTTTCTGTGGAATGTGTCTACAAACAAACTTCAATGATGTTCATTGTGAGTCTTTGTGTGTTTGAATAAATTTTGACTTTCATTGTGTGTGTGTGAATAAACTTTGGCATTCATTGTGTACATGTTTGAAAGTTAAATTTGGCATTCACCTCATATGAAATATGTGTGTGCGTGCATTCATGAATGTGTGTGTGTGTGTGAAAGTTATTTAGTTTTGTCATTCAGTTTGTGTGAAGTGTGTGCCTATGTATTTGAATGAAATTTGTCACTCTGTGTGTGCATGCATGTGTCTGTGAATAAGCTTTGGCACTCACTCTATATGTGTACAAAAACACTGATGTTCACTTTGTGTCAAGTGTATGTGTGTGTGAATTAACTATGGTTTTCATTGTGTGTGGGTGGGTAGGTTTGAAAGTTAGCTTTGGTATTCACTGTGTGTGTACATGTTTATGTGAATGAACTTTGGCATTCACTTTATGTGTGTAAGATCTGTATGAACTAACTTTCACATTCACTTTGTGTGTGTGACTGAACTAAAGTTCACATTCACTTGGACTTCAGTCATTTATTGTTTGTGTATTGCCATCCAATTTTCTTATATGAAGCATATGTTTGAACTTTGGAATCACCTTAAAATCATATTGTAAATCTATGTTAATCTAAAAATAAAATTATAAACTCTAACCCTTAGTATAGACATCTGAGTATCCTCTTTGAAAATAATATGAAGTATGTAGCTTCAACGCTTTATGAATCTATGATCATCCTCAAATAATTACATTATGTACCTTCTTTTGATCTTTAAAATAATATTACATTTTGAATACCTTAACTGTAACCCTTCTCCTAACCTAAACCCTATTTGTAGACCCTATCCCTAAATGTAACTATAACCCTAACCCTAATTGTATCCCTAACATTACATAATTTGGCAGCTATAAGTTATTCTATCTAAATTATTTATGCCTTAAGTGAGGAAGTTATTTGATCTCTTTTCAATAGTTGGAAGTAGATAAAGTATTAGATGCTTAGTTATATTTTCCATTTAAGGTCCACAATATTTCTTTTGTTCTAGATGGTGTCATTTTCTAATGTACATATTATAGGCCCTTTTCAGATTCTTATTAAGGTGTATCACAAGAATGTTTGGATGCTGGTGGTATTGAAGATATGAAATGTGAACTTGTATTCTTTGCTTTTTAATGTAGTATTCTCTACTTTTAAATGGAGATATCTAAGAGTTTAAACTAACTTGTTAATAGTAGAAACCCTAGATATCTATATAGAGAGTTATCAAAAACCCTAGACATCTATCAAAAACTCTCTATATGACTTTGTTATTTATCTTAACCATCTTGGAATAGTTCAAGCAATCTCTAAAAGTTAAAAAAATTAAATTGGCATCTTAGAATCAAGAGTAATAATCTTTGGTTAAAGGTGGTTAGCTTTGGTCTCTAGACCCTCTCTTTTAGACGCTCTCTCATCTGTGGAGGTGACATGCAATAATTATCCTTTTTTGGTGGCCATCTTTTGAATGATGACATGATTCTTACTTCTTTTAGGAGGCCTCAGAAATGGACACATTTCAAATTCCACTTCTAGGCTATCAAATCCTTTCATCCTGCTAGATCTCTCCTTTGCTCTACATGATCTCATGATGTCAGCCAAGCCCCGTGGTAGATGGCATTGGGATTATTTACATCATTGATAGTTACCTTCACATTAGACGAAGAACTTATTATAACATATTTACGCCCACCTTTATATAACGATGCTCCATTTCTCTTAAGCTTCTTAGTTCATTTTTTGTTTTTCTTAGTTGCAGACTTCCATGGCAGACACTCGACTGAAGCAGAGGCTATTTATGGGAATTAGAAATAAGGGGTAGGGTTAAATCCTCTGATCTAATTACTCTCCTGGATTGGGATTGTACACTCATATAGTTTGCAGTAAGGAATATTGTTGAGCATGCCTGAATTAAAGGATATGAGGGCCACGTCCTCAACTACTCTGATGTTGTGTTAGCTTCTCTCTAACATAATGGATATGGTTTTGGATGGCGAGTAGATGCATGTGTTATCATTCGGTTTGTTCTATAATAATATTTATATAGTCAATAAGTGGGAAACGACAGTGGCAGCCTACAATATGGAGCAGGGGGAGGTGCTTATTGGTGGGTTGTTTAATCTCTCTTCTCTGTGTTCCTCTATCTCACAGCAAGCTATCTATAGAGCCTTACAATCCAATCTGAAATCCCTAAGTAGCTATGAAATTGACAATGAACTGGGCTGCTACAGTTTTCTGGTCTCAAAGAAAAAAGGTCATAAGATCAAAGATGTCTTCACAACAATAAGGTTTCTAAGGCTGCATGCCCCCAACATGGTGCCACACATACCTAGATATGCACTGGAGGATCCTAATGAGGAGGTTCAACCTATTGCGGCTGTTGACTTGGATATACAGAACCTTCCTGTCGTGGATCCTGTAGCTTGAGGCGGAGATGTCGGAAGGTGTTTTGGCTATTTTGGGGTTTGGGAGAGGTGTCGTCAGTATATGGTAATGCTTCTTGCCATTGTTTTGTTTGGGTTTACAGCTTTCTTCTGGTGGTGTCTTCCTGCTGTCGTTGAAGTATGAGGTGCAGGGTTGATTTTTTGCTTCTCTCTGTGATCGAAGGCGGCGGTTGGTATGCTTTTTTGGGTAGGTTTAAATATGTTTTATCTGGTCTATTAAGGGTCGTCTCATTTGGGTTTAAAACTGTTATATCAGGTCTATTAAGGGCCTTATTTTGTAATAATTTTCATGGATCTCTAGACTTGGCATTTCTATAGTTTCTATATACTCTTTTAAGTATTTTATGCAATCTATGGGTGTCTCATCACCTTTTTCTATTAAAAAAAAGATGATAACCTTTTTATTAGCCGATAGGCTAATACTGTGAGAAGGTTGCCGGAGAATTAATTTTCTCCCTAAAAATTATCAGATAATCTAGCAAACAAAAATTTCAGCAATGAAATATTTTGTTCTACATATCAAGATCTTTTCCCTTTTCTTTTTACTTGAATTACATGTGTCTAACCATTTTGCCGTTTTCAATTAAATTTGTCTATCAACATAACCATTGCACCCTCAAATGGTGCAATTGCTATTTTTTTTTTTTGTTTTGAGGCTATTAGGAAAATTTGGATAGGAGAGAATAAAAGAGGTACTAAGCATGCCAATTCAACATTCTTCTATTCAATGTCAATAAGCATGACCATTTTAGCAGTAGCTTCTATATGCTAGTTTTGATAGCTTTCTATTGAAGGTGGATTAAAAAAAATTCATTAGTAATTTTCCAACTTCTGCATTATTCCAAAATTCCATCTATCTACTCTTGATTTCTATTTACATAGACATCAAACACCAAGCATTAAAATGCATTTCTTAAGTAATTTCCACCTTTTGCATTATTCCAAAATCTGATCTGTCTACTCTTGATTTCTAGTTACATGCACATCCAAGACCAAGCATTAATCAAAATAAATGCCTTTCCAGATTGTAATTTATATATATATCATAGTCTAAAACATCAGAACTAACATTTGATAGAGCTACAATTTCAATCTCCACCAACATTTGACAAACTATATTGGAATATATCATAGTTCAGACATAATCAATTGCCAACTTCAAAGCCAAAAAATGCCTTGACAATTGAAATGGCACCACCTTTGTTAAATATCATTGATGGTGTTAGCATGGTGTTGATTTTCAACCCTAACGAACGTTGAATGCTTTACAACTGAAATGACACAAACTTTCTTAATATGGTGTTAATCTTAAAAGCCAAAAAATGCTCGATGATTAATAAGATGATACTGATAGGAGAGTCTTGAGCATGCTAGTGTAATAGGTTCTCAAATGAATGAAGCTTTGCTTGAGTACAGTTGAGCATGGTGACTCCAAATGAGTAACTATTAGATCTCTTAAAGCACACCACAAAGATCTGAAGCAAAAAGCTTCTTAAAAGTATCATAAAACTCCATGAAATGAAATTGGAACATGAAAGGAAATTGAAAAAATATGGAAAATCCTGTAAGGAACAGATAAAGGATGCCTGACCTTACGACAACTCCTTGCATTCAAATCACAGACTGGAAAATCATGCGGGCACCAATGGGAACAATCATTGCAACATGTAGCAGATTCATAAGGACAACAAGACCATTGAATGCAGAATCTATGAAAACTATATGCACAACAACATGTTCTACCACCTGGACATGAATAATAATGATTACACTTTGTTGCAGGCTTGACTGTTGGAGGATAAGGGTCATATATAGGAGGATTGAGTCCATTTTTAATTGGATACGATGGTTGGATGACAATCCCACATTTGCTAGATGAACTCTTAATATTTCTTTCCATCCTTATGTACCCATTTTCACTCCAACTTGGACCCCATGAATTCTTTACAATCTAGTAATCCTTTTCAGCTGACCCATAACCCACTAATGTGACTCCATGATCAAGAGCAGTTCCACAATTATCGTCGAACACACCCTGTATCCACTATATTTAGTTCAATAATTGTCCAAAAACTAATTCAGTATAAAATACTTTTATTAGAATCGACCTTAGCTCAAGCCTCAAATCCAAGGAAAATAAAACTTATAGATTTGTAAAATTGGAACTCCCTCCCACCAGCTTCAATAGCCACACTTATCAGTTGATGTGCTGCAGCCTTCTATAATGATTTTTCATCATTGGTAGGCACATCTTCATAACCATTAATTGTTACTACATGTGAATCTTTTTGCAATTCATACCACACAAATTAAAACCACAAGTTTATATTGTATAAACATTCCTTCTACATATTTCATAAACATATTTTTTAAATGAGAGGTCTATAAAAATGGAGTGTCCATGGCTAATTCTATGATCCTAACATGATAACCCCATTAACTTGTATTCAAGATGCTTGACTCCCAAAGATCAATTCTATCCCTCATGATTAACCATTATGTTTTGATTTGGAATTTGTTACTAATTCAATATGATTGACATTATTTCAATATTTACAGTTTATTTTGAGTCAAAAATTCCTAGTTTCTAATTTTACCTTTAAGGTTCATGGGGCTTCAAGTGAATTTCTTTTAGCACTTTAAAAACATTCAAAAATTATGAATGTTAAAACAATGGAACAGCGAAAACAAAGTGAAATAGAACACACAACAAATATCACACACACGAGACAACAGATTTAACATGGTTCACCATGAACTGGCTACATCCACAGGAGCCGGAGAACAATTTTATTATCTTTGTATGAAGTGTGAATACAATGCTTGATAGCAGCAATACATCTCTCTTTAATAGAGCAATATCCACAATGGATAAGGAAGATCAAGAGACAAATGTTTTGGCGGGAGAATAGAGTGTCTGTTGGACTTCACAATCCAACAATCTCTCACTTGAAGTCCACTGATTGCTACTCACTCCCCTACTCCAGTCTCAATGTCACATCTTGACAATGCTGAGAGAAGCTTAGCAGAATTTGAACTTCTCTTGAGATAAAACCTTGGTCAATGCATCAACCGGATTGATCTTGGTGTCGATCTTTTGAACTTGCAACTTACCTTCTTCAATCATGCTACGGATGAAATGATACCTCAGCTCAATGTGTTTGGTTCTGTTGTGGAATGCTGCATTCTTGGCCAAATGAATAGCGTTATTACTGTCACAAAAGAGTGTGAAAGCTTGCTGTTTGGAGCCCAATTCAGTAAACAAACTCTACAACCAAACCATTTCTTTTGCTCCTTTAGTGAGGGCGATGTACTCAGCCTCAGTAGTGGAAAGAGAAACTACTTGTTACAATCTTGAGACCCAACTAATAGCTGCACCAGCAAAAGTGAAAACATAGCCTGATGTAGACCTTCTTTTATCCAAGTCACCCACCATATCAGAGTCCACTTCACAGCTTCCCAATGAGTTTTTCCGGGATAACTCATGAACCGGCTCACAACTCCCACTGCTTGGGAAATATTAGGACGAGTGCATATCATTGCATACATAAGACTTCCCACGGCTGAAGAATATGGAATGTTCTTCATGTAATCTTGTTCTTCTTGTGTCTTGGGGTACAATGCTGAAGACAAGTGAAAATGATCAACAAGTGGAGTGCTAACCGGCTTAGCACTTCTCATATTGAATCTGTCCAAAAAATTTTCAATATATTTTGTTGAGACAATCTGATTTCTTTCTTCTTTCTGTCCTGAATGGCGGTCATGCCAAGAATCTTCTTTGCTGCCCCGAGCTCCTTCATTGCAAATTTGTTTCCCAAGAGTTGCTTTAGATTAGCAATGACTCTCATGTTAGTGCTGATAATGAGCATGTCGTCAACATAGAGTAGCAATAAAACAAATTCACCACTTGGCAAGACCTTGTAGTATAAACATGGATCAGATACAGAATGTGTAAACTGATTTTCCATCATGAAGTTATCAAACTTGATGTACCAATGCCTTGGGGCTTGTTTCAGCCCATACAAGCTCCTCCTTAATTTGCAAAATAGATTTTCATGCCCTTGCTTGACAAAACCTTTTGGCTGATGCATGTACAATTCCTTTTCTATATCACCATGGAGAAAAGCAGTTTTGACATCGATTTGCTCAAGCTTAAGGTCATAAACTACTGCCAAACCCAAAACGGCTCGAATTGTGTTCATCCTCACAACTGGTGAGAAAATCTCATTGAAATCTACTCCCTTTTGTTGATCATATCCTTTCACAACAAGTCTGGCCCTATAGCGTTTTGTGCCACCTTCTTCCTCTTTGATTCTATAGACCCACCGATTCTTCAAAGCTTTGCAATCAGGTGGAAACCAAACTAGATCCCAAGTATGGTTTGCCATTAGTGACTCCATTTCATCCTTCATTGCAGCCATCCACTTCTCACTGTCTCTATCATTACAAGCCTCTCGAAATGTATTTAGTTCTGATAGGTCAGCAATGAGCAATTGATAATCATCAAATTTTGGAGGAGGTTTCCTCTCCCTGGTAGACCTCCTTAATGGAGGAATTTGTTCTTGTAGACTACCTTGTGCAATGCTCTGTTCAATTGCAACATTCCTCTGTTTTTGTCTGTCACTGCCTTGTAATTCTGTATTGTTCCTCTATATTATAGGAGGTACAGATGAATTTGAACTTATTGAATCTTCTTTCTCCCTTAATACTGGCGAATGCCTTACTGCTGAAGAGATATAATTATTTAGAGACTGCATAGCATTCCAAGCTAGCTGTGTTGGAATCAAGAGATTTTGACTTTGCAAAAGGGACGTGGCATGTGGATTCGCTGTTTGCATTGACTGTGTCACAACCTTTTTAAAACATTCACCTTTTGTAGGCTGCGTTAGAATTTCTACAGGCTGCAAATCATTGTGTGAGGCCATATTAGACACAGCGGAAGACAGTTCCAAGGCAACTTGTGGTGCGTTTAGCACTTGTTGATAGGATTTCTCAGGCCACTGACCATATGACATGTAGAGCGATGCTTGTAACCTGCCAGTATAAAAACTAGAAACTTGTCTATGAGAGCACTAGCCCATAGAGGGTGTCTCTGCTTCACCAGCTCGTGTGGGAAGTTTCACTGATCTTGTAGAGTCAGAATTTCCTAGCTATGTGGCAGTCAAAGGAGGAAGACTTGGACGTGGGAGGGAAATTGCTTCACATGAGAAAGTCTCTATTTGTGAAGGTAGCGTATGATCTGGTGGTGCATTTGATTCATGTGCACCAAACACTTGCATATTCAAAGGTATTACTCCCATTGAATGTGATGATTGGGAATTCATGGACGACAGATAGGAGCCAGAGCACTGCGTTATATCAACATTTCCAGAGTGTGAACCCAAACTAAGTGGTGGGAGAGTAATTTGGTTACCTGGATTTGAATGTCCATCTGTATGTGATGCAACACTTGGACGTGAAGACAGAGTATTACTCCCAAAATCATCAACTGATATAGACTCCTTTTCTTGTGTTTTTTGTGCTTGTAGGGTTGGGAACACTTTTTCATTGAATACCACATCACGACTATGAATGATTTGCTTTGCAACAGGATCCCACAACCTGAAACTGTATTGCTCTTCCCCATAACTGACAAAGATGCATCGTTTGGATTTGAAATCCAATTCTGTTCGCTTTTCCTTTGGAATGTGGGTGAACGCCTCGCAACTAAAGACTCAAAGGTGATTGTAGGAGAACTTCCTTTCAAACCACTCTTCTTCCAGAATATCAAAGTCTAGTTTAGTGGAAGGACATCGATTGATCAAATAAACCACTATGTTAACTGCCTCAGCCCAGAATTCTTTAGTCAAACTAGCATTAGAGAGCATCCTTCGTGCCCTCTCTAGAATCACGTGATTCATCCTTTCGGCTGCACCATTTTCTTGAGGTGTAAATGGTACAACTTTGATGTGCTAAATGTCGTTATCTACACAATAAGCATCAAAATCTAAAGAGCAAAACTCCCCCCCATTGTTAGTTTTAAGACATTTAATTTTGTTCCCAATTTGATTTTCAGCAACAGCCTTAAAATTTTTGAATTTTGCAAACACTTCTGATTTTCTGTTGAGCATATAGACCCAAAGTTTATGGGTGCAATCATCTAAAAAAGTTACAAAATAGTTTACTCATCCAATGGAGGTTACCTTTGTGGGACTGAAGACATCCAAATGCATGAGCTCCAAGGGTCTTGACTTCTTGTCGTGTCCAGTTTTGGAGAAGCTGGCCCGCCTTTGTTTCCTGTAAATACAATGCTCAAATAGTTCTAAATCTGTTGATTGTAAACCAGAAAGTTGGCCTCTTTTGAGCAATACTTCCATTCCCTTCTTGCTCATGTGGCCAAGTCTCCTATGCCAAAGTTCTGTCCCGCTGTCAACTATAGCCATCACCGCTCCCACTTCAGCGGTACATTCGAGCACATAAAGAGATCCTGATCTACTACCTTTTGCAACAACTAAAGCTCCTTTGGTTACTTTCCAAATGTTGGAAGAGAAAGTGATGCTGCAACCTTGCGCATCAAGTTGTCCAGCTGAAATCAAGTTCCTCTTAAGTTTAGGAACTTGTCTTACATCATTTAGTAGCCACTTGCTTCCATTCTTTAGTTGTAGCAATATGTCACCTTTGCCGACTATCTCGCACGGCTCATTGTCTCCGAGATAAACTTTGCCAAATTTTCCTTGATATGTTTGGAAGGCATCCCGATTTGAAGTTGCATGAAAGTAGGCACCAGAGTCTAAAATCCATGAGTCGGCTTCAGCTTCACTTGTTGCCAAGACAAGAGCTCCTCCGTCATCTCCAAGAGTCGTGTTAATCTCATTTTCTTTCAGCTATTTTTGGGCTTTCTTGTAACACCAACAATCCTTCTTGACATGTCCATCTTTTATGCAAAACCAGCAACCTTCTTTCCGTTCTCTTGACTTTGATCTCTTGGCTGATTTAGATCTTCTCCTATTTTGTTTTCCTTGATCTTGGGTTCTTCCCCTATTGCCTAAAACCAAGGCTTCACCGGATATTTTATTTTGTCCTCTCCTCATGTCTTTGTTGAGGAGGGTGGCAGCGACATCGTCAAATCTTAACATTTCTTTGTTTTCCTTGTTTTCGGATCCTCTTCTCCCAAGTGTTGAATTGTTGATCATCATCACGACATTATCCCAATTGTCGGGAAGCGAGCACAAGAGTAGCATAGACCTCATTTCATCATCAAAATTGATTTCTACAGAAACTAGTTGGCTGATTGCAATGTTAAATTCATTCATGTGATTTAAAAATCCTTTTCCCTCTTTCATTTTTAGATTGAATAACTTCTTTAACAAGAAGACCCTATTGGTTGTGGATGCCGTCTCATACATGTCGCAAAGCTTGTCCCAAATCTGCTTTGCTAAAGTTTTTGTTGCAACATTAAATAAAATGTTGCTGGATAGCGAGAGGATAATTGTAGCAACTGCTTTTTGATCCATCACATCCCATTCCTCATCAGTCATCTTCTCTAGTTTTGCTGATTTTCTTTTCAGCATGATAGCTAGGTCTTTTTGAATTAGTAGGGCACAAATTTGTAGCTTCCAAAGTCCAAAATTCTGCCCCAAAAACTTCTCTATTCTCCACTTGTCCACTTCTTCCATTTCTTCAAAATTCGTCACAAATTTCTCAATCAGTTCCTTGACCGAGCTCTGATACCAATTGTTAAAACAATGGAATAGTGAAAACAAAGTGAAATAGAACACACAAAAAATATCACACACACGAGACAACAGATTTAACGTGGTTCACCATGAACTTGGCTATGATACCATGTTAATTTTAGTAATCAGATTGATAGTAAGAAACAATAAAACACAAATGCACACATAACACACATATACCCTGGGAAAACCTCCCTCTTGGAGGTGAAAATCCCAGCAAGAAAATCTCAGATCTGATTTATATTAAGAGCATAAACAGATTACAACTTCGCCCAACTAGGGGGCACAAAACATAGATATTAAAATACAACTTATCTGAACATTAATTCTGATTCAAACTAGTCAGAATGAAGCTTGCTTGCACATCAGAGTAATTGCGTAGTAACACAGAGGTTCGGTAGTCTTAGATCATCTTTAACAGATCTAGGGTTAAACTTTTCTCATGCTAGAATAGGTCCGCTTCACCAAGTAATAGGTTCACTAATGATTGCAGATGGAAGCGGAATGATCAAATTGATTATCGAACCATTAAACTGATTTAACCATTGAACCATCAAACCTGTTGGACCGATTGAACCGTTGAACCTATTGAACTAATTAAACCATCAAACCTATTGAACTAATTGAACCATCGAACTGATTGAACCATCGAACTGATTGAACCATCGAACTGATTGAACCATCGAACCTGTTGAACTGATTGAACTGGTGAACTAATTGAACCAATTGAACTGTTGGTTCAACTATCAGCAGAACTCCTTGAGCCACCGAACCCTTTAAACCTTTGGAGCTTGATGAACTCATTGTACCATTGAATTGATGAACCTGTCGAATAGTTCAACCAATGGTGGAACTCCTTTGAACTGTTCTTGAAGTAGATTGCTGATGGATTAGATTTCGCAGAGCAGAATTCGGTGAGTGATTGCTGTGTACTGTGACTACTAGTCACTTTACATTTATAGGAGATCATACAAACAATTTGGCACCAAATTACATAAGCGTTACATTTGAAATAGGTCCTAACCTATTTGTAATTTCAAGATACATAGAATAATGAGTTTGCCCAATTGGGGCCTGCCTTAATCGAATAATGCAACTGAGTTCTTGAAATGCTAAGGCTGATAGGCCATTCAGCATTTTATGACTAGGTCGGTCTCTAGAAGGGATCTGTCCTAGCTACCAAAATCAACACTCCCTCTTAGCTAGGGAGGATTCCTTCATAAGGATCAAGTCACATAGTGACTATCACCATGGCTACTCCTATAGATGAAAACATAAGTGCTTATTGTCATCTCCACATGATGTTTACCATAGATACTCCCAGAGGGTGAACAAGCACATCATGAAATTTCTCCCATGATATCCACCATACCTACTTGCAGAGGGTGGCTCCACCATGCCTACTTGCAGAGGGTGGAAGAGGGATTTCACCTAAAACTTCTCCCAGAGAAGAGTGTATTACCACCATGACTACTCGCAGAGGGTGGATCCACCATGCCTACTCACAGAGGGTGGAAGATATAGTATAATATATCACTAATACTGAGACTCCCTCTCAGCTAGAGCTTCATTCTCCACAACTCCAAGTTTGTCTCAAAAATATGCAAGCTTCACTTGAGCAAGGGGTTTGGTGAGAACATCTACTGTTTGCTCATCAGTGCTGATGTACTTCAGCTGAATAGCATTCCTTTGCACCATATCCTGGATATAGTGATACTGAGTTTCCATATGCTTTGATCTATCATGAAACACAGGATTGGTAGAGAGCTTCACACAGCTCTGGTTATCACTGTGAATAACTGTAGGCTCCAAGATTGTCCAAACAAACCTGCAAGGAGTTTTCGAAGCCACACTAATTTTTGAGATGCCACACAGGCTGCAATATATTCTGCTTCAGCAGTACTCAATGCTACTGAAGACTATTTCCTGCTGCACCAGGATATCATGGTGGATCCCAAGCTAAAACAAACTCCAGAAGTGCTCTTTCTATCAGTGACACTTCTTGCTCAATTAGAATCAGAATAGCCTTCCAAGGTAATGACTATATTGGAGGAGTACTTCAATCCATATCCAACTGTACCACGCAAATATCTCAAGATATGCTTGGCTGCAACAAGATGAATTTGCCTTGTTTCACACATGAACTGGTTGACGGCAGTCATTGCATAGCAAATGTCAGGTCTAGTGTTAACTAGATACATCAAGGATCCAATCAGCTACCTGTATTTAGTGATATTCACAAGATCAGACCTAGCTATAGATTCACTCAACTTCTTTAAGTTAGTTTCCATAGGAGTAGGCATAGGTTTACAATCTAGCATTCCAAATCTCTTCAAAATATCAATGGTATATTTTCCTTGACTTAGAATAATTTCATTGGGTCTTTGCCATACTTCTAACCCTAGAAAGAAATGCATGAGACCTAGATCTTTCATTTCAAATTCTGAAGTCAATTCTTCCTTACATCTAAGAATGAGATGATCTTCTCCAGTTAGGAATAGGTCGTCAACATATAAAACTAAACTCAACATTTCACCATTGAATACCTTGAAGTAAAGGTTAGAATTGGCATCATTCTTATAGAATCCTAAGCTTACTAAGTACTTGTCAATTCTTTCATACCAAACATGGGGAGCCTGCTTAAGACCATATAATGCTTTCTTCAATCTGCATACATGAGATTCTTTCTCATGAATCACAAAACCTTCAGGTTGCTCAATATAGACTGCTTCTTCAATAACACCATTGAGGAAAGTTGTCTTTACATCTATCTGATGCAACTTCCATCTCTTAGCTGCAGCAATAGCAATGATAGTCCTGATAGAGGTATATCAAGAAACAGGGGCAAAGGTTTCCTCATAATCTATGCCTTCTTTTTGAGAGAAGCCACGAGCCACAAATCTAGCTTTGTATTTCTCAATACTTCCATCAGCAGCATGTTTAATTTTAAACAACCATTTGGAAGATATGACAGACTTACCTTTGGGTCTAGGCACAATATCCCAAACATCATTCTTGATGATGGACTGATATTCTTCATCCATAGCATTCTTCCATGCTTGTTGTTTCATGGCCTCCTTAACACTTGAAGGTTCAGTATCAATGAGGTTGCACATCAATGTAACATAGTTGGAGAATCTCTGAGGTCTCCTACTTTTTTTGGATCTTCCACTTGGAGCTGCAAACTTTTTTGCCTCTTGAATCCAGAGAGGTCTCTTCTTACTCACGGTAATGTCCCTAGGCCCATCAGTAGGATCCAAAGATTTACTTGGATCATTATGATTTTCAGATTCTATAGACTCTTTCTGAATCTGAATATTGTGCTCAATGTCCATGTCTTGAGGGTTATCATGGACTTCATTGTCAATCTCTATACTTGAGCCCTTAGATCTTTTGAGTGCAATATTTTCTTCAAAGGTGACATCTCTACTAACCTCAATAAACTTCTAACCTAGAATGTAAATTCTAAATGCTTTGGATGTTTCACTGTAGCCCACAAGAATGCCTCTTTTGCCAGAAGGTTCCAACTTGGTTCTCTTCTCTTTGGGTACATGGACATATACTAGACTCCTGAAGATCCTCAAGTGACTGATATCAGGTTTGATCCCTGAAAATGCTTCTTCTGGAGTCATATCTTTCAATACATGGTGAGGGCATCTATTCTAAATGTAGACAGTGGTCCTAGATGCTTCAGCGCATAGGAAAGTCTGCATATCCTGATCATGAATCATAGCTTTTGCTGCCTCAACAATGGATCTGTTCTTTCTTTCTGCAACCCCATTTTGCTGAGGGTTGTAGGGAATGCAAAACTCCCTCTTGATCCTTGCCTCAACATAGAAATCATGAAAGCTATCTGAGGTGTATTCACCTCCATTGTCAGACCTTAAAACTTTAATTCTTTTTCCCAGATAGATTTTTAGCTAAAGCTCTAAATTCTTTGAATCTACTTAGGACTTCATTAGATTCTTTTGATTTGAGAAAGTAAATCTAAGTTTTCCTAGAGTAGTCATCTATAAAGATCACATAATACAAGAATCCACTTGGGGAAGCAACAGACATAGGTCCACATAAATCATAATGCACAAGAGCTAATTTCTCTTTAGACCTACTTTCACTTTGATGAAATGGACTCTTAGTGTTCTTACCCATAGCACAACCTTTGCATGTATTATCATGAATATGACTAAGTTTAGGCATACCTTTAACTATCTTCTCAAGTGTGGGGAGGGCTCAGAAATGAAGATGTCCAAGTCTTCTATGCCATAGCTTGCTTGTCTCGGGTGCTTCATGAATGAGAGCTTGAATTGAACATGCTGAAAGCTTATATAGGCTCTCATACCTATTCTCAATGACACAAGCTGATTTGATGTTGGACTTCTTAGGCCATGCAAGCACCCTTCCCTCAGAAAATGCAATCTGATAACCCTTATCTTCTAGTGCTGATATGGAGATAAGGTTTCTTTTGATTCCTGGCACAAACAAAATATCACTGAGGTGAAGAGAAATTCTAGAATCTAAATTAAGGGAAGTAGTACCAAAACCTCTCACAGAATAGTGAGCATCATCACCAATGACCACATGAAGATTAGACTCTTTTTCCACTAAATCTGAAAGGTGCTCTCGATAGCCGGTGATGTGTCTAGATGCACCACTATCAATCAGCCAAGTATTAGTGTCTGAGGGTACATTGCTTGACAGAGCAGAAATGAAAAGGAAGTCTTCAGTATTAGACTAATTTGAGACTTCATTTAAGTTTTCTCCTTGTTGCTTACACTGGGATAAATAGTCCCTTGCATAGTGACTGAATTTGTCACACCTGAAGCACTTGATGTGAGACAGGTCCTTTTTCTTTTTCTTCGAATCATGAGATGGATTAGACCTTTGATCTCTATTCCTCTTGAAATTGTTCTTCTTCCAATAGCCTCCTTTCTTCTTGAAAGACTAGGCAGCAAGGACATGATTGTCTTCATGAGTGTTTTTGATAACTCCTTTAGCAGCCAGTTGAGACTCTTCTTAGATACAGTCAGCCCTTAATCTGTCAAACTTGGGTAGATCAACCCTTGCACTAATTCCTTGAATGTATGATTCCCAAGATGCTGGAAGACCATTGAGGGCTAGCATAGTTAAATCATTTTCATCAACAATCTTTGAAAAAGATGAGAGCTAATCTCTCAAATCAAAAATCCTCATGAAGTAAGCCATGATGGATTCACGTTTAGCCATCTTGATGTGATGAAGCTGCTGCTTCAAAGCTAGAACACGACTAGTTTTGTTGATTTCATACATCTCCTCCAAGGTTCTGAACATTTTGCTTGTTGTTTTCAGTTTGGAGATGATGAGATCAATGTGATCCTTTACTGAATCAATTAAGATCTTCTGATCTTGAAGATCTTTCTTCTTCCATTGGGTCTTTTCTCCTTTTGCCTTAGGCTTGAAAGATTCTTTGGTCACAAAGTCTACAAGGTCATTTTCATTCAACGCAAGCATGATGTGGACTCTCCATGATGTGAAATTGGAAGCCCCATCCAATCTATCTTCCACCCTGAGAACCATCTTGAAGAAGTGATAAGAGCAGAAGTAGATAATTGGTTACTGCAAATCTGATTATACTAATTCAAACTTGGATTTGATACCATGTTAATTTTAGTAATCAGATTGATAATAAGAAACAATAAAACACAAATGCACACATAACACACATATACCCTGGGAAAACCTCCAGCTAGAAGGTGAAAAACCCAGCAAGAAAATCTCAAATCTGATTTATATTAAGAGCAGAAATAGATTACAACTTCACCCAGCTAGGGGGCACAAAACATAGATATTAAAATACAACTTATCTGAACCTTAATTCTAATTCAAACTGGTCAGAATGAAGCTTGCTTGCACATTAGAGTAATTGCGTAGTAACACAGAGGTTCGGTAGTCTTAGATAATCTTTAACAGATCTAGGGTTAAACTTTACTCATGCTAGAACAGGTCTGCTTCACCAAGTAATAGGTTCACTAATGATTGCAGATGCAAGCAGAATAATCAAATTGATTATCGAACCATTGAACTAATTTAACCATTAAACTATTCAACTGTCGAACCTGTTGAACTGATTGAACCGTCGAACCGATTGAATTGTCGAACCGATTGAACCATCGAACCGATTGAACCATCGAACCTGTTGAACTGATTGAACTATTGAACCGATTGAACCAATTGAACTGTTGGTTCAACTATCAGCAGAACTCCTTGAGCCGCCGAACCCTTTGAACCTTTGGAGCTTGATGAACTCATTGAACCGTTGAACTGATGAACTTGTCAAACGGTTCAACCAACGGTGAAACTCCTTTGAACTGTTCTTGAAGTAGATCGTTGATGGATTAGATTTTGTAGAGAAGAATTCGGTGAGTGATTGCTGTGTATTGTGACTACCAGTCAATTTACATTTATAGGAGTTCACACAAACAATTTGGCACCAAATTACATATACATTACATTTGAAATAGGTCCTGATCTATTTGTAATTTCAAGATACATAGAATAATGAGTTCGCCCAATTGGGGCCTGCCTTAATCGGATAATACAACTGAGTTCTCGAAATGCTAAGGCCGATAGGTCATTCAACATTTTATGACTAGGTCGGTCTCTAGAAGGGATCCGACCTAGCTACCAAAATCAGCAGAAGCACCACTGAAATCCTCTAACAAAAGTGATCTATCAGTACCAATTTCGTTATTAAGGAAGAGCCATGTTCTTTCAGAAAGGCTGCAGGATAGAGAAATGATTGAATTATTTGCAAAAATGCATTTTTTGCTACCAAGTCTGAAGGTAGAGGTGTGATTTTTGCCTATGATTATAGAAATCCTCATTACTTATTTATTTTAGAGTACATATTAATTATGTCATTCACTCAGTTAATCACATTTACCCTTAGTATTTATTGTAATCTTATAGGTTAAGGTTAGCAAATATTGTAGCAAAGATGGTTAAATATGGTGTTAATCTCTTTAACCATCTTTATTTAGTGAAACAATTTATTTTTTAATCTCCACCTTTACCTTCTTTAGGCCAGGGACTATGGAATAAAATGTTTCTCCCTACATTTCCTTTATGCCATAATGTGATGTTGAGAATTGCGAGAAATATATCAATGGTGACAAATAAATTATATAATTATAATATAAATATTACAATTATTATTGTTTTTGATTAGTTCAACTGAAAAAAGGGTCTAGAACCCTATACAAAGTAGCCCCCAGGGCAGTACAAGGCTAAAAAAAGCTAGAGACAACACATTAATGACACAACAAAAAGCTGAGCAACCTACAAAGGACAACCACCAAACAGAGAACACCAAACCAACACAACCACAAGAAAAAACAAACGAGGGGTCAACAAACCCCAACAAACAATTAATAAAAAATCAGGGTGGTTTGAAACCGAACTACTCCAAGGAACTTTTAGAACCTTTGCACAACTTGATGGAATCCTTTTGCTGAGATCTAATCTTTTTGGATAACCAGGAAGACCCAAGGGTCCACCTGAAGTCTCAACAACACCATGCATCTTAGTTAAAGGGGTCCCCATCACATCTCTACAGTCACCAATCCCCACCGTCGATGAAGGAATCCTCCTCTTAGTCTCCCTAATATCCTCCATAGGTGCTTCCACAACAAAGGACCTGCACTCCTTTCTAATGGAACAATGCCTCTTACTGCTATCAATGACAACATCAGAGTGACAGGCTTGGTGGTCCAACAATGGAAAACAACAGAAGAATGCTCAAACTCAATCTGTTGTTCCCAACTTCCAAACTTGGATAATAGGGTAATCCTAGAAGGGAGCACCCTATCAACCTCCACAAACACACAAAATCTAGCAAACAACAACCATCTTTTGAATTTTGTGACTGTATCTTTCCTAGTAAACTGTCCAAATATCTTAGCAATAGCCACAAATATCTCTTCATCCTAGTATTCTAGTGGAAGTTCAGGCAACCTAACCTAGACATGAACCTTATTCCTACAAGTTTTTGAAGGAGTGAATCTTGGAGACTAAATTTGAAGGCATAACCCATTATGTCCAAGAAACCAAGGGCTAGCAAGGATCCATGAACAATCTTTAGAGTTCAAAAAAGAGAACAAGAAGAAGCAGTTCGATAGTGCAGCCACAATAACCTTCCCCTTCAGCTTCCAATTTCGAAGTGCTAGTTCTTAAGAATATCAATGTTGGGATGATTTCCACAAAAGATCCCAACAAGTGAATTGCTAAGCCACCCAATAGACCTCTCAATGAGAGCATCCAAGATGACGATATGTTGATTCTGTCCATCTGTCAAAACTTGGCTAGGAGCAGCTATTGCACTAGGCAAGTCTTGAGAAATAGTTTCCATAGGGGTGTCCTCCAACAAGGCCACATTATAGAGCCCATCAAGTGAAGCCCCAATCATTGGGCAAAACTTCTTACGAGAAGAAAATTCTTTCTCCAAAGTAGAAACCATAGCTTCAACTGTAGCTACAGCCCCTGTAGCTCTATCAACCAGGTCTAAGCCAAAACAAGGAACGCCTTGCAACTGACCTCCTAGCACATCTTTCGTAGGGGCGTCCAACATCTTGGAGGAGGCAGTGACCAAAGGAGAAGCCACCACCCCTAGAGAATGGAGTAGGAAACCCCTCGTGAGCCCCAGATCACCCACCCCTGAACTAGAGTCATGGCAAGCTTTCGCACAATAGAATGTTGCACCTACAACCAAATGACCATAAATCTTTCATCCTCCTGAAAATCGTTATCCACCCATTCATCGCAAATCTCATTGCCCTTCTCATCTAGGTCATCCTCGTCTATTCCATCTTCAATCTCCCCTTCGAACAGAGCTGACCCTAGTGTCGCTTCAAAATCCTTTTCCGCCTAGTGCCCACCACTCCATCGTTTGTTTGATTTGAATACAATTATTATTGTTATAATAATAATAATATTACAATTATTATTGTTCTTGTAATAATACTAATAATAATAATAAATTATTATTATTAATTTAAAAAATAATTTGTTAGTGATTTTTTATTATTTTATACATTAAAAATAAAATAATATATCATTATAAATTATAATATAAATATTGCAATAATATAATAATAATAATAATAATAATAATAATAATAATAATAATAATAATATAATATAATCATTTAATAACAAAAAATTTATTGTTTTATAAAAGAATAAAATAGCTATAGAATGGTCACTATAAATATTACAATAATATAACAAGTGCCACGTAGTGGCAGTACTTGCCTTGTAGTGTTGTTATTATAGTATTTGTTTAGTTGTAATTTTTTTTGTTGATTAGCTATTGGTTGTATATAGTATTTGTTTAGTTGTAATTTTTTTGTTGATTAGGTATTGGTTGTATAGACAAATTGCATTCCAATAATTGAAAAATTAATTATTGAAATCTCAAATATAATCTAATTTGGTAAAAATAAAATAGGACTAAAATATTTCCTTAACTATAAAACTAAACTTTACAAAGCCTATTAAATAACACAAATATTTCCTTAAAATGTAATAATACTAATACTTTTATAATTTAAAATGCATTAAAATATTGTAAATTTGAAGAATAAAATAAAAAATGTAATAACATGGCCAAATATTTTTAGTGATACTGTAGATTTTTAACTTTTGAATAAATAAAATTGAAATCCTAGATTTTGAATTCTTAAGTAAACAAGTGCCACTTAGTGGCCAATACCTGCCTTGTAGTGCTGTTATTATAGTATTTGTTTAGTTGTAATTTTTTTTGTTGATTAGCTATTGGTTGTATAGACAAATTACATTCCAATAATTGAAAAATTTATTTTTGAAGAGTGTTGAAATGTCTTGGTAAATAAAATTGAAATCTCAAAAATAATCTAATTTGGTAAAAATAAAATAGGACTAAAATATTTCCTTTACTATAAAAATAAACTTTACAAAGTTTGCCTATTTGTAATATTTGTATTTATGTGGAGAGCCCTGGCCCTAGTTGAGTGTATAGAGATTTGAAAAGTCTCCTTAGATATTAAAATATAATAATACTAATACTTTTATAATTTAAAATGCATTAAAATATTGTAAGTTTGAAGAATAATTACACAATATAATAACAATAACATATTCATATTTAACAACTAAGCTAAGATTACATTTTTGAAATGGGCTCTCCCACTCCTCTTCCCAACCATGTTCTCAATTCACAGGATTCTTCTGTTGCTGGTGTGGCTGCGGCTGTTGGTGTGTCACCTGTGGTTGTTGTTGCCATTGGAGCGTCGTTCGTGTCTACGGCTACTACCTTATAGGGTTTATCTGCATCTTTACATGTAGGGTATGTAGTTATTGGCTTTTCTTCTACTGATGGTGTGGCTGTGGCTGTTGGTGTGCCATCCGTGGGATCTACGACTGGTGTGGCCGTTGGAGCGCCGTCCGTGTCTATGGCTGGGGTTCCATCTACTACTGGGGTGTTTGTGACTGGTGTGTTTTCTTCTGTTGCTGGTGTGACTTCAGCTACTGATGCAATGTCCATGGGCTCAGCTGCTGGAGTTGCCATTGGAGTGCCATTTGTGTCTACGACTGCTACTTTTTAGGGCTCGTCTGCTACTTTGTTTGCAGGGGTTCTGTCTGTTGTTGGGGTGTCTGGGGCTATTAGTGTGCCATCTATATCTAGGGCTGTTGCTGTTGTTGCTACCTCTTATGCAAAGATTGTTAGTAGTGGTTCTCCTCGACGGCGTGAGGAGTCTACTAATGCTGCTATTGCGCTGGTTTCTAGGAGATTTATTTCTCAGTCAAACTTGCCTCCCTCCATAGTGGTCCTAGGGGATGAGGTTTTAAAATGTATGGAATATTTCTCTAAGCAGGGTTTGATTTGTAGATTTGACCATTGGTGGCCTCAGTTGGGCAATTTGAACCTTTGGATTTTGAAGCATTGGCACCCTATCACAGAGGGGAAAATAGAAATTTACCCTTGTGCAAAGGGTTTCTTTGTAGTTGCTTTTGATTTAGTTTCTGATCACAATGTTGTTCTTCATACTCAGGCTTGGTTTTGGGTTCATCATGCCCTCCTTCTCAAGCCTTGGGTTCCCTCGTTTAACCCATTGACTGAGTCTTTCAATAGAATGCTTGTTTGGATTCATCTCTCGAATCTTCCGCTATATCTTTGGTGCAAATCTTGTTATGAGGGTATTGGTGATTCTTTGAATTTTTTTATTATGGTGGATCAAGCGACTACCTTGTTTTCTCATACCACATTCATTCGTGTTCTTGTGAATCTAGATCTCTCTAAGCCTCTCCCTATGGAGATTGTGCTGTGAGTTGCTAATAGTTCTTGGAGGCAAATTTTGGACTATGAAGGTATTCCCTTCCGGTGTTGAAGGTGCTTCACTATGGGTCATATAGCTTCTGGGTGCCTTTGCTTAAAAATCTCTCGTACTTCATCTTGGTGGAAGAATGCTTCACCTAAACATCTTACAGTTTGTGCTGCTGAGGATATTTTTGGGTCAGAGGCAACTGAATCTTCCTCTGATGCTGATGAGTTTGCTCCTCATATTGAGGTGGTTCCTGATTTTGTAGCTGAGGCTACTACTAGTGGTTCTGTTGCTGGGCCTGTTGCTAGGACTGTTGCTGAGACATCTACTATTGGGGTAACATCTTCTCTTTGGGTTGCTGCTGTGTTCTCAGGGTCCTCCCTTGTTGCTGGTGTTGCTGGGTGTGCTGCAGGGACCTCCCCTGCTACTGTTGTTGTTTCTGGAATTACTATAGGGACCTCCCCTGTTGTTGTTGTTGTGGACAGGTCTACTACAGAGATCTCGACTGCTGATGCTATTGTCTCAGACTGATAGTATAGGTACATAGGTTGTTTCTGGGGCTAGTGTTGTTGTGCCCTAGGCTCCGCCCCCTTTTGAGGATTTGGAGAGAGTTTCTCCTCCTCCTATTTCTATGGAGGGAGATGATGTCTTTTGGACTGTTGTCCAAAGGAGGAAGCGAGGTCTTCCCAAGCATGTTTCACTGAACTGCACTCGAGCCAAGGGTGTTCGACCTGATAGGTTTAGTTCTGCAATTTACAGCCTTGTTGCTTAGTCTGTTGGGCTTTGTTGTCCGTCTGTTGTTAAAGCACTATTTCTGGCCTGTGTCAGGCCTTTGCTTGCCCTATGGGCTTTGTTGTATAGGGATATGCACATTTGTTTTGTAGCTTACCATAATAAAAAACATATTTATATTTAGATCACTACAATATTTTATCTTAGTCACTTAATTTTTTGTTTAAATAATAATAGTAAGTACTTGTAGAGAACATGATATTAACTATTTTAATTAATCTAATATTGTGGTTTAGTAATATTTTTTCTAAAGATAAAGAATTCTTCAATTTATAAGAAAAAATTTATGTGAACTCATTTTGAAGTGTATTAGATAAATAAAATTGAAATCTCAAAAATAATTTAATTTGGTAAAAATAAAATAGCACTAAAATATTTCCTAGAACTAAACTTTACAAAGCCTGCATATTTCTATTTATGTGGAGAGCTTTGACCCTAGTTGAGTGTATAGAGATTTGAAATGTCTACTTAAGATATTAAAACGTAATAATATTAATAGTATGATAATTTAAAATGCATTAAAATATTTTATGTTTGAAGAATAAAATAAAAAATATAATAACATGTCCAAATATTTTTCATGATACTAGATTTTTAACTTTTGAGTAAATAAAATTGAAATACTAGATTTTTAACTCTTGATTAAATAAAATTGAAATCCTAAAAATAATCTAATTTCATAAAATAAAATGTGTACAACTCATAAAATAAAATGTGTAGAACCCTATATTTTTAATAGTATTAATAGTATAATTTGTCCTTTAAACAAAAAATTAAATTTATTAAATCTTATGATTCTTCCCTCTCATAATTATCCCCATGCATTTAGACATGACTTAACTAGTGGGAGACAAAATTTGTGTTCATAATTTGTTTACTTGCCACATCCTCCCCTCAAACCAAAATTCTCTCCACATTTATAGCTTTTTGTTCCCACAATCCGGAAGAAGAAGTCATTTTTTTGAGCCAGATAAATCATTTTTCAATAATTTTTTTGTTAAAAATTTATCATATTGACATAGGAAAAGTACAAATTTAAATCAAATTTAGCCTACAAGAAAAATGATCCTATATTTTGATTGGTTTATAATCAATAGATTAATAACTAGATAAGTGTGAACTCATTGTGATTGGTTTATAATGTGTGAACTCATTATAATACTGGCCAAAGGCAAGTACTAAAAATTTATTACAGTGTATATTTAATATAATAGGAAGTTGTTTCCTATGTATTAAATATTCAATTTCATATTTTCACTTAAAATTGTATATGAATTTTTAAAATTAAATATTAAATATTTAAATAATATAATAATAATAATAATGATTATAATTTTAATTATTGAAATCTCAAAAATGATCTAATTTGGTAAAAATAAAATAGGACTAAAATATTTCCTTCACTATAAAACTAAACTTTACAAAGCCTACTAAATAACACAAATATTTTTTTAAAATGTAATAATACTAATAATTTTATAATTTAAAATGCAAATTTGAATAATAAAATAAAAAAAATAATAACATGGTGAAATATTTTTTGTGATATTGTAGATTTTTAACTATTGAGTAAATAAAATTGTAATCCCCAAAATAATCTTATTTCATAAAATAAAATGTGTAGAACTCTAACTATAAAACTAAACTTTACAAAGCCTATTAAATAACACAAATATTTCCTTAACTATAAAACTAAACTTTACAAAGCCTGCATATTTGTATTATGTGGAGAGACCTGGCTCTAGTTGAGTGTATAGAGATTTGAAATGTGGGCTTAAGATATTAAAATGTAATAATATTAATACTATGATAATTTAAAATGCATTAAAATATTCTATATTTGAAGAATAAATGGTGAAATATTTTTTATGATACTATAGATTTGTAAATAAAATTAAAATACAAGATTTTTTACTCTTGAGTAAAAAAAGTTGAAATCCCAAAAATAATCTAATTTCATAAAATAAAATGTGTCGAACCCTATATTTTTAATAGTAATATTAGTATTATAACTTATAAAAAGTAATTTTCAAAAAACTAAATTCATAAAAACTAATGATTCTTCCCTCTCATAATTACCAATATTAGTATTATAACTTATAAAAAGTAATTTTTACATTTAGCTAATGAAGCAAAAAACTAAATTCATAAAAACTAATGATTCTTCCCTCTCATAATTACCGCCATCCATTTAGGAATGACTTAACTAGTGGGAGACAAAATTTGTGTTCATAATTTTTTTACTTGTCACATCCTCCCCTCAAACCAAAATTCTCTCGGCATTTATAGCTTTTTGTTGCACTCTTCGACAATCTGCATTTTTTTCAGTCAATGACAATAGAGATAAATCATTTTTCGATAATTTTTTGTTAAAAATTTATCATGCTGACATAGGAAAAGTACAAATTTCAAGCAAATTTGTCCAACAAGAAAAATAATCCTATCTTTTGATTGGTTTACAATCAATAGATTAATAACTAGGTAAGTACAAACTCATTGCAATAGTACTTACCAAAGTAAAATTGAAATCCCCAAAATAATCTAATTTCATAAAATAAAATGTGTAGAAGGTCCTAACCCCCAAAATAATCTAATTTCATAAAATAAAATGTGTAGAAGGTCCTAACCCTAGTTGGGGAAATGTCTGCGTAACATATTAATTTTATCTTAGTCACTTAATTTTTTGTTTAAGTAATAATAGTAAATATTTTAGAGAAAATGATTTTAATTATTTAATTAATCTAATATTGTGGTTTAGTAATTTTTTTTCTAAAGATTGTTTATCATTTCAAATTTGTAACTATTATATTTCAAGAACTAAATTTGTAAGGAAAAAATTAAAATAATTTAATTTGGTAAAAATAAAATAGCACTAAAATATTTACTTACCTATAAAACTAAACTTTACAAAGCCTATTAAATAACACAAATATTTCCTTAATTATAAAACTAAACTATACAAAGCTTGCATATTTTTATTATGTGGAGATTTGAAATGTCTGCTTAAGATATTATAATGTAATAATATTAATACTATGATAATTTAAAAATGTATTAAAATATTATATGTTTGAAGAATAAAATAAAAAATGTAATAATATGGTGAAATATTATTCATGATACTGTAGATTTTTAACTTTTTAGTAAATAAAATTGAAATCCCAAAAATAATCTAATTTTATAAAATAAAATGTTAGAACCCTATATTTTTAATAGTATTATTAATAATATAACTTTGTCCTTTGACAGAAAGTAATTTTTACGTTTAGGTAATGAATAAAAAGTTAAATTCATAACTGATGATTCTCTGATGATTCTTCCCTCTCATAATTATGGCCATCCATTTAGGCATGACTTAACTAGTGGGAGACAAAATTTGTGTTCATAATTTGTTTACTTGCCACATCCTCCCCTCAAACAAAAATTGTGCACTCTCCAATAATGTGCAGAGAAGAGGTCATTTTTTTCAGCCAATGACAATACAGATAAATCATTTTTCAATAATTTTTTGTTAAAAATTTATCATGTTGACATAGAAAAAGTACAAATTTAAATCAAATTTGTCTGACAAGAAAAATAATCCTGTCTTTTGATTGGTTTGCAATCAATAGATTAATAACTAGATATGTGCGAACTCATTGCAATAGTAGTACTAATTAATGTATATTTTTTTATTTCTATTTTATTAAAGCAAAAATTTTTTTAAAATGTAGTTTTAATTACCTATTATATTTTTAATGAAATGTGAATATTCAAACATATATTATTTGTAAAAAAATTGTATTTATTGCTAATGACGGTGTGGTTTGGTGGTTTAGTCTCTTGGTTGTAGTGGCTGCCATTAGAGTTCAAACTTTCGTGAGCTCAAGCTCGCGGGTTTCAGAGGATGAGGCCAAAAGCATTCACGTAAGATTTATCTTTGCTTACATAAGATTTTTCTAAAGATTGGTATTTTAAGAATATGTAGGTGGATACAAGCAAATTGACAATACTAAAGAATATTACATAAGTGGAGAAGTTATTTGAACTAGTGCATCATAGGGTTTCATTTTTTTAATAAACTTTTATCTTTTATTTCATATTTGCCTAGGGTTTTATGTAGTTAATTAAATTTGTTGTTTTGGATATTTAACTTATTGGGATTTTTCACTATTATTTTATAAAAAAATTATTAGGGTTTAAATTTGACACTAATATAATGACCCTCTCTACACCTAATACCCAACAATATATTTATTTATTTTTCGATAACAAATACCCCATTATTGACTAACATGCTATGATATTTCCTATTTAGTGTTGTCATTGGATGGATATTACATAGTTAAATCTTGATAAATCATTATAAGATTTGATATGTAACTATGAAAATATTAATTTGACTCAACTAATGTATACTAGTCATTGTCTTGTTGTATATAGATATATTTTGGTTGCACATGGACACATGGACGGTACATAGACAAAACATGTGCGACAAGATCGAGAAACAACTAAGCAAAAGAAGAACCTAATCTAGCAGGGTGAACACCCTTGGCCTAAGAATGGATCAAGGAAACATGCTTAGGAAGACCATGCTTCCTATGGTGAACAATAGTCCATAAGACATCATCCTCTCTGACAGCAGAAGTAGGAGAAGAGAGTGAAACATTCACATAAGCCTTCGAAGGGGAAGGAACATCTGGAGAGGAAGAACCATTCCCCACAACAGTAGCCCCCATACAAGCAGAAGACACCTTAGTAGTAGTAGCCCCTGTACAAGCAGAAGACACCTTAGTAGCAGCATTATTGGTTGGTATGTCCCTGTACAAGCAGAAGACACCTTAGTAGCAATATTATTGGTTGGTATGTTGTGTTGAGGAAAGACATGATTTTTTAGAACACACCATCTAGGTGGTGATAATTTTGATCATCTAATAGTTTATATGGTTATTGTTGGTATTTGAGCGCACAAGCATTTTATAACGAATAATGGTTTTCCTAAATTCAATTATGAGATGAGATGTGTATAAGAGGATTTTGCACTACGCATATTTGATTTTAACAACAAATGGATAAGGTGAGATACCAAGGGAAGTTTTTGTTGAAAGAGTTTTGGACCTTTTTCTATAGATGAGTACAAGTCAATTATAGATATATTATGAAACAAAGAGGAAGATTATAGTTGAATTCTTAATCTTTATTTTTTGAGTACTATTTTCATTTATTTTATTTACCTACTCAACTAATGCATGTCATTGTAGGTAGGCTTTAGATGGGGTTTAAGGTATTAATATAAATATATATTTTACTTAAAAATTCATATAATGTGAGGTCAAATGGTCTTCAAACTTAACATCGCTAACCATATTAAGAGGTAAATAAAAATTCTCTAAACAACAAGAAAATAATTAAATACAAGCAAAAGAAAATAGTCTTTAAACTCTTGTCACTATTATATTATTATTAGGGTGTATATAAAATATAATAGGAAGTTTCCTATGTATCAAATATTCAATGTTCATATTTTCACTTAAAAATTAAATATGAATTTTCAAAATTAAATATTAAATATGTAAATAATATAATAATAGTGATTATAATGATTAAAGAATTAATTAATGTAAAAATAATAATACTTTTATAATTTAAAATGCATTAAAATATTGTAAGTTTGAAGAATAAAATGAAAAATTAATAAATTTCATGATACTATATATTTTAAACTTTTGACTAAATAAAATTGAAATCCCAAATTTTTAACTCTTGAGTAAATAAAATTGAAATCCCTAAAATAATTTAATTACATAAAATAAAATGCAAATAATTAAATTCATAAAAACTGATGATTTTTCCCTCTCATAATTATCACCATCGCATGACTTGACTAGTGGGAGACAAAATTTGTGTTCATAATTTGTTTACTTGCCACATTCTCCCCTCAAACTAAAATTCTCTCCACATTTATAGTTTTTTGTTGCACTCTCTGACAATACAGATAAATTATTTTTCAATAATTTTTTGTTAAAAATTTATCATATTGACATAGGAAAAGTACAAATTTAAATCAAATTTGCACGACAAGAAAAATAATTCTATCTTTTGATTGGTTTACAATTAATAGATTAATAACTAGATAACTGTGAACGAAGGGAAGACATGTACTAATAAAATTGAAATCCCAAAAATAATCTAATTTCATAAAATAAAATGTGTAGAACCCTATAATTTTAATAATATTATTAATATTATAACTTTGTTCTTTTGACAAAAAAAGTAATTTTTACGTTTAATTAGTGGGAGACAAAATTTCTATTCATAATTTCTTTACTTGCCACATCCTCCCCTCAAACCAAAATTCTCTCCGCATTTATATTTTTTGTTGCACTCTCCGACAACACAGATAAATCATTTTTTAATAAATTTTTGTTGAAAATTTATTATGTTGACATAGGGAAAGTACAAATTTAAATCAAATTTGCCCAAAAAGAAAAATAATCCTGTCTTTTGATTGGTTTACAATCAATAGATTAATAACTAGATAAGTGCGAACTCATTATGGTACGCACTCGAGTCTCCCCCACCTGATATTATACTAGTTTATAGCTCCTTTACCCATGTTAAATAAAAAATAATAATAATATACTAGTTTAGATATCAAAAATGCAAAACTTAACACACACCATGAATAGAAAAGTAACCGTGAAAGAAAGCAGGCCTCAGTTCATTGATGAATATTAGTTGCAATTTTTCAAATTTTATTTAGTTTTTCTTTTTTTAATTAAGCCGACAGACATTATTGGAAATGAAACACTTTTTAATTAAAATAATACAAATATATATCTCTCTATTTACCTAGAGGCCTAAAATTATACTTGAGATGTTTTTGGCTTGCCAGTCGTCCATCTCAGAGCAGAGATCCAGGGTTTTGTGATCAAAATTATAGATTTCGGGTTATCCTGTGTTAAAAATTCTCACACATCTTAAATTATTTGATTGGGTTCTTTTGGAAGAATTTTGAAATGTTATTTTAGTTTTTTTGAGTTGATCGAAAGCGCTCATCTGGGCATCACCCTTTATTACTCTGAAATAATTTGGGATAAACTTTTAAAGGTTTTTATAAAGATTGGAAGCATATTCAATATTCAGGTAAGATCCTCAGAATTCTTTTGCTTGTGAATTATTGTATCCACATCTATTACCTTCATAATCCTGTTTTTTTTGGGGGCTTTTGGTGCAGATCACATAATCAAAGCACTCTAAAGGTCATGGAAACTACACAGAATCATGCAGAGAGAATAACTTCCATGATGCAATGGCCTCCAAGTGAGGACACACGGTCGATGCTTGTAGAGCACATTACCAGTTGTCTCTCTCTGAAATCCTGTAGTTCAACAAGGCACGGTCTTTTGAGCAAAGAAGAGGCTGCAGAAGATGCAAAAAGAATAGAAGATATAGCATTTGTTGCTGCAAATCACCATGCTCGTAGATACCCAAATGGGGATGGTAGCGCTACTGCGCAATTTTATGCAAAGGAAGCAAGCAAACTGATGTTGGAGGCCTTTAAGCAAACTGATGACAGGGAAGCATTTCCTGAAAGAGTTGAAGTGAAAGAAACTGTTCTTGATATATCCCAAGGGGAAGAAGTTTATTGTGAACGAGTATTTCTTGATGAACCTTTAACCAAAGAGCTATTAAGGCCATTACAAGAACCTGGGAATTCTTATACCAAAATCTGCTTTGGCAACCAAAGTTTTGGAGTGGAGGCTGCCCATGCTGCAAAAAGTATCTTGATGGGTGTTCAGAAAACTTTAACAGATGTGGAGCTTATGGATTTTGTCTCCGAAAGGCCTGAGGCTGAGGCACTTGAGGTTATGTCAATATTTTCATCTGCTTTAGAAGGATGCACGCTGAGATACTTGAGACTACAACTACATGAATTTGGAGAGAAGGGCATCAGAGCTTTTGGACCACTCTTGAAATCTCAGAAAACCCTCGAAGAATTGAAATTCTTTGATATCAACATTTCCCGAGAAGCTGCTAGAGCCATTTGTGAGTTTCTTACATCTGTTGAAAGGATTAGGACTTTGCATTTCTTTTGCAGTCAGTCAGGAGATGATGCAGCAGATGATGGAGAAGATGATGCAGCAGAGGCCCTCTCAGAGCTTGTTACAAAATGCATTGCTCTTGAGGATTTCGCGTTCACATCAAGCAACATAGGTACCCGCGGTGGTATTGCTTTAGCAGAAGCTTTGGGGAAAGGTAGCAGATTGAAAATTCTCAAATTAAGAGATCACATGTATTGGAAAAGAGCTGGGGTTGCTCTGAGCAAAGCCATATCACGACATTTAGGTCTCACAGAAGTTTACTTAGGCTATTTGAATCTTGAGGATGAAGGGGCAATTGCTATTGCCAACAGCCTCAAGGATGCAGCTCCATCTCTGAGTGTTCTTGATATTTCAGGAAATTACATCACTCCAAAAGCAGCTCCAGCTTTGGCCGAATGCCTTGCTGTCAAAAACTTGCTGACAAAGTTTTATGCAGCAGAAAACGAACTCAAGGATGATGGGTCAGTCGTAATCTGCAAAGCACTTTTGGAAGGTCATGATCAGCTCAAACAACTTGATTTGAGTTTGAATTCTCTCTCTCTAATTGGGGGTAAGGCTGCTGCGAAAGCTGTTGTAAACAAGCCTGATTTCACTCGGCTTTATATTGATGACAATTCCATTACTAAAATGGGAATTGAGACCATCAAACATCTGCTGAGAGAAGGTACCAAGGGTGATTCTGTACTTAGTGCTGTATGCCCATAATGAAGAGAGTGTCTGTGACACTGAGTTAGAGGAGATACTCTTAATCCCTTGAAGATGTTTATAGTTTTAGCAACCACAGGTGAGTCCTCCTCAGCTTCACAGAGTTACAAGCTTAATCTTAATCTGAATATATGAACTCTACCATATGAACTCCAGAAATTAAAAATTTGGCTTCAGTTGTATCACTTTGTAAGAAATGTTACTTAAGTTATGTATTATTTTGTCATCTTCTATAATTATGATAAGATTGTGAGTTAGATCCGTTGTCTGAAAAGTTTGCTTCTGCAGCAGCTATATTTGTATAAGGGACATGCTAAAAAAGTGTGAAAACCGAATGTTGTGGTGTTAAGATCTCAAATATGTTGTTTGTTTGGTTTTATCGTTTTTAATTTTTTCTATTCTATCTTGTACAGTGTTAGTTATATATATATATATATATATATCTGACTTATTTGAATCTGTCCATCTATTTCTTCTTAATAAAAAATAATAATTAATTGCATTTTGAGGCTCAATAGATTGTAGAGTTTCTGAACTGAACAATTAATGTAGAATCCAATGCTTCATGTAGGTACTTTGATTATATCATGAAATTATCTTAGTTGGCCATGTCGGACTTACAAAGACTAATTATTTACCCGATTGTAGTGTTCCTGGTAGATACAGAAATCCTTGAAGTTCTAATGCAGTTTTGAATTCCCAATATGTTTTCTAGTTTTTTTATATATGTGTTCTAATCCTGCTTATTACATTTGCATTTTGGTGTTATTTATATTGGTTGATTCTCATTTGTATGTTGGAAGTGCATCCTCCTGCACCGTTTTGTCACATTGCAATATTATTTGTATATCTCTGTTTCTTCTTTGTATGTTTGTGTGAGTCTGAATTGCTTTTTTCTTATTCTAGAATTTACTCATTTCTTTTTGTTCCTTTTGTTGATTTGTGGCACTATATTTTCATCTTACTTCCCTTAAGTGCAACTCAGTTCTTCAGCATTTCAATTTGTTATATTGATACAACTTGCATATATGTGACTTTGCAATTTTGTATTGGTTTTCTTTTCACAAATCTCTCATGGCAGAGGACCATGAAATGATAGCAGATTCATCTTGCTCAATCACTAGCAGTAAAAGTAAGTTGGGTAGACAGAATTCATCTTGTCCGGAGTAGTAGGTAGAATTTCGAGATTGCTTAATGTTTCCTTTGTACTTACGGGCTATTTTTCTATTGCCCCTTTACATGTAAGGCACAGATGCTCTTTGTGGCATAATTTGGTTATTCTTATAGTCCTCCATGAATTGCAGGATAGCCTGTAATTCCTTTCCTCTCTTTAAATGCATGTGCATAGGAATAGTCAGGTGGGAAATTGGCATTGATGATAGGCTTCAAAGTACAACGTGTCCAAGGCCAACATCAATGATGAACAAAACCTAGGAATATCAGTTTATACAATTTGTCTGTAGAAAGAGGAAATCCAATTCTAAATTGAAGGGGTCCTATATGAGTAGATTGCAGAGGATTATGGTGGTAAATTATGGAAAGCTTCTCCTTGCCATCCCACAAGGATCCCTTTGTAGTAAGGTCACTGGAAAACATTTTGCTTGAAAAATTTAACATACATGGGGGTGGCAATTGCCATCAATTTAGTGCTTGCATATACCCATCTGCAAAGCAAAATATTGAACTTGGTAAGACTGTCCAACTATGGAATCCACCTGTAACTGGTTCAGCCTGTTCAGTGGTATACTGTATTTGTACTAATACATCAAGATCACTTTGCAAGTGGGGTAATTGTAGGAATACACACAACACTGAGAGGGGGGGTGAATCAGTGTTGTTAACAATTTTAACACTTTTTACTACTTTTGATTAATCTAATTTCACAATTTAGAATTCTTCAGAAGGAACAAAGTAAATATGCAGAGTATCAACACATAGATTTGACACAAGAAATTTCCCGAGTGGAAAACCCTCCTGGGGTATAAAAACCACTCAACTGCCTCACTGGCTTAACACAAAATTCAGATTACAATTGTCTCACTGACATTACAATTCTGCCTCACTGGCAAATTTTATCTCTCTGCATGTCTCACTGACATCATCAACATTCAATGAAAAATTATAACTCAGGGGATTTCCCTGTTTCAATAAAAACCAAAACCTTATTTCTCCCTTTTAAGACAAACAAAATAAATTCTTTGCAATCAACCTTTAACTGTCTTCAACACCTACAGTCAATCAATTTTGATCTTCAATATATTTCATACCTCTGCAAAACAATTTCAAACTAATTCACCATTTTGAGCTTTCTCTCTCTGCAAACTGAACAATTTATCTTCTCTGAAAAATTATAGTCTTTATCACCTTCACTTTCTCTGACACCTTCACTTTCTCTGAACAAACATTAATCCATCATGATCATTGAAGAATTCCATTCATTTTGAATTAACATTCTTTCAAATTCTCAACATAAATCCCTGAAAAATGATTCTCCATTTCTGCAAAAAATTACCTTTCAAAATAACAATTCCATTCTCCAAAAGAACTTCTTCAAAAATTCTCATCAATCATCTCTCATCGTTTGGAGATACTTTCTATTTAAAAACTGATCCTCCGATCTGCGGTGCCCGCCACATGAGGATTCAAATATAATCGTTGATTTTGTGTTTCCCGCGGACCATACAATGCATTGACTGGTTACCGGGCACCCTAGGCAATGGGGCCGGTAAAACCGACGAGTTTCATACCCTTACATTGCAACTTAAGGCCTGATGACCTCCTCGACCGGTCAGTTTGAGTTTATAACATAAAGTGCATAGAGTTATGACGGGTAATAAGGTAATGAAGAATAAGTGTTGAACACAAAGTTTATGACTTGTTAAGTGTTAAGAAAAACATATTTACCACTTCCATTTTTCTAAACCTCAACACATATGTAAACACCTCAACACATATTTAAACCTCAACATATGTAAACCAACCTTCAACTGATCTGCCACTGTCATGAAGTTAATATGATGCAAGTTAACTTTTATCAAATGACACAAGCCCTTGCCCTGATAATATGCACTGAATGTCATCCACTGAAATGACTAAGTCAAAACAACTTCACACAAGATTAACAATGAAGGACCACTGAAAGATCAAAACTGAGAGATCTAACAACCATTGTCATTGATGTAGACCATATCACTGAAATCATTGCCATTGATGAAGACCATGTCACTGATGAAGACCATTTTGGCATCAATGAAAACCACCATCATTTTGTCATCAATGAAAAGACAATATACTCAACTGTGAAATGTGCTACAAAACTCCCCCTTTGTCTTTGACATTGATGGCAAAACCATAACTGATTTCTCCCCCTTTTTGACATGAAAATGTCAAAGGCAAAAGAAATAACACCACAATCAATAAATTCCTGTTCTTGTAAATACAATCCTCTGAAAAAATTTGTCAAAACCAACACTTTACTTCAAACTGATCAAATGTACAATACTGTAACACTGCCAACCACAAAGATATGTACAAAAACTATATACAGGCTATGTACAAATGAGATTCAGGACATCAAAAATAATCTAGAAGACAACTCCCCCTGAATCTAATATCTCTGTAACTTACTGAAGAGAGACAAGAGACAGAACTCCTAATCTCTGTCTCAGAGTTTCAAATGTCTCCTTTGGTAAAGGCTTTGTGAAGATATCAGCTAATTGATCACTAGTATGCACATATTCCAAAGCAACTTCATTTTCAATCACCTTTTCCCTTAGAAAATGATATCTGATAGCAATGTGCTTAGTTCTTGAATGCATTATAGGATTCTTTGACATATTGATTGAACTTGTGTTATCACAAAGAATAGACACAGGCTTTTTAACCTCAACCTTAATATCAAGAAGTGATTGTACCATCCAAAGTACCTGTGTACAACATGATGAAGCAGCAATGTACTCAGCTTCAGCTGTAGATAGAGAAACACAATCTTGTTTCTTACTATGCCATGCAACCAATCTGCCACCTAGAAAGAAAGCTGCCCCACTTGTGCTTTTTCTGTCATCAGGACACCCTGCCCAATCTGCATCTGTATAGGCAAGAAGTGTAAAATCATTGTGTCTAGGATACCATAAACCAAAATCAAGTGTACCCTTAATATATCTAAAGATTCTCTTAACAGCATTCAAATGTGATTGTTTAGGACAAGCTTGAAATCTAGCAACCAAACAAACAGCCTGCATAATATCAGGCCTAGAAGTAGTGAGATATAAAAGACTCCCAATCATAGATCTATACAGAGATTGTTCTACTTCAGGTGATTCATCATTTTTACTTAGCTTATGCCCTGTCTCCATAGGAGTACCCAAAGGTTTGCAATCATCCATTTGAAATCTCTTTAACATCTCTTTGGCATATTTATTTTGTGAGATGAATATTCCCTTTTCAAGCTGAGATACCTGAAGACCAAGAAAGAAAGACAATTCTCCCAACATAGACATTTCAAATTCTGATTTCATGATGTTAGGAAATGAATGACTCATATCATCATTGTTACTACCAAAAATGATATCATCTACATAAATTTCAACAACTAGAATATCCTCACCTTTGATTAAATAGTACAAATTACTATCCACACCTCCTTTTGTGAACCCCTGTTCCTGCAGAAACTTATCCAGTCTATAATACCAAGCCCTTGGAGCTTGCTTTAAACCATATAAAGCCTTTTTCAACCTGTAAACATGATCTGAATTATCTTTATTCACAAAACCTTCTGGTTGTTCCATGTAGACTTCTTCTTCAAGATCTCCATTTAGAAATGCTGATTTTACATCCATTTGGTAAACTTTGAAATTTTTATAAACTGAAAAAGCTAAAAGCATCCTTATAGCTTCTAATCTAGCAACAGGAGCAAATGTTTCTTCAAAGTCAATACCTTCAATTTGTGAATACCCTTTGCAAACCAGTCTGGCTTTGTTTCTAACAACTTTACCTTTATCATCAAGCTTATTCCTAAACACCCATTTTGATCCAATGACATTCTTACCTTCTGGTCTTGGAACAAGTTCCCATGTTTTGTTCTTTTCTATTTGGCTTAACTCCTCTTCCATGGCATTAACCCATGCTTCATCTTTGCTGGCCTCAACATAATTCTTTGGTTCCATTTCAGATATCAAACACACATGTGCTTGATTATGTGCAGCAACTTGCTTTCCTCTTCTTGTTAACACACCACTGTCCTTATCCCCAATGATCAACTCATGAGGATGATCTCTTTGAAATGCCTTTGAAAGAGTCTTTGTCTTAACATCAACAGATTTTTCAGGATCTTCTTTCTCTTCCTGAATTTCTTCTTCCTTTTGTGAATGATGATCAACTTCAATGTCATGAATCAACTGCATACAGGGCTGCAAATCCTCATCCACCTTAACATTAGTACTTTCAATTATTCTTTTGAGCCTATTGTTAAAACATTTATATGCCTTGCTATGTGTAGAATAACCAAGAAAAATGCCTTCATCACATCTAGACTCAAAACCACATAAGCTATCATTATCTTTCTTGATGTAACACTTACTTCCAAAAATTTTGAAATACCCAACATTAGCTGACTTACCATACCACAGTTCATAAGGAGTATAATTTGACTTTACCCTTAATTGAACTCTATTCAGAGTATATACAGCTGTATGAACAGCTTCTCTCCAATAGACATTAGGCAGATTTGCATCATGTAGTAAAGTTCTTGCCATTTCTTTTACAGTCCTGTTTTTCCTTTCAGCTACTCCATTTTGCTGTGGAGTTCTAGGAGTGGAGAATTGCCTTCTTATCCCATGTTTTTCACAATACTCCTCAAATTCCTTTGAAGTGTACTCTCCTCCATTGTCTGACCTTAGACATTTTAGCTTGAAATCAGATTCCTTTTCAACCATCTTCTTGAAGATTTTGAATCTATCAAATGCCTCTGATTTATGCCTTAAGAATGTTACCCATGTCATTCTTGAAAAGTCATCAATGAAAAGCATAAAATACTTTTCTCCTCCCAGAGCTTTAGTCCTTGTAGGACCACACAAATCTGAATGTACCAGCTGCAGAGGTTTTGAAGTAAAATACTCCTTAGGCTTGAAACTAACTTTGGTTTGCTTACCCAGCTGACACTCTTTGCATATAGTATTACTTGGTTTTGAAATATGAGGCATATTTCTGACATTGTGATTCTTGCTAATTCTCACAAGATTGTCAAAATTCACATGACCAAGTCTTCTGTGCCATAACCAGCTTTCCTCAATTTGACCCATGAAACAGATATGACTATCAACACTTTTAGTTTCTGAGTTATGAAGATTGTAGATGTTACCACTAGTCCTTAGACCTGCTGCAATAACTTTACCTGATTTCTTTTTAATCTCACATCCATGTGCATCAAAAACCACATTAAAACCATTGTCACATATTTGACTGACACTTAATAGGTTGTGCTTCAGTCCTTCTACAAAATACACATCATTTAGTGGTGTTTCATCATCAAGAAGAATTGTACCTTTGCCTCTGATCATAATACAATCATTATTTCCAAACATAACAGAGCCTTCATTAATGTCTTCAAACTTAACAAACTTATCTTTGTCACCTGTCATGTGGTTGGAGCAACCACTGTCAATCACCCATTGTTCCTTCTTTTTGGCATGAAAAGCAGCTTGTGCAATCATAACATCTAAGCTCTTATTGATTACCTTAGGTTTCCAAACAAGCAATTTCTTTTCAGAATCCAAAGAAGACAAACCTGAGACAGTATTTCTTGTTGTTTGCTGCATTTGCAATGAAGGTCTACAGAATTTTGCAATATGCCCAAAATTTTTACAATTGTGACCCTTCAAACTTCTTAAGAACATGAATGGATGCATTTCTCTTCTGATTCCAAATCTGCATTCACTGGCTTTGTGTCCAAACCTGTTGCAACAAAAACAATATCCAGTAAAGTGAGCATTATACCTGAAAGTATCACTTCTGTTGTAGTTTGTTGTCCTTATGATTGATTTGCCTTTTATACTAGCCTTTTGAGAACATTGTCCCTCTTCAAATCCAAGACCTGATTTATCTTTGAATCCTTTTTGTCTATCAAGAAGATCATCTAATTTATCACTACTTCTACACATATCAAGTCTTCTTCTTAGACCAACAATTTCAGCTTCAAGTGTATGACATTCCTTGTCCTTGTTATTCAATTCTTTGTCTTTATCATCAATAATTTTCTTACTTTCTTCAAGAGAAAGAATTAGATCAGTAATCTGTTTCTCATAACAAGTTAACTTGTTATTCATGATATCATTTTCTTTTTGAAACTGACTTCTTTGAGCAATGATTTCCTTCTTAAGTTTCTTGACTTGACTTAATGCACATATCAATTCTCCTTCAAAGTCAATAACAGCTTCACAACTGTTTGATTGTTCTTCACATTTTTCATTTTCATTTAGAATAGCCATAAACAAAGTCTGTGCATTTTCATCAAGAAAATCATCTGAATCACTTTCAGTCATATCAACATTTTTTATGAACAGACTTCTTTTCTTTCTGAAATTATTTTTCCTTCTAGAAACAAACTGTTTCTTTTTGAATTGCTTCTTGTTTTCATCTTCATCACTATCTGGATCTTTGTAAGGACATTGAGCTGCATAGTGTCCAATCTTTCCACACTCAAAACATTTGAATGGAAGCTTACCTTTGTACTTACCAACAGATCCCTTCTTTAACTTGCTTGCAAGAGATATTTCTTGTTCATCATCCAATTCATCTGAATCAGAAATCTCCTTTTCTTTTCTGACTGATTTGAAAGCAGCTTCTTTGCTTGAAGGTATGTCATTACTAATCCTCATCTCATAAGCTGTGAAAGTGCCATGAAGTTCATCAAAGGTAACTTTGCTTAAATCTCTTTCTTCAACAGCAGACACTTTGGATTCATATTTTGGATTTAAGGTCCTTAAGATTTTTGTAACAACTGTCTTCTCTTCCAGTGTATCACCAAGTCCTCTGATAGCATTTACAATTTCTTGGACCCTTAGAAGATATTCTGCCACTTTCTCATCATCACTCATTCTGAGACTTTCAAATTTTGCTCTGTAGGATTGCAGTTTTGCTTCTTTGATTTTATCATCTCCTTAATAGATATTAGACAATTTGTCCCATATTTCCTTGGCTGTTTTACACTCCATGATTTTTACAAGTATGTCATTGGTAAGACCACAACATAATGCATTTTTAGCCTTAGCATTATTTTCATATGCCCTTTTCTCATCAGCTGTGCTAGGAGGATTTGTAGCAGTATATCCAGTAACAATAGCATCATACACATCATAGCCCAGAGATGACAAATATGACTCCATCCTGAATTTCCAAAAAGCATAGTTAGAGCCATCAAGCATAGGTGCCTTATAATTTGAGTAATCTTCTTGACTTGCCATGATAAGTATTCCAGAAATATGATCTACCCAAGCTGATTAAGCTTTGACAGGGTACCAGGCTCTGATACCAATTGTAGGAATACACACAACACTGAGAGGGGGGGTGAATCAGTGTTGTTAACAATTTTAACACTTTTTACTACTTTTGATTAATCTAATTTCACAATTTAGAATTCTTCAGAAGGAACAAAGTAAATATGCAGAGTATCAACACACAGATTTGACACAAGAAATTTCCCGAGTGGAAAACCCTCCTGGGGTATAAAAACCACTCAACTGCCTCACTGGCTTAACACAAAATTCAGATTACAATTGTCTCACTGACATTACAATTCTGCCTCACTGGCAAAATTTATCTCTCTGCATGTCTCACTGACATCATCAACATTCAATGAAAAATTATAACTCAGAGGATTTCCCTGTTTCAATAAAAACCAAAACCTTATTTCTCCCTTTTAAGACAAACAAAATAAATTCTTTGCAATCAACCTTTAACTGTCTTCAACACCTACAGTCAATCAATTTTGATCTTCAATATATTTCATACCTCTGCAAAACAATTTCAAACTAATTCACCATTTTGAGCTTTCTCTCTTTGCAAACTGAACAATTTATCTTCTCTGAAAAATTATAGTCTTTAATCACCTTCACTTTCTCTGACACCTTCACTTTCTCTGAACAAACATTAATCCATCATGATCATTGAAGAATTCCATTCATTTTGAATTAACATTCTTTCAAATTCTCAACATAAATCCCTGAAAAATGATTCTCCATTCCTGCAAAAAATTACCTTTCAAAATAACAATTCCATTCTCCAAAAGAACTTCTTCAAAAATTCTCATCAATCATCTCTCATCGTTTGGAGATACTTTCTATTTAAAAACTGATCCTCCGATCTGCGGTGCCCGCCACATGAGGATTCAAATATAATCGTTGATTTTGTGTTTCCCGCGGACCATACAATGCATTGACTGGTTACCGGGCACCCTAGGCAATGGGGCCGGTAAAACCGACGAGTTTCATACCCTTACATTGCAACTTAAGGCCCGATGACCTCCTCGACCGGTCAGTTTGAGTTTATAACATAAAGTGCATAGAGTTATGACGGGTAATAAGGTAATGAAGAATAAGTGTTGAACACAAAGTTTATGACTTGTTAAGTGTTAAGAAAAACATATTTACCACTTCCATTTTTCTAAACCTCAACACATATGTAAACACCTCAACACATATTTAAACCTCAACATATGTAAACCAACCTTCAACTGATCTGCCACTGTCATGAAGTTAATATGATGCAAGTTAACTTTTATCAAATGACACAAGCCCTTGCCCTGATAATATGCACTGAATGTCATCCACTGAAATGACTAAGTCAAAACAACTTCACACAAGATTAACCATGAAGGACCACTGAAAGATCAAAACTGAGAGATCTAACAACCATTGTCACTGATGTAGACCATATCACTGAACTGAAAACCATATCACTGAACTGAAAACCATATCACTGAAATCATTGCCATTGATGAAGACCATGTCACTGATGAAGACCATTTTGGCATCAATGAAAACCACCATCATTTTGTCATCAATGAAAAGACAATATACTCAACTGTGAAATGTGCTACAGTAATTGGGAATTTTTTTCTGTTGTTATGTTTCCCGTTCAGTATTATTTTTGTCTTGATTTGTGTGCTGAAGAAAATATTTCTATATAGCTTATAGTTTTTTTTGCTTTTCTTTCTAAAATGAAAAAGAAGATTTTTCTGGTTTTTGATTGGACAGTAGTTATTTTTCCTCGTTAAAGATTCTAATTTTGATTTTTTAAAATTTTAGAAAATAGAGGAGGTAGAAAATAAAGCAAGACTTCTAAAGTCCATTATTATTTTTGCATGTAAAACACCTGTAGCTGCCTGTGTTTGACCGCGGCAAGGAATTCTGAGGTTTTTGGCTAGGTGGCTGCAACTCGAGTTGTTAGGCGTTACATGTCAGTATACATTAATTAGAAAGCTCAATTTCCAGGTTCAATTACCATCCGTTACCGAGATAATTCATTGATTATTTTGAACTTACATTTTCCAAGAGGTTACCAAGGTGGAAATCCAAACACGGATGAACCATACAATCTCAATATCAAATGCCATTCTTGTTTCCCACCAGAAATTTAGAATGGCTTTTGCTTTGGTCGATTCATCTAAAATGGAAACAAGAGCATGTGAAAGCTGCTCGACAAATTTTCCTGGAGCTTGATGATCTGAGTTCAGTAGTAGGGAAATGCACTATGAACCTATTTTTACCAATGGATGATGATGGGTGTTCTCTTTCTAATCCTTGTGCTGCTCAATATCAGTTGAAGTAATATGGGATTCTCACAATTGTAATAACAGAGGTCTACTTCACGACCAAATTGGTACTGTTCCATCCACAAGTAAACCATAGAAAGTTAATGTAGAAGAGCCACTGAAATCCTTCAAGCGAAAGTGATCTGTCAGTACCATTCTAGTACCAAGTTCATTATTAAGGAAGAGCCATGTTCTTTCAGAAAAGCTGCAGGGCAGAGAAATGAACGAATTATTTGCAAAAACACATTCTTTGTTACCAAGTTTGAAGGGGCTATTTTTAAATAACATCCACTTCAACAGTCAAAGGTCAATTTTGGTGATTAAAAATTGGACAAATATTTATCACTTTATGTTGTGAATGAGGTGTAAAATTGCTATTACCTGTTTGACCATTGAAATGGATGATATTTAAGTAGAACAGTGCTTTAACTGTCATTGATCTCATTGGATCAACAAACCTCAAGATATTTTGTGCCTGAATAAGTCCATACATAGAACCTGCTACAAAATATCAAAAAGTTTCCTTTGCCATCCACCTAGAGAGGAAATGGTCTTGATCCTGCCCAAGTATCACCTAGACAAAGTCTCCAAGATGATTGTTTTTTTTTAAACTATACACAAGAGCATTGATTTAGATGCAACTTTGTTGATGTATTCTAAGAAATTAAAGGGCTTAAAAATACTTTTATGATCTAATATTCTTGCTAGACAAAATATCTCAATCTGATTGACAGTCCACAAGTCCTTTTAGACCATCCAAATGCTCATACTCAAAACTTGTCAAAAAATCTTTGGGTTTAAGATTTTCTACCAATCTTATTCCACTGATCCAAATCAAATCAATGGTCCTTTAGTTTTTAGGGCCTTAAAATGTATGTACTTGTTAATCATCACTAAAGCCTTTAAAAACCTCTCTCAGCCATTGGATCTCTTATGTTGCCTGCCTACCCTTTGGTGTTCAAGGGGCTGAAAGTTTGAAATCTTTCTTAAAAGCTAGAAACTCTTCCTCTACAATGGGATCACAATAAGATCTGACAACTCTTGTAGTCTTTGGGGTCATATTACCTTCAATACCTAAAAGGCCATTGATCTAGGTTGATCAAATGGCTCCCAAACTTTTTCACCATTAAACATAGCCTAAAGCTTAACAAATCAATTAAACCTTGAAATAATTTCTTTCCCACTGATCTATTTAATGAACCAATTCGCTTGATTGGTTAAATAAAGGATTTATGTTGCCATCTTCTGTAGAATGTATTGTAAGTTCATGCCATCTGAAACTTGCAAACAAGATCTCTTTAACATGTAGGATGGTTTAATCTTTCCTTGAATGCTCCTACATCAACTTAGGAGGTTTGGTCTAGTGTCATGATTTGAATGAATTTTTCCTACCATCCCAAAACTTGTATTGAGAAGAGAGAACATTAAATTGTGTATTCAAAATAGTAGAATTCATCCTTTGTATGCATGTGGATGTACATTTTGTATGATTTGATGCACATGTTTCTTCAATGATTCTGTTGGAGCTTTGCTGATTTTCCTAACTCTTTTGTTTGAGTAACATGCATTGGCAACCAAGCATACAAATCTCAAGAACTTTTTTTACTTGGTTGTTATAAAAACCAGATCTTGAAGGCCTGACACGAATGATTCATCCACTATATGAAACAATTACAAAGGAAAATGCTTTAACAGAAGGAAGGAATACTAAATCTTTCAATCTTTGTTTTCGTGGTATGCATTTGGACTCAAATTCATGATGAGATTAATGCTTTATAAGAAACATACAAGTTGAACCAATGGAAAAATTGCTAAAATACTACCAACTATAGAAGTGACTAAAAAATGATAAGATATCATTTTGGTAGACATTCTTTTTGGTTATTGTCTCAAGTGTTTTCTCCATTCTATGTTTCATCTCTAAATACATGTTGGATATATGCTTCTCTTACACACATATCAGGAAGGTAGGTAGGCAAGAGAGATAGTCTACATTGTTTCCCATATCCCTACAAAAAAAATTCTTCCAGTGCAAGGCAGGGACTGTAGCTACACTGCAACAGTTTTTTTGGTTATTGTAATTACTGATTAAAAGTCACTCTCTCTCCCACTCTTTTTCTTTCTCGAATCCTCTCTCTATCTCTCTATTTTTTGTAAAAGTACCATTTCATGAGGCTCTATTGGATACCATAGATTGATCATTATTGTAGGTTTTCCATTAGAATGTTTGACCATAGCTACAAGTTTGTCACACAATGAAATAATTTTTTCCATTGTGTTTATGCTACTAAGCTTTATTTTGTAATCATGTTATGGCCAATAATTTTATGTTTTAGGAAATGTATCTTGAATTTTTATGGGTGGTAAAGGTAAAATTTGAAAATAATTATTCATAGGAAGGTTAATCATGTGCCCATGTTTTCTACTTGAAACTAATAAGTACTTTGAATCCACAAAATTTAGATCATTATCATACATAAATAAGGATATGGTTTTCCCATCCACCCTTTGGCACACCATACACATATTCAATATAAAAGTATGGTGGGCCTTGCTAAAACTCTTTAAGTTTCCACTATTGACCCACAAGGTGATCTGGAACTCGAAATACAACTAATCCTTTAACATGGTATGGTAAATGAAAATTTATATCTTTATTTTCTACAAACAAAGCTTTGGAAGACATAATTTGTTTGAGATTTATGTTCTAAAATGGTTTCTTGTGATGGGTTTCATAGTAATACTTTTCTAAATCTAAGTTCTCTCTTTTATGAAATTTGATTATTTACACATACTCTAGGCTTTCATTCAATCCTTTCAAAAGTAAATGATGGTTAGCATGACTAATTAACCTAATAACCCTAGGATTATAATTTGCAACATCCAATCTTACAATTAGTCCCATTCTAATTGCGAAAATAAATTTGCTCCAGATAATCAAAAGAATGTCCATAATTTTCAATACTTGTTTTTGCTAACCTTTTCAATTTGGGTCAACATGACTATGAAAAAATAACAAAATACTAATCTATTTAAGTGTAGACAAGTGCAACATAAAAAAATTGTCACTAGAATACCATACATGTCTACAATTGGCATGCTACTTGTGCAAAGAAATTTTCTACATAGAATCAAAATAATAATGTTAAATTTTTAATACTTGTTCTTGGTAGCCTCTACAATTTGGGCAGGAACTTGGAGCTATGAAAATATGGATTTTATAATTTCTTGAATTCCAGATTAGTATAAAATGAAGGTTTCATTATTTTTTGTTTAGGTGAAAATTGGATTTGTTTAATGTTTTAGATTGTTATATGTTTGAATCCTCCTTTCACCTTTAACATTCAAGGACCTTACGGTCGAGTGGCAGTGCACTATCATACCATAGGTCACTGCAAGATGAAGGGAAACTTGGATTAGGGTATTTAATTATCAATTTTCCTTCTCTTATGCTCAATTGACCGTTAAAACCGTAAATTGATGAATTATAGAAATTTTGAATAGACTGTTAAAATTTATATAGAATTATGATGATATTATATATTTAGTTTAAATATAATTTTACTTATACTAAGGTATATCATAGTATTTTAAGGGCACCTTTGAATAGATAACTATCATTAAAAAATTGATTGACAAGCTAGGTCAACTGTCAAATTTAAGCCCTGATGATTACTTTTAACTGAACATTTTCCAAGAGGTGTTACCAAGGTGGAAATCCTATTGTTGTTTCCCAACAGAAATTTAGAATGGCTTTTGCCTTGGTCGATTCATCTGAAATGGAAACAAGAGCATATGAAAGCTATTGGACAAATTTGCCTAGAGCTTGATTATCTGAGTTCAGTAGTAGGGAAATGCACTATGAACCTACTTTTACCAATGGATGATGATGGATGTTCTCTTTCTAATCCTTATGCTGTACAATATTAGTTGAAGTCATGTGGGATTCTCACAATTGTAATAATAGAGGTCTACTTCATGACCAAATTGGTACTATTCCATCCACAAGTAAACCATAGAAAGTTAATGTAGAAGAGCCACTGAAATCCTTCAAGTGAAAGTGATTTGTTAGTACTAATCTGGTACCAAGTTCATTATTAAGGAAGAGCCATGTTCTTTTACAAAAGCTGCAGGGAAAAGAAATGAATGAATTATTTGCAAAAACTCATTCTTTTCTAACAATTTTGAAGGGGCTATTCTTAAATAACATCCACTTCAATAGTCGAAGGTCAATTTTGGTGAATAAAAATTGGACAAATATTTATCACTTTATGTTGTGAATGAGGTGTAAAATTGCTATTAACTGTTTGACCATTGAAATGGATGATATTTAAGTAGAGTTGTGCTTTAACTATCATTGATCTCATTGGATCAACAAACCTCAAGATATTTTGTGTTTGAATAGGTCCATACATAGAGCCTGCCACAAAATATCAAAAAGCTTTCTTTGACATCCACCTAGAGAGGAATTTGTCTTGATCCTGCCCAAGTATCACCTAGACAAAGTCTCCAAGATGATTGTTTTTTGAAATTTCACACAAGAGCATTGATTTAGATCTAACTTTGTTGATGTATTCTGAGAAATTAAAGGCCTTAAAAATACCTTTATGATCTAATATTCATTCTAGACAAAAGATCTCAATTTGATTGACAGTCCACAAGTCCTTTAGACCATGTAAATGCTCATACTCAAAACTTGTCAAAAAAATCTTTGGGTTTAAGATTTTCTACCAATCTTATTCCACATGCTCTAATCTTAAGCAATTCCAATTGTTCATTCATTAACCCAACGGAATTGTTACATTTTCTAATATTATTATTAATGTTTGTCTCATTTAATCCTTAACAATGTTTATTTGTTATTGATCCAAATCAAATCAATGGTCCTTTAGTTTTTTAGGGCCTTAAAATGCCTGTACTTGTTAATCATAACTAAAGCCTGTAAAAACCTCTCTCAGCCATTGGATCTGTTGATGATTGTTTTGATGCAATCATAACAATAAGTTAAAATTCACATATAATGAACTGAAACTATACTTGAAAGATAAGAAGGAATCATTTGAGATTCAACTAATCCCAAGTCTACAATGGTTCGGTTGGTCAAGTTCAGTTGGTCAATGTGAAGCTGTAATGTTCAAGGGGCCTTACATAGTTTAGGTTTGTTTGGTGGTTTACTGGACTAAGAATATGCAAAAAGGTCATGAGATATGTCAATACTTTTCATTCCTTTGCATAAAAGTGTTACTGTGCTGCAGGTTTTAGATGGTTTCCTTGATTTATTTGCAGCTTTCTTCTTTATCTATTTATGAAAACTGTCTACTTATAACTCTGTTATGCATGCTTCTTCAAATTTGAGACAATTTCCTTTAGATTTCTACGTTTTTAGCTAAATATTCAGATGGGTTGGGAAAAGTTAGAAAGATCTAATCTATATCTCATTTAATCTACCGAAGGATCTAATTGTTTCTGTTATGAACTATGTAAATACCACAGTAATTTGATCAAATCCACAGTAAAAACTTTAAATGTAAGTTCTGAGCATTTTCACAAACATACATTTAAAATTGCAAGCTCTCAAAGAAAATATTTCAAAACACAAAGAAGAGCAGGAGAACACTCAGAAGATAGATGCAGAACTCCAGATTCTATTGTATTAGAAACGAATAGTCATACATGATTTACAATGTAGGAATGACTCTTAGTTTCATTGATCATACTACAGAGAACTTACAAGCTTTACAGATACAGTAAGGCAGCCAGACATTCCACGCGCACCTTACTGCAGACAAACAGGCGACCTCCTTCTTCTACTTCTGGACTAAACTAAGCTAATTTGCTGTATGTTCCTAAAAAAAAAAATCTCTGTGTAGCCCCTGTTGTAAAGTATTACAGTGTAGGGAGGCACAATATAAAGACATTCTGATTGTCCTCACTACAGCAGAAACCTAACTGAACCCTTGGTTCAAACCCCTGGTTACAGCAATAAATACAGGTGAACCAGCTCTTCAAAATATCTCTGAGCAGTGTCAAATCTGGGCGAAATATTGCCCCTTCTGAGAAGCTCCGGCAGCTTGGCAATAACTTATGTTTGTCTGTTGTAGTAATACCCTCAGCTGCAACCTTGTTCTTCACTTGAATGGCCTTGACTTTTTCGCACTTCGTCTTTATTTTCCTGCTCCTGAGATTGGATTTCCTTCCTCCATGAGGTCACTGTGTTGACTTTCCAGCTGCTTCCTCAACTGCAAGCCTGCAAGACAAGACAAGCAATAAGTATTACATTTATCACATAAACAGCAGGAAATTAAAATAATCGTTTAAATCCAGGTGACTGTGCAAAATTGTGGAAATCGGGTTCAAAATACTCTTAAAACGCGTTCAAAATGCATACAGACCGCTCAAAACCCATCGGGTTAACCATCGTTGACCGAAAAAATGCTGCGGGCGCCAAAAAATGGTTTAAAACTCCACTGCTTTATTTCCCGCCCATCGGCATGACTATCGCTATCGGCGTGTCAAAAAACATGTTGGCCGATATTCGTTATTTGGCTGATCACCTTTTCGTCTGCATGATATTTTGGAAATATGATGCTCCTCCTTCCGAAGGTCCAGATGACGTCATCATGATATTTCGCTTCTGTATATTGGGGAAAAGAATAACATCATCATCATCATTATGTCGAAGGAAAAATAGGAGGATACGAAATATGATCCTACTGCTGAGGAAAGGAATATGATGGTGAGGTCATCGTCATATCCGGGCTTCATTAAAATGCAAAAGATGATGTCACCGTCATGTTTAGTTAAGATCAGGGGATAATTGTAATATCGGGTCACCTAAGGAGCATGATCAGGTGGTGAATGTAATATGACCCCTTTGCGGCCAAGGTAACCCTCTCGAAAGATCAGGATGATGATGATCATCAGGATATTTGCTTCTTCGTTTATCAGATCGGGATGACGTCATCATGATATCCGGGGCTTTTGTTAAACTTAGAACATGACGTCATCAGGATGTTTCGCTAACCGGATCATGTTTTGGAAAATATCCTGCCGAAGGGAAATGTGATGATGATGATCATCAGGATATTTGCAAAAGGTCATATTTCTCGGCAGGAGGACTTTATGAAATGTCGGGTAGACAAACAAGATCATGATGATCTTGACAACAGGACAGGATAAAAAATATGATGATCCTCCTCATCGAATATCATGATGACGTAACCATCATATTTTTTCTTCGGAGCATGAGGATGAGTTGAGGTCATCATCAGGTTAGCGCTAGGGTGATATTTAAAATATGATCATGCTGTTGAGGAATAGAATATCACCCTCCCTTAAAAGATAGGGTGATCATCATGATCATGCAAAAGGAGATCAGGAGGATATGAAGACGTCATCATCATCTTAGCGAATACAGCAAATATGACCCTCTTGTGAAAGATCAAGATGATGACCCTCCGATAGGATTTCGACATGCGCATGCAAATTATGCAGATGGTGGATTTTCTAAGTCAGGGTGATATTATAATATCAGCATGATATTATAATATCAGGTGATGTAAAAATATCATGATGTTCGTTGTTATGAAATATCAGGTTACACTCAAAACATGATGCTCACGATGCGCATAAGGTCATCTGACGGGTAAAGGGCACTATCACCTAAGATTGACGTCCGGATATTGCGACTGCATGATTTTTATCGGGTGATAGACCAAGATCATGATGACCTTGATAACATGACTGAGGATATAAAAATATGATGACCACTTGCGATTATCAGGTTTGACCAAAACTTTTACTGCTCATAACTCCCTCATATGGACGAATTTTCAAGTGATGTAAAAGGGAAACCTTCATGGAATTTCAAGCTCTTTCTAAGTATGAGGTCACAGAAACAAAATATGAACTTTGACAAACTGACCTCATGATGATGACCTACCTCATCCTGACCTTCATGATGATGATGCACCTGACTCATTTTTACCAAACCGCCAGAAAGCAGACAAACACAAGCAGAAGCAAAAAGCAAAGCGACAGCAGGGGTCCCCATTTTGCTAAGGAGCATAATGGGGCGTGTTGTGAACATCACAACAACTAGCAACCAAAACAAAACAATTAAATTCAGAGTGTTCAAGGAAACTAGATGAAATGAACTCATAACTTCCGACTATCTTTCCTGCAAATTACTATTCAGCTTGAGACTCAAAGTATTCAATAAAGATGCATGAATTTCCATTTTCAGTTTAGTTGTGTGCACGTGATTAATTATCCTCATCTTGAAGATCGGTTGAACAAACCAGTGACTGACATTAGCCTACGTAGGTGAGGATATTCCCTCATAGCCGACCGGATAGAGCCTTGCTGCCAGCGAACGTCCATAGCCCCGGCAAGGTTATCGTTAAAATTCTCCTAAGTAGAGCCCCACTACTAGCGAGCGTCCATAGCCCCGGTAGAGTTACTTAGATGGCTTAATCTGGATTTTCAGTATAATCCGCTTTATTCATTTATTTATTTATTTTTTGTTTTCTAATTTTGAAAGATTTCATAAGATATAGCAATTTGTAACTTCATGATGCAAGGAGTGGACACTTGCTGAAATTAAGCTGAGAATTGTAATGGTAGCAAGGGTGACCTCTGATTTTTCACCTAATATCTACACTGGTAAGTTTAACAAACCCAAGGATTTTAGGTGTGTCATCGTGAGAAACCTGCTTCGAATTCCCAATCACATTTATTGAATACAAAACTTCAGAAGATGAACAACTCTCTACATTCATGACAGTAACAAGTTATGTGTAAATTGCAAATGGTTAACTTGAATATCCTAAATTTATACTGTTTTGAATGGTTGCTAGTTTTGCTCCTTAATACTCTAAAGTAAAATAAAGATCCCTGCTGAGGAGACAACAAACAAACCAAACAAACAGGCTGTACAAACAACACAGCAAAATAAAAAATTGTACAAACAGAAAGAAACAAAAAGCAAAAACAAACAGAAGACAAGCTATACAAACAGCCAACCCAAAAGAAAACACAAAAGAAGAACTGTACATTACCCACAGCTTTTTACATTAAGAAAAAAGGACTGCCCCCCCCCCCTTTTACTTCAAGCCTGGAAGTAGTGTTTCAAATGCTGGCCATTAACTGGTAATGGCATATCTTCTCCAGTCAAGGTCTTAAGTCTAAAGGTGTTATCTCCTATTATTTCTGAGACTTGTAATGGACCCAGCCATAATTTATCAAATTTTCCATGGCTTCCTTTCTTTTCATGTGCTTTGTCCCAGCACAACACTAAGTTTGATATCCTAAATGTCTTGACTCTTGCTCTTTTGTCAAACCACCTCTTAACAACCGCTTGGTGTTTGGCAAACTTCTCGAGGGCTTGACCTCTTTTCTCCTCTAGTTGTAACATTTGCACTATTCTGGCTTCCCTATGGTTATCAAAGCCTAGATATTCATTGGCAAACTTCCAGGTTGGTATTCTCAGATTAACCGAAAGTATGGGATCAGTCCCATAAACTAAGTGATAAGGTGTGCTACCTAAAGCTATTTTGAACTTGGTCCTGTCTACCCATAATGCATATCTTAATAGGGTATTCCACTCTCTAGGACTTTTGGCAATTAACCTCTTGATTATGTCTAATAAAATTTTGTTTGTTGATTCAGCCAGTCCATTACTTTGAGGGTAATAATTCGAAGAAAACCTTAGAATAATCCCATATTCAAATGCCCATTTAGAAAATTTTAAAGAAGAGAAAGCAGGGCCGTTATCACATACCAATGAATAGGGCGTTCCAAACCTGGTGATAATGTTTTCTTCAAGGAACTTGATAACTACCTCAGTTGTGGAAAATTTGCAGCAGGTGGCCTCAGTCCACCTTGTACAATAGTCTGTTACCGTCAATATAAATTTGTGTCCTGCAGAAGATGGGGGATTGATGACTCCGATAAAATCCAAGCCCCACTGTGCAATCTGTCTGGACTCGATCACAGGCTGCAGTGGATTGGCTAGATTTCTCCCTTTGTCTGCTGCAGTTTGACAGGTGTGGCAACTTCTGATGTGACTCTTAGTATCTTTGAACATAGTGGGCCAGTAATAGCCTGCCCTCAGTATTTTATGTGTTGTAGCTAAATGGGAACCATGCCCGGTTCCGTACTTGTCATGTAGTTCTGTCAATACTCTATCAGCTTCAGTTCTGTTTATGCATCTCAGATAAATTCCATCATGGTTCTTCCTGAATAGAAGACCTCCTTGCACCATATAATGCTGTGCCTTAATCTTCAAAGCTCTCCTTTGAGAAGCCTTCATCTTGCTTGGGTACTTTCCAGCTATCAGGAAGGTGCTTAAATCATCGTACCAGCCTGATGCGTCTTGGGAATTCAATACATATTGTTGTTTTATCAGATTTGGATCCATGTTTGCTATTGTCTGCACCAACACCTGCCCTCTGACCAGCTTTGCAGGAATGATTTCTATGTCAAATTCTTGCAGTGTGGTGATCCATTTGGCTCTTTTTTCTCTAGGCTCATTTTGCATCAGCAACATTTTTACTGCTGCGTCTGGTACTATGGCTTTAATCTGGCTGCGCAGAATGTAGTGTCTAAATTTTTTCACAGCCTTTACTAATGCGAATGCCTGTCTTTCAATATCTAGATATCTCAGCTGTGCATCCTTCAGAGGCGCACTCATAAATGCTATGGGCCTCTCTCCATTATTTTCACCTTTCTGTGTCAAGGCAGCCGCGACAGAATGAGAAGATGCAAAGGAGTAGATGTAAAATGGGCTTGTGTAGTCTGGACTTGCCAATACAGGAGCATTAGAAATTGCCTCCTTGATATCTTCAAATGCGGCTTTGGCCACTGGCGTCCATTCCATCTGTGCATCTTTCTTCAACATGGCATTCAACGGCTGCACGATCTCTGCAAAACCTGTTATAAACTTCCGAACAAAGTTAATTTTACCAAAAAATGATTTCAACTCTTTCCTACTATTTGGTATTTGCAAATTTTTTATGGATTCTATTCTATCCGGATCAATTGAAATTCCATTTTCAGAAATGACATGGCCTAATAATTTACCTTCAGTTACGCCAAATATACATTTCTTAGGATTAAGGGAAATCCCATACCTTTCACATTGCTGGAGTACTTTTCTGAGGTCTTCAGCGTGGGTGGATACATCCTTGGAATACACAGTTAAATCATCCATATACACAACAATGCATTTACCTGATAATCCACAGAATGCAACGTCCATGGCCCTCTGAAAAGTGGCACCTGCATTGATTAGACCAAAAGGCATTCTTCTATACGCATAATTTCCCCATTTGCAAGTGAAGGTGGTTTTTAGTCTATCTTCTCTATCAATTAAGACCTGATTATAACCTGAAAAACCATCTAAAAAAGACATCATCTTTGCGCCATTTACTGCTTGCAGTACTTCGTCTATTGGGGGCAAAGGATAATTATCTTTTTCAGATGCCTTGTTTAAATTTCTAAAGTCTACGCACAACCTGATGTCTCCATTTTTTTTCCTCACTGGTACTAAGTTAGCTACCCAGACAGAATGTCTGACTAGGAAAATTATTCCAGTGGACAGTAATTTTTTAACTTCCTCAAAGATTAAAGGCTGTAGAATGGCATTTACAAGCCTCTGTTTCTGCCTAAATGGTTTGACTTCTTTTCTTAAAGGTATTATGTGAGTTATGATGGACTCATCAAATGTTTTCAAGTCTTCATAAGTCCATGCTATGACATGTTTATATTCTTTCAGAACGTCCAGAACCTCTTTTCTAATTTTCTCAGAGCAAGCTTTCCCAATTAGTACACTTTGTGGATTTAGCTCAGTCCCTAAGTTATGTAAATCACACCTACCCCCTTCTGTTTTGGGTAAGTCTTTCTGTCTTATTACCCCGTCGAAGTCAAAGATGTGTTCTAATTCAATCACTCCTTTTGGCAAGAAGTTGCTCTTTAAGTTGATCATATCTTCTTCGTCCCATGTTACTTCAGGCCTTTCTTGTTCATCAATGATTTGGGCCTCAAATGCCTCTTACAAGTCAGAAAATTAATAATTTGCTGATCCTCTCCAAATACTTGAAAGTGTGTAACGTTGTCTGGTATACTGGGCACGTTAACTAGCTCAATAGCAAATCGTCTTAATCCTGACAGTGTCAATGGTTCTAATGTACTAGCAGTAACTGCTAACGCATCTGGCCTGTGGTTCAGCTCTCTAGGAATGTGCTCTATGTTAAAAGCATCAAACGAATCCATTAAAATCCATACTCTATGTCTGTAACTAATCATTTTCTTATAATTGCAGGCATATAGTTTCCTCACTTGTCTGACTACTAATTCAGAGTCTGAAAATACTCTGATGGTTTTTACCCCTTTCTTGACAGCCATGACAAGTCCTAAAATTAGGGCCTCATATTCAGCAATATTGTTAGTGCAGAAAAATTGTAATCTATATGCTGCCAAATGTGATTTACCTTGAGGATCTATGAGTTCAATACCCGCCCCTGTGCCCTGTTTTGATTTGGACCCATCACATTTTAACGTCCACATGCCATCTTTACTTTTCTGATCTTTTACCTTGGCATACTTTGTCCCTTTTATTGCCTGTGGGGTGTTGTCTTGTTTATTCATGGGTTTTTCTGTTTGGTTATCTTGCATATGTGTATTTTTAGTTTGCAACTCAGAAAGATAACTACCCTTGTCCTCTATTTCTTTTCCTAAATCTGGAATCAAGGCACCTATATTATCCTGAACATATCTCAATGTTGGATCAGGATTCTCATCTTTCTCTTGTGACTCTACCCTCCCTATGCACTTTTTGTATTCATATTCAATGATGTCTTTGCATATTTCACAATTCTCCTCAGAATGTTTCCTATCATGGACTCTACACCTATTTTTATATAACTTACATTGGACTGGGAGATTGTGTGTAACGCACTCTTCCACCTCTCGTCTAATGGCATGACCAAATTTGTCTATTGCATTGTTTTCCTCATCTGAAGAATTTCCGTCAGACTCAATGAATAGTGCCATTCTATTGTTGACACACTTCTTTCTAATGTTTAACATCATAATCTCTTCAATCTGCATCCCATTGTTGGTAATTCTATAGACACCTGGTTCAATAGCAGCATATAATATTTCATTAGTTCGATTATACTCTGTTATCATATGTTTCATTCTGGGCTCTGCCTCTATTCTGATCTGGTTTGGGATGCCTCTCCATGGTAACCACATGTGTGAAAAGTCAGTAGCCATATATCCGTTTAATGTCTTGGACCAATCCCTACTTAGCAACATTCCATAATTTACGGGTATATCCACTACTTGAATGTCAATGATTTGGCTTACCCTAGGGTCTGAAGCTAATTGCACTTGAATGTTCATGAGTTCTCCTATCACGCTAACCTCGGTCTTATCTAACTGCGTGACAACCTTGGCAGATTTGGTGGGAGTCAGCCTGAGAGTTTTACATATTCCTAAGGGCATTACGTTGGCTGAAGCACCAGAATCTACCATGCAATTGTGTATATTCTTCCCACATAACCTAACAGTTAACAAGAAAGGTTGAGTATCCCTCTTATCCGCATGTATTACCACATTTGTATTGGAAGGCTGCTCAACTTTCTTACCTTTCTCCTTAGGTGGTGAATCACTATTAGGAACAGTTATATCAGCAGACACCTTGTTTGTTATGGATGTATCCAGGGATTTTAAAAAAGCATTTCTGATCCCTGGGGTCTTCAATAATTCATTTAGAGGTATACTGACCTTACTTTTCTTTATTTCCTCTGATAAGTAATTCACTAATCTTGTTGTCTCTATTGCTTCTGTCTTACTTGTTTGATCCTTTTGCACTGTTGTTCCATTATTTGTGTGCTGACTAGCTTTGAGTATGGCAGGATTGTTGCTAGCATTCTGATCTGTGGGTGTATTAATGTTATTCGGAGGAGTGGAAGTGGTGAAAGGTCCTCCCAGCCTCGGGTTGTTCCTCAAATTGTAGGTGTGGCTTTTATTTGTTTGTTGAAAGGCCTGCACCTCTTCTGTTTCATTTAATATCTCATTTTCAGATTCAAAAGGAAACTGAAAAGCATTTAACACAAAGGCTGATTCAGGATAAAGACTTTCACAACAGTATGGTTCATCCTCTAGCAATTCATCCTCTTTCTCTTATGCAGTTGCAAAGGTAAACGTTTCTAAGACTAATGCTGTGTCATATTCTGAGGGTACTACCTCATTACCCTTAGGAATGAGAAATTCAGAGGTAGGAGGCTGTACATCTATGTTGAAAATACTAGCTGCCAAGTGGAACTGTGGACAGTCGTGCTCAGCATGGGCATTGGTATTGTGAAATCTGCACCAATTTTTGGGTGCTGTACTGGCCATTTGTATGCTAGTCATTTGTTTTGTACCATGATTATCTGTATTCTCAAAAGGAGAAGCCAGAGTACCGTTGTTGGGCCCAGTGTTCCATGTCTTGGGTGGCCTAGGTTGATTCTGATTTTTATTATTGCCCCAGGTCCTATTATCTATCACTGGCCCCCTATTTTGTATTGGTTGCCCCTGACTGGGGCCCTGATGCTGATTGTAGTTTTGGTTCTGATTGTACTGCTGATTTTGATTGAGACTATAATTCTGATTTTGGCCTTGGTTGTGATTTTGATGTGGATTGTAGTTTTGGTTGCTTCTTCCATAGAGGTTCTCATTTCTTAGCTGTGTCACCTCGGTTGTTAATCTTTTCAAATGTGCAGTAATTTCTTTAATTTCTTCCCTATCCTCTTGTGCTTTTACCACAGTTACATCCCTAGGAAGTTGGAAGAAAGGCTGACCATTATTCTGACTGTTATTGGAAGTACTAGCTGTGTAAGGAGTTATAGCTTGGATTGGAGTAGGATTATACATAGGTGTGTAAGAAGGAACCGGATTTACTAGTGGAGCATGCTGCACAGGGACTCCATTCCATGGGTGTGCCTGATTCTGCACCCCAAAATTTCCTCCATTGACAAATGGACTATAAGTTGTATGCCTCATTTCTTGGTTTACTGAGGCTGCCTCTTTATAGGCTTTGGATATTGAATCTATGTCAGGTTTTCTTTTGACAAACATGGCGGTTAAAGGATCCAAGGCAGCATAGTACATAGCCAACAAGGGAGCATCATCTATGGTATAAGGGGCTACCAACCTAGAATAGGCCTTTTGAAATCTGTCATTGAAATTATCAATTAGCTCTCCCTCACCTCGTTTTATAGCAGCCAATTTATGATACAAAGCACAAGGGTCAATGAGTCCTCTAAATCTTGACAGAAATGCTTCTTCCATAAGTGCCCAGGAAGAAATGTAACCATTGGGTAAGTTTATGTACTAGCTAGAGGCCTGCTCATTAAAGGTGTAAGGAAACAATCTACACACAACATCCTCGTGCTCTAACATAGCCCTAAAACATGCCTCCTTAAATATTCTAATATGATCTTCTGGGTCCTGATGCAACTGGTATTTGGGACATATCTTTTCTAGATTTTTTGGCATCTCATGATAATCATTGAAGAGTATGGGAGAATTGACATCGAAATAAGCCATTGCAGGTGTTTGAGCTTGACTTGAACTTGCAGGAATACCTGGATTGATTGGTGGATTAGGATTTAGAGGAGGATTGAGACCTCCAGGAGTGCCTGAACCAAGATTTAAAGATCTGAACAGTGATCTATCAGGACTTACAATACTACAGATGTTAAAAGGTGACCCAGGAGGTGTTCCAGATGAACTTCCCGTTTGCGATATCTTTGGATTCCAAATTAAAGGGTTTTTACTTCGCCTTGTATCAGGTAGTTGCACAAATATATCTCCTGAACTGGATCTAGACCTAGTCACTCTATTACTGTCATTAGCCAGTTTGAAATAAAACCTAACTCAGGAAGGCCCTCCTTCTAGCGCCAGAAAACTGTTGATGATTGTTTTGATGCAATCATAACAATAAGTTAAAATTCACATATAATGAACTGAAACTATACTTGAAAGATAAGAAGGAATCATTTGAGATTCAACTAATCCCAAGTCTATAATGGTTCGGTTGGTCAAGTTCAGTTGGTCAATGTGAAGCTGTAATGTTCAAGGGGCCTTACGTAGTTTAGGTTTGTTTGGTGGTTTACTGGACTAAGAATATGCAAAAAGGTCATGAGATATGTCAATACTTTTCATTCCTTTGCATAAAAGTGTTACTGTGCTGCAGGTTTTAGATGGTTTCCTTGATTTATTTGCAGCTTTCTTCTTTATCTATTTATGAAAACTGTCTACTTATAACTCTGTTATGCATGCTTCTTCAAATTTGAGACAATTTCCTTTAGATTTCTACGTTTTCAGCTAAATATTCAGATGGGTTGGGAAAAGTTAGAAAGATCTAATCTATATCTCATTTAATCTACCGAAGGATCTAATTGTTTCTGTTATGCACTATGTAAATACCACAGTAATTTGATCAAATCCACAGTAAAAACCTTAAATGTAAGTTCTGAGCATTTTCACAAACATACATTTAAAATTGCAAGCTCTCAAAGAAAATATTTCAAAACACAAAGAAGAGCAGGAGAACACTCAGAAGATAGATGCAGAACTCCAGATTCTATTGTATTAGAAACGAATAGTCATACATGATTTACAATGTAGGAATGACTCTTAGTTTCATTGATCATACTACAGAGAACTTACAAGCTTTACAGATACAGTAAGGCAGCCAGACATTCCACGCGCACCTTACTGTAGACAAACAGGCGACCTCCTTCTTCTACTTCTGGACTAAACTAAGCTAATTTGCTGTATGTTCCTAAAAAAAATCTCTGTGTAGCCCCTGTTGTAAAGTATTACAGTGTAGGGAGGCACAATATAAAGACATTCTGATTGTCCTCACTACAGCAGAAACCTAATTGAACCCTTGGTTCAAACCCCTGGTTACAGCAATAAATACAGGTGAACCAGCTCTTCAAAATATCTCTGAGTAGTGTCAAATCTGGGCGAAATATTGCCCCTTCTGAGAAGTTTCGGCAGCTTGGCAATAACTTTTGTTTGTCTGTTGTAGTAATACCCTCAGCTGCAACCTTGTTCTTCACTTGAATGGCCTTGACTTTTTCACACTTCGTCTTTATTTTCCTGCTCCTGAGATTGGATTTCCTTCCTCCATGAGGTCACTGTGTTGACTTTCTAGCTACTTCCTCAACTGCAAGCCTGCAAGACAAGACAAGCAATAAGTATTACATTTATCACATAAACAGCAGGAAATTAAAATAATCGTTTAAATCGAGGTGACTGTGCAAAATTGTGGAAATCGGGTTCAAAATACTCTTAAAACGCGTTCAAAACGCATACAGACCGCTCAAAACCCATCGGGTCAACCATCGTTGACTGAAAAAATGCTGCGGGCACCAAAAAATGGTTTAAAACTCCACCGCTTTATTTCCTGCCCATCGGCGTGACTATCGCTATCGGCGTGTCAAAAAACATGTTGGCCGATATTCGTTATTTGGCCGATCACCTTTTCATCTGCATGATATTTTGGAAATATGATGCTCCTCCTTCCGAAGGTCCAGATGACGTCATCATGATATTTCGCTTCTGTATATTGGGGAAAAGAATAACATCATCATCATCATCATGTCGAAGGAAAAAAGGAGGATACGAAATATGATCCTGCTGCTGAGGAAAGGAATATGATGGTGACGTCATCGTCATATCCGGGCTTCATTAAAATGCAAAAGATGACGTCACCGTCATGTTTAGTTAAGATCAGGGGATAATTGTAATATCGGGTCACCTAAGGAGCATGATCAGGTGGTGAATGTAATATGACCCCTTTGTGGCCAAGGTAACCCTCTCGAAAGATCAGGATGATGATGATCATCAGGATATTTGCTTCTTCGTTTATCAGATCAGGATGACGTCATCATGATATCCGGGGCTTTTGTTAAACTTAGAACATGACGTCATCAGGATGTTTCGCTAACTGGATCATGTTTTGGAAAATATCCTGCCGAAGGGAAATGTGATGATGATGATCATCAAGATATTTGCAAAAGGTCATATTTCTCGGCAGGAGGACTTTATGAAATGTCGGGTAGACAAACAAGATCATGATGATCTTGACAACAGGACAGGATAAAAAATATGATGATCCTCCTCATCGAATATCATGATGACGTAACCATCATATTTTTTCTTCGGAGCATGAGGATGAGTTGAGGTCATCATCAGGTTAGCGCTAGGGTGATATTTAAAATATGATCATGCTGTTGAGGAATAGAATATCACCCTCCCTTAAAAGATAGGGTGATCATCATGATCATGCAAAAGGAGATCAGGAGGATATGAAGACGTCATCATCATCTTAGCGAATACAGCAAATATGACCCTCTTTTGAAAGATCAGGATGATGACCCTCCGATAGGATTTCGACATGCGCATGCAAATTATGCAGATGGTGGATTTTCTAAGTCAGGGTGATATTATAATATCAGCATGATATTATAATATCAGGTGATGTAAAAATATCATGATGTTCGTTGTTATGAAATATCGGGTTACACTCAAAACATGATGCTCACGATGCGCATAAGGTCATCTGACGGGTAAAGGGCACTATCACCTAAGATTGACGTCTGGATATTGCGACTGCATGATTTTTATCGGGTGATAGACCAAGATCATGATGACCTTGATAACATGACTGAGGATATAAAAATATGATGACCACTTGCGATTATCAGGTTTGACCAAAACTTTGACTGCTCATAACTCCCTCATATGGACGAATTTTCAAGTGATGTAAAAGGGAAACCTTCATGGAATTTCAAGCTCTTTCTAAGTATGAGGTCACAGAAACAAAATATGAACTTTGACAAACTGACCTCATGATGATGACCTACCTCATCCTGACCTTCATGATGATGATGCACCTGACTCATTTTTACCAAACCGCCAGAAAGCAGACAAACACAAGCAGAAGCAAAAAGCAAAGCGACAGCAGGGATCCCCATTTTGCTAAGGAGCATAATGGGGCATGTTGTGAACATCACAACAGGATCTCTTATGTTGCCTACCTACCCTTTGGTGTTCAAGGGGTTGAAAGTTTGAAACCTTCCTTAAAAGCTAGAAACTCTTCCTCTACCATGGGATCACAATAAGATATGACAACTCTTGTAGTCTTTGGGGTCATATTGACCCTTAAGCCCTTCCATAACCTTCAATACCTGAAAGGCCATTGATCTAGGTTGATCAAATGGCTCCCAAACTTTTTCACCTTTAAACAAAGCCTAAACCTTAACAAATCAACTAAACCTTTCAAATAATTTCTTTCCCACTAATCTATTTAATGAGCAGACTTGCTTGATTGGTTAAATAAAGGATTTATTATGGGCCATCTTCTATAGAATGTATTGTAAGTTCATGCCATCTAAAACTTTCAAACAAGATCTCTTTAACATGTAGGATGATTTTATCTTTCCTTGAATGCTCCTACATCAACTTAGGAGGTTTGGTCTAGTGCCATGTTTTGAATGAATTTTCCTACCATCCCAAAACTTGTATTGAGAAGAGAACATTAAATTATGTATTCAAAATATTAGAATTCATCCTTTGTATGCATGTGGATGTACATTTTGTATGATTTGATGCACATGTTTCTTCAGTGATTCTATTGGAGGTTTGCTGATTTTCCTAACTCTTTTGTTTGAGTAACATGCATTGGCAACCAAGCATACAAATCTCAAAAAAAATTTCTACTTGGTTGTTATAGCAACCAGATCTTGAAGGCTTGACAAGAATGATTCATTCACTAAATGAAACAATTACAAAGGAAAATACTTTAATAGAAGGAAGGAAAACTAAATCTTTCAATCTTTGTTTTCTTGGTATGAATTTGGACTCAAATTCATGATGAGATTAATGCTTTATAAGAAACATACAAGTTGAACCAATGGAAAAATTTCTAAAATACTACCAACCATAGAAATGACTAAAAAATGATAAGATATGATATTGGTAGACATTCTTTTTGGTTATTGTCTCAAGTGTTTTTTCCATTCTATGTTTCATCTCTAAATACATGTTGTATATATGCTTCTCTCACACACACATCAGGAAGGTAGGTAGGCAACTAAGAGATAGTCTACATTGTTTCCCATATCCCTATAAAAAAAAAAATTCCCATGTGAGGCAGGGACTATAGCTACTGTTACATCCCTCTTTTTGGAATCAATAACGCTATTTACTTTTCTTGCAAATTTTAGTTATATAATATGTTGTGGACGACATGGAAACTGGTGATGTAAATAGACAAAGTTAGTTCTGTGAAATTTTGAAATCTATTGATTATGATCAATGTGATATTATAAACTAAAATGTCTTTTTGTCAGGAGAAAATGATGTTTGGATATATTATGCTTTGATTTGGAATATAGGTGCTTTGACCACAAAAATTGTATGTGAGACTGTCGTTGTAGGAACAGGTGGACCATGTTCGACAGGAAGAGAAAGTATCTTTGAGAAAGAAAATAGACTCCGGAAATTAACCATGGGTGTTTGTTACTAAAAATGCCAAGCAGGTAGATAAACCTTGAAGCCTTAAATTTAGTCATGTTTACAATTGAGATAATTTAAGACTAGATGTTGATGTCTGAAGTTGAGGTTTAACACTTTTCATAAGTCATCTTATAGAATTTTGGAAATCGACATTTTTGTCGCAAGTTCACTAAAGCAAGTCGTCTTATAGAGATGACTAATATTTTGATTATAGGTAAATAAATAAACTTATTTGTGGCAGATTTGTGAGTCGCGTCTCATAGTTGAAAGACGCGAGAAGTCGTAATTATGTGTCAAACGATCTAGAAAACTTGTTTTGTGTTACACCCAATCCATCGTGATTGCCATAAAAATGCTTTGAACATGTGTTGTGAATTTATTCCTTTTTGAAAATCAACGAAAGTCGAATTTGAAGCCGAGATGAGCTATAACCTATTTTGGTCATTATTTGGAAGAATATTCCAAAATCGCCTTAGTTCTATTTTGGTAAACGTGAGGTATTTCCTTTAGTTTGTTTGATGTCGGTTTTCTCATCGAAGTCGAGTAGGGTTATGCCCAAGTTCGGTCGTTTTTGGACATCTTCCACTTTAAATGCATCTTTTCCCTTCGAGCTTAAGACTTTGAGTTATCATTAATCTAACCTATATTTTCTTCATTAAGTCAGCCTTTATTCATTCTCTTAATTCAACCTTAGAGACACAATATGCACTTATTATTCACCACCTTGTAAGAATTTAACTCCACTAATCATGTTAGTTGCATATTCAGAGGTTTAGAAGCCTTCTTGTGCGAGTAAGTGGATGAGGTTGTTGTGCCACAGCTGCCACGTTGCCATAAAGGAGCCTCCATCATGTTTAGTGGTCGCTGTAAGTTAGGGAGTTAGGTGGCATGCAGATAAACTGATCTCGTTTTGTTTAGGCATGGAACGGCAGAGGTTAAATGCCATTATTCTTCTTCGCCATGGGAATTAGAGGGAGTACTTTCCTTTTGAGGAGGACACGGATAGGAGAGAGGCAGTGGGTTTTGAGTTAGAGGAAGGAACTTGAGGACGTCACTGAGAGCTCAGCAAGGACGAGCTAGCAACAGCAAAACTCTGAGTACAATGACAGGTTTCCATTCTTCCCCTCTGCCCAGTCTATGATCATTGATTGTGTCTTATTTCTACAGTGTTAGTGTAGGATCTCACAACGTAAAGGATAATGTAAACAATGTCATCTTACTGTAAGCTCTGAGTGAGGTTTGTTTACAATGAATATGTTATCATTGTTGTCTTCTCAGCATACGTTACCATTGCTGTCTTCTCAAAAAATGTTATCATTATAAATCATGAATGATACCATAATAATAGTAGAACACAGTTTTCAAATATATATATATATATATATATATATATATATATATATATATACACCAATGCAGATAAATGTATGCTGCAAGTTGTGAATGATAATCTACTGGGTGTCAGTAATGATGTATGCATTGAGTTGTTCTTACATGACTGTAATACGAGCTCAAACTGTCTTTTGTACACTCGAAATGTTAGTTCTTAGTGAATAGCCACATTCCACCACATGCTTACTGTGAAGGAGTCTAAACCTCAGATTTAATGCAATGTTTTCGATGTAGTTTTAGATTGTTTGATGGCCAGAGGTGTAATTTTAACTGGCTGTGGTGTCAGGAGATAAAAACCAGAGTAGGATAAGGTTTCAAAACATCTCTCTATCCAAATAGATAAGAATCCTGAAAAGAAGACATTGAATGCCGACAAATGTATTTAACTAGTTTCTTATTTGGTTTTAGATCTTCAGTTAGAGGTCGATATATGAGTATGATCATCTCTAGTGTCTTAAGATAGATTCCAAGTCTTTTAATATCTTTATCATTTAACTCTTACCTCATTAAACCATTTAAAACTATTGGTTTTGGAAGGAGGGTGTAGAGCTTTGTAGTGTAAGTATTTGTCTTTGGTCAAAAATACCATCATGCATTTAAAGTGAAGAGATAAGGGTGGGAAACTCGCATATTGTGTTTTAGTTAATTAAATTGCATGCGATGATCTTTGTGTCGCTATTACCTTGAAGACCTTTATGAGTCTAAAACTTAAAACTCTGGGCTTACGGATAATTGTATTTCATACTTGGGTATGTTGTATAAACTTATGGAAACCGTATAGCCAAGTTAGAGACCACTTAGGAGTGGATATTATTAAACAATGTTTTAGATGGTTATGGGATTATTATTGCTTTACAAATGCTATCTGTATAAACAATGAAATAGAAAACCCTTTATACATCGTGAAAACAAAGATGAATCCATAAACTAGAGAATAGAGTAAACCTTTGCGCCATGCGCTAATGCGTGAGGAAATTCAATTACCTTGAGGTCATTGAGGTCAATATATATAAACCTTACAAATAGGAAAACTGTAGGATTGCGATTAATTCAAGTCGAGTAGGGTGGGTGAACTTAATTCATGCGTTCATACGATGCTATTTAAATTCAAATCCTTTGGCCAAGGTGATGCACGATCCTCAAGTGCATTAAATGTTCACTGTGATTGGATGGCATTTCTTGTGGAGGGTCATGCATGATAACAAGACACGTAAGTTACAACACCAAAGCTCAGATGGCAAACACCGATGGTTATCCTAAGTCTATCCTCTTGAGTAGGGTAGGGCCACTTCTGGTTAGGAAGGAGCGTGGGAGACCGATGGTCTGTGGTTGGAGGTTAAGCTCCTTGAAGATACTTTCTCTTCCAAATATTGAGGATTGCCGAGTCTTGAATGTGATGGGTCGACAATCGAGATGCGGTGATAATGGTATGTTTCTAATATTGTATTTGTTTTAAGAACTTGTAAATTAGTAAGAAAACTAAATGTTTATGGTTTATCATTTCTTTTAGTTTGTGAAAAATGAAATCATGTTTATTGATAAATCGAAGAATGTTATACTTGATAGTAGTGAATTCTTTTATATTTGATTACAAAGAAAAAAAAATATACCTAGGTTAAAAACCTAGTTTTCAAGTAAAATCGGATATGGATGTTACATATGGTATCAGAGCTAACCAGGTTCAGCACTAGGGCTGATGAGTCCACTAACCTGATTAGGAAATCAACATTATGTGGGTAGCTAGTGATTTGATTTACTGTGCCAGGATGGTACGCATCAAGAAAACTGCAAGAAAATCCTTTGCGGGTAAGGAACGGTATCTACAAGCTAAGCAAAAATAGCTTGCGATGATCAAGACCATTGAGAAAACTAATGATGAAAATGACATTTAGCTTGATGATGTGGAAACCTTTGCCAATGCCTTGTCATGACTTAAACGAATGAGAAGAGAGCTCCTAGAGGTAGCAACGATGGCGGCTCGGATCATGATCAATTGCTGCCCTATTATTGTACCTGATAGTGTACCTGTTAGTGTACCTGTTAGTATACCTGTGAGTGTACCTATTAGTATACCAATGATCACTAGGGATCCTCGTATAGCGCCTAGAGCTGAGATCATTGAGCTATCATCTGATAGTGAGTCTAAGGGGTATACACCACGTGATTATGTGTCAGACAATGAATCCGAAGGTTACACCCCACTTGATAATACTGAGTAAAAAACATGAGATATGTCTATCTCTATTGAATGTAGGAACAATTTTGCAAATTGAATAAAGACAATTTTTTGGTTTGACAACAATTATAATTATGATTAATTGTTGTTCTTTTTTTTTGGTGATATATAATATGATAAGCATAAAACTGATTAGTATATGTTTAATCAGGTGAGAAACTAAACTATCATGGACCAATCAGAGTTTAACGAGGGGGAAGATCGGGAAGGTCATAACTCTCGGGAAAACTCCACTGACAAGTTGGATAGGATTCTAAATATGCTTACTGAAACCAAGGAAAGGTTGAACAAACTGGAAAAGAAAATGGATGAAACTGGGAACACAGAGGGTGAAAATGAGAACTCTCATAATACAAGAAAAAGTAAACATTGGGAAAATGGCATGTCAAGTGAAAACCCTGACAACAGTGAAGTTCAAAGAAAAACCAAAGATAAACTTGCATTAGAATTATCTAAGGATATGAAGAAGGTTAACCCTCCTAAGTTTGATGGAATGAAAACTGGAGATGTAGCAGAAGCATGGTTAACAGAGATGGAGAAATACTTTGAGATTAGAAATTACTCTGAGGTTACTAAAGCAGTGTGGGGAGCATATCAACTATCTGGGGAAGCATCCACCTAGTGGATGAATAAGAAAATGGAGCTGGAATTAAGTCCCTTGAAGGTGACATGGAATGAGTTCGTGGAACTATTTCGAAAAAGGTGGTTACCTCAGTTATATTTTGATCAAAAGTTAATAGACTTCCAAAACCTCAGGCAAGGTGAACTATCTGTGGTTGTGTATGCAAAAAAATTTACTAGACTACTGAAATATGTTCCTCAATACCAAAAGGATGAAAGATTTAGGATCAGAAAATTTATCATGGGACTCAATCCTCAGATTGGTGATGAGGTGGAGGCATGGTCCAAGTACAATGGATCAAGTTTATGAGAAGGCAATTAAGCAGGAACAAAAGATCAAATCTATCTCTGCTTACCGTGAAAAGAAACGTAAGAAGTTTGATAAGAACTACAACGATCAGTCATATAACAGGAAGAATGAGAAGGGATATGGAAATCGGAGGTTTGATAAAAGAAATCAAAAGAACCAAGGGGGATTTGGTATTGAGCGAAGAGGTGAAGATGATAAGAGAAATGTCAGTTTTAAGAAGAATGATGATTCTACAAGTAGGCCATCTGAGAAGCGAGGACCTATAGGAGGATGCTTTTCTTGTGGAGGAGATCATTATGCCAACCGTTGCCCTAATAAGAAGCAGAATGGGAAGCCTAGGAACACGGAACTTCCTTCGCAACAGGAAGCATTTCAACAAAGGATTCATGCCGCTCTTGACAATCGACAAGCAGAGTATCAGATCACCCCTATTGAGATGACAAGTACTTTATTTGGAGTTCCTGTTTCTATTCTATTTGATACTGGTGCAACAAAAAAATTTGTCTCACCTAGAGTCTTAAGTAAATTTTCTAGAAAAGCTGGTTTTATGTCAAAACCATGGATAGTTGAGTATGCAAATAACTCAACAGCTCAGGTTGAGCAATGTTTGTTTGAAGCTAATATTGATATTTCTAACTTCACCACTGAGGCAAATTTATATGTAGCACCTTTAGGGTCCTACGATGTCATCTTAGGAATAAATTGGTTGTGGAAACATCAAGCCAAGGTAGATTGTTTTCTTAAAACAATAGAGTGTCTGGATGAGAAGGGCAATTCAATAAATCTTCAAGGAATTAAAAGGGAAATAAGGATTAGATCCATTTCTTCAAAACAACTAAAACGGGCTAGGCGGAAGGGATGTCAACTTTTTGCAGTCAAAATGCACCTTGTAGAGGAAACCTTGGAGAAACAAACATTTGAGGAAAAATATCCATATCTTTGCAATTTCAGGGATGTATTTCCTGAGGAACTACCAGGCTTGCCTCCAAAAAGAACATTTGATTTTGGCATAGATATTAAACTAGGATCAGAGCTAGTCTCTAAAGCTCCATATCGTATGACCACCATTGAACTTATGGAATTAAAAGCTCAATTGTAGGAGCTATTGTCTAAGAATCTAATCAAACCAAGTGTATCACCATGGGGAGCTCCGGTTATCTTTGTCAAGAAGAAAGATGGAACTCTAAGGCTGTGTATAGATTATAGGATGCTTAATAAGGTGACAATAAAGAACAAGTATCCCTTGCCACGTATTGATGATCTATTTGACCAAATGCATGGTGCATCAGTCTTTTCAAAGATAGATTTGAGATCTGGATACCATAAGTTAAGGTTGAAAGATGAAGATATTCCTAAGACGGCATTTAGAATGAGATATGGTCATTATGAGTTTACAGTGTTGCCATTTGGATTGACCAATGCACCTGCTACTTTCATGAATCTCATGAATAGTGTTTTCAGAGATTGTCTTGATAAATTTGTGCTAGTTTTCATTGATGATATTCTGATTTATTCCAAAAATGAAGAGGAGCATAGACAACATCTTCAAATAGTCTTGCAACGATTAAGAGAACACAAATTGTATGCAAAACTCTCAAAGTGCACCTTCTTTCAGAAAGAAGTGCAGTATTTGGGGCATATAATATCAGGTGATGGGATATCAGTTGATCCAGCCAAAATAAAAGCTATTATGGAGTGGTCTAAACCTTCCAATGTTTCAGAGGTACGAAGTTTTATGGGGTTGGCAGGTTATTACAGAAAATTTGTTTTGAATTTCTCAAGCATTGCTAACCCAATTACTTCCTTGCAAAGAAAAGGAAAAAGGTTTGTCTGGATAGAAGATTGTCAAAAGGCTTTTGACTTGTTAAAAGAAAAATTGACAACCGCTTCAATTTTGAAAGTTCCTGATCTTGAGGGATATTTTGAGGTCATTACTGATGCCTCGAGGGAAGGGTTAGGAGGTGTGCTTATGCAAGATGGCCGGGTAGTAGCCTATGAATCAAGGAAGTTGAAAAACTATGAGCAAAATTACGCTCCTCATGACTTAGAAATGGCAGCAGTGATTCACGCCCTTCAGATGTGGCGACATTATTTGTTGGGAAAGACTTTTATACTAAAATCTGATCATCAAAGTCTTCCCTACATATTTACACAACCTAATCTCAATGCAATGTAGAGGAGATGGCTGGAATTAATATCAGATTATGACTTTGAGATTTCTTATATCAAAGGCAAGGAAAACTGAGTAGCTGATGCCTTAAACAGAAGAAGACACATAGCTTCTATAATCTCCATACATGCTAATTTTAAAGATTTAGTAATGCAAAGCTTATCTGGAGATGAGTATTATGAGCAAGTGAAACAGGCTCTGCACTTAAACCTTGAAGGCCCAAGATATGATGGATTCAGTTTTGAATCGAATGGATTGATGAGATTCAAGGGAAGAATCTACGTTCTTGATTCAGTAGAACTTAGAAACATTGTGTGGAAGGAAGTTTGTTGTGCACCATACTCTGGACACCTTGGTGTAACAAAACTGTTAGCTAATGTCAAACCGCTATATTTCTGGAAGGGAATGAAAAGTGATGCTGCAAGGTTTGTAGCTAGTTGTTTGGAGTGTCAGAGAGTTAAGGCAGAACACCAACATCCTGCTGGATTGTTATACCCGCATGATATTCCAGAATGGAAATGGCAGGTTGTTAGTATGGATTTTGTCCAAGGGTTACCAATGTCTTAGAATAGGCATGATGCAATATTGGTTGTTGTGGATAAACTAACCAAGGTCACACAATTCATACCGGGAAATTTGACAGATGGAGCTCATCTTTTGGATTGGAAATTTGTGCAGGAAATTTTCAGATTGCATGGTGTACCTGAAAAGATTATATCTGATAGAGATGCTCAGATAACTTCACAATTTTGGCAAACCTTATTTTCTGCATTAGGAACTAAACTTAATGTGAGTACTGCTTATCATCCTAAAACTAATGGACAAATAGAAAGAGTGAATCAGGTATTAGAAGACCTTTTGAGAATGTATTGCATGGATCAGCAATACAGATGGGAGGAATATTTACCTCTTGTTGAATTTGCCTATAACAACTCCTATCATTCTGCCATTAAGATGGCGCCATTTGAAGCATTATATGGAAGGAAATGCAGAACTCCTATAAGCTGGGATAAGCTAGAAGATAGGATAAGCATTAGACCAGAAATGCTTGTAGATATGGAAGAAAAAGTGAGAATGATTAGGAAGAGGTTGGCAAAAGCCAATGACAAGCAAAAAAGTTATGCAGATCACAAACAAGTGCCTAGACATTTCTCTGTTGGTGAGAAAGTGCTTTTATGAGTGAAACCCCATAAGGGTTCAATAAAATTTGGTAAATCATCGAAATTGGCTCCTCGTTATGTCAGACCTTTTGAAGTTCTTGAGATTATCAATCCAGTTGCCTACAAAGTTGCTCTACCTCCAGCCTTGTCCAAGCTGCATAATGTTTTTCATGTTTCATATCTAAAGAAATATTTTGTAGGTAATAACCACATCCTTAACTGGAATTCTTTACAGATGCAAGAACCCGGGGTGGTTGTGATCAAGCCACTCAAGGTGCTTGAAATGCGTAAACTTCGTTTACGTAATCAAGAAGTTTTGCAATGCAAAATTCAGTGGGACCAATATGGCAAGGATAGCACCACTTGGGAAGACTATAAAGATATTTACCAAAGATTTCCTAAAATTTTCAAAGACATTAATGTTGAACTATAAAAAGTTTGTTTTAGGTTTAATTTTTGCTTGATAAACTCAATCATTGGGGACGATGATTTTTAAAGGGGAAGGATATGTTACATCCCTCTTTTTGGAATCAATAATGCTATTTACTTTTCTTGCAAATTTTAGTTATATAATATGTTGTGGACGACATGGAAACTGGTGATGTAAATAGACAAAGTTAGTTCTATGAAATTTTGAAATCTATTGATTATGATCAATGTGATATTATAAACTAAAATGTCTTTTTGTCAGGAGAAAATGATGTTTGGATATATTATGCTTTGATTTGGAATATAGGTGCTTTGACCACAAAAATTGTATGTGAGACTATCATTGCAGGAACAGGTGGACCATGTTCGACAGGAAGAGAAAGTATCTTTGAGAGAGAATAGACTCCAGAAATTAACCATGGGTGTCTGTTACTGAAAATGCCAAGTAGGTAGATAAACCTTGAAGCCTTAAATTTAGTCATGGTTACGACTAAGATAATTTAAGACTAGATGTCGACGCCTGAAGTTAAGGTTTAACACTTTTCGTAAGTCGTCTTATAGAATTTTGGAAATCGACGTTGTTGTCGCAAGTTCACTAAAGCAAGTCATCTTATAGAGATGACTAATATTTTGATTATAGGTAAATAAATAAACTTATTTGTGGCAGATTTGTGAGTCACGTCTCATAGTTGAAATACACGAGAAGTCGTAATTGTGCGTCAAACGATCTAGAAAACTTGTTTTGTGTTACACCCAATCTGTCGTGATTGCCGTAAAAACACTTTGAACATGTGTTGTGAATTTATTCCTTTTTGAAAATCGACGGAAGTCGAATTTGAAGCCGAGATGAGCTATAACTTGTTTTGGTCGTTATTTGGAAGAATATTCCAAAATTACCTTAGTTATATTTTGGTAAACGTGAGGTATTTCCTTTAGTTTGTTTGATGTCATTTTTCTCGTCAAAGTCGAGTAGGGTTACACCCAAGTTCTGTCATTTTTGGATGTCTTCCATTTCGAATGCGTCTTTTCCCTTCGAGCTTAAGACTTTGAGTTATCATTAATCTAACCTATATTTTCTTCATTAAGTTGCCCTTTATTCATTCTCTTAATTTAACCTTAGAGACACAATATGCACTTATTATTCACCACCTTGTAAGAATTTAACTCCACTAATTGTGTTAGTTGCATATTTGGAGGTTTAGAAGCCTTCTTGTGTGACTAAGTGGATGAGGTTGTTGTGCCACAGCTGCCACATCACCATAAAGGAGCCTCCATCATGTTTAGTGGTCACTGTAGGTTAGGAAGTCGGGTGGCATGCAGATAAACCGATCTCCTTTTATTTAGGCATAGAACAGCAGAGGTTAAATGCCATTATTCTTCTTCGCCGTGGGAGTTAGAGGGAGTACTTTCCTTTTGAGGACACATATAGGAGAGAGGCAGTGGGTTATGAGTCGAAGGAAGGAACTTGAGGACGTCACTGAGAGCTCAGCAAGGATGAGCTAGCAATAGTGAAACTCTGAGTACAATGATAGGTTTCCATTCTTCCCCTCTGCGCTGTCTATGATCATTGATTGTGTCTTATTTCTACAGTGTTAGTGTAGGATCTTACAATGTAAAGGATAATGTAAACAATGTCATCTTACTGTAAGCTCTGAGCGAGGTTTGTTTACCATGAATATGTTATCATTGTTGTCTTCTTAGCATACGTTACCATTGCTGTCTTCTCAGAAAACATTATCATTATACATCATGAATGATACCATAATAATAGTAGAACACAGTTTTCAAATATATATATACACCAATGCAGATAAATGTATGCTGCAAGTTGTGAACGATAATCTACTAGGTGTCGGCAATGATGTATGCATTGAGTTGTTCTTACATGACTATAATACGAGCTCAAACTGTCTTTTGTACACTCGAAATGTTAGTTCTTAGTGAAGAGCCACATTGCACCATGTGCTTACTGTGGAGTCTAAACCTCAGATTTAATGCAATGTTTTCGATGTAGTTTTAGATTGTTTGACAACCATAGGTGTAATTTTAACTAGCTGTGGTGTCGGGAGATAAAAACTAGAGTAGGATAAGGTTTCAAAACATCTCTCTATCCAAACAGATAAGAATCCTGAAAATAAGACATTGAATGCCGACAAATGTATTTAACTAGTTTCTTATTTGGTTTTAGATCTTCAGTTAGAGGTCGATATATGAGTATGATAATCTATAGTGTCTTAAGATAGATTCCAAGTCTTTTAATATCTTTATCATTTAACTCTTACCTCATTGAACCATTTAAAACTATTGGTTTTGGAAGGAGGGTGTAGAGCTTTGTAGCGTAAGTATTTGTCTTTGGTCAAAAATACCGTCATGCATTTAAAGTGAAGAGATAAGGGTGGGAAACCCGCATATTGTGTTTTAGTTAATTAAATTGCATGCGATGATATTTGTGTCGCTATTACCTTGAAGACCTTTATGAGTCTAAAACTTAAAACTCTGAGCTTACGGATAATTGTATTTTATACTTGGGTATGTTGTATAAACTTATGGAAACCATATAGCCAAGTTAGAGACCACTTAGGAGTGGATATTATTAAACAATGTTTTAGACGATTATGGGATTATTATTGCATTACAAATGTTATCCATATAAACAATGAAATAGAAAACCCTTTATACATCGTGAAAACGGAGATGAATCCATAAACTCGGGAATAGAGTAAACCTTTGCGCCATGCGCTAATGCATGAGGAAATTCAATTACCTTGAGGTCATCGAGGTCAATATATATATAAACCTTACAAATAGGAAAACTATAGGATTGCGATTAATTCAAGTCAAGGAAGGTGGGTGAACTTAATTCATGCGTTCATACGACACTATTTAAATTCAAATCCTTTGGCCAAGGTGATGCACGATCCTCAAGTGCATTGAATGTTCACTGTGACTGGATGGCGTTTCTTGTGGAGGGTCATGCATGACTAGAGGGTATCTAGGGATCTGCATGATAACAAGACACATAAGTTACAACACCAGAGTTCAGATGGCAAACACCGATGGTTATCCTAAGTCTATCCTCTTGAGTAGGGTAGGGCCACTTCCAGTTAGGAAGGAGTGCGGGAGACCAACGGTCTATGGTTGGAGGTTAAGCTCCTTGAAGATACTTTCTCTTCCAAATATTGAGGATTGTCGAGTCTTGAATGTGATGGGTTGACAATCGAGATGTGGTGATAATGGTATGTTTCTAATATTGTATTTGTTTTAAGAACTTGCAAATTAGTAAGAAAACTAAATGTTTATGGTTTATCATTTCTTTCAGTTTGTGAAAAATGAAATCATGTTTATTGATAAATCGAAGAATGTTATACTTGATAGTAGTGAATTCTTTTATATTTGATTACAAAGAAAAAAAAATATACCTAGGTTAAAAACCTAGTTTTCAAGTAAAATCGGATATGGATGTTACAGCTACATTGCAACAATTTTTTGGTTATTGTAATTATTGACTAAAAGTCACTCTTTTTTCTTATCTCTCTCTCTCTCTCTCTCTCTCTCTCTCTCTCTCTCTCTCTCCCACACTTTCTCTTTCTCTATTCCTCTCTCTATCTCTCTATTTTTTGTAAAAGTACCATTTCATGAGGTTCTATTGGATACCATAGCTTGATCATTATTTTAGGTTTTCCATTAGAATGTTTGACCATAGCTGCAAGTTTTTCACACAATGAAATAATTTTTTTCACTGTATTTATGAAGTTAAGCTTTATTTTATAATCATGTTATGGCCAATAATTTTATGTTTTAGGAAATGTATCTTGAAATTTCGTGGGTGGTAAAGGTAAAATTTGAAAATAATTATTCATAGGAAGGTTAATCATGTGCCCATGTTTTCTACTTGAAGCTAAAAAGTACTTTGAATCCACAAATTTTAGGTCATTATCATACCTAAATAAGGATATGGTTTTCCCATACACCTTTTGGCATACCATACACATATTCAATATAAAAGTATGGTGGGCCTTGCTAAAACTGTTTAAGTTTCCACCACTCACCCACAAGGTGAACTGGAACACGAAATCCAACTAATCCTTTAACATGGTATGGTAAATGAAAATTTATATCTTTATTTTCTACAAAAAAAGCTTTGGAAGACACACTTTCTTTGAGATTTATCTTTTGAAATGGTTTCTTGTGATGGGTTTCAAAGTAATACTTTTCTAAATCTAAGTGCTTTCTTTTATGAAATTTGGTTATCTACACATACTCTAGGCTTGCATTCAATGCTTTCAAAAGTAAATGATGGTTAGCATGACTAATTAACCTAATAACCATAGGATTATAATTTACAACATCCAATCTTACAATTAGTCCCATTCTAATTGTGAAAAAAAATTGCTCCAGAAAATCAAAATAATGTCCATAATTTTCATACTTGTATTTGCTAACCTCTTCAATTTGGGTCAACATGACTATGAAAAAATAACAAAATACTAATCCCTTTAATGGCATGTTGATACTTAGACCTAAACTAAAAGACTACAAATCCCTACAATACAATTCAAATGATATCAAAACATAAACTTACCTCATCTCTTCTCAATCTTATCTCTGATCTCTGCTTCAACACAAACTTACTCATAGTCTTGACAAAGTTGACACCAATGACAACACAGGCTTGTTGACATCAATGACAACACCTATTGTACATACTTGGAACAATTTATACTTAGACCTAAACTAAAAGCCTACAAAACCCTACAATGCAATTCAAATGATATCAAAACACTATGCCAAGGTTATACCTATAAAAAAATTCCATCCTATAAACCACTCGTTATTTCAAATAAAACCATGGGATAATTTTTACACCCATTATGATAAGTCAACAATCTCTCTTTCTCTCTCTCTAACCATGTTTTATATTATATTAAATAATTTATATTACATTGAATAATATATGATAATAAATATAACTATAATATAGATTTTATATAAAAATAAATATATAAGTAAATCATTACAAGTTATGGTACTTAGACAATACGCATGGAGACCTAGTTTCTCTAGATGGAATTGTTATATGCCTTTTTAAGCATAACACTTCATAAGAAATCAAATTCTATTTAATCTTAAATTTTTCTAATCTAGATAATGTCTTAAGGTTTCCTTTATATATGTAGGGACAAATTTACTAAAGATTTGGAATGTTTGATGAGCAAACTTCTAATTTTGAACTAGGGAGGGTTTCATTAGATTGAATTTCAGAAGTCCGACCACTCTACCTACTAAGGTTCTTTTGAATGAAAGATTCCTTAACACAGAAGGTCCATTTTTGCAATATTTAGAGACTGAATCAAACCTTGGCAAGCAAGAAACCCTTTTGTTGAAATATTTTCCAAGTTAGAACATAAAACCCTAGTTTGAAAGACAAAACCCCAGGCCTAGGACAAAACACCTACCTGATTGCTGAAGAAAGTGATGAAAATGCATAGTTGATTGTGCTTGTTGCGTCCAAATCCACTGGTCACTCATTGTTATTTTGCCTCCCAATCAATCTGCAGAGCTCTGTAATGAATTTTCATGATGCAGAATGAGCCCAAATGTGGGAAAAGATGTTTTATTCATCCCTTATTCAATTTCCATAAATGCAGGGGTACAACGTGGTGTCTCGGTGTACTGCAAACTTATATTAGGGTTTGCATGAAAAGGTGAAGTCACTAACTATGTGCAGTTTTGAATCTTTACTGATTAAGTCAGATATATTAAACCTTAGTACAAAGTCAGGTTTCTTATTTAAGCATTTTGAATGGATTTCAACGTCTTCGGACTTTGCACGACTTTTGGAGTCAACTGACCTAATCAGCGATGGGCATTTTAGTGCTAGGTCAGAGGAGAGAAAATTCAGTGCTGAAGTCGGTAGCTAACAGACATAGCGCTAAGTCAGATGAAGAAGAATTCATTGCAAAAGTCAATTGGACAAAGATTTAGTGTGAAGGTCTGTGGCAAGGGCTTTTAGCACAAAGGGACATCAGCCTTAGTTTCTATGAAAGCAGACATTTTGACCTAGTGGTTTTTTGGATGAATTAATGACATTCAATCCCTCTAACAAAGCAAAAATGTAATTTGATCACTTTTTGACTCTTAGGAATTATTGGGTGAAACTGACACTCTTAGGCCAAAATCTCGGAAGAGGGGGTCCCTGTTTCACGAAATGGGGTGTGTGTGCAAGGCACAACAAAAGACAATTAATTCATCTAAAAAGGAAGGAAGGAAATAACATGAATGATCACATTGCAAAGTCAAAGAATATAAGAAATCAGCTTGCAATGATGAAGGTGGAAAACATAAAAATTATAGTTTTTGATTGAAAGTCTTGCAAATAAGTATCATAATTTCATATGTATATTGAAGCTTAATGAAAAAAGTGACAAAATAAAAATATAAGAATATGTGAATTTGTTGAATAAATAGGGTATGATTAAAATTTTCATAGGTGAATCTATCAAGAGTTCATAAGCATTTATGGCTGGGGGCACATATAAAAATTACAATTAAGATAAATAAAACCAAAATTGAAGACAAAAAATCAAGGGAATCCACATAAAAATAATCAAAGGTAGTGCAATCAACTAATGGATAATCAACAAAGGCACAATTTTCAAAAAGGGTAGAATCAAAATGACAACTCTAGAAGGAAAAAGGTCATCACATGTTACAATTATGGCTTGAAGGAGGGTGTAAAAGCAATTAATATCGTAGGAAATCACATGTAGGAGGGCAAAGAAAGTTTTATTAAAGAAAACAATCAATTTGTTTTCTTAAAAAGGAAGGTGAACATAATGAAAATACTGATATCCTTTTTAGTTGTTCAAGGAAATTAAAATAACACATGATATGTGGATTCAAGGGGTATCCAACATAAGACCTACAATAAGAGCTTCTTTGATTCTTTGGAAAAAGTGAAAGGTGAAAGCATATTTTTTGGTGATGATAGTTCACATGAAATTGAAAAAAATGGTTCACATTCAATGAAAGGGCATGATGGTAAAAAATTAGAAATAATAGATGTGAACATTGTACCTATGTTATCAAAAAATCTTCTCTTAGTAAGTCAAATAACTCAATATGGTTATAAGTTGAAATTCTATTTAAACAAGTGTCTAATAAAGAACATTAATGATGGATTCAAAATTATGGCTACATGAGTTGAGAGTGATACCATTTATAAAATTTTGTCTTATATAGGTAAGACAACTTACATAACTATAGGTTACTCTACAAGTGAGTTGTGGGAGCAAAGATTTGGTCACTTAAAAATTATCTAAGTTTAGCTATGCTTTCAAATATGAATATGGTTGGTGAACTTCCTTAGATAAGGGTAAATACAAATGTGTGCACAAGATGCATGGTTTGACAAACTACATAGAGACAAGTTTGAAATGTCTGAATGGAGGGAAAGTAAATCTCTTGAAATTGTCCATGGTGATTTAGGTGGGCCTATGAATCCTCTACCAAGGGGGGACTATGTACATCTTAAGATTCATTGATGATTTTTCAAGGAAGGTTTGGGCCTACTTCCTTATGTAAAAGGATGAAGTGTTTGACAAATTTGAAATGTTTAAAGAATTTGTGGAAACTCAAAGTGGGAGTAGGATCAATAAAATAAGAATAGATAATGATGGAGAATATGTCAATAACATATTCAATAATTTTTGTGAACATTACTCAATCAAGATAGAAATGTCTAATAGATATACTCCTCAATAAAATGGTTTTGTTGAAAGAAAGAATAGGACATTAGTGTAATGGAATGATGCATGTTACAATCTAAGGATCTTCCTTTCTTTATTTGGTTTAAGGTTGTTAATATAGAAACTCACATCTTGAATAGATCTACTACAACTTGTTTACAAAATATAGAGGAAGTATGGATCAGTGAGAAACCAATTGTTAAGTATTTTAGAGTATTTGGATGTGAATTATTTTCTCACATACCTAATAATATTGGACAAAAGAAATTTGATAACAAGAGTGTTAAGTGTATCTTTGTTGTCTATGATAATCAGAAGAAAGGATATAGGTTGTATGATCCTAGTGTGAAGGATATGCTCACAAGTATGGACATCAAGTTTAATCAAGGGTTCAAGGATATGATAAAATGCTCTCCAAATCCTATCCCAAAAGTGGTCACAAACAATGGCATATCCTATAATACTTTTGAAACAAACAAAAGTTCAAAGTCAACTTCCAAGATAGTTGAAGAATATAGCCCTCCTCAGAGGACCAAGAGTCCTGAAGAAATTTATCAAAGAAATCAACAAGCTAATTATGCCCTAATACTACAATAATGAAGACTAATAATCATCAAACTTATGATGAGGATAAGGGAAAATATGAATGGGAACAAGCTATGTAAAATTAATATAACTCTTTGATAAAGAATTTAAGTTGGGAATTGACAGACTTACCTAAGGGCAAGAATATGGTAAAGAATAAGTGCGTGTATAAAACTAGGCTCAAGTCTAATGAAAGCATTTAAAAACATAAGGCAAGATTAGTGGTCAAATGATGCTCACAAAAGGAGGGAATTGACTACACAAAAAGTTTTGGTCTAGTAAAAAAGATCAATATTGTCAGGATTACTATAGTATTTATAGCTCATTTAAGGTTGTCTCTTCACCAAGTGGATGTTGAGAATGCCTTTTTAAATGAATAAATTATTGAAGAGATCTTAATGAACCATCCATAAGGATTTCAAGGTTTGGGATAGGAACTGATGCAGCAGCATCTAGTGGTGTAAGGGCAATCTTGCATCACCCAAAAAGATGTTGATTTAAAATCATTAAAGTTGTTTTCATTTCTTTCCATAATTAGTATTTTTGGTTCCATAAGCACTTGAATAATGATGTAGGACCTTCAATTTTTCTAAATTGCTAAAAATAGCAAACTGCTATTTTTAGAAAGTTTGCATTTGGGCACGGATGGAAGCAAAAATTTATAGGAAGCTTCATAAATGAAATATAAGACCTTTGCCAAAGGAATCATGCAAAGATCATGTGTGAGTTGAAAGGTATTAAAGTTTTTGAACATTTTCTGAAAAACCCTTGAAAATTTATGAAATCAAATATGAGGCACTAAAACATCCCATAATGTCCCAAAAAGTTGACAAAAATCTGTTTACATATTTCCAGCATGAGAGCTCACTTTGCAAGATTTTTGACACTTAAAACGGTCTGTCAATTAGACACCCAAATCAAAAGTTATGCTTCCCAGAAGTTGACCTACTTTTTGAGGGAATTGTAAATTTTAAAATTTTGGTTGGAGGCCACCAAAATGGCTATTTATGACTATTTTTGGGAACCTGGGGTAGTAGTAGAGTTAAGGGGGAAAGTGTAGAGTCAAGAATAGGTGGGAAAATAGAAGATTCTAGAGTCTTGAGAGGGGAAGTTGTAATGTGTTGTAGCCTATGGAGGATTCATCCTCTGATTGTATTTGAGCTTCTATAATGTAATGGGTTTGTTAGGGTTAGCTGGCATAAGATATCAATTAAATGCAAATAAAAATTAAACAAAGGAATAAAAATACATAGAAATAATAACAACGAGAGATAAGTTTTAACATGGTTCACTCAAACCCAAGCTACATCTACCAATAGAGAGTCTAATAATATTATCTAGTAAATCAAACCAATTACAACCAGCAATCCTTGCAACTCAATACTGTATAAAATGCTACTATACATCAATGGAAACTGTAACCATTAGCTTCTTTTATCAAGCCTTATGTTGGTTACAAAAATAGGGTTTTTTTATGTCAGCCAATAGAAAAAATAACTCCCAACACTTGTACAAAAGAATAAAATTTGTTTGAGGTTTCAGGGGTGCTGCCCCTGGACCGCGCAAGGGGTGCTCCTTGACCCTGTTAAGTAATTTGGGGGGAAACCGTACCAATAAAAGTGGGGTAAATTTAACCTCTAATTCTGATTAGGCTCCATATAACAATAGGGTTGTCCAAATCAATAAAAGAACATTCTCTTTTCTATGTGCAATTTTTGTTGTTGTGTGTTTTATGATTTGCCCCCTTCATCAAGTGGTATCAGAGCAAGGATTCCTGAGTGTGTAGATAGATCATCGACTATGATGCTATTTGCACCAGGACCTGAGGTTGTGGTTTTTCTACATAGATCATGATGCCCCCATAAAGAAATCATATTGGGAGGAATGCTTTGATGGAAGAGGGTTTTAGAGCCCTACAAAGGTAAATCAATGCATTGCAAGAGGAGCTGCGAAGAGGGTTTGAGCCGAAAACAAGAGTAGAAAGTGAAGATGAAGTTGAAGAAGAGCTATCTAAGGAAGGACAAGAAGCTACAGGAGATCTTGCATAACTTAGGTTGTTGCAAGCCATTTCTAAGATTGGAAAGAGACCCAGGATCAAAGTTTCTACATATTCTGGAGATTTGAATCTAGAACAGCTTATTGATTGGATCAATGACATGGAGGAGTATTTCGAGTATGAAGATATGGAGGACCCAAATTGGGTCAAGTTTGCAAAAACAAAGTTGAAGGGCCATGCCAATATTTGGTGGAAAGAGGTCCAGGTAGAGAGGAACATAAGAGGAAAAGGAAAGATCACCGGATGGGATCGGATGGTGGAGAAATGAAAGAAATAGTTCATTCCTGTGGACTATGAGATGGAGTTGGTGAAGAAGCTACAAGGACTGAAGCAAGGTAACAAGTCTGTTAAGGTGTATACAGAAGAGTTTTATAAGATTACTATCAGGATAGGCCATACAGAGGCCAACAAGGAGAAGGTAGCTTGTTACATTAATGGGTTGAGGCCAAGTATTCAAGAGTAGCTGAGCCTAGTCAAAATGACCACCATAGAAGATGCATACCAATTTTCCCTAAAGGTGGAAGAGAAGCTAAATAAAATATTTGACAACAAACAAAGGGGAAGAGGTCAAGACAGAAGGACTGGTGGAAGACCCTATGGAGGCTGAAATGAAGATCCAAAAAAAAGTGAAGAAGCTAGCACCAGTCACAATTAGAGAGGAGATAATACCTGCCACCCTCATGATCGAAATAATGGTAAACAAAGTGGAAGAGGAAGAGGTAGACCTAGGCAAGGAGCTAGAAGAGGAGGTTTTAAGGGAATCTATTTCTAATGTTGAGAAGAATGGCATCGAGCATATGAGTGTCCCCAACATCAAGGAAGGACGAATAGAAGACCTGAAGGTAGTGTACGAGTTTCACATGTAGATGAAGTGTATAGTCTGAGCATTTTGAGGATGTTGAAAGGGGAGAAACCCTAGTTGTCAGAAGAACCTTGATGAATGAGGAGAAAGAACCACATCAGAGGAAGAGTTTAATTTGCACAAGGTGCAAATGTGAAGGTAAGTGTTGTGATATTATTATTGACAGTGGAAGCACTAACAATCTTATTTCAGTGGAGATGGTTGACAAGTTGAGACAAAAGCATTCATATCCATATTAGATTGCATGGTTGCAGAAGGACCATAGAGCTTTGGTCAATGAGTAGTGTTTAGTAAAGTTCAAGATTGGGACTACCATGATGAGGTGTTGTGTGATATCATATTGATGGATGCATGTCATATGTTGTTGGCAAGGTGTGGTAGTATGATAGGTGCACTATCCATGATGGTTGTGGAAACACATATTCCCTAATAAAGGATGAGTTCCTCATAAGTTGAAGCCCTTGAAGGAGATGGAAGAAAAGGTATGCAGTACTTCTAGAATTTCCTTTGTAGATGGTAGGAAATGTTTGGAGGGTATGAAGCATGGGCGTCATTGCTTTGCATTGTTTCCTAAGATTAGTCAAGATAAATGTGAAGATGTCCCAGTAGAAGTCTTAGATTTGTTGGAAGAATTTCAGGATATTATCTTTGATAATGTACCAGAAGGTTTACCACCAATGAGAAAGATAAGTCACCAAATAGATTTGATACCAGGAGCTAGTTTGCCAAATAAGGAAGCCCATATAATGACACCTACAGAGAATGAACAACTAAGCATATAAGTTCATGTACTATTAAAGATGGGATTGATAAGAGAGAGCTTAAGTCCATGTGTGGTACCTGCAGTACTAGCATCGACGAAAGATGGAGAGTGGAGAATGTGTACAAATTCTTGGGCCATCAATAAGATCATGATCAAGTACAGATTTCCATTGCTAAGAATGGATGACAAAATGGATTGTTTGAGTGGAGCTAAGTACTTCACGAAGATTGACATGAAGAGTGGGTATCACCAGATCTGAATTAGGGAAGGAGATGAATGGAAGACCACCTTCAAGACAAAGGAAGGTTTGTATGAGTGGTTAGTCATGCCATTTGGGCTAACCAATGCACTGAGAACATTCATGCAGCTCATGAACAAGGTACTGAAAGAATTTTTGGGAAGTTTTGTTATTGTTTATTTAGATGACATTTTAATTTTCAATAAGACTTGGGATGAGTATTTGATGCATATCAGAAGAGTTTTAGAGAAGCTGAGGGAGGAGAAGTTGCTAATTAATATAAAGAAATGTAGTTTTGCAAAGGAGTTGATATACCTAGGACTTTTTGTCTCAGAGGAAGTTGTTAAGATGGACCCAGAAAAAGTAAGGGCTATCATTGAATGGCCTATGCTAAGGAGTGCTATAGAGGTATGATCTTTTCATGGTTTGGCAAGTTTTTATGGAAAGTTTATTAGGAATTTTAGTAGCATTTGTGCACCCCTAACTGAGACAATGAGAAGGGATAGAAAAGAGTTTAGATGGACTATAGGAGTAGACAAGAGTTTTGATACATTGAAATAGAAAGTCACAAAGCAACCTATATTGGCACTTCCAGATTTCAATAAGGTATTTTAGGTAGATTGTGATTCTAGTGGTAATGCTATAGGAGCTATTTTGAGTCAAAAAGGTAAGCCCATTACCTATTTTAGTTAGAAGCGTAATGATTCCAAGAAAAAGTATTATGTTTATGATTAGGAGTTTTATCCAATAGTTTAGGATTTGAAGAAATGGAGACATTATTTGTTGCCAAAAGAGTTTGTTTTATATACTGATCATCAGGCTTTGTAGTATCTTAATAGTCAAGGAAAGTTGAACCAAAGGCATTTAAAATGGGTTGAATTTTTTGCAGAGTTATACTTTTGTTTTGAAGCATAGGAGTGGGAAGTCTAACAAATTCGTAGATGCCTTCAGCAGAAGGTAAAATTTGTTGATAGAAATGCAGATAGAGGTTTTTGGGTTTGATGAGCTCAAAAGTTTGTATCCTAAAGGTCCAGATTTTGTAGAGGCTTGGAAAGCTTGTTTGGAACCTGTTACTTTGGACATGACAAAATGGTTGGATTTCATTATCCAAGATGGCATGTTGTTTAGAGGAAGCCAGTTGTGCATTCTGAGGAGTTCCATGAGAGACAACCTAATTAAGGAGAAGCATAGTTGGGGATTAGCTAGACACTTTAGTTGATATAAGACCACTGCTATTGTTGGTGAGCATTATTATTGGCCACAATTGCAGCAGGATGTGAGGAAATTTGTGCAGAGTTGTAGAGTGTGTCAGATGGCAAAAGGGGTGCAAGTTAGAATACAAGGCTATATCAACCATTACCTGTACTAGAGAAGCCATGGGATGATATTAGTATGGATTTTGTTCTTGGATTATGAAAGACACAAAGAGGACACGATTCTCTTTTTTCGGTGGTGGATAGATTCTCGAAGATGACACAATTTATTCCTTGCAAGAAGACTAATGATGTTGTTCATATTGCAGAATTATTCTTCAAGGAGGTGGTGAGACTACATGGTCTACCTAAGAGCATAGTTTCATACTAAGATACCAAGTTTATTGGTTTTTTCTGGAGGACATTGTAGAAGAAGTTGAAGACAGATTTAAAGTTTAGTTTTGCACACTATCCATAGATTGATGAACATACAGAAATGGTGAATATGAGTTTGGGTAATCTGCTATGATGCTTAGTAGGAGATAAGCCCAAGGGATGGGATTTAATTTTACTACAGGTAGAATTTTCTTACAACAATTCTATCAATAGGAGTACTGGGAAATCACCATTCTAGATTGTATATGGGAATAGTCCAAGAAATGCTTCAAAGTTAAGGAAGATGGAAAAGGGAAAAAAGACAAGTGCCGAAGCTGAAAACTTTGTAGAACACCTAAAGAATTTGTATGAAGAAGTGAGAAAACACATTAATAAGATGAATATTTAGTACAAGGTTAAGGCCAATTAGAAGAGGAGATATAAGGAGTTTGAAGTAGGAGATGAAGTCATGGTTCACTTGAGAAAAAAAGGTTCCCAAATGGAACATATAATAAGATGGAAATGAAGAAATTTGGACCATGCAAAATCCTGAAGAAGCATGATTCAAGAAATGCATAAGAGGTAGAGTTGCTGAGAAAGATCAACATTTCACCTGTGTTCAACATTGCTGATTTGAAAGAATATCATGAAGGTGGCATAGAGGATGAACTAACAGAAGAACAATGGAGTATTCCAACATCTACTTGGATGGAGGAAATATAAGAGATCTTGGATAGCTGTGTGGGAAGAAATATTTGGTGAAATGGAAAGGAAGGCCTGTTGAAGATTCTTCTTGGTTGTCTAAGGCAGAGGTTGACAGTTTGGGTTTTCCTCTAACAAACACCTGAGACGTGATAGGGTCACTTCTCAATTTACCATGGGTGTCTAATGCAGGAGCATCTATTGGTGTAAGGGCAATCTGGCATCACCCAAAAAGATGTTGATTCAAAATCATTGAACTTTTTTTATTTTATTCCATAATTAGTGTTTTTGGTTCCATAATCACTTGAATAATGATGTAGGACTTTCAGTTTTTCCAAACTTTCATTTTTGGAAAGTTTACCTGCTATTATGGAAAGTTTGCATTTGGGCATGGATGGAAGCAAAAATTTACAGGAAGCTTCATAAATGAAATATAAGACCTTTGGCAAAGGAATCAGACAAAGATCATGTGTGAGATTAAAGATACTAAAGTTTCATTTTCTGGAAAAAACCCCTAAAAAATCTTGAAATCAAATATGAGGCACTAAAATGTCCCATAACATCCTAAAAAGTTGATAGAAATCTATTTACACATTTCTAGTGTGATAGTTCACTTCGTGAGCTTTCCGACGCTTAAAATAGTTTGTCAATTGGACACCCAGATCAAAAGTTATGCTTCCCAGAAGTTGACCTACTTTTGGAGGGAGTTGCAAATTTTGAAATTTTAACTAGAGGCTGCCAAATGGCTATTTATGACTATTTTTAGGAACCTGGGGTAGTATTAGAGTTAAGGGGGAAAGTGTAGAGTCAAGAATAGATAGGAAAATAGAAACCCTAGTTGATTTGGGGGTTACAAAAGGCAAAAGATTCCAGAGTCTTGAGAGGTGAAGCTGTAATATGTTGCAACATGTGGAGGATTCATCCTTTGATTGTATTTGAGCTTCCGTAATGTAATGGGTTGTTCAAATCAATAAAATAACATTCTATTTTCTATGTACAATTTTTATTGTGTGTTTTATGATTTACCCCCTTTATCAGGAACACTTTTTTTCAACTTACGGAAGTCTTTCTATGGCTTCAAGAAGTCTTCAAGGGCTTGGTATGCTATGATTGTCGAGTATTTTAAGACTCAATGCTTCCATAATAGTCTTCAGAGAAAATTTGTATGTGAAGGAATTTGATGAAGGTGGCGTAGTTATTATTTTGTACGTAAGAATGTTTCAACCCCACTTACTCTAGGGTTGAAGCTTACTGAGGATATCAAAGGTGAGGATATTGATCATACCTTATACATGTAACGTGTTGCTAGTCTTATGTATTTGACTCACACTCAACCAAATATGTCTTTTGTAGTAGGTGTGATTTCAAGGTTTTTGAGTTCTCTATGTTTCCACATTGGATGTCAAGAAATAGAATATTGAGATATGTAAAGGGGACTTTGACTATTGGGAGTTTATTATTGTTCTCTTGGAGACCTAACACTTGCAAGATACTCTAATTTAGATTGGGTGGGTTGTGTAGATGATAGAAAATCTATCATAGGTTATGTTTTCTCTCTTGGTTTTGACCTAATTTCATGGTGTAGTAAGACAATCTACTATTATTTTATCAACTATAGAGATGGAACATGTCATAAAAATGAGATAGCTAAAGAAATAAATTGTTTATGGGCTACTCTTTAAATACTTAAACAAAAGAAACCAATGCCTTCTTTACTCTGCCATGACAATCAAAGTTCCAATTTTTTGTCTAAAAATCTAGTGTTTCATGATAGAATAAGGCATATAGATGTCTATCCCTATTACATAAGATCTCATCCAACAATAGATGGATAAAGGAGCAGATAGTTGATCTTTTCACCAAGGCTTTATGTGAGACTAAGTTTGTTTATCTTAGACCTATCTTTTAGGATCAAGAGAAGTCACGTGAATATGTAATGATTGTCATTTGAGGGGTTATTTTGAATGTCTACATTGTAATATTGAAAAAGTGATTGTAAATAGGTATCTAACAAGGCTTTGTGTCAAGATCCATTTTTTCTAGATTATGGGGAGATATTTAGAAGTGATTAGTAGAATAATTTATGGGGTAATGCTAGAATAGATTAATTTGTAGATGGTTGGCCTTTGTTGCCACAAAACTAGCAACCTATATTTTTGCCCCTAGATTTAGATGTCTTGTTAGATTTAGATCTTCTTCTATTGTTATTTCTTCTCCATTCTTGGGATCTTCCACTATTACTGAAAATCTATAATACCCACTCAAGGAAATGACAAAATAATATTAAATTAATCAAAATAATGGAAATATAATAAGATTCTATGGGAGAATTTTTAAATTTTAACTTGTAAACGTAAGTTAATGTAACTATAAATATAAGATATAACATATTTTATACAATTCTACACATTCACAAAGAAATTCATATGAACATCTTTTCACAAGGTGGGAAGTTATTCCTTAGCTCCAGTATCTCGCTCGGTCTACAAACCTGCAACTACACAACTGTTAGTGTAGGTTTTTTATTCCTTATTATAAGGTTTTTCCTACACATTTATTTAAGCTTGCTTAGGTTAATAAAACATGTCTTATTATGTGAGTGGTTGCGAGGTGTCACCTTCCTACATGTGAGCATCCATTAGCTATCTTGGGAAGATACTTTGTTATCTTTAGTCCGATAGATGGTTGCTCCTCATTGGTCAGTGTTGTCACCTCCTCCCTCTCTCTGGTCTATATAAGAATGCTACCTAGCTTGTATTTTCATTCAATATTGGAGATAGTTATCTGATGCTATTTTGCCATTCGAGCATTTCACATCAATCTCATGGTATCATTGTTATTGTTTTTTACATTTACAGTTTATGTTTCTAACTCTTTCAATTGATTCTAGGTCATAATATGTTTTAAGGATTTTAACATGGTATTAGAGCAAGTTTTGTAAGGTTAGATTCTTTGTAGAGATCTTACAAAATCACGTATGCTCTTCTCTTGCATTTTTTGAATGACCTGGAGAATCAGAAAGGATTTATGAAGATCTGGTAATCTTGATTTGCTCAAATCTATCGATCGGCTTTCATATTTTGTGTTTTAATCAAAATTGCAGGCCTTTGCAATCTCTTGGTAGCTGATTCTACCTTTGCATGCCATTTTTTGGTTGCTGAGGTCATTGTTTGCAGCTAAAGGCGTCTATTTTACACTAGATCTACAGCTTCTGTACATCAGAAAGAAAAACGCCTTCTAGGTTTTGTTCATAGCGTAGAAAAACCATCTGGGTATCTTTTAGTTTTTGCATGCAAACTATATATTTTGTAGAAACAAACTTGAAAAGCTATAGTAGACCCCCTCTCCGTTGGCAGTTGCAAATTTGAATACAGCTTTCAAATGCTCCATTCTTGCTCATACGGACTCCGTTTCTTAGGAATTTTTTTTTTATCTTAGCTATTTTTTCATGCTCTATGCACTAGTGTAGTTGTTTTTTGATTTTAGTGCAGAGATTTTTCAGAAATTCTAGATTCTCAGTCAAGACACTGCACAGTCCTCGTTTTGGGGACTCCGAAGAGGCATAACTTTTGCATAAAACCTCAGATTGAGGTGATTCTTTTTTTGAAAGTGGATATTTTTTCATGTAGTTTGCAGTGGTGCTATTTATTTTACTAGGTATTGGCCCTAAATATTATTTTCAGCATATGCTCTTTTTGAGGATCTGTAATAGCATTGAGATCAAGTCCACTCAGTATTTCTTGCTGGTGGAAATTGTAAATGCACTAAATATAAAGTGCCAAATCAAATTTTCTTGGGGGTTCTTTTCTTTCCTCACAACAACAACAACAATCTAATTATGTATTAAGATGGATCAATTAATAGTGCCTGTTCTAACACCCTACAACTACTATGAGTGGAAGTCTAAGATGACTATCCAACTTAGGAAGTTAGGACTATATAGAGTAAAAATGGGTCTAGAAACTGAACCAACCTTAATTGCAGAAAGGCCTAAATTTTATAACAGGCTAGATGAAACTTTTGGAACTCTATGCATGTTTGTATCTCTTGATCTTCTTTTTCATGTTGAATCTGCTACAACACCAAATGATGTATGGACTACTTTAGAAAATCTCTTTGGTAAACAAGATGAATTAAGGGGACATCAATTGGAGAATGAGCTAATAGGGTTAAATCCATGTAATTTTGATACAATACAAGACTTCTTCACAAAGCTAAAGGCCATTAGATTACAGTTGAAGCAATGTGGGATTGAAAAGAAAGATCCACAATTGATCTTAAGTATTCTTTCTAAGCTTGGTCCTAACTACTCAGTGTTTGTTTCTACATTTTATGCCACCAAAAGTGCTCTTGGGACTACCTACAAAATACCTTCTTTAGACAAATTTGCTACTGAACTCACTAAAGAATAGGATAAATTAGTTCACATGGGCACTATTAATCCTTCTAAGTCTCATGCCTGGGCTGCAAATTAGGGTACTAAAGATCAGAAAGACAATGGAAAGCAAAATAAGAAACAAAAGGATCAAGGAGAGAAGAAACAAGGTCCAAAACAAGCTGCAAACATTACAGCTCCTGAGTCTTCCTCTAAAGACAACATGTCTAAAAAGGAGAAGACAAAGTGTGCCTTTTGTAAGAAATCTGGTCACAATGAGAATAAGTGTTTGAAAAAGCAAATATCTCATCTCACTTATCTTCTTGAAAGAATAATATCAAAGTGCCAGATTCAGCTAAGGAAGATTCTTCACAATCTTCAAAGGACACGAAAAATAGTAAGAGGAAGGGCAAGGCCCTTGTTGCAGTTGCTACACTACCAGATAGTTGGGTAATTGACTCAGGTGCTTCTCACCACATGGCCAATACAAAGGAAAGTTTCTCATCCTTGGAGTCATGTTCTGTGCCTGATATTCTTATGGGTAATGATACACCAGAGGAAGTTCTTGGGAGAGGGTCTGTTGATGTTGGTGATGGGACATTCCATGATGTTCTTTGTGTGCCTTCTTTGTCAACTAATCTTCTATCAGTACACCAGATCACCCATACAAGTTCTGGCAAGAGAGTTGAATTTACACCTGACTCAGTGGTTATCAATGATCTGCACAGTGGGTCTACAGTTGCTATAGGAAAAGTTGATAACCATTCTCAGCTCTATCACTTTTCTCATTATGTTCCTGATTCTCCTTCACTTGCATTGCTCACTCACTTAGATGAGGTGAGCCATTTATGGCATCAGCGGTTTGGCCACTTGAAATATCGCTACTTGCAGCAGCTCAGTCAGCATGACATGGTTACAGGGTTGCCTTCTATTCAATTCTCTGATGGAGTTTGTCAAGGTTGCATTCTTGGCAAGCATCCTGAAGAAAATTTTGACAAAGGCAAAGCAAGGAGAGCCACACAGCTCTTAGAGTTAGTACACAGTGATTTGGCTAGTCCATTTCAACATCCTTCATTCAGCAGAGATAGATATGTATTGACCTTCATTGATGATCTTTCCTGATACACCTTTATATATTTTCTCAAACAAAAGTCTGAAGTCTTTAAATCTTTTCAGAACTTTAAAGCTTTTGTAGAGAAACAATCTGGGAAGGTTGTCAAGATTCTACACACCAATAATGGCAGGGAATATGTCAACCAAAGGTTTGAGCAGTTTTGTGCCTCAGAGGGCATTGATCTTCAGCACACAGTTCCCTACAATCCACAACAAAATAGAGTTGTAGAATGAAAGAAATGGTCATTGAAGGAAATGGCCAATTGCATGATTCACTCCAAATCATTGGCACCTCAGTATTGGGCAGAGGCCATCAACTATGCGTGTTATATCCAAAACCGGGTTGCTCACTGAGCTGTGAAGGGGGTAACTCCTTTTCAAGCTTTGACTGATCAAAAACCCATAGTCAAGCACTTCCAAGTATTTGGGTCTTTTACATGGGCCCACATCCCAACAAAGAAACACAAGGCTATGGATCGACAAAGTAGGCCTTGCATATTTGTTGGCTATCCAGATGGTGTTAAAGGCTATAGGCTACTCCACTCTACCATACATGAGCTCTTTATTGAGAGGAGTATTCAGTTTCAGGAGGATACTTCTTCTACCACTTCTCCATCTTTCATTCCCATGGAGACACTGCGACTTCATGATGATACTTCTTCTAAGGACCTTAATCCTCCTGAGGAGTCTTCTTCCTCCACTTTAGATGGTGATGATGAGGGTTAATCTTCCTCTTCTCTTAGTCATCATTTAGAGGATGTTGATTCTCCTCCAGATTCTCCTACCACTAGGCCTCTTTGGGCTCGTCAGACTTTGGAGTCAGCAGGTGATTGGGTTGGTGATCCTTCAGATGTGAGAAGAACAAGGTCATAGTTCGAGCAGGCTCCTCATCTCTTCTTTGCTTCAGCTTTTGATCCACAATCCTTCAGTGAAGCTTCTGGTGTCCCCAAGTGGGATGCTGCTATGCAGGAAGAGTTCAGTTCCTTGGAAAGGAACCATACATGGGATTTAGTCCCAGTTCCTAAGGGAAGAAAACTTGATCGATGCAAGTGGGTCTATCGAACAAAATTTGCTGCAGATGGGTCGGTCGATAAACATAAGGCTCACTTGGTTGCAAAAGGATTCTCCCAAGTTTCTGGGATTGACTACTCTGCGACTTTTGCACCAGTTGCTAAGATGAATTCAATCTGACTTGTCCTTTCCATTGCTGTAGCCCATCACTAGGAAGTTCATCAGATGGATGTAAAGAGTGCTTTTCTTCATAGTAACCTTCAGGAGGAGATATATATGGAGGAGCAACAGGGCTTCGTCTAGGATCCTTCACTTGTCTGCCAACTTTGAAAGTCTCTCTATGGCCTTAAATGGCCCCCTCGAGCCTGGTATGCCAACATGGACTCCTTTCTTCTATTAGTTGGGTTCACTTGATGCCATTCTAATCCGAACATCTACATTTTGCAGTAGGATGATACTCTCACTTTCCTTGTTCTCTATGTTGATGACTTGTTGATTACAGGGAGTTCCTCATCCACCATCAAGGCTATGAAAACTTCTATTCATGATCATTTTCTGATGTCTAACTTGGGTCTTCTTCACTATTTCTTGGGCATTGAGACTACACAGTCTTCAGCTGGTATCTTTCCTTATCAGCCCAAGTATGCTCTTGAAATGCTCTCCAGATTTTGCATGGCTGATTGTAAGCTTGCACCGACTCCCTTTCTGTTAGGAGTCAAAATTGAGGCTTCTTGTTCTTCACCTTTGGTAGATGCTACCTTGTATCGCCAATTGGTTGGGAGTCTCATATACTTGACTCACATGAGGCCTGATATTTCATATGCCATGGGCCTGGTCTCCAGGTTCATGTGAAAGCCACATGAGTTGCATTGGAAAGTAGCTAAGTAGATTCTTCACTATGTACAAGGCACTCACAGTTATGGGATTCATTATGCAACAGGCATGGATATTGACTTGGTGGGATACACAGATTCAGATTGGGTAGGCGATTCTCAGGATCGCAAGTCTACTTCAGGGTATTGCTTCTCTCTTGGTTCTGGTCTGATTTCTTGGTCGAGCAAGAAGCAGTCTGCTATTGCTCTTTCATCTACAAAGTCTGAATATCGAGAGCAGTTAATGTTGCTAATGAAGCCATTTAGCTTCAACACATTCTCACTGAGTTTGGTATTTCCTTTAGGAAGCCTACGGTCATCTTTTGTGACAACCAGAGTGCTATTCAGATCTCTCACAATCTGGTCCATCATCAGTGGACCAAACACATTGAGATTCACATGCACTACATTCGGGAACTGATTCATGAGCAGGTTCTTGATCTTCAGTATTGTCCGACATCAGATCAGACAACTGACATCTTCACCAAACCCTTCACTAAGAGAGCAAGTTCATTCATTTGCGATCTTTGCTTGGAGTGTGGCAGGTATCCTTCTTTTAGGGGGCTTCTGAGCTCCTTCTTTCTCTCTTTATTCAGAGGGGTGTACTCTCTTTTGTGGGGGGAGCCTACTTCTCTTTTGGGGGGGAATTCATTGTACATGGGTACCTCATCAGGGTTGATTTGCCGAAACCCATCTCTTTACCCACCTAAGCTATGCTTAAGGGGGGTGTTAGTGTAGGTTTTTTATTCCTTATTATAAGGTTTTTCCTATACATTTATTTAAGCTTGCTTAGGTTAATAAAGCATGTCTTATTATGTGAGTGGTTGCGAGGTGTCACCTTCCTACATGTGAGCATCCATTAGCTATCTTGGGAAGATACTTTGCTATCTTTAGTCTGATAGATGGTTGCTCCTCATTGGTCGGTGTTGCCACCTCCTCCCTCTCTCTGGTCTATATAAGCATGCTACCTATCTTGTATTTTCATTCGATATTGGAGCTAGTTATCTGGTGCTATTTTGCCATTAGAGTATTTCACATCAATCTCATGGTATCGTTGTTATTTTTTTTTGCATTTACAATTTATGTTTCTAACTCTTTCGATTGATTCTAGGTTATAATCTGTGTTATGGATTTTAACAACAACTAGATGCAAATATTAGTTCCACAAGTTTATCAATAACATATCAGATAATAATATACTAGCCTAAGGCCATAAGGGGCTGGCCTAATGTCTCAAGGGCTCACCCATGATGGCCTTGCCTACATACGCATAGCACAGGGATTTCGTAGTTTGGGCAACTAGGCAGGAAAAACCATAAATCAATTTAGATTTGTAGTCAAATAATATTTTCTAGAGAAAAATACACGCAACCATTAAGTTTTTGGAATAAACCTTACTAGTATAATTATATACAAAATCTTTAACAAATGAACTTTCAACAATCTTTAATACTTACAGTATTTTAGGAAAGTAACAAACATTGGTATTGAAACATACAACCATACATAAATGCATGAATACAAAATACCTTCATGTCGCAACACTTTCATCTTCTATTGCATACACAAATCCATATGTTAGGTAAGATACGATCTTCAAAACAACATATATGTTCAAAAGATAACATTCCATATGTACAATCATTTTCATTTAATCATGATGAAATCAATGTACTTTAGAGGTTCTAAATCACAAGGATATAATTATTCACTTCATAATCATAACCATATAATTGCTTGCTAATCTCAATTCAACTTGTACAAGACAAGCAAAAGAGACCAAATTAATCTATTACCTACATTTTAATACTACTTACTAAAACACATGTATAGTTGTTGTCTCAATTAGACTATTTACTTAGACATTTCTCACACTCTGTCTCTTATTGGAAAATAATAAATATATATATCACATTTGATCAAAATCATTATATAATTGTTATTCTAATAAATCATACCATATACTTAAAGACATTAATAACAACAATTTCATTACCTGTCCATCAATTCTAATCATTCTATACAAATATAATGTAACAAACATTTCTTTTTCTCCTACTAACCATTATCTAAGTCATCTCCAAGGAGATTGATACTTAAAACTAATTTAAACTAAATTGGTTCTATAATAAAATGTAATCCCAGCATAAGACAATTTTGTTTACTACGAAAAGAGCATAATTAAATCATTAATATAGATAAATTTTACAAATACTAGTTTAAGAAATAAATAATTGTGGGGGATATGTCAACTTGCTTAATAGGATTACATTAGTGACAAATATAATATGATCAAACCCAACAAAATGACATATAGTTTTGGTAAAGGTAAATGGCAAATGAGGTAGATATTAATAACATGGAAATGCACTTTGCATGGGAAGACTGCATAATGATGCATTCAGTAGCAATGATTGGGATGCACTTAAAATAGTTTTCCAATTTCTTCTTGTATTTCTTTAGTAAGCACTTATGGAATCATATACCTAACCTACTATTTGTTTCCATGTTACATAGATTCAAACAAGTTTCTACGCAGTAGAAGATCTAACTATTGGGCATGTGGTTGTTGAAGCCCAATTATAATGGCAACCTCTTGCCTTTGATTCCTTGAAACCGCTCTATCTGCACATTGCCATTCTTGGCTTGTAACTACTGCTAGTTCTGGGTCATTCATTCCAAATGTAAGATGTTTGGTAGGAGGTTGGAGATTAGAGTCTTTTGAGGATGCAAGGCATTTGCTTTGCTGTTGTTCTACAGTGATACTGTGATGTATGAAACACAGAGAGAGATGTTTTATCTAAATGAATGAATGCCCTTCGTTGTGGATATAGGCATGAAATGGTGAACCACGTTAAACTCTTTGGTCTTCTGTATGTGTGCTATTTTATTTTCTTTTCATTCTGAGCATTAGTTTGATTTCTTGTTCTCCTTTTGGTTCTGCTATTCTATTTCTTGCATTTACAATTGGTATTAGAGCTTTGTGTGAAGCTAAGTTCAGGAGATAGCTTGTGAAGTTTTTTTTGGAACCTGTACAACAATCAAAATGGATGATTTAGAAAAATGGAAAATAGAGAAATTTATAGGCCAAAACTTTGGTCTTTGGAAAGTGCATATGGAGTCTCTTCTTATCAAACAGGACTTGTCACTCACCTTACTGGGGAAAGCCAAAGGACAAGGTTCAATGAAAGATGAAGACTAGGAAAAACTTGATATGAAAGTGAAGGCAACTATTTTTCTCTCATTGTCCAGCAATATATTATTTAATGTCTCAAATGAGAGTACTACGAAAGAGCTTTGGGTAAAGCTCTCTAGCATGTATGCGATTACTTTAGCTTCAAATACGGTATTTATTATGAAGAAATTATATAACCTAAAAATGAAAGAAGGTGGGGTTATGTCCAATCATATGAATGAATTTAACGGCTTAGTTACTCAATTAACTTCAGTGGGTATCAAGTTAGATCATGAGATTAAAGCAATTTCATTGTTGTGTGCCTTACCAAATAGCTGGGAAGGTGTTGTCATGGCTGTGAGCACTTCTGTAGCAGCCAAGAGTACATTGGTTTTTGATGATGTTGCAGCTACTCTTCTCAGCGAAGACATGAGAAGGAAACATCAGGAGCCCTCATTCGGTGATGCTCTAACAACTGTAAGTACAAGCAATAGGGGAAGAAGCCAAGACAGAGGTAGATACAACAACCAAAGAAGGTCACAATCTGGTCTGTGGTAGAAGTCTAGGGCAGAACCGATGCATGTTGGTTTTGTGGAAAACCCGGACACAACAAGAAGAACTGCTGGAACTATAAGAAAGCTCAAGGAAAAGTGAGCACAAATAATCAAGCAAACACTGCATGTGATGGTGTTTTGGTCCTATCAGCTAGTGACACAAATACAGATTCGTGGGTCCTTGATTCCAGCGCCTCATTTCATGCCACTTCTTGCCGTCAAGCTTTCACAAATTTTCATGAAGGCACATTCAGTAAGGTGTTTCTTGGTGACAATAAAGAATGTGACATTTGAGGAAAAGGTGATATAATATTGAATCTAAAAAATGGAGAGAAATTAACTTTGACAGATGTTAGATATGTACCCATGTTAAAAAGAAATTTAATTTCTGTTAGTTAGCTTATAGGTAATGGATGCAATGTTAACTTTTCTCTTGATTCATGGAAAATTACAAAGGGGATTTTAGTAATGGCAAGAGGAAAGAAGCAAGGTAATCTCTATATTCTAGACTGTTTTGGTGAAGTGGGAGCTGCCTTACCGGCTATGGATAGTGGGTCTAAAATATGGTACAAAAGGCTTGTTCATATGAGCCGAAAAGGTCTTCAAGTTATGGTTCAGCGCAATCAGCTTCCAGGCCTCACCTCCATCGATTTAGAATTATGTGAACATTGCCTTTATGTCAAACAGTACCGAACTAGTTTCTTGAGAACGGGGCATGATAAGAAAACTACTCCATTGGAACTTGTTCATTCTAACGTTTTTGGTCTGACTCAGGTAACTTATTTTAGTGGAGCAAATTATTTTGTAACCTTTCTAGATGACTGCACTCAAAAAATCTAGATTTATATGTTGAATAGAAAATCTGAGGTATTTTCAAAATTTAAGATTTTTAAGGCTACTGTTGAAAATCAGATTGGGCATAAAATTAAATGCCTACTAATAGACAATGGTGGAGAATATTTCTCTTCAGAGTTTGATTCATTTTGTGCAGACCATGGTATTCGACAGATCAAAACCATCCCTTATACACCTTATGAGAATGGTGCAACTGAGAGGCTAAATCGCACAATACTTGAGAGAGCTAGATGCATGCTCTCCAATGCTAGATTGGGCAAAGAGTTTTGGGTAGAGGCATGTAATATTGCTATGTATTTAATCAATCGACCTCCATCATCTAGGCTAGATTTTGACATCCCTGAGGAGACATGGCTTGGCAAATGAATTTCTTATCATCATTTGCGGGTGTTTGGCTGTGCCACTTTTGTTCACATTCTAAAAGAGCAGATAACTAAGTTAGATTTCAAATCAAAAAGGTGTGTTTTTCTCAGCTATGGTGAAGATGAATTTGGCTTTTGTCTTTGGGATCCTATTGCAAAAACCATAATCCATAGTCGCGATGTTGTGTTTAATGAGAAGCATTTCCCAGGCGTGTAGCCTTGCAATTCATCTCTGACAGAGTATGTTGATGTGGATTTGTTTGATAATGGTAAGGCCAAGCAACCTACCATTCCTTTCTCTTAGCCATTAGTTACCTCTGCTCATTATTATACCACATCAACTCCTATTTCCACTACTACTCTGCCTTCAGTTGGATGCTCTTTACCCATGTAGCCTTTGTTTAATATACCGCTACCTTTACCAAGTACCACACAGTCATTAGGTGACTCTTTAAGTGGTTCTGATACCAAGCAACCTTCTAATGGCAAATCATTGCCTCTTGAACAGTCATCGCTGCCTTCTTCAAGTGTTATGCTACCTTATGCTTCATCAGGTGTTATGCTCCCTTCACAAGTTACTACGCGGCCATCTTCAAGTCAAACACAGCATTTGCAATTTTCAACACTACCTGTCTTCAGTCATACGTAGCCACTCTTTAGTCATTCATTGTCATCTACAACTTCATCGCAGCCTTCCAATCACTATACGCTGTCCTCCCAAAACTATACGTAGCCCTCCCAAGGCACTATGCTGCTTTCACCAGACATTACACAGCCTTCAATTGCTCATACGCTGCTATTGCATACTCCAATGCAGCCCTTAAATCTATCATCACTGCCTTCACAAGATACTACGCAGCCTTTCACAAATGAACAGTCTTCTTTTAAACAGATACAAGGATCATTGCTTGAATAGGACAATGTGATTGGGAAAAGCACTCTAGGTGCACAAATACAGAGGCAGGGGAGCTTTCCTCAGGGGCCTCTACAATCAGAGGTTGATGATGTTTAGAATTTATTATAGAGACTAAATCTGGACTCCAATATCTAGCCAGAGCAAGGTCCACAATTAAGGAGATCTACCCGTGAGAAGAGGAGACCTACAAAATTTGATGACTATGACTTATTGCTCTCTGATTATGCAGAGCCAACAACATATAAACAAGCCTACAAGCATGAAAATGCACACAATTGGATGGTAGCCATGAATGGAGAAATGGAGTCGTTGAGAGTCAATCATACCTGGGATTTGGTTCATCTTCCGTCAAATTGAAAGCATCTCAAGAACAAATGGGTTTATTGTTTGAAAGATGAAGATGGAGGGAGTAAAAGATACGGGGCCAGATTAGTCGTCAAGGGTTTTGATCAGCAAAAAGGTATTGATTTTACTAAAAAAAATTCTCCAGTTGTCAGAATGGACACAATCCATGTGGTGTTGGGTTTGGTTGCTATTTGGGATTTAGAACTTGAGCAACTCGATGTGAAAACAACATTTCTACATGGAGACATTGGTGAGGAATTATACATGGATCAGCTTGAAGGTTTTGCTCAACCAGGTAAGAAGCATTTATTTTGCAAGTTGAAGTGGAGTTTGTATGGGCTGAAGCAAGCTCCAAGACAATGGTATTTAATATTTGACCACTTCATGACTGATAACAACTTTATTTGGTATGAATCAGATCCTTGTGTTTACCACAAGAAGCTCAATACTAGTGAGTTTGTCATCTTTTTGCTCTATGTTGACGATATGTTAGTTGTTGGTACTAGTGTCAAGATTATTGCTCAACTAAAACAATAATTGGCTCTTCATTTTGCCATGAAAGACCTAGGACCATCCAAAAGAATACTTGGGATGTACATATTTAGAAACAAAAATAAAAGAGAACTCAGGTTGTCCCAAGCAAACTACATTGCCAAAGTGTTGGATAGATTTAATATGTCTCATGCTAAACTGATATCTACTCCTTTGGCTGATCATTTCTACCTATCTTCAGCTATGTCTCTGAAAAATTAGGAAGAGGAAGAACAGATGAGGTATGTTCCATATACATCTGCAGTTGGCAGTATCATGTATGCAATGGTGTGTACTCATCTGGACATAGCACAAGCAATTGCAATTATGAGCAGATTCATGAGTCATCCGGGCAAACTACACTGGTAGGCAGTTCAGTGGATTCTACGGTACTTGAAAGGTACTTCACATTTTTGTTTATGTTTTGGAGGTACTAACATTCAGCTCCATGGTTATGTTGATTCAGATATGGCCAGAGATTTAGACAAACACTGGTCTACCACTGGTTATGTCTTTACATTTGCTGAGGCAGCCATTAGTTGGGTTTCTCAGTTGCAACAAGTTGTAGCTCTGTCATCCACAAAGGCTGAATACATTACACTCTCGGAAGGAGCCAAAGAAATGATATGGCTTGAGCATTTGTTGACCGAACTGGGTTGTCCGAAATTAGTATTTCCATTATATTGTGATAGCCAAAGTGTTATTCACTTGGCTAGAAATTCAGCTTTCCACAGTCAAACCAAGCATATTGACCTTCGATACCACTTTATCCGCTATGTTATTGATGAAGGCAAGTTGCAGGTCACAAAGATTGACACAAAGGTTAATCTGGCGGATGCATTAACCAAGGTTGTTCCTCAAGAGAAGTTCAAGTTTTGTAGATCTTCTCTCGGTCTTGTTCCTATGCGACACTGAATTTCACGAAGGGGATCTCTCTCAAAGCAGCTTCTTTGCCAATCCCATTGGTCTTCAAGTGGGAGATTGTTGGGCATGTGGCTATTGAAGCCCAATTGTAATGGCAACATTTTGCCTTTGATTCCTTGAAACTGCTCTATCTGCACATTGCCATTATTAGCTTGTAACTGCTGCCAGTTATGGGTCGTTCATTCCAGATGTAAGATGTTTGGTAGGAGGTTGGAGATTAGAGTCTTTTGAGGATGCAAGGCATTTGCTTTGCTGCTGTTCTACAGTGATACTGTGATGTATGAAACATAGAGAGAGATGTATTATCTAAATGAATGAATGCCCTCCATTGTGGATGTAGCCATGAAATGGTGAACCACGTTAAACTCCTTGGTCTTCTGTATGTGTGTTGTTTTATTTTCTTTTCATTCTGAGCATTAGTTTGATTTTTTGTTTTCCTTTTGGTTTTGCTATTCTATTTCTTGCATTTACACTAACCAAGTTCAACACATATGTACGAATTAAGATTGTTAAGGAAAGTACCAAGAATTGAACCTTTAAGGACTAGTCTCACTCATCCCCATACATACTAACAACTTGATTTGATATCCCTACTAGTTATTTCCAATACATAGTTCTTTAGTTTCAAACTGTATTGAATCTTTCAAGCATTTAGTAAGTATAGAAATGATCCAATGTCCACTTCAAAAGGCTTACATATTCTAAAAATTCATCATTTCTCTACTCCCTATTTTTAAAAAAATGAAAGACTCATTTTGAGCAACTAAAATGTAATGACTCTAGCATGATATACAAAATAACAATATTGACAAAGATAGAATAAGCAATATCTAGATAACAAAACTCTATGAAGGTCCAATTGATCTTAGAGATAGATCTCAAAACTAGAATCCTAACAGGTAAAGTATGCATACAAGTTATAATGGAGAACTTATACTTGTTATGCATCTTGACATGAAAATGTTGACAACCAAATCTAGATAAAAGAAGTACCTAAAAAAGGTTAATAACCAAATAAGCAATTACCAGCAACAACATATACCTAAACTAATTCTGTAGGTCACTTCAACCTAAATACCAAAAATAAAAAAAACAAACAAGTAAATGTATAATAGAGACAAAGTTACCCAAACACAAAATCCTAACCATCATAACTAGCTTTTAAAAGAATAACTGATAGGACAAAACACACACGATAGGTTACAAACTATGGCAAAAAGTTGGAAAAAATATATACAATCTTGTAATATAACTCTAATTCTAATTTTGCATGTCAACAAAAGACACAATTTGCCAAACTTTTAGGCTATTATTGAATAAATGATGCCAAAACATTATAAACAACATCGAATAATAATTTTCTAAATCATTCTAAATGGTGCATTTACAAACATGGTCCAATTCAATTTGGATTATCCACTTTGAGTTGTGATTGACTGCCGAGCTTCTTAATACAATGACTAACAAAACTATCAATACATTCCAAGATTTCTTCAGCAAGATAAACAAACTATTTCAGTTTATAGTTGTCTTGATATGTAACCACTACAAATATAAGTAAATAAAATTGAAAGTAGTTGGTTCATATGTTTTCTCATTATAATACTTTCTTAAATATAATGTATAGATCTAATTATGTTATATTCCTATGATGGAATTTCAGTCTGTTAGCACTCATTTATGTTTAGGGTTTTGAGCTTGAGCCATTGGTGGTGCTTGCACAAGTATTCAGGTTTCAAGCATTTAGATATGCAAGCCCCTTCCCAAAAAATCCAAAAGTTCTAACTCTTTTGGCCTCTGCAGTGCTAAAAAATGCAAAAAATCAAGTTAAGATGTAGGTGTCTTTGTATATACAAGACTCCTTGTATATACATGCAGGTCAAAAATATGCATTGGTAGGTCAGAAAACTCTATCGCCCTTTGAAAAATTGAGTTTAGATGCATTTATGGTTGTATATCAGCTCTAAAAGGTGCATATACAAAGGGGGCATCTTTCACAGATTCCTGAGAATATTCTTGCTTTGTATATCGGGTCATATACAAGCAAGATATATAAGGAGGTGCAAATATACATTTGCTACAGTGGCAAAGCAGAGATGCATGTGGTGGGTCCCGTGGATATACAAGGTGGAATGTATATGCAATATACATTCGAGCGCACATATAATGGTTAAATACATTGCAAGAATATTTTGGAGAAGATTCCTTGTTTGTATGTACAGGAGAATGCACATTGAAAATTATACAAAGGCTCACGACATGCAAGTGAAATGTGCATTCTAGAACCGAAGGAGAAGTCTGATGCGGCGGATAAAAGTTTGAAATCTGCCTTGTATGTATGAGGCGATGGATGCAAGCAAGGGGATATACAACCCAGACGCAATGGAGGAATGAAATGCATTGAATAAATATTTTAGGTCCATGGGTTGTATAAAGCGCTTGTATATGCGATATACAAGCCAATGTGCAATGAAAAAGATACGGGCTGGACCTGAATGAAATTTCAATTTGTTCTACACAATTTGGGGTCCGCCTTATATATAAGATGATTGTATATGCTTTTACATATACAAAAGGTGAAAGGCAAAGGAGATACATTGGCATAACGCTGAGAGCTTAGGCATCGGCGGATACTTCTTGAGTTTTCCCGATGGCCGATGAGATGCATTTTCTCAGCGACGGAGACCCAACTGATGCTGCTATGTGTCTAAGGCAGATTGAATGTATATGCATTTTGCATATACAAGGATTTGGGTGTGCTGCAGGCAGTTGCATGTATATGCATTTTGCATATACAAAGGCAAAACTAGGCAAAAAGGTAAAATAAGAAGCAGGAAAAGTCGGTGATAGGGAGATAAAGCACCTACGTGGCACGATTTCATTGGCCGATGGCTTTTTAGCATAATTTGGGCCACAGATCTTGGCGATAGAGGAAAAATCGACGGCTCTTTTCAAAGGGAGGGTTTTCTTTGTATCTGTGGCTGTTTCTTGGTGGGGAACCACAAATCACGCAGTCTGCTGCATCCCGTCGGTAGGTTGGGCATTGATGGCAGATGTGCAGAGGGGTATGGGTCGAGGTGATCGGCCAGCTACCACATTCAAGGATGAAAATCTTTCAGAGGCGGCTCAAATCCTGATTCTACCTGCTCCCTCCCTTTTGTCTCTCTACTGCATTGATATTTTGAGCGCCATTTTCTAATGCATTGTATCTGGTAAAATTTTGATTTGCCCTGTAATTGATTTTGCTGAGTGTATAGTTTTGGTATAAAAGCCAAACTGTGTTACTCATTTTGGTTGTTGAAGACTTGGGCAATTTTGGGGGCAAAATAACGAAATACAGAGCATTTCCTGTGTATCTTTGTGGAGTTTATGTGTTACATCTGAGTTGTATCTTGCATATATGTTTAGTTTCAATGTCAATGTTATATGAAAAATGCTTCTTGCATGTGTTTTGCTGTATGTCTCCACTTGTTGTATGCATTTCTTCTTCTGAATTTGGTTGCTAAGGGTTTCTCAAATTCTAGAATACAGATTTATGCATTGCATGCCTAATCTCTAACTTCCATTCAAGGAGTGGATTAAATCATTTTAGGTTAAGGTATGGAGAAAATTGTATGTCAATTGGGATGTCTGTAAGTATGGACAGTTAAATACCTTTTCTTGGGTGGTGCTTGTAAGGCAAGCATCAAATCTGACCCCTTGAAACTTGAATGACAGTTGCAAGCCATTCTTATGTATACGTCTAGTTGACTCCTTGCCCTGGGATAGGCACCGGTCTATTCTTGTTAAGTAGTTATGATCCAAAACACCTTGTCTTGCATCCAAACAATCAAATTCAAACCATCCATTCATATTTCCAACCTCTTAGTTGTAGGAGTAGGAATTAGGAACCCCTGCATACTCTCATACCTAACCAGACACATATGTCCAAGAACGTTGCCAACCTTGTGATTTATCACACAAATCTTGGTCCACACATGAGAGTATTCTGCCTGTTACTGTCAAGTTAAATCTTTATGTCATCGAATGAATCAAGGATATATATTTATCAAATAGGGATACCCCCCTTTGTGCGGCAGAACCAGAAGTGAAGGGGAGGTAGCTCACATAACCTCCTATTTCTATTGGCCGAATCAGCATGTGCATAGGAACTGGCAAACCCTCTGCTGATTCGAAAGAAATTACCAACAGAATTGGCAACTCTACTAGGGAGAGAAAGAGTCAAATTATTTGAAAAGTGAATTCGTTGTAGCAAGATCCAAAAATGACCATGTGGTGCTCTGCTGGTGTGGTGAATCAAGAAAATATAAGTGCCTTGTTGATATTATGTCCTCTCTGTGAGAGGTGGCGACTTTGTTGATTGAACCTATCAAAGATGCAACATATTTCTAGGTATTCCATCCTTTTAGAAATGATGAGTTTAGAACAGTGATCGTGGTTGTGTCCTAAAAAAAGACCATTTTTTATTGAGAGATATAAAGCCCTAAATTTTAAAGGAATATGTGGTTACCCAAATGTTATTCCCAATAAAATTAGAAAATGTTTGCCAAAATATAGTGGATAGTATTGTAGACATGATATTTCCACAGTCCATGATCAGATGTAAAGCTTCTGGAATCACTGTGTCTTGCCTTTTTTATGTAAAAAAAGCAAGACACAACGATTCCAGAAGCTTTACATCTAGTGGATAGTATTCTAAATCGGCAAACAAACACCTGCAAAAATTTTGCAATTTAATAGAAGATTATGAGGTAGAGAATGAAGATGTTGTAATGAGACTCTTTGTTCAGTCATTAGAAGATGATGCTAGAGTTTGGTTTTCAGACCTGCCTATATGTTCAGTTTCTTCATGGATAGATTTAGAGATTGCATTTCTAGGGCATTTTGGTGAAAGATTTGATGTGGCCTCATTGATCATACATTTTATGAATATCCAAAAGGAAGATGAGGAACTGGTTCCAGCCTTTAATCTTAGGTTCATTAAGTTGCTTAAGCAAATCCCTGAGTATATGAGACCATAATAATGAATTGTGCTTAGCAATTTATTTGGCTGCATTTGATGAAGAAATAAGTTATTTATTAAGAGATAAAGAACCAACCACACTTCACCAGGCTTACCAATTTGCTATGGATATTGAAAACAATGAGAAATATGGAAAGCTCGTGGGTTTCATGGCTGCAAGTTGTAAAAATAGTTATCAAAGTGAATATATTTCTGTTGTCCCAGTATGTTCATTGATAAATGATTGTGTAGAGGGAAATATATTCAGAATAATGTGTGCAGCCATGATGTGATACATGAAGAAAATGTTGTAGAAAATGTAGGCACATCCTATAATGATGAAAATAAATATTGTTATCAGCCTCTAGAAGACAAGCCTGCAGACACAAGATGCCCTCCAATTGATCAAATGAAAGACATACATGAGGTTGTGTCCTGCAACAGTATGTATATCCCAGTTATGCCTGATTATTTGTATAAAATGGATATGCAAAGCTTCACTCTGAATGTGAAAGATGCTGCTTCAAGGAATGACAGTGAATATGATAATGATTGTCAGCATTCAGATGCATATGTGAGCCTTACAGATGATGAAATATATATGGATGCTGAATATGAGTGTTTCCTTGAAGATTCTGACCACCTTCACAGTGCAAAGGTTGAAAATTTTGATTTTGATTATCAGGGAATTGGTGAAGAGGAAAAATAGGATCACTATTCAGAGGTGAATGGACAGGTTGTAGATGTGTGTGCTCATACAACTGGGGATAGTGCTGGTTGTAGGGGTGACTATGAAGCTTTCAGTGTAGGGCTACATTCTGAGTTATTTCTGCCTTCTTTTGAGACATTCCAAGTGGACATTGATGATGAGATTGCTGAGCATAGTAATGATGAATATCTACATGTCTATAAAGATAAATTTGATTATGAGATGTTGTTTATGCCTAAATATTGTTTGTTTGATACAGAGGAGCTTCTATTTTTTGAAGAAGGGCAAAATTTTGATGTGGATTCATTTGTTTCATGTGAGTCTGTCATTCTTCCAAGCAACATCAGCAACTCATATGATGATGACAGTCTACTGCTAAAAATGGTAGATGCTTATGAATTTTGCTGTAGACTTGTTGAAGGAGAAAGGAGCAACAACACAAATAATTGCAATGCTGGATGCTGCAGATGGTTAAATATTTTTAGGCTTCATTTGAAGAAATCAAAACAGAATCAAATATTTGACAAAGGGACATTCTAGTTTTTCCTTTTTGGTGGCCCTGGGCCGCCAAGTAAATTTTAAAAAATGTGTTTTGTGATGCAGGTTGGTGCAATGTTCGACTCTGTTGCCCAATGGACAGGGACTGGTCTGCATCCCAGAGATCTAAAGTCCTCGCCATGCCTGCAAGAGGCATGCATCCCAAAATGGAGCCTATGTTATCACTCATTTATGTTTAGGGTTTTGAGCTTGAGCCACTGGTGGTGCCTGCACAAGTATTCAGGTTTCAAGCATTTAGATATGCAAGCCCCTTCCCAAAAAATCCAAAAGTTCTAACTCTTTTAGCCTCTGTAGTGCTAAAAAATGCAAAAAATCAAGTTAAGATGTAGGTGTCTTTGTATATACAAGGCTGCTTGTATATACATGCATGTCAAAAATATGCATTGGCGGGTCAGAAAACTCTATCGCCCTTTGAAAAATTGAGTTTAGATGCATTTCTGGTTGTATATCGGGCTCTAAAAGGTGCATATACAAAGGGGGAATCTTTTGTAGATTCCTAGGAATATTCCCACTTTGTATATCGGGTCATATACAAGCAAGATATACAAGGAGGTGCAAATATACATTTGCTACAGTGGCGAAGCAGAGATGCATGTGGTGGGGCCCGTGGATATACAAGGTGGAATGCATATGAAATATACATTCGGGCACACATACAATGGTTAAATACATTGCAGGAATATTCTGGAGAAGATTCCTTGTTTGTATGTACAGGGGAATGTACATTGAAAATTATACAAAGGCTTGCGACATGCAATTGAAATGTGCATTTCGAAACTAAAGAAGAAGTCTGATGCGGCGGATAAAAGTTTGAAATCTGCCTTCTATGTATGAGGCAATGGATGCAGGCAAGGGGACATACAACCTAGATGCGATGGAGGAATGAAATGCATTGAATAAATATTTCAGGTCCGTGGGTTGTATAAAGTGCTTGTATATGCGATATACAAGCCGATGTGCAATGAAAAGAGACGGGCTGGACCCGAATGAAATTTCAATTTGTTCTACACAATTTAGGGTCTGCCTTATATATAAGATGATTGTATATGCTTTTGCATATATAAAAGGCAAAAGGCAAAGGAGATACATTGGCATATCGTTGAGAGCTTAGGCATCTACAAATACTTCTTGAGTCTTCCCGATGGCCAATGAGATGCATTTTCTCAGTGACGAAGACCCAACCAGATGCTGCTACGTGTCTAAGGTAGATTGAATGTATATGCATTCTGCATATACAAGGATTTGGGTGTGCTGCGGGCAGTTGCATGTATATGCATTTTACATATACCAAGGCAAAATTAGGCAAAAAGGCAAAATAAGAAGTAGGAAAAGTCAGTGATAGGGAGATAAAGCGCCTACATGGCACGATTTCATTGGCCGATGGCTTTTTAGCATAATTTGGGCCGCAGATCTTGGCGTTAGAGGAAAAATCGATGGCTCTTTTCAAAGGGAGGGTTTTCTTTGTATCTGCGACTGTTTCTTAGCGGGCAAACCACAAAACATGTAGTCTGTTGCATCCCACGAGTAGGTTGGGCATTGATGGCAGATGTGCAGAGGGGTATGGGTCGAGGTGATCGACCAACTACCACATTCAAGGATGAAAATCTTTGGGAGGTGGCTCAGATCCCAATTCTACTTGCTCCCTCCCTTTTGTCTCTCTGCTGCATTGATATTTTGAGCACCATTTTCTAATGCATTGTATCTGGCAAAATTTTGATTTGCCCTGTAATTAATTTTGTTGAGTGTACAGTTTTGGTATAAAAGCCAAACTGTGTTACTCATTTTGGTTGTTGAAGACTTGGGCAATTTTGGGGGAAAAATAACAAAATACAAAGCATTTCCTGTGTATCTCTGTGGAGTTTATGTGTTGCATCTGAGTTGTATCTTGCACATATGTTTAGTTTTAGTGTCAATGTTATATGAAAAATGCTTCTTGCATGTGTTTTGCTATCTGTTTCCACTTGTTGTATGCATTTCTTCTTCTGAATTTGGTTGCTAAGGGTTTCTCAAATTCTAGAATACAGATTTATGTATTGCATGCCTAATCTCTAACTTCCATTCAAGGAGTGGATTAAATTGTTTTAGGTTAAGGTATGGAGAAAATTGTATGTCAATTGGGATGTCTATAAGTATGGATAGTTAAATACCTTTTCTTGGGTGGTGCTTGTAATGCAAGCATCAAAACTGACCCCTTGAAACTCGAATGACAGTTGCAAGCCATTCTTATGTATACATCTAGTTTACTCATTGCCCTAGGATAGGCACCGGTCTGTTCTTATGAAGTAGTTATGATCCAAAACCCCCTGTCTTGCATCCAAACCATCAAATTCAAACCATCCATTCATATTTCCAACTTATTAGTTATAGGAGTAGGAATTAGGAACCCCTGCATACTCTCATACCTGACCAGATACATATGTCCAAGAATGTCGCCAACCTTGTGATTTATCACACAAATCTTGGTCCACACATGAGAGTATTCTGTCTGTTACTGTCAAGTTAAATCTTTATGTCATCGAATGAATCAAGGTCATATCTTTATCAAATAGGGATACCCCCCTTGGTGTGGCAAAACTAGAAGTGAAGGGGAGGTAGCTCACGCAACCTCCCATTTCTGTTGGCCGAATCAGCCTGTGCATAGGAACTGGCAAACCCTCTGCCGATTCAGAAGAAATTACCAACACAGTCCACATTAACATGTCTATCTAGGGTGTTCAAGGGATAGTCACACATCAAATGACCTTCATGGAAAAGTTTGCATGAAAAAATCTTTCATAGTAAAGAAGCAATTTTAAGGATACAAGTGCCTATTTGTGTTGTACATACAAATATTCTACTCAGATATGCAAACTAGGTTGCTAGGCTATCATATTAAATCAGAGATTCTATATAGAATGACTATAACAAGACTAATATGATTGATCAAATTGATCCAAATTAATATGCTAGACAAAGAGATTCCACATGAAAAATATATATTCATACATGATGAATGGAGATCATAGATTGAAATAAGGCATGTAAACTCAATAGATATCAACAAGAGAAGAATAACCCATTTCCTTTGAGCCAAGATGATTACAATATTGGAAACAAACTCAACAATAAAAATGATTTTCATAAAATATTTCGACACAACCCATTTACAAATTTATGCACATTCTACATAAGAATGAAACTATATAAAATTGTTTAACCCAATGTATAGAGCTTTCTCCTAAATATCTCTTGCCTTGAAATAATAGATCCTCATATTCCCTGGAGCAAGAGATCCTGCAGGTTCATTACTGGGTTTTCCTCTTCTTCCCATCTCTCCTTCCCCTACTTGCTCCTAGTAATTTGTTTTATAGACTTTCATGTTCTAGAAAGAAACTTTCAAGAATGCATGTACCTCTTCATCTCCCCCTTCTCACCACTAAAGAGACTTTTCTAACATTTTCTAAAATTAGCCCCACAAACTTGTAAATAAATATTAATTTCTAGGATTTTCTATCTTGAAGATACACAACTATCATTCCTAGCATGTGAAATAAAATAAAAGAATTTCTATAGAATATTTAAATAACAAAACATGATTTTCTTTAGTAACAGTACCAAAATAATTATTCTCAATATCATATTTACTAAATAGAGTTCAAATATCCTTACAAAATCAAAGCCTCTTCGAATGAATTACCTTGATGTTTTCTTCTCATGTCTTCACTGAGAAGAATTGCAACCACATCATCAAGCTTCAATACATTTCCTTTCTTGTTTCCGGATACCAAAGTACTAACCACCATTATAACACCTTCCCAACTATCAGAAAGTGAACACAAAAGAAAGATGGCTTTGATTTCATCTTTGAAATTAATATCAATAGAAATTAATTAGCTAATTAAAGTATTAAATTCATGACAACACTTTAAACACTCTCTTTCTTTTGACATCAATGAAAACACTTCAACAATCTCTTTAGTTTGACATCAATGACAACAATATTTTTACCATAAAGTTTCACCATGATCAAAAGCCCTTGTCATATAAATTTAAAATAAACTTAAGAACTTGCTTATAAAGCATGAAAACCTAGACAAGGCATTTGAATTGATTGATAAAATGCCTCAAAAGGCATCATCTCATGGGATGCAACGATTGTAGGAATATGCACAAACAGGATTTATTGGTGTAATGCCAAAACAATGTCCCCTTGGGGGCTTTTCCCTCCTAAGGTTTAGCTCCTGAGTCTTTTATCTACATTTAGGACATCTTGCATCATATTTTGGCATCCCAATGAAATGATCCCTAGGTTTCATGACAAAAGGGATCTAGGGGGATCCCTTGAACCTAACCCTAACCAAAATAGGGCGGAGGACCTAGGCACCTGCACCCTAGTCCTGCCCTATTTCAGGTTAGGCCCAAATTTTAGATGTTGACTTATGACCATTACTTGGGTCCTATGCCGACACAGTAAGTTTAAATTACAAAATTCTTGGCAGGAGTGATTGTAGTTGCATATATAAGCATGTTTAGGTATTCTTTTGTAACCTAGATGGACATTTTGATTCTTAAGCTTGTGTAAAGGTGATTCAAGGCTTTCATTGTGTGGCAAGAGTAGATTTTTGTTGTTTATGTGTTTGTGTTGGAAGATTTAAGCATCCATCTCCTCATGGCATGAAAAGCTTCTTCCTCCCATGAGATCTTCACTACAATGTGACATCATTTGTATTTTTGAGCATTAATCATTTGGTTTTCGCCTCTACCTCCAAGGGCATGCACTCTCTATCTGACAATGGTGTTCAGAAGACTTGAATGTCTCTCTAGAGCTTAACTGAAGCAAGCCTCTAAATACCACAACCCCCTCCCAAAGTTTTAGTGATTGTAGGTTACAGGTTGAAGATATAGTAAAAGTGAAGTTGTAGGAGGGCATTACAGAGTGTCAGATTTATAAATTAGAGTTAAAAATAGCACTCTGGACTTGTGCGCCCACTCTTTAGTCCTCTAGATTCTGTGACGAGAAAATCTCTGTGACAGCAGAAATAGGTTGCAGACTGAGCTTCTAGATCCTAACAAAAACCTAGGCATTGGACTTGGGCGCCATCTCATTAGTACCTGACTGTTCCGCTTCTAAACCTCAAAAATAGGTACATAATTATCTATCATTTTACATCTTTCTGTAGTAGTATTTTTGGATATTCGTCCGTTTGCTGTCATATTTGCATAATTAGGGTTTTGATGTATAATTGGGCATAAGTGAACATAATTGACAATCAAATCATACAAATCCAAGTCTCCCTACATCTCATAGTGACCTAAGGTATGATAGTACATTGCAGCTTGACCCTAGGTCCTTGAATTAAAGGGTGAAGGGAGGATACACATACAAAACTACCAAATACCAAACATCTAAATTTTACCCTTTACATTTTTGGTGAACCCATGTTGTTGGACTTTTTTGCACCTTGCTGAGTGTTTTGGTTCATATTTCCACTAATTTCATTCATTCATATTATCATTCATCTTATTGCATTGAAAAACTTATAAAAAAAATTTAAAATTTGGAAAATTAAAAAAAAATGCATCCTAGGGTTTGCATGTTGCATCAATTAATTTGAATTTCATCAAATTTTTTATTTTTGCATTAGATCTAAGATAAATTACATAAAATTAAAAATAATCAATCTCTTGCATTACATTTTCATCATAAAATTGCTAGGGTTTTGTTGGAAATCTTGAGTTTTCATATAACCTAGTAATTCCAAAAGGGTAAAAGCATAAATCTGTGTCACACTTTATAAAGGAATCAGCCAACAGCAAAAAAAATTATGAACTTTGACCTCAGAAAAGTGGCATTTATGTTTTGAATTCTGAAATGATGTAAACTAATGAAATGTAGATCTCTTGATGAATTTTATGCTTGCAATTTTTTAAAAAATTTAAAAAATTATTTTGACAATTTTTTAATAAATTTAAGAGGAAATTTTGAAGTGCTAAAAATTTCAGGAAAAAGTGAGTTTGAGTCCACGTCACAAAAAAAGAGTAAACAATCTTATTTTTCCATAATTTTTTTTTCCAAATAGAGGAGTTCAATATCTAGTGCATGGAGGAAAAAAAATCAGTTTTCAATACATATTTTCTTCGTAATATCATTTTAAAGTCAGACTTTACAGAATCTAATAGTTTTCATTCCATGTAAACTTTCGTATAATTTTTTTATCATTTTCACAAAACCAATTATACCCTTTTGGAGAGGACTCTTTCCTCTAGTGCACCATATAATTTTGAAAAAATTTGGATTTGTTTTGATATTTTTAAAAAATTTTAATTAGTGTCATCTCTGATTTTAACAACCTACTTGCAATAATTTAAAACAAACTTATTAAAACTAATCAAAATATTTTAAAAAATCATATTTGGATTCTAGACTTAGGGCTCTACAAAAGGGTATTTTTTATTTTTAAAATAATCCATTCTAATTGAATAAATATTGAGTTTAAGTTGAGAATTTCAGAAAACCCAAGAAAATGAGGAGGTGGCTACCATGTAAGATGCCGCATAGACGATTTTAGGTGAATCAATCTAGGGGCGAGATAGACTCTCCCGATTCAATTTGGGGGCGAAATCGACTCGCCTGAAATTAAATAATTCCAGCGACCACCACCGATCGGCGGTTTGTTTTTTATATTTTTTATTTTTAAAACTTATATATATATGGCTTCATTTTTTATGTTTTTACTCAATTCAAGCATCAAGGAGAAAATAGAAGAAGCAAAAATTTTCACAATAGAGGCTAAAAATTATTTTTTAAATTTTTTTCAATTCAACCATTTGGAGAAACTACACAAAAGGAGTTTTTTTGGCAAAAGAGGCTACAAATTTTCAAGGTATGTAACATGATTTCCAACTTATTTACTCATTTTACCATGTAAAAATTGAACTTCATGAATTATTTATTAGGATGTAATGTGTTTAGGTGAATTAAAACAAGCAATTTGTGATGGGGAATAAAAGAACTAGATTAAGGTTGTATGACTGAAAAAGAGATGAAAAAACCCTAGGAACATCTAGTCAAGAACAACCCATTGAAATTATTGATGAACAAGTTGAAGGGCATGTTAATGAACAAGTACAAGATGAAATTGGTAGTAGTGATAGAAATTTTTTGCATGGAATGAAAAACCTTATGAAGATGGATGAGGATGCTCTAAAATTCAAAAACATTTCACATGAACATGTGTTACCTGAAAGCACAATAAAATTGAACTCTAAAAGAAATTGGGAAGAATTTTTTGAAGATAAATTTCTAATTGAAAGAGCACAATTATGTGAAAATTTATTTAGGCGAAAAAAAATGACCCCTATTTTGGAGTTGTTAGGAGTTGATAACAAGAAAAAATCTTCAAATTTAGTAAATCAGATAGTAATTGAAAACTTGCAAATAGCATTTGATTCTATTCAAACCAAGACTTGAAGTTCTGATTTAAGTGCTGCACATAGAGCATTGATGACTGTAATTTCTAGTAAGAAATTATCACATAGAAGATAAGTTAATGTTAGAGTCACACAAGGACTCACAGGAGCCAAGATCATATGCAGGAAAACTTCTACAAGAGAGAGCTGCAAGAGGATAATGCACAAGCCAAATGCATTCATAATATGTGCACTTCACATTTACAATACTAGAGTTACATAAATTAGCATTCACTTGCTAAAGTGGGAAAGAGACAAAAATGACAAATGATGATAGATGCCATAAATGTCTCAAGCACTAAAATAGAAAGACAACTAACCTTCCTAAAAGATAGCCACTTGCCAAATAGGGACAAAGTGGGAAAGGAAAGCTTAGGTCACTCACCATAAATCTCTCTAGTATGAGAAACAAAACATTATCCATAAAAAACCTCCCTAATTAACTTATGTAAAAGTGAAATATGATTTTTCACCAACAGTTAATTCAATTGCCCAATTAGTAAATTTATCTAGGAGAACTATTCAAAGATATATTAAGAAGAGAAACAGATTGGATGAAAACATTAAAAATAATTGGGTAAATGTTTGTCGAGTCCCTCGGAGAGATAGAATTTTAGAATATGTAAAACAAAAAGTAATTAGATATTGGACCAATCACTCCCGTGTTTCTTCCAATAGAAGGGACACTATACAAATAAAAGACAAAGATGGTAAAAAGATTTCTCATCCAAAGCATTTTATAGATAGAACACAAAGTGAATTTTTTTAAGCATTCGAGAAAGAATTTTCATAGTTGAAGATTTCTCAATGGATGTTTGAGAATTTACGACCAAGTTTTGTATGTATAAATAAAATACGTGAAACTTATTGCTGTCAAAATCATGTTGAATTTCATTTGCACCTACAGTCATATAAAAATCTTATGACAATAGTTAATCCAAATGTTGCTATCCCTAGAAGTACAACACAATTTGTGAAGTCTATCATATGTGAAATATTAAAAGATTCAGATGAATTCAATGTACAGTGTATAAGAAATAAATGTGTAGATTGTGGAAATTTGACGAAATTTTTACCATTTGAGAATATTGATTATTCAATGTCAGTTGTTTGGAAGAGATTTTAATATGAGAAATACTCAATGAAGTCAGGAGTTGAATCCAGAAAATTGTCTTGAGAGAGTGAATTGCCCTACAATGAGTATATGAACAAATTTCGTAACATTGTATACCCACATATCCCACATTGTCATGGCACAAGATGGCAGGCTAAGCAATTTTGTGACTCAAAGGATTTTTTTCCACTAGGTTGTATGCTCTCTATTGTAGATTTTTCTAAAAATTATACATTTAGTGCTCAAACTGAGATTCAAAGTCAATATTATCATTCAGAGCAAGTTGCAATATTTGTATAAGTTTTCTATAGACATTGGTGCAGGGGCACCCCTTCAAGCACCCCTTCAATTGGATCACAAGAGGGAGAGGAAGAAGACTAATATAGTTTTTGACATTTTTTGTTACCTTATAACATCTTCAAAAATGTAACATTCTCTATTAGCACTTCATGTTGGTAAACTCCAAACTTGACATTTATTGATAGTTGGGATTAAGGGAAAGATAATCAAGGTATCTTAGCTTTAAGAGTTTTGCTGTCTTATGTAAAATAGATGTCATTTGTAATAGATTAAGGGTTTCCACCTATAATTTTGAAAAGATCAAATCCCAGAAATAGAGGAGAATGTCAGTCCCTCACATTGGGAAAGATAAAAAGGGGAAAACCTTTTGTAGAGGGGATGGGGATAGTTTTCTGGGTCTGGTCTCTGAATAGTCGAATGTAATTTTTGAACATGAAGAAAGAATAGAAGTTTTGAAATTTACTTCCTTTCCAGATTCTGAATACTGTGTAAATATTCTATACAGATTCTTTGTGTAGAAGTTCATTCTGTGTAGAGTTTGTATATAAATTAGTTTTGAGCTTCTGTGGTCAAATTAACTGGATAAATCCATTCCACTGGCAGATTTCTGGGGAAATCAGTGGAATGGACTTGTAGATTAATTTCTGCAACTTTGTTTATTCGTTCTAGGTATGGAAGGCTAGAATTACAGGACCACTTCAAGCATTAGTTTTGAGTGTCTGTTGTTTATAAGGGATAACCTGCGGGTGTATTTCGCATTCAAGCCATCGGTGTAAGAAATGATATCGGCGTGTCAAAACTAGGCTCACCCGACGATGAAAGTCTCACTGAGTGTGGTCTTGGCCATATCCATCGGAAAGAGTCAGGCATCGGCAAGGAGGAATCGTGCTAGTCCAATGGAGGTGAGTCTCACCGACAATGGTATGAGTTAAATCCGTCGGAGGGAGACAAGGTATCGGTGAAAGAAAACTATGAGGATCCGACAGTGAAAGTCTCACCGATGGTTCTATCATCGGTGAGAGGAAGAAGGGAGTCTAGCTGAAAAGGAGTTGGCGGAGAGTCCATCGGCGTAAGATAGCCCATCAGAGAACAGGAGGCAAGTCTTGCCGAAGAAACAAGTCCTACCGATGTAAACATTGGTATGTGACCGTCAGAGTGAGTATCGCCATTAGAGAAAGAAAATTACTTGAGGCCGACAGTTTGAAGCCACACTAATCGGGGAGACCATTGAAAGGTGTCACCGACAGAGAAAGCTTCGGTGTGAGGTTTGAACCTATCCGTTAAACCTCGGCGTTGAACCTTTGAATTGAACCGGTTCAACATTGCCGTCGACGTGAGAGAGAAGCGGTCTGGCCGATAAGGAGTCTTGGTAGCTCATCAGAGTGAATTATGCCATTGGCGGAGGGAACAGAGGTGTCACCGATCGTTAGTGTTTTACCGACAGCAAGTCCATCAGTGTAATCAATAGCATCGGCAGGAGACTTAAAGAGTTCACCGACAGATAGAAGTCTCACCGAAGGGGAAGGTTGAACCTGTCCATTGAACCTTCCAGGCGAACTTATCCATTGAACCTCCAGTTTGAACCTACCGGTTGAACCTATCCGTTGAACCTCTAGATTGAACTTGTTCATCGGGTAGATAGTGGGCTAGTCCTACCGAAGGAGAAGTTCATGTTGTGTGCTTATCGGTGAGAGGTGAAGGTGTCGGCGAAGGAGTATTGAACCTGACCGACGGTGGACTGTCTTGCCGATAGGCAAGAGTGTGTATGTTTCAGTGAGACAATTCAAAGGTCTTGCCGATATAGTTTCTTTTGGCTGTCTTGTGGCTCCAAGAGGTTTTTGAACTGGTTCACACGCTTCAGCTGGCATATGCTCTGCATCAGGTGGTATCAGAGCTAGAGAAAGCTCTGGGAAAGGTTAGTGTGAAAATTTCATATCTGAAGTTATTTGTTCCATATAGTACTAGAAGGAGAAAGAAAAATGTTGGAAGGAGGAGAAGCCTTGGACACTCTTCCAGCAAAAATGACCAATGCAGAATTAACAACCTTGGTGAAGAAGCAAATAGCAGAGAGTAGAGCTGATAGGGCTCAGAATCAGGAATTGAAGGAAGAACTAGAGAAGCTGAGGGAAAGAGTGGAGAGAGGGGAAGAAAACTCTGGTGAACGAGAAGATGGGGATGAAGAGGAGACCCCAAAGCAGGAAGAGCTAGAGGTTCCTACAGACTAGAGACCCTTACTCAATGCCCTCAAGTCCATGGAAAGAAGGACCATGGATGTGAAAATAGACCTGCCAATGTTTGCAGGAAAAATGGAACCTGATTTAGTAATGGAGTGGATAGACTGCTTGAATAATTTCTTTGAGACAGAAGAGATACCAAAACACCAACGAGTGAAGATGGCTCAATCCAAAATGAAAGGAGTTGCACTGACTTGGTGGAATTTCATCCAAGATGACAGGGTGAAAGAGGGAAAGAATAGAGTTACAACATGGAAGAGAATGATGGTATTGGTGAAGGAGGCCTATGTTCCATTGGATTACAATATCCAATTACAAAAGAGAAAACAAAATTTGAAGCAGAAGGAGCTAGATGTCAGCTCATACACAGAAGAATTCATGAAGTTGTATGTAAAAACAAAGGTAAGGGAAGATGAGGAAGAGAAGGTAGCAAGATACCCCAATGGATTGAGACTTAACATCCAGGAAGACTTAAATATGCATAATCTAGATATAGTTCAAAAGTGCTATCAGTTAGCACTCAAAGTGGAAGAAAAACTAAAGAGAAGGCATGAGAAGAATCATAGAGGTAGGGGAAGACATCAGAGAGGAGGAAGAAGTCCTTTTAGAGGCAGAGGACTTGGATACCAGAGTGAATCCAACCAAGAGAACAGTAGAGGAGATAACAGTCAGAACCAAGGAGGAAGCTACAATCTAGGGGGAAACTTCAGGGGTAGAAGACCACCTTTTAGAGGAAGATCTTAGGGCAGAGGACCTATCAGATGTTACAATTGCAACCAAGAAGGCCATATAGCCAGCAGATGTCCAGCAAAGGCAACAAGTTCAATAGGAGAAAAGAGGATCAATCTGATCCAAGAATCTGATTGTCAGAGTGTAGCAAGCTCAAGCACTATTCAAAGTGTGAATGCTCCTAGCAGTTATGGGTATCCTGAGAATGGAGAATCTTTGATGATTAGGAGAGCAATGACCACCATGAAAGTGCCTGGAAAAGAACCTCCACAAAGGAAGTCTCTCTTCAGAACTACTTGCAAGGCAGGAGGAAAGGTATGCAAAGTTCTGATTGACTCTAGATCTACTGAAAATTTTGTATCCATTGAGATGGTAGAAAAACTTAAGCTTAGGAGACTGCCACATCCTTGCCCTTATAAAATTCCATGGCTTACCCAAGGACAACAAACAGTTGTAGAAGAACAGGCTTGGGTAGAATTTCAAATTGGCCCATACAAGGATAGGTTATTGTTTGACATTGCCAAGATGGATGCTTGCCATCTCCTGTTTGGAAGACCATGGCAGTATGATTTAAAAGCATACCATGATGGATTTAGGAACACCTATTCCATCACCAAGAATGGTAAGGTGATAGAATTGATACCATTAATGGAGACGATGGTGGAGACAAAAGGAAAAGAGGTTAAAGTGATGATGGTAGAAGGAAGACAATTCATGGAAGAGATAAGAGAAGAAGGAGCAGATACATATGCTCTAATTCCTTGCCTAAAGGTAAACAAGGAATAGCAGAAAGAAGCCAAGGGAGAAAAGAGACAAAAATTCATAGACCCAACTGTCCAAGAGCTATTGGACAAGTACAAAGGCATTAGTTCTGATGGGATGCCAAGTTCCTTACCACCTATAAGAGAAATTAGCCATTGTATAGATCTGATCCCAGGATCTACACTTCCCAACAAAGTAGCATATAAGCTCACTCCAGATCAGAATACAGAGGTAGCAAGACAAATTGAAGAATTGTTGCAGACAGGCCTAATTGGCACAAGTTTAAGCCCATGTGCAGTACTGACTGTACTAGCACCAAAGAAGGAAGGCACTTGGAGACTTTGCACTAATTCAAGGGCTATCAACAAGATAACAATCAGGTATAGGTTTCCAATCCCTAGGATAAAAGATTTACTTGATTGTTTAGGAGGTGCTAAATACTTCACCAAAATAGATTTAAAGAGTGGTTATCATCAGATTAGGATTAGACCTGGTGATGAGTGGAAAACTGCATTCAAGACAAATGAGGGGTTATATGAGTGGAAGGTCATGCCTTTTGGTTTATCCAATGCTCCTAGTACCTCTATGAGATTGATGAATGAGGTCTTGAGAGAGTTTATAGGTAAATTTGTCATAGTATATCTAGATGACATCCTGATTTTTAGCAATCTGAGGGAAGAACACCTCATCCATATAGACTTGGTTCTCAAAAGGCTGCATGAAGAGTAGCTAATGATAAATTTAGCAAAGTGTCTGTTTCTACAAGAGGAAATCATCTACTTAGGATTTGTTATCTCACATAACAAACTGAGAATGGATCTAGAAAAGGTAAGTGCCATATTGTCTTGGCCAACACCCAAAACTGTGCATGATGTTAGAAGTTTTCATGGATTAGCAACCTTTTATAGGAAGTTTATAAAGGGATTTAGTCATATCTGTGCACCCATGCTTGACACTATAAAGGGAGGACAGAAATGCAAGTTTACATGGACAAAGGAGGCAGATAATTCTTTTGAAATGTTGAAGAAGAAGATAGCAGAACAGCCAGTTCTTGCATTTCCTAATTTCAGCAAGATTTTTCAAGTAGAATGTGATGCAAGTCATATTGCCATTGGAGCAGTACTCAACCAAGAAGGTAGGCCTATTGCATTCTTCAGTGAGAAATTAAATGATGCCAAGAAGAGATACTCATCCTATGATTTGGAGATGTATGCTCTAGTCCAATCACTTAAGAAATGGAGGCATTACTTGATGCCCAAAGAATTCATAGTGTTCACAGATAATCAGGCCCTCAGTTTCTTAAATAGTCAAGAGAAACTGAACCATAGACACATGAAATGGGTGGAAACTTTACAAGCTTTCACTTTCACACTCAAGCACAAGAAAGGAGTTAAGAACAAAGTAGCCGATGCTTTGAGCAAGAGAATTCTGACCATAAATCAGATCCAATTGGAGAGTGTTGGGATTGATTCGTTGAAGACAATGTATGCAGATGATGAAGACTTTGGAGAGGTCTATAAGGTATGTATTTCTTTTGGAGACAAATATCATGTTGAGTTTTCTGAATTTCTGATCCAAGATGGATTACTTTTCAAAGGTGGACAACTATGTATTCCCAGATGTTCTATGAGATTGAATATTATTCAGGAAAAACATTGTGGAGCTCTGTCAGGACATTTTGGTCTCGATAAAACTCTTGATCTTGTCAAAAGGCATTACTATTGGCCTAAGTTACAGTCAGATGTGAGAAAATTTGTGGAAGCATGTGTAATATGTCAGAAAGCCAAAGGAAGATCCACAAATGCAGGTTTGTATCAGCCATTACCCATTCCTTCTAGGCCATGGGAGAGCTTAAGCATGGATTTTGTACTAGGTTTGCCTAGGACAAGGAAAGGATATGATAGTGTTTTTGTGGTAGTAGACAGATGCAGTAAAATGGCACATTTCTTGCCATGTAAAACCACTTGTGATGCTTCATATGTCGTTGATTTGTTTTTCAAAGAGATAGTGAGAATACATGGTTTACCATTGAACATAGTCTCAGACAGAGATGTGAAGTTTATTGGCCACTTTTGGAGAACTCTTTGGAAAAAGCTAGGAACAAATTTGTCTTTCTCATCAGCCTACCATCCTCAAATAGATGGGTAGACTGAAGTTGTTAACCGTTCATTGGGTAACCTACTTAGGTGTTTAACCAGACAGCATGGAGAGAAATGGGATAATATCCTCCCATAAGCAGAATTTTCTTATAATGACACCATCAATAGGAGTACAGGAAAGTCACCTTTTCAGATAGTGTATGGAATTCATCCAAGGGGTATTCTAGAGCTAAGAGATCTACCTGTAGGAGAGCCTATTAGTGCAGATGGTGAAGCTTTTGCTTCAGCTATTAAAGAAGTACATGATTAGGTCAAGCACCAACTCCAACAGGCTACAACGAAGTACAAAACATATGCTGACCAGAAGAAAAGAGATTTACAGTTTGAAATTGGAGATTTGGTCTAGGTAAATCTAAAGAAGGAGAGGCTCCCCAAAGGTAAGTATACCAAGCTAATGCAGAGGAAGATTGGACCATGTCAAATTTTAAAGAAGTGTGGATAGAATGCATATGAGATCCAACTTCCTCCTGATCTTGGATTGTCCCCAATTTTCAATGTCTGTGATTTGACTCCATACAAACCAAATGTAGATGTAGAACTGGAACCATTGCCGGCAGCAGCTGATGGCATTTCGAAGCCTGATCCACCAAAGTTGAATCACATCTTAGACTCACGAGTGGTCAAGAAGATCAGAAACAACGAATACTTGGAGTATTTGGTGGCCTGGCAAGGACAACCAGATTCAGAGGTAGTTTGGATAACTGCTGACCAGATTTCAAAGCATGGTACAGACCTCCAAACTCTGATCTCAAAGGGGCTTGAGATCTTTTCTCCCGAGGAGTATGGTGCAGGGGCACCCCTTCAAGCACCCCTTCAATTGGATCAACATACACAAGAGGGAGAGGAAGAAGACTAATATAGTTTTTGACATTTTTTGTTACCTTATAACATCTTCAAAAATGTAACATTCTCTATTAGCACTTCATGTTGGTAAACTCCAAACTTGACATTTATTGATAGTTGGGATTAAGGGAAAGATAATCAAGGTGTCTTAGCTTTAAGAGTTCTGCTGTCTTATGTAAAACAAATGTCATTTGTAATAGATTAAGGGTTTCCACCTATAATTTTGAAAAGATCAAATCCCAGAAATAGAGGAGAATGTCAGTCCCTCACATTGGGAAAGATAAAAAGGAGAAAACCTTTTGTAGAGGGGACGGGGATGGTTTTCTAGGTCTGGTCTCTGAATAGTTGAATGTAATTTCTGAACATGAAGAAAGAATAGAAGTTCTGAAATTTACTTCCTTTCCAGATTCTGAATACTGTGTAAATATCCTGTGTAAATATTCTGTACAGATTCTTTGTGTAGAAGTTCATTCTGTGTAGAGTTTGTATATAAATTAGTTTTGAGGTTCTGTGGTCAAATTAACTGGATAAATCCATTCCACTGGTAGATTTCTGGGGAAATCAGTGGAATGGACTTGTAGATTAATTTCCCCAACTTTGTTTATTCGTTCTAGGTATGGAAGGCTAGAATTGCAGAACCACTTCAAGCATCAGTTCTAAGTGTCTGTTGTTTATAAGGGATAACCTGTGGGTGTATTTCGCATTCAAGCCATCGGCGTAAGAAATGATATCGGCGTGTCAAAACTAGGCTCACCCGACGGTGAAATTCTCACCGAGTGTGGTCTTGGCTGTATCCATTAGCGAGAGTCAGGCATCAGTAAGGAGGAATCGTGCTGGTCTGATGGAGGTGAGTCTCACCGACAATGGTATGAGTTAAATCCGTCGGGGGGAGATAAGGTATCGGTGAAAGAAAACTATGAGGGTCCGATAGTGAAAGTCTCACCGATGGTTCTATCATCGGTGAGAGGAAGAAGGGAGTCTAGCTGAAAAGGAGTTGGCGGAGAGTCCATCGGCATAAGATAGCCCATCAGAGAACAGGAGGAAAGTCTTGCTGAAGAAACAAGTCCTACCGATGTAAACATTGGTATGTGACCGTCGGAGTGAGTATCACCATCGGAGAAAGAAAATTACTTGGGGCCGACAGTTGGAAGGCACACCGATCGAGGAGACCGTTGGAAGGTGTCACCGACAGAGAAAGCTTCAGCATGAGGTTTGAACCTATCCATCGAACCTTGGCGTTGAACCTCTGAATTGAACCGGTTCAACGTTGTCGTCGACGTGAGAGAGAAGTGGTCTAGCTGATAAGGAGTCTTGGTAGCTCATCAGAGTAAATTATACCATCAGCGGAGGGAATAGAGGTGTTGCCGATAGTTAGTGTTTTACCGACAACAAGTCCATCGGTGTAATCAACAGCATCGGCAGGAGACTTAAAGAGTTCGCTGACAGATAGAAGTCTCGCCGAAGGGGAAGGTTGAACCTGTCCATTGAACCTCCAATTTGAACCTGCCGGTTGAACCTATCCGTTGAACCTCCAGATTTAACCTGTTCATCGAGTAGATAGTGGGCTAGTCCTGCCGAAGGAGAAGTTCATGTTGTGTGCTTATCGGTGAGAGGTGAAGGTGTCGGCAAAGGAGTATTGAACCTGACCGATGGTGGACTGTCTTGCCGATAGGCAAGAGTGTGTATGTTTTGGTGAGATAATTCAAAGGTCTTACCGATATAGTTTCTTTTGGCTGTCTTGCGGCTCCAAGAGGTTTTTGAACTGGTTCACACACTTCAGCTGACATATGCTCTGCATTAGACATGTTGAGTTATTTGTAGATGAGGTAGAGAGTATTGAAGATGATCAAATTATCATCAAGGAGGTTCACTTTTATATCAGTGATGATACGGGTCATGATAGAAGCTATGTAGCACATTGCTTTTGAATGTTTTTGAAGATTTGAGACAACATGGCATTAATGCATTACAACACTGGATTTGGTCTGATGGATGTGCTGGTAAGTGTTGATTTTATTAATATTTTTTAATTTTTATTTTAAAAATCTATAAAATTTGAAGACTTGAATTTTTAACTATTTTTGGTTTTCAAATCATTGTTTATATATAACTATTTATATAGGATAATTTATGTCTGCAAAAGTATTTAATTGGTTATTACAACAACATACTAAATCTAGCATAAAGTTTTTGTGGAATTTTTTTGAGAGTGGACATGGAAAAGGAGAGCATGATGGAGTAGGAGCATGTGTAATACATGCACTTCACCAATATGAACTTGCAGGTAATGTACACTAGATATGGAATTTACAAAATTTAAAATTGTTGAATACAAGTCTACAATTATTTATGTAATTGATCTACATGTATTGTAATAGTTGGATGTACATGTGCACTTTTTTAAATTCTTACCTCTTACCTGGGCACTTCACCAACATGAAATTGCAGGTAACACCATACTAAATGCAAATCAAATTGTTGAATGGTACAAAAGCCATTTTGGTGCTCGTGACTCAATATAAAAAAAATGCTATTTTTGGGAAGTTAAAGGTATGTTAATTAAATTTATGTTATTTGAAAACTTTAATATTTAAATTTAAGTACACATGTGATTTAAATGAATTTTAGATTTAATTGAGATGCTCAAGAATTTCTTCATACGTGCATATATTGATCGATCGAGTCTATATATTTGTCAAGTAATTAATGGTGTTAAAAGTTTGCTTCAAGTCATGACTACAGGACATAGCAAGCCTCTAACTATTCAAGTGAGAGAAAAATCATGTTTCTGTGTTGATTACATTGAGAACAATGCAAATATTCTACAATGTCCAAATGTAAGGGATGGATATGTTTCACAATGGGAAATGAAAAAAATAGTATCAATGCCTCCTTTTGAAGATAGTGACATTGTAGATGTATATGATACTATATATTCAGCTAATTATAAATGTGTATTAGATTTAGTTGTTATGGTTAAGTTACAGAATTGATTTATAGTCTAGATTGTAATAAAGTTTTGAACATTTGATTTACTCTGTTCAACTCAAATGTACAAACATGTTTACTTGTGGTGTGTATAGGAGATATTTTGGTTGTGGTTGTAGATCCTAACAATACAGAAGGTGTAGATTACTATCTACTAAGATGCACACAAGCAAAATCAAAATTGTTAGAATCAATGACAGATGATGATGGACAATCATATCCCCATTGGATCAGTTGTTGTTGAAAGTACCTATTATCAACAAGTAAAGATAGATAAAAATGGTATTATATTTATTGATTCTATGCCAAGACAAAAGGTTCTACAGTACAGTCACTTAGTTACAGCAACAAGATTCAGTTTAGAAACTTTACAAAAAAGAGGATGTGGCCAACAAAAGTGGAGGTTGTCTATTGAAGATCACAAAAATATTTTAGATACAATAAAAGATAGAGAAGATCCAGATTATATGTATGAAGAGTTCTAACTACAATATTGAAGTGCAAGTTGAACCAATCGATACATGGTATGAAGGTATATGTGCACTTGAATTATCTATTGATTATTGATTTATTTTAAAATGTACATGATTCTTGATAGTTCTTTCCTTTCAAATTTTAATTTCAATGGTTCTTAGTTCAAATTTTATTATAATCAAACATGATCAAGCTACAAATGAGCTATAAATTTATTTACATAGATTTTTGTTTTTTCAATTATGTAGGTCTAGATGCCTATAAGGATTTCAAGTTATAAAATTAAACTCCATGTTGTGCAGGTATGATTTCTAAACTATATATAGATAGTCTTAGATGTCTTAGGTGTCTAGAGGTGTCTTAAAGGTCTTACAGTTTCTTAGGTGTTTTAGGTCTTAGGTGTCTAGGTGTCTTAAATATGTCTTCTAGACCTATCTTAGGTCTTACGTGTCTTAGATATATGTCTTAAGTGTCTTAAAGGTAGAACAGGCATCTTAGACCTTTCTTAAGTGTTTTAGGTGTCTTAGGTGTTTTGGTGTCTTAAATGTGTCTAGTAGATATGTCAAGTAAGTGTCTTAAAGGTCTTAGGTGTCTTACTGTATGTCTTAAGTTCCTTAAGTGTCTTAGATATGTCTTAACTCTTAGGTGTTTTAGAGGTGTACTATGGTATCTTATAGGTCTTAGGTTTCTTAGATGTTTTAAGACTTAGGTGTCTAGGAGTCTTAAATGTGTCAAGTAGGTATGTCTTCTAAGTGTCTTAAAGGTCTTAGGTGTCTTAGTGTATGTCTTAAAAGTGTCTTAAAGATCTTAGGTGTCTTAATATATGTCTTCAATGTCTTAAATGTGTCTTCTAGGTCTTAGTTGTGTTCTAGGTCTTAGGTCTTAGGTCTTAGGTTTTAAGTGTGTTAGGTCTTAGGTGTCTTAGGTCTTAGGTGAGGCCACTAAGCTTCCACCTTCACATGGTTGCCCTTGTCAATACAAAATAAATATTTCTCGAAGCTAAGGGAAGCTCTTTTTTTGTATCCTTATCATGTAGGGGTCTCAAACTTAACAAACATGTACATATTTCAATCATTTTTCAATCAAACTAAACTCTCTTTAACTTGATATGACCAAGTAACAAGGCTACATAGCTTCAAATGGCACTAACACTAGAAAATCTCTTCAACAAACAATTAAAACACCTTAAACTATGTGGGAATGACATCATAGTAAACCAATAATGACTCCCACGCCCAAGATTAGTATAATTTGTCTAAAATTATTCAAGTGATCTCTAAATTGATAAATAATCTTTGAAGTCTGGGTTCAATTCAACACAATGGAGGCATATTTCACAACAATGGGCTCATTTTTCAATCATACTTTAAACTCTCTTCAACTTGATATGACCAAGTAACAAGGCTACATAGCTTCAAATGGTACTAACACTGGACAATCTCTTTAACAAATAATTGAAACACCTTAAACTATGTGGGAATGACATCATAGTAAACCAATAATGACTCCCAAGCCAAAGATTAGTATAATTTGTCTAAAATTATTCAAGTGATCTCTAAAGTTGATAAATAACCTTTGAAGGGGTTCAATTCAACACAATGAAGGTATATTTCACAACAATGGGCTCATTTTTCAATCATACTTTAAACTCTCTTCAACTTGATATGACCAAGTAACAAGGCTACACAACTTCAAATGGCACTAACACTGGACAATCTCTTCAACAAACAATTGAAACACCTTGAACTATGTGGGAATGACATCATAGTAAACCAATAATGACTCCAAGTCCAAGATTAGCATAATTTGTCTAAAAGTATTCAAGTAATCTCTAAAGTTGATAAATAACCTTTGAAGGGGTTCAATTCAACACAATGGAGGCATATTTCACAACAATGGGCTCATTTTTCAATCATACTAAACTCTCTTCAATTTCATATGACCAAGTAACAAGGCAACACAGCTTCAAATACCACTAACACTGGACAATCTCTTCAACAAATAATTGAAACACCTTGAACTATATGGGAATGACATCATAGTAAACCAATAATGACTCCCAAGCTCACTTGATTAGTATATAATTTGTCTAAAAGTATTCAAGTGATCTCTAAAGTTGATAAATAACCTTTGAAGGGGTTCAATTCAACACAATGGAGGCATATTTCACAACAATGAGCTCATTTTTCAATCATACTAAACTCTTTTCAACTTGATATGAGCAAGTGTTAACAAGGCTACACAGCTTCAAATGGCACTAACACTAGACAATCTCTTCAACAAACAATTGAGACACCTTGAACTATGTGGGAATGACATCATAGTAAACCAATAATGACTCCCAAGCCCAAGATTATTATAATTTGTCTAAAAGTATTCAAGTGATCTCTAAAGTTGATAAATAACCTTTGAAGGGGTTCAATTCAACACAATGGAGGCATATTTCACAACAATGGGCTCATTTTTCAATCATACTAAACTCTCTTCATCATATGACCAAGTAACAAGGCGACATAGCCTCAAATGGCACTAGCACTGGACAATCTCTTCAACAAACAATTGAAACACCTTGAACTATGTGGGAATGACATCATAGTAAACCAATAATGACTCCCAAGCCCACTTGATTAGTATAATTTGTCTAAAAGTATTCAAGTGATCTCTAAAGTTGATAAATAACCTTTGAAGGGGCTCAATTCAACACAATGGAGGTATATTTCACAACAATATGCTCATTTTTCAATCATACTAAACTCTCTTCAACTTGATATGACCAAGTAACAAGGCTACACAGCTTCAAATGGCACTAATACTAGACAATCTATTCAACAAATAATTGAAACACCTTGAACTATGTGGGAATGACATCATAGTAAACCAATAATGACTCCCAAGCCCAAGATTAGTATAATTTGTTTAAAAGTATTCAAGTAATCTCTAAAGTTGATAAATAACCTTTGAAGGGGTTCAATTCAACACAATGATGGCATATTTCTCAACAGTGGGCTCATTTTTCAATCATACTTTAAACTCTCTTCAACTTGATATGACCAAGTAACAAGGCTATACAGCTTCAAATGGCAATAACACTAGACAATTTCTTCAACAAACAATTGAAACACCTTGAACTATGTGGGAATGACATCATAGTAAACCAATAATGACTCCCAAGCCCAAGATTAGTATAATTTGTCTAAAAGTATTCAAGTGATCTCTAAAGTTGATAAATAACCTTTGAAGGGGTTCAATTCAACACAATGGAGGCATATTTCACAACAATGGGCTCATTTTTCAATCATACTAAACTCTCTTTGAAACATGATATGAATTTAAATTGATTTAAATCAAGTATTGAAAATGATAATGTGATAGGATATATATAGGTTCTTCCATACACGTGGGAAAAGTTGCATTAAATGATCAATTGTTATAAGTGTGGAGATTAACTAAAAATTTTCAATTTTGATAGATTACATGATTGCTCTAAAGTTCCACTTCAAGATGGAAATAGAGGTGTGGAACTAATATGCAATTTTAACTATAAATTTACACTTTGACAAATTACCACCAAAATCCCCCTTTGTAATTTACTGCCAAGAACTAGAAATTGGGAATAAGTTTGTAATAACTAAAAAGATGCCTTGTGTCTCTAAAATCCCACTTTATATTTTGAGTTAAGAAATAAATCCTAAAATTAATTTGTAAACATTTCTTATTTTTAGTTAAGCAAATAACAAATATTTTTTTTAGCGTTAGCGAGTCACTATTTGTCATTTTGTAAATCTAGCAAAAAATAAAGGACTTTAAGGTTCTTTTGTAGGTGCTTTTATAATTTAATATATGGGATAGTGTACTTAAAGTACCTATTTTATTATTTGAGAAAGAGGAATATGTTCATGTGATTATGACTTATCACTTGTAGTGACAAAATAACTTGTATTGTATATTATTGTATGGACAAGCAATTATATAAGTATGTTTGCAATAGGAACAATTATTTTTATGTTATTAAGTTCTTTTAAATGAAAGGTGGCTTGATATTGTTATTTAAATTTCATATAATCAATGGTTGCTTTACTTCATTTACTACATGTTTAATCATGAATAAATATTATACATTTTTAGATTTTGTTACCTTTGAAATAGTGTATTATGAGGCTTGTTAAATATTGTATAATCTTAAATTGTTTAATTATTTTGTTTGAAATTAAACATAACATTGGCAATTAGATTTTCCTTTAGAGAAATATAGATAAGTTAAAGTCCTTGATAAATAATAAACCTTAGAATTGTCTCTTTTGCAATAGTAAATCCTAGTTAGTTTAAAAAAATTCTAGTATCATGAAAATTAAATTAATAATATGGGTGATTGGTACATATTTCCACATATTTGCAACATTAGCATTTTTTATGACTTAAATATTGACCTATCATGTAGCCTCTAGAGTTTTGTTGATTTTCTTAATAATAAATTTTGTTAGTGGTGGAAAATATATCCTATGATTTAAAGGACCACTACCATATTGCCCACTTTTATAATTTAATATATGAGATAGTGGACTTCATATTTATTAATAGATATGTTTTGTTGGATTTATGGTTTTTAAAAATAATTGAAGTTTGTTAAATCTAGCAACTTTAGCAAAATTCTATGTAGTTTCTAATTTTACTAGGTTTAAATATGTACTACTTCATTTGCTTAGATATCTTCCTATATTCATTTTCTATTTCCCAACTGAATCTTATTTTAGATTAGGAATATAGCCTAATTAGGACACATTTAGAAATTTAGATAGAAGGAAAAATAACACTAACTTATAAAGCATGTACAACTCATAATATAAATTTTGAAATGTAAATATAAAGCATGTGACTCATAATAAGAACATCTCTAAGATATTAAATATAAGTACATACATATAATGTCCAAATATAAAACATGTGACTCATAATAACAACATCTAGATATAAAAGGTCATGTGACTCATAAAAAACCTCTAGCTAAAATATAAAAACATGTAAGTCATAATATCCAAATGTACTATAAATATAAAACATTTGAATCATAATAACAACTCAGAAATGTCTCACTCTACGAGTGGATTGAGCCTCTCTCTCTCTCAAGTTGTATCTTGAGTTGTGACATCCTGATCCCTGATTACAGTCCTTAACTAATTCGTGACCCAAGTGTTGTACTGAGTTCTGGGTCGAGGTTTGCACATGGAAAACCATAAAATTTTCAAATTCTATATATATATACATGGAAAAAATATAATTTGTTTTGATTTTAAATAAATAAATAATACTTGACAAATCTAAATTACTTGACATACACGGTTTGCATCATGTAGAGGAGTCTCAATAGAAGCATGACCTGATACTGCAACCTATTTATGACATGTGTTCATACAATATATAAGCATATGTGTATTTAGTTAGAAAACTTGTACACTTGATGTCTGTATGTAGAAATTTTTTTTTTGTTGCAAAAAGTGGTAAATACCACTAAAATATATTAATTAAAAAGGAAATACAAAATGCCAGATTCAGGGAGACATACTGGTAGGAAAGAATCGGCAAAGAAAACCTCTGGTTATAGCCTATTTGTGAAAAAATAACACAAAAATCAACTCAAGAAAATGAGTCAATCCAGTAGTAACTTCTGTGGCTCAATTCTTAATAGAGTTCATATAAAAAATAATAAATATTTACAAGACAACTGGCAGAGTCGACCACTGATCAGAACAAAAAACTAAGAGCTGCAAACCAAAGCATGAGGGAACTCCCAATTGATCTACAATTTCTATTATCTGTAAGGCATGACCCTCTTCTTGACTCTCAACTTCTGCATGCTGAGGAGGAGGAGGTGGTGGGGGAGGAACATAATTCAATAAGAAGAGTAGTGTGTTAAAAATTTCTGAAGCCTTAGCTGCCAAATGATTCCCCAATTCCCGCCTATGACAGTGGATAAAATTTTGAAAAGAGTTCACACAATTGTTTCGGAGGCCATGCATAAACGCATTGAAGAGGCAGTGAAGTTCAGGAGTGCAGAACAGAAGCCTGCAATCAAATAAACCTCCCACAAGAGTAGAACCTTCATGCAAATCATAGTCTTATAAAGCAACATTAAACGTATCAACAGAGAAATGAACATTCTGAATAAACATTATACCCAAATCCCTTACCCTATCTCCACTTTGCAAAAGGTCCATCGCATTAGAGAGAAAATGTGAAGCAGCTTGAGATGGATAGATAGCAACTAGAGAATATAAGAGTTGTAAGTCACAAACCTGAGTGATCACTCTTCCAACAGAGTCCTCATAAACCTAAAAAACTTCCTGCATTGAGTTTGGGTTAGAAAAACCAAGGAGGGGTCGTTCCCAATTCCTAATAGGCCAAGAAATTTTGGTGTTCCGATGAACAGAGCCCATGCTAAGCTGCAAAAACTTGAAGGTTACCAAATGCAACAAATAATAGTAGCTACTGGAACAGAAATAGAGAAAAACACCAAGTTAAATGAATCAATAACATGCATAGCGCAGCAATTATAAGAAAAAAAGAATTGCCAGCTCCCTTGTGCAAAATCTGCCATCCTGCACTTGAAACATACATCAAAGTACAACACACCTGTCGAAGAGATAATTCAAAGCATTTAAACGATGTCATCTTATCAGCACGGAAGGCCAATAGAATAGGGATTAAAAAATGATGAAAGTCTAAAGAGGTCCACCAAAATTACACAAATTACATATTTTTGTCCTTCTCCAATACATAACTAACTTTGGGGATCATAAGAAAAGATTCAAAGTCCCATTCGAGAATAGCATCATTAGAACTAAATGCAAAATTAGCTAAGAAGGCTGCTAATAAATTACCTTCACGGTAAGTATGAATTATTTGGAAAGATTGCAAATGCTTCAATATATCCCTTCCAAACTTTAAAATGTAATCAATTTTCCAACTTGGAGAGGAGTTATTGGAAAAACCTCTAACGATATTTAATGAGTCACCTTCCACAATAAGGCTTATAAAGCCACATTTTAATGCTAAATTCAAACCAGCTATTAAAGTCAAAGCCTCGGCCTCATTATTTTTTATTGTACCCAACTTAATTGACAGAGCTCTAAAAACTACTCCATGGTGATTTCTAATAACACAACCAGCACTTGAAATTTCTGGATTGCCTCTACTCACACCATCAAAGTTAAGCTTTAGAAAAGATTTAGGCGAAGGGATCCATTTGACAGTGGATCGATCAATCTTAGCATCAGACATAAAGTAGTTAGAGTTAGGCAGCCTTAACTGCTTCCAATTTTTTAATATCATATCATCCTAGTTTGTGAAAATTAGAGAACCCTCCTTCTTTGATAGAAGTGAGGCTAAAACCACTTCTGTAATTGTTTTTTCAACTTTGCCCATAACTATATGGAGAGGATTACTTATTTTTTTAAATAATCTGCTATTTCTTTCTAACCATAATGACTAGATGACAATACTTGGCGAGGCAATCCATAAAACAGAAAAAGTAGACTTGGGAAATAATATAGGCCAACTTTGGAAGACTTGAAGTAAAGAAAAAGGAAGAGGACCCAACCAATTCAATTTTAAGAGAAGCCAATACCAGACTTGTGAGGAGAAGTTACAATTCAACAAAAGATGATCCACTGATTCCTCCACCTCATGACAGAAGGGGCATAAGAAAGAATTTGTAATCCCAAGTTTAGCTAACCTATCACTAGTAAGGATTCGGTAGTTCAATGATAACTAAGTAAAAGCTCCTGCTTTAGGTAGGCAAGGTTCACTCCAATAGAGCTTATAGGGCCACATAAAATTTGGATTAGAGTCCTTACTAGTGATACTTAAATAACCTTGTTTAACCGTGTAACGACCAGATTTTGAAGGAGCCCAAACTAGTTTATCCTTTTCACCTGAGATAAAAAGTCTTCTATCTTTCAAAATAGTCTTGAGCAAAATCTTCTGCTCTTGAGGGACCAAGACGTCATCAAAATTTTTCCATTTGACTTTATTAATTTTTGCATTATGATCAATTTCAAAATAATCTTTAACTTTTGTTCCCCGAACCTGACATAGAAAAGACTTGATCTCTTGAAGACCTTCTGTTTTAACTAAAGGAGGATGGTTATTCCTAGAGTCATCCCAGAAAAGGGTGGAATTTCCATCATGGATGACCCAAGATAAATATGGGGGAATAAATTCTCAACAATTAATCAAAAAATTCTACATGTGAGAACCCTCCTTTGGATTAAGTATTGTAAATATTCTTTTAGGAGAAAAAGAATCTAGATATTTTGCATACATTATTTTTCCCCACTTAGACTCTGACTTTTCATATAAATTCTAGACCAGTTTAGCTCCAAGGGCTTTATTTTGAGCTGCAATATTATGAATTCCAGCTCCTCCTAACTGTTTAGGAATGCAAATTTTATCCCATGAAATTAGGGCAATCTTTCGCCCGTTTAAATTGGAGCCATTCCACAAAAATTTTCTTAGAATATTCACAATATAAGATAGAATGGTTTTCGGGACCTTCAGTACTAAAAGCAAATAGACTGGAACCGTTGATAGGACTGTTTTGATCATCAGAATTTTCCCTGCCAAAGTAAGCCATTTGCCTTTCCAAGTAGATATTTTAGCTTTGATGCTTGTTATTAGCTTATCCTAGAACATGTTTTTAATTAAACCTGAAAAAAGAGGAATTCCCAAATACCTTGAGGGTAAGGTGTCAACTTGAAAACCAAGAAACTTAGCTATTCTTCTTTGCACTAATATAGATGAAAAGAAAAAGAAAATTTTAGACTTGCTATGGTTCACTTTCTGACTCGATACTAAACAATAACTAGTAATGACATCCTTCAAAACTTTAGCTTCCTTCATCACAGGCTGCCCAAATAACAAAATATCATCTGCAAACAAAGCATGCATAATAGAGAAAGGGATTCTAGGAATATTTATCCCTTTCCAGAAACCCAGTGAATTCTGTCTCGTGATTAATCTACTCAATCCTTTAGCCATTAAAATAAAAAGAAAAGGGGAGAGAGGGTCTCCTTGTCTTATTCCTTGGGAAGATTTAAAGAAATCAGATTGAGAGCCATTAATCAATACTAGAAAACTTGCACTAGAAATACAAGAATAGATCCATTTGCACCATTTTGGAGAAAAACCAAATTTAAGGAGGACTTGGAACAAAAAATCCCAAGACACTCTATCATAAACTTTTAACATGTCCAGTTTAACCAGCATACTAGAGAGTTTATGTTGATGAATTGAATGTAGAACCTCATGTGCAACCAGAGCACCTTCTGAAGTTTTCTTGCCTAGAACAAAACCTCCTTGTTCATCAAAAACAATTTTTGGGATTAGAGTAGCAAGTCTTAAGGTGATTGCTTTAAAAATGATTTTATAAAAAGTATTACGAAGTGAGATGGGTCTGAAATCAGCATAGGAGGAAGGAGTAGCAAATTTTGGAATTAAAGCAATAAATGTAGAATTAATTTCTCTCAGAACACTTCTGTTTCTCCGGGCTTCTTCTACAGCCAGCCAAATATCCTTTCCCAGAAAATCCCAACATTTTTGAAAGAAAATAGGAGAGAAACCATCTGGACCAGGAGATTTGTCTAGATCTAAAGAGAAGACTACTGCCTTGACTTCTTCTAAAGTAAAACGTTTCATCAATTCCATATTATCTTCTTGAGAAATCAGATTGGGAATATGATTTAAAACTTTGACTACAGTCAAATTGGGGATCTGATTTGTTTCTCTAGAGAGAAGTTTCTGAAAAAAATTAATTCCTTCTTTTTGAATGAGAGAGTCCTCTTGTAATATATTTCCCATAGAATCTTTTATGGAGACAATAGAGTTTTTTTGTCTTCTAAGCATGGTCGAAACATGAAAAAACTTTGTATTATGATCTCCTTCCTTTAACCATATTTCCCTTGATTTCTGTCTCCAGAAAATTTCTTCCTAGGCTAAAATTTCCTCTAATTTAGATTGAAGAGTTTTAACATATTCAAAAGAAGTATTATCCATGCCCTTACTAATAATGGTTTCATTTAACTGGTCTAATTGAGATTGTAGAGCTACTTTTTGTAAAAAAAGTTACCAAATGAAGATTTATTCCATTCCAAAAATTTTTGTTTCATGTATTTCAACCTTTCATTAACCCAAAACATACGTGAACCGTTTACAGAAGGAGCATTCGTCCACCAAAATTTTAGTAGGGGTAAGAAATTTTTATCTCTAAACCACATAGCTTGGAACTTAAATGCTGCCCTAAAAATCTTTCTTCTCAAATTGGCATCAAGTTGAATAGAAATAGGAAAATGATCTGAAGCAGTAAAAGGAATAGCAAATGTACTAGGAATGTTAGACTCAAGACACCACTCGGAAGAGAAGAGAAACCTATCCAATCTTTCTGTAATATTTAAAAAACCTTTTCTCCTATTAGACTAGGTGAAGCTCCCATTCAGTAAAGGGCTATCAATTAAGGCATTATCTAAAATAAATTCTTTAAAATCCTCTATTACCCTCTGGGGAGGGCAAATTCCTCCTGACTTTTCTTTTAAACAGGAAATAGCATTGAAATCCCCCCCTAAAATAACTTTCTTAGCAGATAATTGTTCTAAAAGTGTTGTTAAAATGTCCCAACATTGTTTTTTTCCTCAGGGTGCAGTAGGTCCGTAGATATTAAAGAGCCAAAAGTTTAATGAGGAGGAAGTGATTCTAGCCAATAGGAAATTTGGAACAGAGAAAATTAAATCTACTTCACACACTTTTCTATCCCAAAGAATGGCCAGACCTCCTAAAGCCCCCTAAGAAGGAACGTGAATAAACTTCCATTTTAACTAGCTTGGAAAAATAATATCAACTTGAGATTTAGATAATTTTGATTCTTGAAGCAAGACAATATCCATACCAGATGAATCTAACTGACGCTTAATCAAGCGTCTCTTGTTAGGGGCGTTAATGCCCCTAACATTCCAAGAAAGGAGCTTCATTGTTTGCGGGGAGAGTTTCTTACTCTCCCCGATCTCAGACACGTATCCAAGGTGGCCTGCAAACCAGCTTTTATTTCTTCCTGAGTTTTAAAGGATTTTGGCTTACGTCCTCTCTTAGAGGGAGAAATGGAACTCTGTTTGGTAGGTGAATCCTGACTCAACGATTGAGAAATGGACAACTTTGTTTCAAAATCGAAGGCATCGCTTTCTTCTCCTAGTGGAACAGCTTGGTCTAACTTCCCCTGATTTAAACAATTTTGAGGATCTACACTGGGGACATAAATGTTAAAATGATTTGAACCATCTTCAATAGAGTTTGGCTTTTCTGTAATTACCTCATCCTCTAGTTCTTCTATAAGGTCAGAAGCAACTTTACGGATCAACAAAAGCATTTGCTTTGTCTTCAAAAAAAGGGAAACCATCTAAACCTGACTCATCCATTTTATTGACAATTTCCCTACTACAATTCTCCTCATTGTTAAAGGAATTAAGCAAATTTTTCTTAATTTTATCACTAGAAAAAATGGGGGTTTCAAAATCCTCAAATTTACCAACTACAAATTCAAAAGGACATTCTTCCTCTAACGCTTTTACAAACTGGAACTCTTCTTCAAAAACAGAGGAATTTACAAAATGATTTAGAGATGCCTCCCCTATATTAATAGAGTCTAAGTTTTCCTTTGCAAAATTAATTTCTTCAAAAGCCTCACAAGTCTTATTTGAATCCAACATTTCTATTTTTTTCATAGCCATGGGATTCTCAAAGATAACTACTTGTTTCCAATTGCCAAATTTAGAGTGAAACTCCATAAAATTGGGAAAGGGAAACGAAGTATTAAGAATTATCGAAAACCTTACTGGCAAATCTGGCTTTTAGAAGTGTGACATGTCATGTTTAATGAAGAAGCCCAGTTTCTTGGTACAAAATTCAATAGTAGTAAGATCCCTATATTCCAGTGGTAAATTCAATAGTAGAAATTTATGCTGACAGTTTTACGGAAAAATTAATTTCTGGAGTTTTATCAATGCTGAAGAAAAATGGCTTGGTGGGAAGCTTAGGAATGTTATTCTACATATCTAGGCAAGTTTTCATACAAAAAGGAGCTTCCAATAAAAAGTTATGGAAAAAGTCAATTTTCAAACATCCCAGTGCATAGTGTTGAAGTCATGAAGAGAAAATTTCTTCTCCAAATTTATTTGAGAAGATTCTAAAGATATTATTTAAGGTATTTAATTAATTTTTAAATATCAGTGTGGATGGAGGTAGAGAATCTTCAGTTTTAATATTTATTTTTTTGGATGAGGCAAGAATATGGAAAAATCAAATATAAAATAGTAATTGCCTTGCATTAAAAGAAACATTTAGAACGAAAGAGGTGGATTCTAATTATAACAAAAGTCATTAAAGAAGCTCCTCACTTTCTAAATGAAATGGCTATGTTCAAAGAAAGAAAGTTTCCAAAGTTGAAAGTCTTGTCCAATTTTGGAAAGTTATTGCAAGTTTTAGAATGTAGATTTTAGAGGCTTTAAAGAGAGGAGTTTTCAGCTAGAGAAAAAAGAAAAGGAAGAGAAATGAGTTTTTGAGAGTACAAGAAATATGTGGATGAGAGGGATGGAAAAAATAAATGAAAATCTGAGAGCATAAGGAAAGAGAGAGATTCTTGTAAGAGAAGCCATGGAAGGCCAAATGTAATAAGTTTGTTTTTTTGTAGTGTTGTAGATTTATGTAATCTTTTTACAAGTTTGAATTCAATAAAATGAGCATATATGTTTGTTGCATATTTTTCATTTAATTGTTTGAGTTGGGCTACATCACACATCTACTCTTCTATACTCAGGTCTCTCTACAAACCTCCCTTTCCTTTGACTAGCATGTTTAGGGAAAGGTGTATAATTGACAGATAAATCTAAATGGAACTCTCCATATAATTGTTTAAAAAAATACAATGACAACTCATCATTGTTTGGCCATTTGTGATAAGCTACCAAAAACCTAGGATAGATGAAAGGACCAACAACTGCATCCACACACTTGGTGGGAGAATAGCCTCCCTCTCTCTTTTCCCCTATTAGAAGGGAACATACTGAGAATATTATCTACTGAAACCAGCCTAGAAATAGATGACCATTTCTCCTGGCCAACAACACTTCGAGAAAGTGATGCATAGAACTTGTCAACACTAATGTCATCATAGGGATTGTATGATCAAACAACTTGGATCATATGTGTGATCTCATCCCTAATCCTTACCAACTTGTCTCTACCTAATAGGTTGGTGTATTGTGAATAGAACTATTCAGTTCATCCAAAGCTCTTTAAAACCTCTGAATGGTCTCAGCATATAATGTAGAATTATCACTATCACTAGGTGGACCTGACTGATGTGATGATTGGTCATCCATGTGGAACTAAATTTATCTGCAATATGATAATTAAATTTCCTGTCAAACATATTCTATGTCATGATGTAAATAAACCTGCATATAAATTTTCCAACTACTGCGATACATCTTTAAAAAATCCATGATATAAATGCACACGTGCTTCTCAAATAAACCTAAACCTTAGATGCTTGCAAATACATAAACAATAGGCCTATCAACCAAATCTGAATCACCCATAAAGCACAGAACTAGGAATGCATAGAAAATCCAAATTTAAAGTCACATGTAGCATGTAGCATATTGACATGACAGCCATATAGGAATTTATATAAATCAGATTTTATCATAATTCATATAAATCAAATTTTATCCTATAGTAGTTCGAGCCATAAGAAGGTATATTTCCAATCTAGAAAAAAAACATTCGACAATCCAGAAAAGGCAGACTCTATTTAACATTCTAGAGTATTATATATGTATATATATCTAGTGTATGTTGTTTCCTTCTTTAACCATGTTATTCCCTAGCATTTGATGGGAAAATTTGAATGGATAACCTTACAAGGGATAAAAGTGCATGTCCTACATTTCTGTAGCACTTGATTTGACATGTTTTATGTGTGAACTGACTCCCACCTAGTAGCCATCAACCACTTGCAACTTCTGATCACCACAACCTTTCCAATAACTTATGCACAAATTCTTTCTTGAATCGTTTCAAATTGTGATTAATTTTCCATCACCACAACCTTGATAAAAACTTATGCACAAAATTCAATAAAGAAGAATTTATGCACAAATTCTCTCTGGAATGATTTCAAATTTTGATATATTATTTAGCTTATATTGTGTGGATGAAATTTGATGTTCCTTGTAGTTTCCTATTGCGTCATGGTATAGGGTCAGGGCTTTAATTTGATAGACGACCTTGCCTTTCAAGCAATTTTTTTATGACAATTATCTATTCAATGTTGCCTTTAAAATACTATGACCTATCTTAGTATAAGAAGATTATATAAAAATCATATATATATATATCAACATAATCCTATGTAAATTTTGACAATTTCTCCAAAATCTTTCCTTTCATATGATACAATCTTTTTAAAATTTTAATTGTATTTTACAGAATAAATGTCTAAATACAGCTCTATACAACTGTCAAATTTAAGCCCTCTATAGGGTAGGTGTGGCTCTGTTAAGTCCCTTATATCCATTCAGATTCATAGATGTATTGATGGATATGAGGGAGGATGCTGGAAAAGGTTGTGGAATTTGGCTTTACACCAGCCAATTGCATTTGCTTTAAAATTTCTAAAATAGGCTTACATAGATCTAGTGTATGTTATTTCCTCTTTAACCATGTTATTCCCTAGCATTTGATGGGAAAATTTGAATGGATAACCATACAAGGGATAAAAGTGCATGTCTTGCATCACTATTGCACTTGATTTGACCTATTTTATGTGTGAACTGACTCCCACCCATCAACCATTATTCACTTGCTACTTCTGATCACTACAACCTTTCCAATAACTTATGCACAAATTCTTTCTTGAATGGTTTCAAATTGTAATTAATTTTCCATCACCACAACCTTGCTAAAAAATTATGCACAAAATTCAATAGAGAAGAATTTAGGCACAAATTCTCTCTGGAATGATTTCAAATTTTGATATATATTTTTTTCTTATATTGTGTGGATGAAATTTGATGTTCCTTGTAGTTTCCTATTGTGTCATGGTATAGGGTAGGTGTGACTTTGTTAACTCCCTCATATCCATTCAGATTCCTAGATGTATTGATGGATATGAGGGAGGATGCTGGCAAAGGTTGTGGAATTTGGCTTTACACCAGCCAATTGCATTTGCTTTAAAATTTCTAAAATAGGCTTACATAGATCTAGTGTATGTTGTTTCCTCCTTTAACCATGTTATTCCCTAGCATTTTATGGGCATATTTGAATGGATAACCTTACAAGGGATAAAAGTGCATGTCCTATATTGTTGTAGCACTAGATTTGACCTATTTTATGTGTGAAATGACTCCCACCCAATAGCCATCAGTTGCTTGATTTGACCTATTTTTAGTTGTATTTAATCTTTTTTATTGTAAAATACAATCAAAATTTTAAAAAGACTGTATCATATGAAAGGAGAGATTTTGGACAAGCTGTCAAAATTTATATGGGATTATGTTGATATATGTATTTGGTTATTTATATAATCTATTTATACTAATTTTAAAGGTAGTATTGAATAGATAACTGTCATAGTATTTAAGCCATGTTCCCTAGCATTTGATGGGCAAATTTGAATGGATAACCTTACAAAGGATAAAAGTGCATGTCCTACATTGTTGTAGCACTTGATTTGACCTGTTTTATGTGTGAACTGACTCCCACCCAGTAGCCATTAGCCACTTGCTACTTCTGATCATGCCACAACCTTTCTAATAACTTATGTATGAATTATTTCTTGAATGGTTTCAAATTGTGATTAATTTTCCATCACCACAACCTTGATGAAAACTTATGCACAAAATTCAATAAAGAAGAATTTATGCACAAATTCTCTCTAGAATGATTTCAAATTTTGATATATTTTTTTAGCTTGTATTGTGTGGATGAAATTCTACAAACCCATTTTACTTGCACATACAATCATATAAGGTGTAGGTTTATTTCAAACACTGAACTATACATCGTGCCATACAAAATGTTTGATAAAAAATGCCAAGGTGAAGATCTAGATACATCATGCCATATAAAATGTTTGACAGAAAATCCATGCCAAGGTGAAGATGACATACCTAGTTCAAGGCATAATGAGATTCTTGCAAAAGGTGGCGGGGAAGCCCTTTGCATGAAAATCTTTCAAACCCTAGGTCACTGTTGCTGTCAGAAAATGGCCATCGTGAAATGTGGGAATTTTATTTTTTTGTTTATTTTTAACAGCATAATTTTAGGTGAAACTATCTTGCCCCAATATCTACTCACCCAAAAATAGATTTCCACATATGCACTACATAGTGGCTACGTGTATTTGGGCGAAACAATCTTGTCCCCAGATTGAATCGCACAAAAACAACTCGCTCTAAATTGTTTTGTTGGCCCAAAGTGTGACACAACTTTGTGCTCTTACCCAAAAGCTAGGGCTTGTACGGAAATTATTGTTTCAGATTTTTCTACTAATCTTAGACACTCATTCAAATTTTCATTTGTCTATAGTGTTTCATTTTAGTGTAAATTTGCTTTTAGATCTCAAAAATTTGCATTTTTACATAGAAAATTTTCAACAAAAACTAGCCTTTTCATTGACTTTCCTTTAGATTTGCACATGCATTTTGCATGGTAAGGTATGGAAATCATTTTCAGATCTGAGTTCATTTAATTTTCAATATACATCAGCTTCTAAAACATTCATATTGCATTTTACATTAAAAGCTCAAACCTAGGGCTTGAAAAACCTTGATTTTCACTAGATTTGGCCTTATCGACTCCCCAATTTTGCACCATAGGCATGTTGTGAAGAATATTTTTGCACTAATTAGCTATTATCAGGGTTATTATCTATTTCCCCTCCTAAAAATATTCATAACACCTTTTTATTGAGCTCTTGTATTGAAAATTGGCAAAAATTGCATATTTTTGCTATATTTGCCCTAGGGTTTGACCTAGTTTGCACTCCAAGCAAGTTGTAAAAGATTTTATGATTGTATAGGTGACTGATATCATCATTATTATTTGTTTTACCTCCTAAAATTCTTTACAATACCTCTTTTTTTAGGTCTTGGAATTGAAAAATCATGAAAATTTGCCTATTTTTGCTATATGTTCACTAGAGTTTGACCTTGAGTAGCACGATAAGCATTTTGTGACAGATATTTTAGAATTAAGTGTCTTTTATTACTGATATAATTTTTTTTCCATCATAATTTTCCTCACAACACCCTTTGTCATGCTCTTTTGCATTGAAATTTGGTGAAAAATCGCATATTTTAGTGTGTTTTCACTAGGTTTTGACTTATCATCATCTTACATTTGCATCAAAAGTGTGTTGTAAAGAATCTTATCACTGTATTGGACTGATATCAGACATATTATTTTCTGTCCTTGATCAAAATCCTTACAACACTTTTCCTTCATATATTTGCATTGAAAAAGTATAAAAAATCAAGCATTTTAGGTAACATTTGCATATAGTTTTGCACTTGTCTTTTGTGCACTTTTGGAAAAACTTTAAAATCTGATCTTGAATTAATTTGAACATATACACATGGCCTATAATTGCAGCAACAACAATAGGTTCCCTCCTAGGCCTTACTTGAAGAGAAAAGTCCCTGAACCTGAAATTGTGTTTACACCTCATGATAGAAAATCGGAGACACTAAAGGACCTCTTTCCATCACTATGAAAATAATGGGAAACCCTGTGGATGGAACCCTTATTGATCCAAATTACATGACTAATGTTTCCATGGAAGAGTTCCTCTATTTACATAATTTGATGCAAGGATCTTATGACCCTTCGGACATGATGATTAAAACACATAAGGGAACCTTTGTAAATCCTTTGGGTAAGATATCATTCTTGGTAGCTGTATTTCATAAACATGTAGAACAATGGTTTGATGTTATCCCTATTTCTAACCTTTTTTGCATTAAATTGGGACACCCTTGGTTAAAGGCTATGAAAGTTGTCCCTTCAACAATTCATAATTGTCTAAAATTTCCTTTTGATGGACATGTAATTACTATCCCTCGCAGTAAGTATAAACCTTTAGTTACAAGAAAATATTGTACACTAGATTACTTTTGGGACAAATCTGAAATGAAACCAGAACCATGAATAGAATTTAACTTCTTGAGCTATAGAAATTACAAAGCAAAACTGTTACATCCAATGGTCGATCCTTCTATGCAAGAAGTAACAAAAGACAAGCAACCCACATTTGAAGAGAATCATAGACCGAAAGGACAAGGTCCCTATGCTGAGGTTCCTACCCCACCATCCTTACAAGGATCAAGAGGCAATTATCGACAACAAAACATTCCACCTAGACAAATGAGATTTGATCCTGGTGCTTCCTCTTCTAAAATGAAACAATCCATGAAAGAGCAAAGCCCTATCTTACAAGAGATAAGTGGCAAGAGAAAAAGGAATAGAAAAGCAAGAGAAAGAAGAAGATGAAGACAAGATTATGCCATAAACATTACATCTCAACAAGGAAACATTGATCCAAACACTGAACCAAACAAAGATGATCATAGTAATAAACAACCTAAAGACAAGAATTGGCTATGGTACCTTATGTCCCACTTTCCTCTAAAATTTGGGAGTGGGAGGATGATGATGATTTACTTGATGACTGCTAGCCCAGGAGTCCTTATAGGTAAGTATTTCTAACCCTTTATCTCTCTCGTGATGTGTTTCCCCCATGATGTGTTATGTGTTGTTTAGGCCTCCTGGGATGACCCCTGATTCTCTAGTAAGGTCCAGGATACTAGGAGACCACCTCTGTTGTGACTTTCTTCTATTTGTATCATTATTCTTCTATATTGCCTCTCTATCTAATTTCATCATTGTGTGTTGTGTCTTACGGACATAGAGTTACGGTTGGTGACTTGGGGGCACCCTCCTACATGACTGTCCCTAAGACACTTGTTTTTCCTCTCTTAATTTATTGCTTCCCTTCCTCTAGTATTTCTATGCAGTGGGCAGATGACAAAAAACATTTATACTGATGCAGACCTAGCATCCGTTTAGCAAGAAATCAAAAACTGGACTTAGTTCTTAATATGGCGATGGGGTTGTGATATATTATCTAATGCTTGTAGAAGCATTCTGTTCTTTCTGCATAGTGATTTTGATGATCTTTTATCTCACTTGCAAACCTTAACAATAGTGCTACTCCATGCACTTTGTTACCCTTTGAATCTCACCTTAGTGACACTTAGTTCTGAGATTTTCATGATATAGCCCCATGGTTATCCTCAATCTCTGAATTCGTAGTATAACCTTGGCTCTTTGTGTGATTGATCATATGCATTGATGTTGTTGTTTATCATGATTATGGACACTAACATATTTCTTGCAGGGATGTGTTTGTGGGAACATTTGGCAATCGTAACAATACATGTCACCTCTGGGGGGCATGGGCTTTGCCAAAGTCTTTGTTCCCTTGTGTATGCTCTTCCTACCTCAATGTGCTTGATATCGATACCTGATATCAACCACCTTAAGGTGGGGGCATATATAAGGTAAGCTACCTATTGTAGATGTTAGAAATGTGCTTGTCCTCAGGTGTAGTTTAAAGACTGGTGGTAATGAGTCCCTCCTACACTCTAAATTTGTTTGCAATCAATCAATCAATTAATCAATTATCTTAAGCCCTCTGCAAAGGCAAGGATGGTGTAATTCCTAGAGAAGATTGCATCATCCTCTCATTTTTAAAAAGTCCTCATCGGGAGGTGGGGAGTGGTTCTGTGACTAACTCAACCCTTAAGCGTGTCTTCAGCGATTGTTATAGCAAAGCCCAATCATTTGTGTGTGCCTGTAATGTGCCTGAGATGGTGATGACCCTAGAAATAGGAACACTCCATCGCTTGTCTACCATGTTTTCTCTGTGTCTTCAAAGTGTGTGTGTTGGCGTGCTTTCTTTGTTTAGTGTGTTTGTTGCCCCATATGTAGTCTAAAGACCAGCGCAATAAGTACTTCCTACATTTTGGGAGGTTTGGTGTGTTGTGCGTGTGTGTTTCCCCATATATGTAGTTTAAAGACTAGTGTGATTAGTACTTCCTGCATTATGGGAGGTATGTTTACTTTCCTTGTACTTCCATTTGCATTTCATATATATGAGAAAAAGAAAAGAAAATAAATCACTCTGTCTTCTATGCATCAACTGTCTTCTATGCATCTACTATCTTCTCTATGTCTTGTGTGACTGTAATTATCTTCTCCGTGTTTTATGTGCTTTTCATTGCCTTCAATGTGTCCGGTGTGTCTTCTCCATGTTTGGCGTGTTTGATGTGTTTGTTGACTATACTTTAATGCATGTATTGGCCTTGCATTTATACATACATTGAAGTGGGGGCTAAATGTAACATTGAAAAATGTCCTCTTGGGGGCTTTTCCCTCCTAAGGTTTAGCTCTCGGGTCTTTTATCTACATTTAGGATATCTTGCATCATATTTTGGTATCCCAATGAAATGATCCCTAAGTTTCATGAAAAATGGGACCTAGGGGATCCCTTGAACCTTACCCTAACCAGAATAGGGGGGAGGACTTGGGCTCCCATGCCCTAGTCCTAACCTATTTTGGGTCATGCCCAAATTTTGGGTGTCAACTTCTGACTGTTATTTGGGTCCTATGCCAACACGGTAAGTTTGAATTAGGAAATTCATGGCGAGAGTATTTGTAGTTTCATATATAAGCATGTTTAGGCATTCATTTGTAAACTAGATGGACATTTTGATTCTCAAGCTTGTGTAAAGGTGATTCAAGGCTTTCATTGTGTGGCAAGAGTAGATTTGTGTTGTTTATTAGTTTGTGTTTGCAAATTTGAGGATCAATCTCCTCATGGCATGAAGAGCTTCTTCCTCCCATGAGATCTTCACTACAAGGTGACATCATTTGTATTTTTGAGCATTAATCATTTGGTTTTTGCCTCTACCTCCAAGGGTACGCACTCTCTACCTAACAATGGTGTTCAAAAGACTTGAATGTCTCTCCGGGGCTTGACTAAGGCAAGCCTTTAAACACCACAACCCCCTCCCAAAGTTTCTATGATTACAAGTTACATGTTAAAGATACAGGAAAAGTGAAATTGTAGGAGGGCATTATAGAGTGTTGGATTCATAGATTAGAGTTGAAAACAACACCCTAGACTTGGGCACCTGCTCTTTAGTCCTTTGGATTCCGTGATGGGAAAATCTCTATGACAACAGGAACAGGTTGCAAACTGGGCTTCTAGATCCTGACAAAATCCTAGGCATTGGACTTGGGTCCCCGCTCATTAGTCCCTGACTATTCCACTTCTAAACCTCAAAAATAGGTGCACAGTTATCTATCATTTTACATCTTTCTGTAGTAGTATATTCCAATATTCATCTGTATTCTATTGTATTTGCATAATTAGGGTTTTGATGTATAATTGAGCATATGAGAACATAATTGACAATCAAATCATACAAATCCAAGTTTCCCTACATCTTATAGTGACCTAGGGTATGATAGTACATTGCAGCTCGACCCTAGGTCCTTGAATGAAAGGGTGAAAGGAGGATACACATACCAAACTATCAAATACCAAAAATCCATTTATTTTACCCTTTACAGTTGGTAAGGTTTCAAGAAAGTTTTCAATCAAAAGGTAATTAGTGGCTATTTCACAAAATGCCTCAAAGAGGCATCAACTCATGAAATTCAGTGATTGCAGAGTATATCAATTTTTCATGGACTTGACTTGTGTATTTATCATGGATATTTGAATGTATTTGAGGCTACCCAACCTATAGCAGTGGTTATAATGCTTTCAATTCTACATTATCAATTTTGCATCATGAGGATATGATTGAGGCTAAAAAAATAGATACATGAGAATATGGCGGTGGTGATGGGTCACATGCATGACAAACTAGAGTGGTAGTTGGAGACTAGGAAGATGTTGAATGGAATTATTGTAAATATGGAGGTTCTTATGCTATAATAGGCTCATCCATCCTTGTCATGTAGCTATAACTCAGAGCATGTCATGGTTGACTTGTATGCTATAGAGGATGTCTAGGGTTTTGGTATACTTATTTTTATATTTTGTAGCTGGATTTATGGGCCTACATAATTTGTCCTTTCTAGTAGATACTATATGTTATGTGGTATGAGGATAGAGTCAGGTGTCTATGGTTATGGGATTTTTATATTCTACTACTATTATACTCTTACAAGATACTGCTACTTAAGGGTTTCATGCCCAATTTTGAATGGGTTCAAGGACCCAAAAATTAGCTTTTATTATAAAAAATTGTCATGGACTTGTTTAAAATCCTCAGAAACTTTAAGCAAAGGTAACTCATAGGTGTAAGCTAAATTCCACAACTTTGACGGCATTCTCCCTACCTATTTTGAAACTTTTAAACAAATGCAACTGACATATGTATAACTAGATTCCACAGTCCTCTTTCCAACATCCTTACTACCTGCACCCCATCATGTAGGCTTGGTAGCTATTCCCCTCCTCTCTCCATGATGTGATCCTTTTACACATTCAAATTCCATGAAAAGACGTGTGTAATTGGAGGAAGCACTGACAAGGCACATGGTCCATCGATAGAAGGCCTCAAAGAGGTGTTATCTCATGAGATGCAAAGGTACCAATCCTTAATATAATGAGGTTCACAAAAAAAATACAAGGTGGAATGACATAAACCTTATCTAAATGTAAGGCAACTCTACCATCCTCTAACATTTGAAAATCACCACATTATGTGGATTAATCACATATAAAATCTGCCACCTAAATGAGTAGGCCAAGACTTATGACATTCACTATGTTTCTTATGTTATCAAACAATTAACTCAATAATCCAATATTTAATGAAGCCAAATAATGAGATGTCACATCAAGATATTAGACACCTCAAGAAGGATATCTCTCGGCATACTTTGGATATATTTTTTAAAATATAAATATGCTAGTTATGGAAACATTTGTAGTCAAGATTTTTAGTAGATAGACATTCCATTAAAGAATCTCCAATGTCTCTATCGATCCCTTCATTGGCCTCACTAATATGAATCATAACAATGTTTTTTACATGTTTATGCTCATAGAATAATAAATTTGGGAATGAGATTTGATTTTTAAAACTACCCTCAATTCTAATGCATTAAAGGAGTAATAATAAATAAAGCATTAAAATTTTAAAAAATTACCAATTTAATAAATATTGTTTCATTTAGCATTACTTGTGATATTTAGAAATTCACTAGCCTTGCATTTTAAACACTATCTATATTTTTGAAAAATCTATAATCAAGGGTTGCCATGAGAGTAATTGCAAACAATTCTGTGAGGCATTTTTGTGATAAGACCATTTTAATAGTGAAGAATATGGAGGGTTTCATATTTCACCTTTAAACCTTGCAAGGTGCAATTTGAAAATATTTTTTGGTTTGCATTTTGAAAAATATTATCTATTAATATATGCATTGCATTACATTTTATTTTGGTGGAAATCTTGAAAAAATATATTTTGAGATAATTCTGGCTTGCTCCAAAAGAAAAGGTGTTATGAATTCTAATTTAAAAAATTGTCCTTTTAATTGCTCTTTTATAGGAGGACAATGAATAGAGGAATTTGCTGAAAGGTTGGATAATAAAAAATGAATACAAAGAAACTAACAAATCTCTATCATTAGTCCCAAGCTTGCCCAAGAATCTAGTCGTGTGCAATTCACTCCCATTAATGTGGCCATTGCTCTGATAGACAACCCTTCTAGACTCTTTAAAGGGAGAAATTTTATTGGGTGAGGGTGAGATCAAGAAGTGAAAAAAGCATGAGTTAATATAATTTTCTGCATGAACTATATGATTTATGTTTAATTTGGGTATTGAATGTTCACATACCATTAGAAATATGAATTTTCCTATGAGGAGACTAACATTATGAAATTTTCTTGCATAATAGTTTAATGAGAGTACAAAAAATTAATAGGAGGGTAAATTATTTACTTCAGTTTAATGAGAGCTAGGGTTAGGGTTCTTCAATATGTAAAAGCCACAAAGAAAATTAATATTTAGTTTAATGAGCTTTGTTTTAGAATGGGAATTAATTCCTTTAAAAAAATATAATTATGTTTTTTGTATCAATTGGATTAAATTACTGAAAATTATTCCATTAAAAGATAATTGTTAGAGTTTAGAATTGCCGTGAAAACTAATTGCATGGTAAATTGCTTTAGTTTAATGCGGGGTAGGATTATAGTTATTCAACCAAGATCAAGATTAAACAATTTTTCTATGGGAATTAATTCCATTAGATAATTATAATTATGTTTTTCATATCATTTACCCGCACGGGTAGCAGTGTTGGCTTGTGACTTGGGATGGCTCCTCAAGCTCATGGGTTCGACTCCCTCTCAGGTTTACATGGTGGTACGGGTTGGTAGGGTGTTGCGTACCCCTCTAGGGACTAGTCTTGCCCCTCTGCTCACCTCTCAAATGAGTGGCAGGCTGTTGCATACCCCTCTAGGGACTAGTCTTGCCCATCCTCTCGCCTCTCAAATGAGTCCCTGGGCAAAGGGTCGTGGGGACACCCTAGATTACCAGAAAAAATGTCTTTCATATCATTTGTATTAAATTTAAAACTAATTTTTAGGGTTCTTCAATCTTTAAATGCAAATTTATAAAGCAAATAAAACTAGCATACCTATATTTTAAAAAAAAAAATCTAAAGTATGCGGAGAGATATCCTTCTCGAGGAACCTATTTTTTAATCAATTTACCACACATAGGTTAAATAGGAGCCTTAAGAAGGATATCCCTCATCATACTTTAGATATATATTTTAAATATAGGTATGCTAGTAGAATCCGGAGTAGAAAGCCTAATTCTAACTCTATTTTATATATTATAATATAGGTTAGATATATTAGTATAATTCTAACCTTAATATAGGTTATATATTATTATATAATAATTATAATTATAATGTTCAAATTAAATTGTTTATTTCAATAATTAAGCCAAAAGGTTTAGTCTTTAGGGGTTAGGGTTGTGTTTAGGGTATAGAGTTTAGGTTTGAAGGTTTAATGTGTTGGGTTCTTTGTTGAAAGTTTAGTGTTCAAATTTATGGCTTAATGTTTAGGCTTCACAATTATAGTCTCATTAAGTTTAAAGGAGGGTTCAACATGTAGGGATGAGGGTTTAGAGTACATTGTTTTGGGTTTTAGGTTCACACTTGAGGTCCAAATTTTAAATTAAGGGTTCAACATTCAATCTTTAGAATTTAGATTTAGTGCTCTATATTGTGGACTCATTGTTCCATGTTGAAATTTAGTTTTTTATTTATATGGTTCAACATTAAGGTTCATTGTTAATGATTCAAAAATCAAGGCACAAATTTCAACCTTTAGGCATTAGGGTTGAATTTAGGTTTCAAGGTTTTGGATTTTAGGTTCTTGGGTAAAAGTTTAGTGTTCAAATTAAGGGCTTGATGTTCAGGTTTCATAATCCTAGGCTCATTACTTAAGGATGGTTCAACATTTAGTTGTGAGGGTTTAAAGTTCATGGTATAGGTATTGGGGTTCACATTCAATGTCCAAATTTCAACTTTAAGGGTGTTCAGATAAGGTCCCATTAACCTTGTAAATCTCAATATTATATTTATTCCATTTTATTATTTGTAATTTGTAATTACCCATAAGGGATGTACAAGTTTCATCGGTAGTTGTAAAAATTATTTACTATCCATGTTTATTACAGAGTTACTGTACCAGTAAGTTCTAGAGTTACCAATGATAGTTATGGGATGTCATTTACTGATGGTAATTGTAATTAGTCAAATTTGGACAGCCCACTTGGGGGAATCACCTATTTTGGGGTTATGACATGTGTCATAGATGTTGTGAGAAGGTGTAAGAGATTCTATGACAACTATAAGTTGTCATAAGAATCTATGACATTTATGACAACTTATGACATGTCATAAGATGTTGTAAGTTGCTATTCTTGACCTTTGGCGCCCAAGTTTGCATGGGCATCTTTTGATAAGTGTTAGATGCATGCATGACAAGATTTATTGCTGCAAGGATGGAGATTCCAAGGTGGACGCCTATCTTCGAGGGTTGGCTAGTTCTATATATTCATGGCATTGTAGATGATATGCATAATAGTTTTACAGGTACCCAAGTTCTATTGGAGTGAAGATTGAAGAACAAAGAAAGTGAATATATTTGTAATCTCCTTTTGTGAAGATATTACAACTTGTCCTCTTCCCTTGGTGGATTTTTTTACTCGAAAGGATTTTCTCCATGCTACATGCTATTTTATGTGCTACATTCTACTTCTGGTATATTTCTGTGTTGTGGGTTTATTTTATGTATTGCATTCCATTCATTTCCTACACTAAATAAGGTTGTAAATAACTCATAGTAATAAGACCTACACTTTAGTGGCCCTTATCTCCATTCTAACATTTGGTATCAGAGCCTAACCAACTTTGTTTCTTGGGTGGTGGTGTGGAGATGGTGTGCTGCAGTGGGATTGTGGTTGTTGTTGTTTACGGATTTCTTGTGTAGGAATCCATGGATGCGTCCACTGTTGTCTATACCTCTCATTTGGATAGAGAGAAGTTCAACGGAATAGGTTATGAGTTGTGGAAGCTGAAAATGGAGGATTTTCTAGAAGAAAGAAACCAATGGTTGGTTGTTTAAAAAGAAAAGAAACTCGATGATGTCTCTCTAGATGAGTGGGCTAGACTAGATAAAAAGGCTTAAGAAACCATCTGTTTGTGTCTTGCAGATCCCGTCCTATTAGATGTCACAAGGGAAGAGACCACAAAACTTGTGGAAATGGTTGGATGAGATCTACAAAGCCAAGAGTATGGTAAATAAGATTTATTTAAAGCATAATTTATTTTCCATAAAAATGAAAGAGGGTGAATCAGTTGTGGAGCATTTATATTCATTTAATTTATTGTTGAGTCAACTAGTATCAATAGATGTTGTGGTTAATTAGCAAGATAAATGTATCTTGCTTCTTTATTCTTTACCTATGTCTTGGGAGAACGTTATACTGGCTATCACAACTAACCTCACAGATCTAAAGTTGGATGCTCTTATTTTAGTTCTGTTGTCACAAGAATTGAGGAAGAAGAGTTTAGATAGTTCATGGGATGCTCTTAGTGTTAGGGGAATGTCTAAGGAAAGAAGACTAAAAGGAGATCAAAAAGGGGCTAAGGACAAGTCTAAGGGCTGATCTAAGACTCCTAGGAAGAAGAACAAAGTTAATTGTTGGAACTGTGGTAAAAGGGGACATGTGAAGAAGTAGGGTAAAAACCCAAAGAAACAGTGGGAGAGTGCTTCTGATAAGTCCTCAAATCCAAGTGAAGATAAATTTTCTTTCTGCATGTAATGTTGTCTCTAATGATCACTGGTTGGTTGATTCAGGATGCTCATTTCATATGACCCCACATAAGGAATGGTTTTCCACATACGAAGAGTATGATTGAGCTAAAGTGTACCTTGGGGACAACTCTACATATCCATAGTTGGGAATGGCAAGGTATTATTGTGTTTTAGTGATGGGAGGATTAAAACCCTCCCTCATGCTTTAGATGTTCATGGATTAGCTAGAAATCTGATTTCAATTTCAAAATTGAATGATTTGGGAATGCATGTAACATTTGATAAGTGTGGTTGTAGATTGGTGAGAGGAAACTTGGTAGTAGTGAAGGGAGAGAGATTGGGAACCTTGTTTAGGCTAGATGCCACTATAGTTTGTAAAATTCCTCTTATGTTTTTGAGGCTTCTAGAAACACATGTATGTTGTGCAATGTAGATTGGGCCACACAAGTAATAATGTTTTAAAAATAATCGAGAATAAAAAATAGTTGGATGGTTTCTCCTATTCTAATGAGTACTCTAATTTCTGTGAGGATCGTGTGTTTGGTAAACAAAATAGAAAATCATTTACTTTATGAAGCAATAGAGCAAAAGAGAAGTTAGAGATTCTTCATACAGATGTGTTTGAATTTGTGGATAATGACTTTGTTAGAAAATCTCATTATTTTGTCACCTTCATTGATGTTGTATCCAAATTTATATGGATTTATTTTGTGAAACATAAATTTGAATTTTTCACTAAGTTTAAGGATATTAAAATCTTAGTTGAAAACCATTTAGGATTAAAGATAAAAATATTAAGATCTGATAATGGAGGGGAATATTTCTCTAAGAAATCTAATGAGTTTTGCAAGCATGTAGGTATAATTAGACAAAAGACAACTCCTTATACACTAGAACAAAATGGTGTTGCAGAAAGGATGAACTGAACAATCATGAAAAGATCTAAAAGTATGCTAAGTGATTCATAGTTAGATAAATTATTTATGGTAGAGGCTGTGTGTAATGCTTGCTACTTGATGGATATACCTAGAGATGTTACTATGATGATTGCAATTGATTGGATGAGTTGGTGTACTTGATATGGGCATGTTGACACTTGGAGATTAGATGACGTTGAGCGGTTATCAATCTATGAAATTAGGATGGCATTGTCAAGATGTATAATTTTAGGGATGGCACTATCATTATCGGCTTCCGGTTCAGGACTTATTGGCATCACTTCTAAGATACTGTGAGGGGATATGTTGAGGGTTACTCTTTGAGGATGAGTAGATTATTATTTTTTTGACTAGGATCAAGTTAGGCAGTCAGATTTCAGATATGGACCTCATTATGGCACCTTGACAAGAGACTTTTCATAATATAGTTTTCAACGCTCGCAGATATATTTGAGTTTGGATGTTGATGATGATTACATTTTGGGGTTACTAGAGGAGAGAGCACAGACTTGGTGCTATGGATTAATAGTTTTTATTAGAGTAGCACAGCAACAACATGATGGATATTTCCATAGATTGATTTAGGACCCCAAGATCACTCTTGGGTTCAGTTTGGATTAGTTTGATGATTGTGAGGTTGTTTTGGCATTGCTTGAGGATAAACAATATTCCAGGAGGGTAGAATGTACAATGTCCAAGCCATTTTTGGGTTCTATAGCAGTGCAGTTGTCGTTGACCTTGTGGGTGTGTGTCAACATTATAAGAGGGGCTATTTAAGGACTCCAATGAGCTCAGTTGGTCTAGAGGACATATATGCTACTTTTTGGGGTGATTTCAAGCTTCTGGTGTGCTCTCCAAGAATCTTAGATAGGGCATCTATTTATAGTAAGTTACCTGGTTGGCCCCGTTTATCATTATTTTATTCACCGGGATGACTCATGTGCAGTTAGTTTTTGATTTTGATGCATTCCGATAGTTTTCACAAAATGATTATATTAATGGCTTTATTTAATTATTTTACTAAGGTTGCTAAATATTATTTAAAATATTTTAAAAGCACCTTAGTGTTATAGCTCATTAGAATTAAGATGAAATGTTTTAAATTACAGATGCATTAAACATGGACCTTGTGTGTCAAATTATCATTATTTTAATTAAAAGGTCATTTTAAGAGCTAAAATAGAGTTTTATTTAAAAAGTGAATTTCAAAATAGAAGGTTTTGGAGAGTTTGGCAGAAAAAGTATATAAAGGCATTTGAGGGGTTCATTTGGATTATGCAGTTTATTCTATTTCTCCGATTAAAACCCTTGTGGTTTTGGAGATCAAACATGGTTCATCTCAACCTTCATGAGGATGAAAACCCTCTTGGAGATGATCAACTTCAATGGTGAAAGATCCTCTCAGGTTGATTGTTGGTAGTTTTGTATAGAGGCTACACATTGTTCTTCATTGCATATCGAAGATTTAGTGCTAGAGCTAAGAGAGATATACTACAAGTTTTGATATTTGTTTGCAGGGAAAAAATAAATTTGGATTTTACAAATTAGAGGTATTGTAGGTTGTCGCGGAGAAGTTTTCTGGTGCAAATATCATATTTTTCTCCATGATAATTTAATAGACATATTAGAGGTGATATTGACTGAATTTTAGATATTATAAAGTAGATTTGAGTGAGTTTTGTTGTAGGATTTGTTACCCTTGTTGGTTGTACCAATTTCTCTATTGTACCATTCTGGGCATTCATTTGGGAGCTATTTTTAATTGTTTTCTCCACCTTTTAATCTATTGTATGAAGTTGAGTTTAGCATACCAGGTGAAAGCAGATTTCAGCACAAAGATCAAGGGTTTCAAGGACTAAATGTTTATGACAACAGTCTAATATCATGCTACATTAGCTTATGTGTACTTGGGAATTTCATATTTTCATTTTTGGAGTGTTCTTTCGGCATTGTACTTCCTATCACAAATCAATATATTATTACTAGATTCAAGGTTAGATTTGTGTTTCTTTGTTATTTCTATTGCATGCAAAGTGTTTTTTATAATGTCTATATGATGTTTATCTGCAAATTTGAGATGTTTCTTGTGTATTTTCAATTCCCAACTACATATTGAATGATCTCAAACACGAATACATTGAAATGCATTCCAAACAACACCAAAACAACAAATAGAAAAGTGTTTGATGAAATGTCAAGTCAGTCGAAGTTTATGAAAAAAATTTGTTCCAAACTAGGGTGTACATTACGTACAATATGAAAGGCTAATTTTAGAGATGTTATAATGCATTTTATGAATTTTGTACATGCCTAAATTTGAGGGAAAATACTTGGACATAAATCTAAATGTGGTAGAAGTTTCGAGATGTTCAAGGAGCATATAAGTATTATTTATGTTGCATGTAGAGGGACTATTGTAGATTTTACATTTCTCTTGCAGAGTTGATGCTTGGTGATTCCTTCAGTGGATAGGGAAAGCAATGGAGATGAACCTTGTGGCCAGTAGACATGAGTTCTTAGCAATCTAAGGGTGGTGTTATTGGGTTACAGACATCAATCTAACTTTAGAGGTTCCATTAGTGCTGAAGGATTGTAGCAATTTTAGTATCGTGTGTGTTTACAGGGTGTTGTAGAGCTTTCTAGAGTGATTGTAGAGCTTTTGTTGGTGTTGTTTGTTGTTTTTGATGTGTTGGTATTGTGCTTCTATGTGTGATATTGTTCTTCATCAATCTTAGGCACCTTGGGTCAGCTCCTACACATTTGGGCATTATTCTTGGGGTTTTGTAGTGTTTAGTAGTAATTTCCATTTGTATTTCAGCCTATTTTTGGTGTTGTGGATGTTACTACTCTTCCATATCAGTTATGTATGCCTAATTTTGTGTTATTTGTATCAAAATTTTGAAATAAAATAGATTTGGAGTGTTCATGTTTATTTTGGTGTCATCTCTATGCAAACTAGTTAGCTAGTTTTGAGTGTTGTAATACATATTAGTGATAAATCTGTAAGAATCATTTTCAACTTTGGATTTATTAATAAATATTAATTTGGGGTCATTACAATGATATTAGAGCAGGATCTAGCCTACATAGGGTTGTTTGACTCATGCTTCTTAGTGAAAGAGATCTCAGAGATTTAAGAAGAAAGCAAAGCAAATTAGTTGTTGATTTTGAATTTGAAGAAGAGCAAATCATGGCTAAAGAAAGATGGAAGAATAAGGGAGATCTAGGTGATAAAATTATTAGTGTTGTTGATGAATTGTCAAACATTGTGGAGTGAATGTGGGCACATCAAATCAAAAAGAATGGGGAAGACTTCATAGGTGAAGGAAACACTTCTAGAGGGAAGAAAGCAAAATCTATTTCAAAGCTAACAAAGCCTATTTTATTACCTGATAATGAAGAAGAAGGACCTACATCTATGGAGATATCAATCATTGGGGTAACGATAAAATGGTATGAGGACTATATCAAGCAATTAGAAGCATTCAAATCAAATATCTCATTTGAAAAGTTCCTATAAATTCATGAGAGGGATCAGAAGTGGAGAGAACAAGTTCAAAAGATCAAGGAAGAAAAGAAACTGAAATTAGAGACTTGGGAGGTTGTTGAGGAAAATATTTTCTTGCAGAAGGAAGAAGGAAAATTAAATTTAGAGAAACCAATTAAGAAAGAACTTGGCATATAATTGGAAGGTGAAAGTTATTTTTTAATAGAAGTTGTTTATTTGACTTCTAATGATTGTATATGTCAAGAATGTATTGATGAAGTCAAGGAGGGGAAGGAATCACTTGCTAGTTGTAAAGAGGCCAAGATGGAGGAACATGCATCAATTCACGTACTTACTTCTTGTTATGTGAGAAAATGTCCCCTTGGGGGCTTTTTCCTCCTAAGGTTTAGCTCCTAGGTCCTTAGAATGCATATAGAGCATCTTCCATGTTAATTTTGAATCCCCATGAGAAAACCCTGATGTTTTATGATAAATAGAACCTAGGGGGTGCTACAATGTTAAGCCCTACCTAAAAAAGGGAGGGAGGACTTAGGCACCTGCACCCTTGCCTACCCTATTTTAGGTCAGGACCTAAATCTAAGTGTCGGTTATGTGACCATTATTAGGTCATATGCCCACACCTCAAGTTTATATTACAAATTTCTTGGCAGAAAGTGTTTAGTTGCATATATAAGCATGTTTAAGCATTCATTTGTAAACTAGAAAATGATTATGAACTTTGGACATTCTTGTGATTTGAGAGATTTCAAGATATTCAGAGCAAATTTGTGTTGTTATTGTGTTTTTTATGCAGATTTGGCTTCATCTTCTCATGATGTGAAGGATCTTCATGTTCATGTGAACTACACCATCAAGGTGATATTCATTTGTATTTTCAATCATTTATCAATTAATTTTTTCCTCTATCTCATAGGGATATGCACTTTTTATCTAACAATAGTGTTCAGAAGTCTCAAATATCTCTCTAAGGCTTGATTGAGGAAAGCCTCTAAAGACCACAACCCCCAACCACCTTTTATGTGAATGCAGGTTATAGGTTGTGGAAGCAGAAGAAGTGGAGTTGTAGGGAAGTAGAGTAGAGTGCCAAAAGTGTAGAGGAAAGAAGAAAAGTAGGACCTGGACTAGGGTGCCCGCTCATTAGTCCTTTAGATCTCGAGATAGTAAAAGCTTCGGAATAGTGGGAACAAGTTGGAGGCATTATTCAGAGATCCCGATAAAAATAGGTACCTCAGACTAGGGCACCTGGTCATTAGTCCTCAATTCTTCCACATCTGATATCCCAAAATTTTGTATGTATTTGGTTATTATTTGACATCTCTGTGTGTGAGCATTTTCTATTATTCATCATTTGTTTATGATTTGATTGAATAAGGGTTTAAAACATGATTGGACTTCATTGAATAACAAATTGACATAATTCCAAATTTCCCCTTTGTTCCAGGTGACAAGAAACCTATAGTATATTCCTCTACTTGGTTGAATGTCCTTGAATCTTGTGGTGAAAGTAGGGTCCCTCATAAAAGCTTCAAAATCTAAAACCCCTCTTTTCACAAGGAAACACTTCTGAACTTTGAGATGGGGTTTTGAGTTATAGAAAAGAAGGTGTTGAAGATATCCTAATAAGGTCTCTTATGGAAAAAGGTGGATGAGCATGTTCATTGTAGCTTAAGGTATGAAAATATTTTAGATTTGTCTCCTTTTATGTCACTACAAAATTCTTGTCATTATAGAAAGCATGCTAAAAAGGGTGATAGAGTTAGGGATACAACTTACAGTATAGGGCATGAGGACACTTTGATTTAAGCCCAAAATTGTGCTTTTATATGGGATCTAGGTAATCTCTTGAGAATTAGACTAGTTAGAGACACTATTGAGTTCTCCATCTCTTCCATTTGGAATGAAAAGAAGTTTATGAGGATTCATATTGGGTTTGTTATGCTTTCTAACTTCATTATGAAGGATCTATTGATAACTAAGAGGAGGGGTGAATCAGTTATTTTAATTAATTTTAACTTTCTATTCTTCTTTAGCAACTAGTACAGAATTAAAACACATAAACTTAAATGAACATGAAAGTAGATATAAACTCAGCACACATGACACAATATTTTTGACATGGAAACCCTATTAAGGGAGAAAACCATGGGGTGATTAACCCAAGAATGTATTCTCTATTAGAAGAATGGAAATACAAAATGACACTTGCCAATTAGGGCTCACTACTTGAGCACACTGCTCACAAGAGGCTCACTGCCTACAAGAGACTCACTATCTACAAGTTATAAAGAGAGTAACAAGATACTTGAACTGATGAGAAGCATCCACATATGCTGAGGTTCAGTTCCGGTTAAGCTCAATACATTGATCTACTGCACTTCATCTTTTCTCTTCTATGGTGCTGTTGTCCTGTCACATACCGGACCTGTATTATTGCCTTCACACTATCCTCTGCTTTTCTTCGCACAACACATCATATCACACACACCTTCATATCCAAATCCATCTGGTATATATATCTGCACTAATGATTTCATCTACTTTCTAGTCAGCATCCGGAATAGTTAGTATTTTCCCAAACTTTGGTCTGTTGGCTGAATCCTTACTTTCCAAGTGATGGGAATCAAGGAGATACTTATAGAAGTCATCTAACATGTTAGCCAATCATGGATGATACCTTAAGAACCTTGATCATCATCAATATCTCATCTAGAATAATTCTGATGCTTTGTCAGTCAGTTCTTCCTCTGTCTACTCTGCCAAACTGGAACCCAATACTTAGATGCTCATATCTCTTCACTCTTTCATCACCGGATGCTCAATCCCTAGAATCTATCAGTTAAGGTATTCCTCTTGACTTCCCCAAGTCCGTACTTTACAAAGATACTTCCTCTAAGAGATCCGGACCTGATTGTTGGACCTTGCTGCATGCTCTGTTCTTGCTTACCGGACCACAACACTTCTTCAATCTGACTTCTAGTAGAGACACACCATATCCTGCGGATATGTGGGATGGACTTTTTTGCCATCAATGACAACACTCATGAATCCACATAGTGTCTCTTTCCAACAATCTCCCCCTTTCACATTGATGGCAACACTTAGTGAAAAATGACTAAGTGTTACACTATACTCCCCCTTGGGTAATGCTCTATTCTTATGTACATTTTTTGGAGCTCCCCCTTAGCTGGATTCCTCATTTTTCACTGCTCCTCACTCCCCCTTTGACATCAATGGTAAAGGGTAGGGTTCGCACACCAAAACTCAATCTATCTCATAAGTATATTATCCGGTTATGCTTTACATATACTTTGGTATATCTGCAAAAGTATTCTTCAATTGTACTACTTCTGTAGCCCAACTCAGCTTCATCCTATCCAAAATTGAGATATGACCACTCAACAGGAATGCAAACACTTCTGCCCTCTTCAGATCTGTCAGATCACTGGTCCAAGTGGTGGTTTGAACATCATTTAAGGCTTCATGCATGGCCTCTAACTTAGGGATGATTATCCCTCTAAGTTCACTCAACCTACTTATTCTATTTTTCTTCTCCTTTTCAAGCTTCTTAATTTCATTCAAGACTGCAATAGTCTGACATTCTTGATTTATTATGGAGGTGGTAAGAGGATCAAAATTTTGAGATAGTCTTGTTAGTTTATCCTCCTGTTCTTTCACTTTCTTCTCAATCTCCACTGTTACTTTGGACCATGATAGACATAATTTATACATTTCCCTGCCATCTTTATCTTAGTAGCTTAATTTGTTAGTCATTTTTGTTGTAATGTCATCTAGGAGATGACTAATTTTGTGGGGGGTATGATGTAGATGGTCGTAGTTGTTGTAGTCGGCCAATTGTCGGCCAAATGATAAGTGTTAATTAATTGTATAGTTTAGGAGTGTTAGCGGGAACCATCCCAACGGTTGGTTGGATAGTTACGTAATGGTTGCTAGTGGTTGGTATCTCAACTAACCTTGGCAAAGTTATATATTGAGTTAACATTTTGTAGTCGGGACATGATGAATATGATATGAAATAATCTAAAGACGTGTATTGTGATGTTATAGTTGGTGTGATCAATGAATGAATACAAATGCTTATTTTATGCAATACTGTTACGAATTCATGTTCTATGTTGTACACTATACTACTGCTTTATAATTCTATTTACTCCATGTCTATGTGAAACACCACATTTCTAGTAAACAAACAATAGTGAATGACAAGAAATAATATTAATATGTACTCTAAAATAAATAAGTAATGAGGGTTTCTACAATCACATGCAAAAATCACACCTGGGCCTTTAGACTGCTCTACTTAAATATCATCCATTTCAATGGTCAAATAGTCAATAGAAATTTTACACCTCATTCACAACAAAAAGTGATAAATATTTGTCCAATTTTATTGGCCAAAATTGACCTTTGACTATTGTTTCTACAAATAATTCATTCATTTCTCTGCCCTGCAGCTTTTCTGAAAGAACACGGCTCTTCCTTAATAATGAACTTGGTACCAGACTGGTACTGATAGATCACTTTCGCTTGAGAGATTTCAGTGGCTCTTCTACATTAACTTTCTATGGTTTACTTATGGATGGAACAGTACCAATTTGGTCATGAAGTAGACCTCTATTATTACAATTGTGAGAATCCCACATGATATTGAACAACACAAGGATTAGAAAGAGAACATCCATCATCATCCACTGATAAAAGTAGGTTCATAGTACATTTCCCTACTACTGAACTTAGATCATCAAGCTCCAGGCAAATTTATCCAGCAACTTTCACATGCACTTGTTGGTTGTCGGCTCTTTTTCCATTTTAGATGAATCAACCAAAGCAAAAGCCATTCTAAATTTCTGGTGGGAAACAAGAATGGCATTTTCAAATGATATTGAGATTGTATGGTTCATCCCTGTGTTTGGATTTCCACCTTGGTAACACCTCTTGGAAAATGTAAGTTAAAAATAATCAACTTGGTAATGGTAACAGATGATAATTGAGCCTAGAAATTGAGCTTTCTAATTAATGTATAATACCATGGAATGCCTAACAACTTGAGTTGCAGCCACCTACCCAAAAAACCTCAGTATTCCTTGCGACGATCAAACACAGCTAGCTACAGGTGTTTTACATGCAAAAATTACAATGGACTTTAGAAGTCTTTCTTTATTTTTTACCTCCCCTATTTTCTAGAATTTTTTAAAATCAAAATTAGAATCTTTAATGAGGAAAAATAACTACTGCCCAATCAAAAACTAGAAAAATCTTCTTTTTAATTTTAGAAAGAAAAGCTAAAAAACGTTAAGCTATACAGAAATATTTGAATCTTCAGCACATAAATCAAGACAAAAATAATACTCAAACAGGAAACATAAGAACAACAAAAAAATTTCCAATTACACCACTTGCAAAGTGAGCATGATGTATTAATACAAATACAGTATACCACTAAACAGGCTGAACCAGTTAGAGGTGGATTCCATAGTTGAACAGTCTTACCAAGCTCAATATTTTGCTTTGTGAATAGGTATTTGCAAGCACTAAATTGATGGCAATTGCCACCCCCATGTATGTTAAATTTTTCAAGAAAAATGTTTTCCATTGACCTTACTACAAAGGGATCCATGTGGGATGGCAAGGGGTAGCTTTCCATAATTTACCACCATAATCCTCTGCAATCTACTCATATAGGACCCCTTCATTTTAGAATTGGATTTCCTCTTTCTACATACAAATTGTATAAACTGATATTCCTAGGTTTTGTTCATCACTGATGTTGGCCTTGGACATGCTGTTCAGAAACTCTGCAATCTATTTAGCCTCAAAATGCAATTAATTATTATTTTTTACTAAGCAAAATTACAGGGAAATTCAAATAAGATATATATATATATATATATATATATATATATATATATATATATATAGAACACTGTACAAGATAGAAGAGAAAAATTTAAAATGATAAAACCACACAAAAAATATTTGAAATCTTAACACCACACCATTCAGTTTTCACGCTTTTTAAGCATGTCCTTTATACAGATACATTATGGCATGGCAATGTTCTTTCATAGAAAATACTAAATGTCAAAGTTCTTTGAACTACACACACAATGAATGCCAAAGTTTGTTTGAAAACACACACCACACAAAGTGAATACCAAAATTAACTTTCAAACACACACACCATCCAAAGTTAATGCCTAATTAACTTTCAAACACACCATACAAAGTGAATACCCAACACACACAATTCACACAAACAAAAAGTGAATGTTACAAAGTTCAAACATACTTCATTTATACAAAGTTAGTTCAAACATGCCAAAGTACATAAAATGAATGCTGAAGTTAAAATATGCTAAAGTGCAAACACACTTCACATGTAATTTGTTCAAACACACAACACACAAAGTGCATGTCAAAATTAAATTTCAAACACATAATGTACACAATATGAATGTCAGTTAAAACACAGAAAAAGTAAACACTTGCCAAAGTTTAAACATGCTTTACACAAAGTTAGTTCAGTCACACATGAAGTAAACACTCGTGTTCAAACATCCCAAAGTACAAATACAAATAAAGTTAAAACACAATCTTCACACAAAGTTAGTCCAATTTCCTCACACATAGTTTTTTCAAATACACACTTCATAGATATAAAAAATAAATGATAAAGTTCAAGCATGTGTAAGTGAATGCAAAAGTTAGTACATTCCTCACACAAAGTGAATTCTAGAGTTGAAATACTATTCATACAAAATTAGTTCACTCACTTGACACATAGTTTGTTCAAACACATACTTCATACAAAGTAATCACTAAAGTTCAACAATACCAAAGTTCAAACACACACATAAAGCGAATGCCAAAATTAGTACACTCCTCAAACAAAGTTAGTTCATTCACTTCACACATAATTTGTTCAAACACATTCTAGGCATGTACAAAGTAAATGCTAAAATTTAAACACATAGTTTGTTCAAACACATACTTCATACAAAGTAATCACTAAAGTTCAACAATACCAAAGTTCAAACACACACATAAAGCGAATGCCAAAATTAGTACACTCCTCAAACAAAGTTAGTTCATTCACTTCACACATAATTTGTTCAAACACATTCTAGGCATGTACAAAGTAAATGCTAAAATTTAAACTTACCAAAGTTCAAATATGCAGTAAATCCCAAAGCTAGTACACTTCACACAAACAATAAGTATATCTAATTAAAGTGATTTGTGACCAATAAGTATATCAATTTTGAAATGTATACAAAGTGAAGTCAATACCAAAGTTCAAACTGACACTTCACAAACAATTAGTATATCAAATTAGAGTGAGTGCTAAATCCACATAAATAATATGTATATCAAATTAGAGTGAATGCCAATATTCAAACACATTTACATAAATAATATATAGATTCCAAGGTGAAACACACTAAATAAACATGTTTAAATTACAACTTGCTAATTAAATTAAATTGCATTGTGGTTAAAGAATATTCTATACTTAATAATTAAGTGCACCATTTAAAATCAAGTCATTAAACATGAGTGAATTTTTTTTTTTTTAAATATGTTTTATGCAATAAAAATAATATGAAAACTAAAAAGATGAACACAAGACACTAGGCCTATAAGAATGGTCATGGCCAATGGCCATTCTTTGCAGCATTAGGAAGGGGCCAATTCAACCCCTTCCAAATAAAAATCATTTGTATTAAATAACAAACCAATTTAATATCATGCCAATTTGGTTCCAACTTCTAAATCTCCCCCTTCAATTTTGGGAGGATTCTTGTTATGAGGCCATTGGCAATGCTATTGGCCACTTTTTGAAGGTAGACTCCACTACTTCATATATGGGGCACACTACAATTTCTTGAATCTGAGTTGATGTTGACATTTTCAAGCCCCTCCATGGATATGTTGTGCTAATGGTTGGGGATTAGCCTTGGACGCAACAACTTGACTATGAAGCCCTTCCTTTTAGATGCAGAAGATGTTTTTCTATAGGTCACTTGGCCTCAGGTTTTCCTCACTCTCGATGCAAGAATGCAGCAATTTGGTGGAAGAATGCACTCATGGATCACCTGATTGCTAGTGATTATCCAAATGATGGCTCCTTTCAAGGAGATGACTCTTCCCAGGATACCTTGCCTATTCCCTCTATGGTGGCTATAGGTGTGGCAATTGACGTGGCTGTTGGTTCATTCAATCATGTCATGGCCCCAACGTTGGCTCCTATCCATGACCATGATTCTTCTTTAGCTCTCTCGACTACTCATTTGGTCAGGCCCACTTTTGGTTTGGCCTCACTATGTGCACCTTCTTTGGCTACTGCTTCTAGGGAGGACCGTCCCTTCTCATGACACTTTGAGGACTTTGACTCAAAAGTTTTATGGACTATGGTTCAACGCAGAAAGAAAGGTCTCCCCAAATCTGTCATGGATTTGCACCCTCGGGCTAAGGCAGTTAGGTTTTTTATTTCAGGATCTGTTGTTTTTTAGATCCTCTGTTTTGTTTTCGCAGGTTGTTTGTTGTTTTGCAACCTTCCCTTGTTTTTCTATTGTCAGTGTGTGTTGTGTACACTGTTTGGGTTGCCCTTTGGGCTTTTGTTTGTTGCAAACTAGCTACTATTGTTCTGTTGTGTCTGTTCTATTTTGTTTTGTCTTGGGGGGTTTTTTTGTAAAGGGTTTAAGTCCTTGTTAGTTGCTTACCATAATAAAAAAACAAATTAATTTACATGTATTACATTTATGGAATTCAATTGACTTCAACAACCGAGTCAAAACTACAAACTTTTATCACATTTTAAACTCCAAACATTTTCTAAAATTTCAAATATCATATTCATTGAAGTCAATCTAACTTCAAGCTTCCAACATTTCTTGACATTGGCAGCATGTCAAACAACCAACATCAACCATGATTTATATTTATATTAATTTTCCTGCCAATAAAATATGGAACAATTAAGCATATTGTTATCAAAATAAAACTATAAGAGAAAAATTCAATAAATGAATTGAATAAAAATACACCAATACTTGTCCAATGTTGCAGAATCTTTTAAAAGATTCAAAAAGTTTTTTTTTTAAAAAAGCAGATCATAAATCTACTTAATTCTAATATACAAATGATAGTCTATGCAAAATCTCACTTTCAAATGTCAAAAAATCATCTAAACTAACGCCTCAAGAACCACCATGAGCAACAAAGAAGGATGAGTAATCTTGAATTCTCAAAAATGTGGAAGGCATTCTCTAGTAAATTTATGTGTGTCCAAATGGTAAATAAGTGTGCCTGAACATACTAGGAGGCACCAATGGCATGGGTAGAAGCAGAGATTTTGAAGAATCAAAACTTAACATATCAATTCTTAACATGCACAGAAAGTTAATACATATTCAACACATTTTAGGCATGCCAACCAAATTTGGTATTGCACGGATTGAACACATTATCAATCTTTCAATAAAAGTAGAAACAATGCCAATCTCTTTCATATTTAACATCCCTCCATTTTAGCCAATAGACATGTGGACACTTTTCAACTATGTTGCGGTTGTCGATAGGTCTATACTATTGGCAGAATTATGGCTTTTCTTCTCACTAAATAAAACTCATAGACAACTAAAACCCCTCAAGTGTTTTATTTACCATAAGAGCGTATTAAAAACAGGTAGCGTCTATCTAGCATTCAGGATGCACCATGCCTATAGACGCTTCCCATTCCATCCTGCCATACATAACTAGTTAACTGTCGTTAATTGACCCTCTATCGTTCACTTTATGTGGAAATTATTTCATCTTTTTCAATCGCTTTTTGCTTCACTGTTTTTTTTTTAATTTATTTTTAGAAATGAGATAAGGTTGCCTAAAATTTTAGGTAGCGTAGATTTTTGTTGAAAAGCCCAGTTTTTTTTTGGCTTCATTTTTGTTCTCTATAGCAAAAAAACTACAGGTCGTAGTGGAAAACAACTCTGTATTTGGGCGATCACCTTTGGCTCGCTCACCTGGCACTTGGTAACCCATATCTATCGATAGAAACATGACCACCATCGCAGTCCGTCTAACCTTCTGCTCCTATTTTCTTTTCATAACAAATTTATCTTTAACCTTTTCATTTTTGTTTTGTAGATGCTGTCAGAGAAAGGAATAATGCCATTTTTTATAGTTATCTTTTTTGCTACAACAAAAAAACTATAGGCTGTGGCGGAAGACAACTCTGTATTTCAGCGATCACCTCTGTATTTGGCTCGCTCACCTGGTCCAGCGATATATACAAGGTTTGCACTTCATGTTCAAACCTAGATTTGGTGTCTACTTCTACCAGCGAGAGTAAGACTTGTTTCTCATTTTTTGTTTCTCATGCAAGTAAATGTTTTGTTTCTCATCTATGCATTCTCTTTGTTGTCTCCATTGTGTGTTCATAAAAACATAGTCAATAATGGTCTACTTCAAAGCTTCCTCAACCCTCAACTTATAGTCTGGCGTGTAGGAGTGCTTGGGAGAATATTATGACAGAAGCATAGCATACCAAAATAGTTATGGCACGTTCCATATTACACCGTCCAATCCCTCAATGACCCTATTTGCATAAAAGGCAAATATATATTCTTCTAATAATCCCTTTCCCAAAAGAAAACTCAAGAAAGATTCGCAATCCTCTTATATCCTGCCCACCAGCTGAATTACAGCAGCTCACATACAGAAAACATTAGAATAGTGACAAACTTGAAACAAAGCATCCTAAAAGAATGATGCAATTTGAAGAGTTGTAATCCGTAGGCGATCCAAACAGTGCAAGACTCTTCCCAAGAATAACACCAGTAAACAAAAATTTTAAAACACATGAAAGAGAATAAAAAAAGGTTAACAGAGACTACCTATACATAACAATAGTACATAATGAAGCTCAAACAAATATAAATAGCTATATGACTAAGTCGAAGATTGAAGAATAATACAAGAATCACCATGTAGCCTTTTGAACTGATCTCCCCACCTTAATTTATTTTAATATCTACCTGGTGGTTGCCAAAAACTTAAAAATTGGTATTCAGACACATTTCCATGCATTTAGATATCTTTATAACTACAATGTCAGAAGAGGAATTTATCATTTAGTTATCTTGGATAGTCATTCAGTTCATCTTCAAGTAGTTACTTGAGAATAACTGTCTTGTTGTTCATCATGCATCTTCTAAAATAAAAGAAATAAGTATTTACCAATTGATTATAGCTACTTGTTTTAACTTTTTTACCAAAAAACCTAAATCTAGTATACAGACGCCTTTCTGCACAATTATACATGCCTCTAATAATTGATGGCTGGAGAGGAATTATTATTTAGTTTGACTTGGATGATGGTTCAGTTTCCCTTCAAGTACCTAGCTGACACTGCCTGTCAACATCATTCATTCACATCTTGTGAAACAAAAAAAAGCATTTTACAGGACATAATCTTTACCTGATTATGGTGTCATCAAGCCATATGAGGCTCTTACCCCTTGAGATAAAGGAATCATCTAGAACCCAACTTAAACAAGGACAATACAAGCATAACAAGAGGATAACCAAGAGTAATAGAAATTCATACTGACACAAACATAACAAGGAGATCAAAAGGAGGGCACTCTCACCCTTCAAACACACACACTTACATCAAGAGAAAATGAGACCATATTTTTTAAAAAGAAATAACACAGTATAATCAAGATCACCTCATTCTAAAACTCATTTTCTACTCCAAATCCAAACACAATACAAGAATAGTAGAAAATAACAGCAAGAACAACTTATCTCTTTCATGGAGATTCTTGGAGATGAGGCTATTTTCCTCCTTCAAGCTTGCTTCCAACTCCTAAGTACCAAATTGCTCTCCCAAAAAAGGAATGGTTCCTAATGCAAGAACACCCTCCAAAAGTATAAATTAAGGCTTTTAAGAGTGTTCTATGTTACAAATCAGCACATGGAACCCCACGCGGATCTTACCCAACTCCTTACATCTCATTAATACAAGGCATGGGCTTGCACATACAAATCACATCGGTGCGCATCTCTTCCAAGGAAGAAGATTTGGTCAACACTTTTCCATGCAATTAAATGTTTTGTTTCTCTTCTATCCATTCTCTTGTTAAACTCATACATGTGGACAAATGAGAGCTGCTATTGACATAGACAATGATTCATTATCATTACTATGAAACAACATCCCAAATGAGAGCTTCTTGTGAAACAACATATAGACAAACTAACAATCTTAATATTATTTAAATGACTACTAACAATCTTAATATTATTTAGGATGGGAAGAAAAAATAAATGGGAATCATTGATCAAACTAGATGTGCAAGATATTATCAAACAAACAAATTATTTCTCAAGTGAGAACCTTGAATGGACACCTATTGGAGAAAATAATGGTGAGATAGATTTATTTGCTGCAATCCCTCTAGAAAGACTCCCTAAGTATGTGAAAGGAGAAGGTCTATTGGATAGTACAGAGACAACATTTGTACACAAATTACATAGAGAGAACAACTCTACAAACTACACCAACCACACTAGAAAGATGTATTCAAGGTTTGCTTCGATTTAACATACTCAGTAAATATGTCATCTTTTTAAATTTAGTTTTTGTTATATCAATTAATACATCTTATTTCTTTTGAGCATGTATGAATAGTTATTGGTGTGCTTTTGGCCCTGAGGACAACAAAAATAAACCTAAAAACATGCAAAGAGTACGTAGGTTTCAAAAGAAAAGGGGTTGTCAAACTCACTTCCAAGTAAGAGTCATGTATGGTAGACCAAATGTTGCAATTATTACATACAATGAGTGGAGCCATTGTGATTCTCATGGTGAATTTTGTCATGGAAAGGATGACCCTTCTGGTGATCAAAGGAGTGCTTTTGCACTAAGGTTGTCAAATGAATGTAAATCATATATTGAGTCATTATTGTTAATGGGTGTGGGGATTGACACAATATGTGAAAAACATTACTTAGACAATGGTTTGACTAAATTTATGAACAAAAGAGATGCATGTCTATTAAAAAAAGATATATTGAATGTGTGGAAAAGAGTACGCTCCATTCGATCCCAGAAAAATGAAGATGATGCAAAAAATATGATCTTGTGGCATGTAGAAGAGAAAGACAATTTCTTTTACTATAAAAGACCAAACACTGTGGATAATGTACCATTAATCATAGGCATCCAAACACCATGGATGCGAGAAATGATGGTGAAACATTTGCATAACTCAATTATTGCAATGGACTCCACATTCTTGACAAATAAATATGGTGTAAGTATAACAATGTTAACTATATTTTTGGATCTCAATTTTATCATTTATTTATTTAATTTTAATAAATTAATTTATTAATAATTTAGTCATTTACAGTACCAATTGTATATCTTGCTTGTTTTTTTATGAGCAAGAGGCTGGTGTACTTGTTGCGTGGGCCATATCATCACGAAATAAAGTCGAGGATATAAATAAATGGCTTGCTGAAGTTTTATACACGAGGAAAGCAGTGTAAAGAAGATTGGCATGTCAATGCATTCGTAACAGATGATGCTAGTGCTAAGATTGAAGCCATCAGGTTTTTACTAACCTTAGTTTCTTTATTTAAACTAAAATGAACTCATTAAAATTGTGTAATATTTAGTTTGTAAGAATATATATGTTTCATAATTTACACCATAGAATGGTTTCACCTTAACAATGCATTTTGTTGGAATGTTACTAATCATCTTTTACAATGTAATGTGTAGATTGTCCTTTAGTTATCAAGTACTTTTATGTATTTGGCATGTACGTAGGGCATGGCTAAAAAATGTGTATAGGTAAGTGGATTGATAATTAAAATATGTGGAACATTACATATTTCAGCCCCATAGCTTGATATTATGTTTTATATTTTAGGTATGCTAGTAATAAAGATGTCAGAATAAATATGTTTGATAGATTGGGTGAGATTATGTATGCAATGAGTGATAATGAAGACATCACTACTCATCTAATCAACAAATTTATGGAGGAATTCAAACAAGAGAAGGACTTCATTAATTACTTTAAAACAACTTGATGTCATGATGAGAGTCATATTGGTAAGATTGTCAAATTTTTTGTTATGGTTTCTATGCATACACTATTTAACTTGATTTTTGTGTATGTTAAAACATCATTTTCTTTTTTGTATAGCGCTGTGGGCAAAAAACTTTTGAAAATTCTCTCATGCAAATCAAGAAACTAATGCATCCATAGAGTCATATCATTTCCACATAAAGAGCCATTATTTAAGTGATCATGCTAAGAAATGTACAAGGAGAATGGATTGGCTTATCCACACACTTCTTCATAGGGTAGACCCATTCTACAAAAATAAAAGACATTTTCAATTATCTGAATTTCTAACTAATTTTAAAAAGGAAAGATATTATATTACTGCATTGGAGAGGTCAAAAATAATGCCAGATGCAGATTGTTATCCATATGAGCTCCTCCCTAATACATATAAGATAAGAAGTCAAACTGATGAAATGAAATGGTATCTTGTTAGAAAGTTTGGACCCAACTTCCATGTATGTGATTGCCAATGGGCACAAAGAGGAAACACATGCAAACATGTGTTGAAGATTTTAGATCTCATGAAAAGAAACAAAATAGATGAGAAAGATCAAGATGTTGGTAAGTGTCACTTGATATTTATATTTTATATTGATATTTTTAATGATTATTATATTTCTATTTCAAAACTAACTAAATTACTCTTATTGAATTACAGATGGTGTTACACCATTGGTCAATGATGACATAGAAGGGAGTTTTGGTCATGAAAACAATGTTATTGGTAATGTTGATATGCTGCTTTTATAAGAAAATTTTGATTATTTTTTATGGTTTCTAAAAGTCAATAATTTTTATTCCAATTATAGATAGATCTATTCCATTGGAAGCTCAAGATGTAGTTAGGTTTGTCACTTCTGAAGACCAAACTATTGGTAAGGATTGATATCAACATTTAGTAATGAAATATTAAGGTTTTTCTATATTTTCTTATGACTAAATTATTGTTATTTAAATTATAGATGGCAGGAAATCATTTGATACTACCAATGATAACCTAAAAAGTTCTACTATTTTTTTGATATCACTAATCTAAAATTTACCAACAACAACAGATCAAATACATATTTTTAATGAGTGTGTTAAAAGATTTAGAAAAAGATATCCATGAATCTTTTGCTTCCTCTTTCAAATTCACGACAATCCCTGGCTCAGAGGACATGCCTATGACATGGATATCACCATGGTTTAGTCCCACCAAAATGTATAAACGTTATTCTATCCATCGAAGAGGCAATGCCATTGCTCAAGATTTGAATGAAAAATCTGAGTATAAAGAATTCCAGTTCCCCTCTATTGGTTGTAGAAAGAAAAAGAAACATAAGGTCTTTAATCATTCAGGCATAGCAACACAAGTAGAAAGGATTAGTATTGCACAAAAACAAAGGGAGTACATTTATTGAAAAGTATTTAATTTTTTTACGAATTATTAGTTTTTGCTCTAATTTGATATTCTAAACATATGTTGTTGTAGCATTGGATGATCAAGAAAATACTTTTCAACGTCATTTGCCCTTCTCTATTGACCTAAACCAAACAGCAACAATTGCAACACAAATTATAGATGGTAATTTTTTCTTTTCATTGTGTTTACTACTGTACACAAAAGCTACTAAATATTCTTATTTCTAATCACTTTTCTATATGTAATCAAACGAGCAGTGGATGCAATTTGTGGAGCTCAACCATCAATGTTCAATGTGAGCCCCACTCAGACATTTCAACAAACTATTTTAGGTACTCAAGGTTGTTGATATTTTATTAACTTAATTTCAACATATTCTAATCTCACACTTGAACATTTTATAGAAGTTAATGTGTTAAATGTGCATGTTATTGTAGATTTAGATGATCAACAACACACTCAGCATAGGCTACCCCTTTTTTATTGATTTTAACCAAACAACAACAATTGTAATGGATGCTATGCAAAGTGTGGATGGTAAAGGAATTCCAAAAAAAATCTATCATTAAGTTACTCTTTTGGATATGATTTGTAACTTTGAAATAACATGTTAGAATGACATAAATTATATTTTGTAGCTAAATCATGTAATTTGTAGATATTCATTCTTATTTCTAATCACTTTTCTATAACTATTGAAATAAACAGTGGATTCAATTTTTGGAACACAACCATCAATGTTTGATGTTATCCCCACCCAAGAATTTCAACAAACCATTTTAGGTAATTCATAATGCTATATTTTATTAACTTAACTACATATTGCAATCTTATGTTTGATCACTTTATTTAAGTTAATGTGTTGAAAGCACATGTCATTACAGGTTCAACTGATCAACAAAACAATCAACAACATAGGCCACCCATTTGTATTGATCTTAACCAAACAACAACAATGGATGCAATTCAAAGTGTTGATGGTAAAGAAATTAACAAAAAAAATTCTTTGAGTTCCTCTTTTGCATATGCTTTATAGTATTGAAATGACATGTTAAGATTATGTAAATTATTTTATAACTAATCTAGAAGGTTATTTGCAGGGGTTGATGGTAATATAATAGAGGATTATGGTCAACACTTCTATGAAAATTAGATTACTCCTCCCGTCTGCACTTATATTCTAGACATGAATGGGTGTTTCCTCGTTGTGGCCCATTTGGACAAGGTGAAAAGGGTTGTTAAAGTCATCTCCTTTATAGTTATGTAGATGCCTGAGGACATCTCTAGTGAGGGCTGTTAGGTAGATTAATTCTGGTTACCTTAATTTTATATCTTTATGAGTTGTTGCCACTTCTATTTGTGGCCAAGAAATTTTTTATAATATGAGTATATAATACAAATGCTTTTACTGCCCATTTATTAGTGGATCCCATGGATTTTTCTATGTGTAATGATGATATGTTACCATTTGATGTCTAAGAGGATTCTCCTTTGGATCTTTTTTCACTTTCTTGTGATGTATCTTTGAATTATTATGGAGTATATTCTTCTACACTTTGTATTGAACAAACATGTCTTAGAAATGCATGAGGACAAACAACATGAGGGTATTGGAATATGCGAGGATAATGTGCCAACATCACAAGCCATTAGTCAACTCATATTTTCATGAGTGCTATTAATATTCTTTTTGTGTCACCTGATGGATTTTTTTGTTAGCTATGTAGTATTATTACATTGTTTCTACCGCTTGTTTGATAGCGGTTACTGATATCTCCTGCCGGTTACAACTGCATATCTCTTGCTTGTATAAATGTGTTACAACTGCATATCTCTTGCTTGTATAAATGTGTTTACTGTACACTGAATACATGAATCAAGCATTTTATTGTTTCATATTGGTATGAGAGCATGGTATAATGAAAATGAAAGGAGGGTTACATAAATGTTTTCTATTTTGCTGGCACAACCATGCAAGATGAAGCGGAAGAGGTTTGAAGATTGAAGTGCAGCAATATTTTAAATTATGGTCTATTCTCCATTGTGAACTATCACAGTCTGCATTACATTTTTTTAAGACCCAGAGGCCACGTTTTACTTGATAGAAGTGGATTATTAATTTATTTATTATTTTGGTTGCTAAATAAAAGCTTTAGTCAATATATAATTAACCAAAAAGCATTTCATTGCATGAACAACAATTTGAGGCAACGAACGGTGAAAAGTAAATTTGGGCGCATTGCAAAAGTGGTGAAAACAAGATTCAATTCTGTGCTGTGAGAAGGCATTGAAATCTATTTTATGAACAACAATTTGAGGCAACGAATGGTGAAAAGTAAATTTGGGCGCATTGCAAAAGTGGTGAAAACAAGATTCAATCCTGTGCTGTGAGAAGGCATTGAAATCTATTGTATGGGGTCTTGAGAGAGTGTCTCATGGAGTATTATTATTGCAGTGCACAGAAGACAAAAGCATTATTCTCTAAATGTGGTCTCCAGGCCTCCCTCGATTAGAAAAGAGTAAAGTAGAAGGCATCTTAGAGGAGGTGGCTAGTCACTAATGGATCAGGAATTTCATGGTTCAGTATTATATGATAAATGATTGATATGGTGTTGATGATTGGCAGTCATGGATGCTCATAATTGGAGAAAGTAATTAGGGTTGAAGTGCAGTGCAACATATGTAAGTTCATTATTTCACATTTATGCTGAAGTTTGTTTTAGTTGTCTTCTACAATGTCACATTAGAAATAGTCTGGTGCAATTAGGTGAAAAGCCAACAAATAGATCAATGGTGAGGATATTTAATTTGTTCAAAGTGATTAGAGGTTCAAACTTTATATTGTTTTTGTGAATTTGTTTGTAAGATTTATTTAAGACTTATTCAAAATTTGATTTTTATTATTGCTATCTTAAAAGGCTGGGAGTTTGATGAAGGATGAAAATCTATGATGGAGGATAACCCTCATAAAAATTCATCAACTCCCATAATTAATCACTTAATCACATTATACCAATGAAGGAAATTCCCAGACAAATATTCTTGAGAAGCAAATCCTTCACAATTAACTAGAAACCTTTCTTTGGGATGAGATGGGCATTTATCAATGTGAAGTATGTGAATTTCGAAATGACCTTTTTCTTTTTCACCAATTAGATCTTGAGTGCCTTGTGAAACCTAGGTCCTCATCCAACTCTTACAACCATATTGTTTAGCATATTTTCTTTAGGTTTCAACTCGAGAGATGGTTCAATATTTCTTAAGTTGGCTGTTTACCAAATCTTTATCTTCTCCATATTAGTAGTTGAATCTAGCAAGACAATTGAACCTGTATTGGCTTATCCATGATATGTCCTTCATGATACCTCTTGATGCTAAATCTAATCTAGCTTGATAACTACACCCTTCCATCGCTATGACTTCTAAGTCTATCTCTGATACATTCCTTCATGAGTTGCTTGTGATTGAACTTTAATTCATAGACTTGCAAAGATGTCTAAAAGCTCATATTATTAAATAAGAATGTTGACCGCATTGTATAGTCAACTTAACTTTTCTATATATGACAAGAATTGTAGCAATGCATAGAACTATTACACCTACCCTAACTTTTTGATAACACTCAATTCTTACAAAAAATGAATAAAAATATAGAAAGAATGTACATTGAATGATCAATTGGCATAGGCCTCTATTGACTCATCAAATTCTTTATCCTCGGGATAATCTACCTCAAGTATTATCCTCATTTTATTCCTACTAGTAATATATGTAGCATCTAAAACAAATCTATCCCCTCTAATGAAGTTATCCATTTTTGTTTCAAGGACTAGGGCTTGATCAGTTTGATGTAACTAAACAAAATGGGATGTACATTTTCTTCTTGTAACCAACAAAGGTTTTTCAAAGATATCTATCAAACCATCAAAACCATTTTTGCAAGTCCACAACAAGATATTGAAGCTCCTTCATCTTCTCTCTTAATATGGTTTCTATGTTGTAACTTACAAATGCAAACACGTCATATAATGATTTTGATACTCAATATGTCACTAAAATTTTGTTGGAGCTTCCATGAGCATCTTTAGCATTCTTGTAGATGATTTGCACCTAAAATAATTGACAATCAAAGTCACCATATCATCCTCACCCACCTTTTTGTTTACAATTTGGCAAATTGATTCCTTAGATCCTAATTTTAAGGAGGTGCTTGGAGAGAACTCCACCATCATTAAGTTTCATAGAAAACAAGTTTTTCAAGTATAAAACTTGACTTCTTATTGAAGTTTGATATTTGTTTTTAAAATTGTCCCGTAATTCACCATAATCCTTATGGTTTGTTGTAAGTTTGGTTTCAATTAAAAATAATTTAATATTGTGCATCCAATTAAACTAAATTTTGGATAAGACAAAAATGTACAAATGGAAAATTTGCAATTTATGCAATCATTGAACCCCCCAAGGAAAGGTGTTTTTTTTTCACAAGATTGGAGATTGCTCAGAGGTGATATCACAATTGTCTCTTTTTCACCAAATCTACTTCTTACTTCATTTTGCATTAATGTTACTAACTTTTTTGATCTTGTGGAGTGCCTTGTTTAGGGTTCTATCTAGATCCTAGAAGTTAAATGTTCTAAATAAGTCATTTTTTATCACCACCTAAGTCCCGATCTCCACTCTTTGTTCCTGGTGTATGTAGCAACTTCTTGTAATGGCTGAAAAAGTCCAATAAAATAACTATATGCTTATCCTTTCATCCATCTCTCCTATGTTATCCCCTATTTACTCACATTCATTAAGGTGTATGTGTGGGTTAGTAGTTCCATCATACTCCACATTAGTGTCTATATTCCCTTATGCATCACTATCTCAACTTCTACATTAGGTTTTTAGTTCAAATCAACTTTTGGGACTTTTTAAATTCTATGTAGTCATGTTACTCTCATCCTCCTCCACATCATCCTATGTGGTATGCCTTTCATCCACATACATTCTCTTCATTCCTATATTTAAAGTTACATAAACTACACTACCATCAAGAGTCTAATGATGTGTCTCTAGTTTTGTCCATGTATGACTTATGACCATCTAGAGGTACCACAAAGATTGTAATTGCACCACAACTCTTGCTAGGTAAAAAGTATCTCTAGTTCATACCTTCCATGTTACTTCTTTCAATGCAAGACTTTCCCATTACTTTTTGCCTAACTAATAACCAAAGAAAATAACTTAGAATTCATTCAATCAGCACATTAGACCCCTACATTGTGAAATAGTACTCTAATACCAAATGTAACACCCCATTATGAGTTATCAAGAAAACTAAACCATGAGAGAGGGCACACCACAACAATAACTCGGACCTAGCTAATCAATGATGCAAGGGATATCTAACATTGTTCAAAGGTTGCTTAGGGATTATGTAAACCATAAGATTAATTTAGACCAGATGGCTAGTCCACATAGAACTAGTAGTATGTGCTAGTAAGGTTTATGATTGTATGAGCCATTGTATCAAGAATGAGATCAAGGGACAATGTTCTTACTAATAAAAACCATGTAACTTTGGAAATACAAGTAGAGGATTCTTAAGGTTATGGATTATCAACTTACCTCACATGGAAAGATACAAGGTTGGGTAAATGACTTATGATTAACAATTGAGCTTCATAGCTTACAAATTCAAACCAAATCTACACTGTACAACTTCCCTAATTGATCCCTATACATAGTCTTAAGTCTCATCTAGTTGAAACAAATTAAAAGGAAGATATATTAAGTTGATTGAACTTTTTGAAGAGATTAAAATAAATAATCTAACAAATTCTTTTAATCCAACTCAATAGAAAACCTGTAGAAGAAACTCAAATGTTCCTTAATTTCAACCATTGTTAGTGATTGAGAGAGCTACAATGATTCCATAACTTAACTATTTAATCTCAGATCATATGTTTTCCATATAAGCCTAAATAGAATATAGGGAATACAATAGGCTGATTTTTAATAATACAGTTCTTTGCTGGAGATTAAGCAATAAATAAATTAATATCAATAAAGAATCTTCCAAAGGCAATAACAGTAGCTCGGTGAACACTAAAATTCCTCTTTTGATCATCTATAAGACATAATACACATTGAAAAACTTATTTTCAAAAGATTAACCAAAGCTAGGAATCTGAAAGGGTTTTGAAAAGATTAAACATAAATTTTGTTATGACAAAAAAAAATAGGAGCAGAAGGTTAGATGGACTGCCATGGTGGTCACGTTTCACTCGATAGATATGAGTTACCACGTACCAGGTGAGCGAGCCAGAGGTGATTGCCCAAATACAGAGCTGTCTTCCACCACGGCCTGTAGTTTTTTTGTTGTAGAGAACAAAAATGAAGGCAAAAAAAACTGGGCTTTTCAAAAAAAATCTACGCTACCTAAAATTTTAGGCAACCTTATCTCGTTTCTAAAAATAAATCAAAAGCAAAAAACAGCGAAGCAAAAAGCGATTGCAAAAGATGAAATAATCTCCACATAAACTGAACGATAGAGGGTCAGTTAACAGCAGTTAACTAGTTATGTATGGCATGATGGAATGGGCAGCATCTATAGGCATGGTGCATCCTGAATGCTGGTCACTCTCTATTAGATAAAAAAAATTATTGTTGACTTCTAACTTAAGGTGACATGCTTTATTGCTTAAGTAGATGATGTTTTTCTCTCCATCTCTTAATCAATGGAGATAAACAATAAAAGCGTCCATAATTTTTCTAGGAGACATTGAATATTATTCTTGGCAAAACTGCAAAGGAGTGATCTTCTATGTAAGATACCCAACTATACTTAACTAAATTTTTTCTTACTTAAACAAATTTACTTGCACTTAACTTTTCAATTACTCAATCTACTTAACATCATTCATGAAAGACAACAATGACAACTTACATGAATCAACTTGAAGTTGGGCACTTGTATTATTGCTTGATTCAAATCAATACAATTACCTTATTACAATAGATAATGCCCTCAATGGCATGAATATACATTCTTATTCAATTGATTACAAAGAAAGGCCCCGAAGCCTAGATGTATACAATGACTTCACATATGAACAACTTCTCTTGAACACAATGATGTCAACTGTATGTCAACACCTCGCAACTTGACAAGGGAGCATCACCTTATCACTATTGAGGGAGTATCACCCCAACTACTTGAAACTTGCAGGCCTCAAGATTACAAGCATAAAGCTTTGTAGAGAGAAAATTTGCCAAAGATAAGATAGCAAAATGAAGGTGCTCTCCTCCTTTTATAGTGCTCCTCCTCAAAGGCAATAAAGGCATGCTTTTCAATGCAAAGAAGGAACCAAGGCACATTTCCCAAGAGCATATTCTAATGGGAATATTCCATTTGATGACTCATTTTGAGTTGGCAACCTTATCCAACAAGCCAGAACGGATCCCAATGCCAACACTTGGACCAATAGGAGATCAGATACTTGCAATGTGCTCATCCATTCCAAGGCGCCAGAATGATACTCCACAGGTGAAGCAGTGCACCTAACATCCCAATTTGATGTCTTTCAAAACTAGGTGCTCAAACTGAATTGTCAGAGGGTAGATATGCGCCTAGCATATCCTAGTGGCTTCAACATGCATGAAATGACTTGAAATGTTTAGTGATGGTTCTCCGACGTTGTTTGAAGTCATCTTAATAACTAGGTGCCAAATTGAGATGATTTCTTCATGAAGTTGTGCCTTGCTATGGTTAGGCACCAATTGGGGACTCAAAAGTGCGCCTAGTGTTCTAGGCTACATACTTGTTGACCTTCATTGTTTCAATCAATGGGAAACACTCTAAAATGCCTCCTCCTTCAAATACCTAATCTCAAATGCAAGTTTATATGATCCTTTGCAAGGCGCCAAAACTAGGCTATTCAGACTGAGAAATGCGCCTAGATTCATCTAGCCATTCTCTAGCAAAGTTTTCAATGTTTGAAGTATATTGGAGATTGAAACATCAACCCCCATCAAGGTGCCAAGGTTTCCAGTTGACTTGGGCAGGTCTTGGTGAAGGCGCTCATTTCAGTGTGCAGAGAGGCGAAAGTGCGCCTTGACATGATTAGCCTTATACTTGTTGTTTCTTACCACTTCAAACCATGGGAAAAGTTTTAAGATGTTCCCTTTCACAAGCACCTTACCTCACATGCAACCTCATGTGAACTTCTTTGAAGGCACCAAAACAGGGTTCAAGAGACTGCAAAATGCGCCTTCATTCACTTAGTGTAAATTCATCACAGGGATGGCTTGGCATGCTTAACCTGGTCACTTCCTCCTTGAATCATGTTCTCAATACTCTAGGCGCATACTAAAGTTTGTCGGGATGGAAAAATGCACCCTTCCTTACTAGGCACAAATTCAAGGTTCTAGAGGCATGACCTGGCACCTAGGCGCATATTGTGGATTGTGGGATCAGCAAGTGGCGCCTTGACCCTTAGGCACCCATTTAGAGTTGTATAACATCAATCTTGTGCCCTAAGTCCTCCTTGACTCATCTTAATGACTTAATCACTTAGACAAATTCACCTTGAGGATCAATCAACATTCCTTAGCAAGGCGCCATGATTGATATGGTTGATGTGCTTGATAACATGATGTTTCTATGCTAGGCGCCATTTTGATGTTGGAGGAGAGATAAAGTGCACCTAATCCTACTTGGCAACTTCTGGTCTTCAAATCCTCAGTTCAGTGTGTTGACAAGTTCTAATGATGTTATGCTTATCATATTGCACTTCCAAACCTTGATAGAGGACCCCAAATCCTTAGGCGCTCATTTGATACCGGACAGATAGAAGATGTGCCCTAGCTTTAGGAGTCAAGTTCCTGCTTACTTGGCTTCCAGATTTAGCCAATTTTGCCATTTTTGTCACAAGTTGATAGTTTTTGACTTTGTACCTGCAAAACAACACATTCAATTAGTCAAAAACTAGGTTCATTCCCTCAAGATTGGTATTAGCTTCTGGGAATGATGAGTAGGCTAATCCATATTCAATCACTTGATTCATGCTGGAAATGGGGACATGACATCCTAGGCTATCAATTGATGAGCGCTTTAGTTTCAGTATACCTTAGTTTTGGGTTTCCGAGTTTTTTTAGTTTCAATTTTGATTTAGCAATCCTATTTGGCATCCTTCCATTTATTGTTTTCATTGGTAGGATGAACAAGATCCATTCAAAAATGGTGAAACCATATCAACAGTTGACTCACAGTGGAATAATATTTTAAGCAATGAGCATTCTAGTCCACTTATTTCTGGACTTGTTCTTTGTTTAAATGAGAGACATAAATTAAGCATATTTCTAAAATATCAGTAAATGCCATTTCTGAATATTACAAGGGGCCTCATCACCTTTCCTTTACACTGAGCTTGGTGAACTAATCCCTGGAAAGAGGAATCTTGTGTAATCCATAGCATTCATTTATACATATTTTACATAAAAGCTTATTCTGCTTTAAGTAAGTTGTTTCAACTAAAAAAAGTTTGATATGATCCGAGCCTAACAATTGCTGGCACAATAAGGTTTCTTCAGGGGCAATTTCTCAAATATATGAACTGCAATCAAATACTTGTCTTCAGTTACTATTCTCAATAAACTTATTTTGCAATGCAATTTTATCATTTCATACATCACACAACAGAACTGGTAGCTCATTTTATTACAAAGATTTTCCCTGAGCCACAGACTAGCCATGTTACAGAGGAAAGCTTTGGTTTTGACAAGTATTGGGGTCCCATGTACTTTAAGGCGGTAACACATTTGGATATGATTTTGGTGAGTCTTGTGGAAGCTGATGCACTTACCAACAGGGTAAAGGCAACATAAATTATTTTTTCCAAGGCACACGGCATCCATTTTACAAGAGGAGTCCACCAAAGCATCAGAGACTTCTCCTGCAGCACGAAAATGTCTCTTGCATCCATTCTCAGTTACATGTACCCGTCTCCAAAGTGAAAACAAACTTACAAAGTGAAAAACATAATTTATAATCTCCTTTTTAAGCAAACTTTTCAGACAACGGATCTAACTCACAATCTTATGATAATTAGAGAAGATAACAAAAAATACATACCTTAACTAACATTTCTTACAAAGTGATACAACTGAAGCCAAATTTGGAATTTCTGGAGTTCATATGGTAGAGCTCATATATTCAGATTAAGATGAAGCTTGTAACTCTCTGAAGCTTGTCATGAATTTAATACTTTAATCAACCAATTAATTTCTGTTGATATTAATTTGAAAGATGAAATCAAAGCCAATCTTGCTTTTGTGTTCACTTTCTGATAGTTGCGAAGGTGTTGTAATGGCAGTTAGTAATTGGGTATTCCGAACCAAGAAAGGAAATGTATTGAAACTTGATGATGTGGCTGCAATTCTTCTCAGCGAAAACATAAGAAAAAAACATCAAGGTACTTCATTTGAAGAAGCTTTGATTTTTGGCAATAGGGGAAGATCCCAGAAATGGGGAAGAAATAACAATAGAAGAATATCTTAATCTAACAAGACATCTAAATCTAGGGGCAAAAATATATTTCTGTCAAACCCAGTCCCTATCTAACAATATTTGGCAGGGACTTGAGCTGTTCTGCAGCCCTTGTATTATAATGAAGAGAAAAAACCAAAAGATGATAAAACCAAACAAAAAATATTTGAAATCTTAAACACCACACCATTCAGCTTTTGCTCCCGGAAAACGTCGGACGCCAGAAGTGTCTGAGGCTGGAAATGTGGGACGCAAAAATAAAAAAACATTCCTTGACGCTGGGAGAAAATTCTTTCGCGAGTGCTTGCTCTCTAAATAATTGAAACTAATTGAAGTGACTGCTGTCAATGCCCGGAAATTGCCTTCCGTTCGCCCCTTCGCATACACGTTCCGTTTTGCTGGCACCTTTGACCCAGATGCCCTGTCTAGGTTTAAAGAATTCGTTCTTATTGGGAATGTCTGGCTTTGTTTTGCCTTCATTAGGGTGTTGTCATTTTCCCTTGTACTGCTCGGCTTCTCCAGCATACGCCTTCTTCAGGTGATTTTTTTCCCCCACTTCCCACCAAGCGATGGCAAATGTGTTTATTGTCGTTTTCTAGATTCAACTCCTGTTACTCTGTTTTAAACAGGCTTTACTGTTGACAAACTGATTTGCGAAAGGGTTTTGTCCTGACAGCTGCCCTTCGCCCTATTTCTGTTTCCATTTGTTTATGCTCAGATAAAATCCGCGCAATATTAAAGCCGGAAAATATGTTTCATCGTTTTCTTGCTGTTTTTTGGCCTTCCTCCGTTGGTCACTGTTCACATGCTAAGGATGGTCATTTTGATTACTACAACCCATTTCATTTTTGTTTTGGTTTGCAGCCCTCTTGTCTGCTTAACTCTGCATATTTTTCAGTATCATTGAACAAGCATAAACGTCTGTAATATGGTCGAATGACACCAAACAAAATATGTACAGCTTTATGCATGCCAAAGCTATGAATCAAATGTAAATTATATGGATTTATCAAATGGACCTCGAAATTTACAAAGTTAATTTACTTTTCCTGTTACTTTTCCCTCCATATATATGTTCGACAAGTTTTTGTTTAACTGGATTTGTTACAGCTGAAATCATTCTGGATATGCAAATTCGTTTAAAAAACTTCATACAGCAGTTTACACACTGTGTATGTTTATGTTCTTTGGGTCCACCAAATTAAGACAAAGGCAGTCTGGTATTAGAAACAGCAGAATGGTTTTTGTATCATTGCCACAAATGCTGCACGAAGATCTGCACTTTCCAATTGTACTATCGTAGCATACAGAAAGTATAGCTTGGTCTATTTTAACATTTCTTATCATGATCACTTATGGTTCTTTTTATGATTGTGTAACCCTTTGTTAATAACCAGTCTAAGCAACATTGTCTAATGGGCCCCATTAGCTGCCTTGCTACGCTTTAATCATGCTTCTTTGGTATGATTTGTGCCTTTTTGTCCATTTGCCTGAGTGTTTTTACCTATGCTTCATGTTTCATTTTCATAGTGGCCCATGTTTAAACCTCATCTCTCAATGTTTCTTTTAAGTTCATTTCGTGTCATAAGCAAGTACTAGACCTATGATCTTTCTAAGACAGAATGTACTGGGGACCTCATGTCTGCAGTCAACATTTTCATGTCAAGTTTTCCCATATAGTAGACTCGAGACTCTCTATAGTCAAGCAATAGTTTGGGGTCTAAAGGTATAAGATAGACTTGAATTATTTATGCGATGCAGTTCACTGGTGGCTTGAATTTTGAGGTCTATTTCAAGTCCAGTCAGTTAAGTCTGAAATCCACGAGCCCTACGCAGAGTTGGACAAGAATTTTTATTCAGTTGGGATGACTAGGGGCTTCGCATCTGTGATATTCATTTCTAAGACCCCATGTTTCCTATGGACTCGAGCTTTCTATTCATCACAGTAGAATGGCCATAAACTTGAAGTATAGCATGGCCGTAGACTTCAACTCCAGATCCAGAAAATTTATTGAGCAAAGTTGAGTGAAGTCTCTTAGGTCTGGAAAAGCCATGTTTTAAGTTTGAGGGAACCACCAATTGCAGACTTCAGATGTTTATAGTGGTATGGTTGAAGCATGGATTCAATAGAAGCATACTCGAGCCAACAACAAGAACCATTTCATGCCAATTTTGAACTCTACATCAAACTTAATGTATTATTCTATTGTCTCCTGAAATGGCCTCCAAAAAACAGCCTTTTTGAATGTTCTATGTTTTATTTTTTTTTGAGGTCTTCATATGCATCATTCACTTCTCTAGTTATCTCTTTTCACCCTTCACATTCTCTATTTTTCGCCTTTTTATATACTTGTAGGTTAGATTTAGTTTGTGTTTCATTGAATATTTTCTTGTAGGATTCAATCTGGATGTCTTAACTCAGCCATCCAAACCAGGTAGGATTGACCCATGAAATAAATCTGTTTAGTCATTACAATGCAAACTCCAACAACCTTGTGAGTATCGGCCCCAAACTCTTCTGGTAAATTAATGGCCTGCATGCAAGCATCTTGAATCTTTAGGGATATTGTATCCTTTTGAAGAGAGTTTTATACTCAACCACATTGGCAAGATTTTACACCTGCCAACAATATTTCTTATATAGTATTCATAATGGCAGTGTTTCGCCTTTGATACTTTTTCATGTGATTGTATAGTTTTTTATAGGGTAAAGATATCTATGACATATATTTTAACATGGGCTGGGCCTCAATGGTTTATGGTTTCAAATGGTTTCAGTTTACAACGGGTTTTAGTTTTCTGTGGGTTTGTAGTGACAGAAATAATACAACATTACTAATGAGGTAATTTATTATATTTTCTTGATGGTAGGTGGCCCCAGATGTATGAGAATGCATTCCGGCCTCTTTCTTTACATGGAGATGTTTTAGGCAAGGAAAATCCTTAGAAGTTTCCCAAAACAATTTCTATGTCCATTCAAGCATTCTTGATTGGTGGAAGGTCATAAAAGAAGAACACTCTAGAAGCGATCCTCTCATACCAAATTCTAGAGCTCTGAAGTGTTCAGTTACTAAAAACTAGTTCATCAGGATTTTATTCTCACCATATCACTATATATAGTTGGAACCACCTTCATAAAATATTGATACGTGCCATTATCATTTTTTGTGTCCACTAAACTCCATAAAGAGGATTTACAACCCCTGGAAAATCTGTTCCAAATGTTAATTTGTGTATTGCATGACTCACATTTATTCTTTCTACCTGAAATGCCATTAGATAATGCACATGCATTCCAAAATATTGAGAAACTTCTACCATGAGCAAAATGAAAATTCCAAGCCACTTTGTTTACTTCAAAGGATCCATATATGTTGTATCCTTCACCATCTTCCTCTTTGAACTCGTTCAAAAATACTTCCCTTTTGCATTGATCTATCAAATTGGGATTTATCACTTCAATTTTTTACATGGTAAGCATTATGGACTTCCTCGGATGAATTACAACAATCATCATCTGACGCTTTTGTACCATGGAAAAATCCACAATATGTTTCATTGTGTTCCAACCTGCTACCATGTTGTTGTAAAGGTTTGTAAATCTTGGGTCCACTAATTCCATTACTCCTCATCTCAATAACATTTCTAGAGGCATCGAGTCTTTTTTAAATTATATCATGTTTCAGATCAAAGGTGCTGATCTCCATTGATATCTATGGCATCCAAACCAAGAACAGAGCTTGCAAGTACAGGGGAGATGTTGGCACTATTTGAGGAATTTGGCTTTACACAGCATCTTACATTTGCAAGAAAGTTTTTAACATCTTCAACAAATTCATTTTGTGCATACCATGACTATGAGAGTATGGCTGTGACTTTTGCATTCACAACATCTGACATAAATTCCTATTCCATTATGGTTTGATAGAGATCGATAGGCTATTCCAAAGCTCCCATTTTATCATGCACAGGGAAGATGTTAGTAAAGGTAATGGAATTCAGCATTCGTATGAGAAGCTAATGCCTGTTCAACAAATTCAATTTGTGTATATCTTGTAATCATTACATTCCCTGAGATGAAATCCTCTTTAGGTGTCTGTCAAACAATTCATGTGTCTTGTCTATGCTCCCACATTTCGTAAACATATTTACTAGATGACTTCCAACCAATATCTGATAAAGATTTTTCTTAATGCACGGGGAAAAATTCAGCAAGGGTCGTGGTGTGTGGCATTATACTTGCTAATTATATTTTCTTGAAAGTAGCTACAACTTTTTCACCAAATCAATCTGCAACTATGGTGTTCACTGTGTACCATATGGTAATATCTCTGTGAGACATTCTACATAGGACTTGAAATCATAATAGTAGACCATGTGTATGCAGAAATATGGAACCAGAATAAAGAAAAATGCATCAATCAAAGTACATATTCCATACTCAACACCACCTCCCACTGAGCGAAAAGCTAACAAAAATCAAAGGAAAACATAGAAAGTTCTTACCAAAATAGCGCTTGTTGCAACATGACAATGGTGGATTTGCTCCAATGATTTTTGATTGAACCTTTGCTTATGGTTAAGTCTATTTCCATTTTATATCTTGCTTCTGTTTCTGGCAATATAGGGTTGGGATTCAGTGGGAAACAGTTAGTATAAATTTATGTTTCTGTCAATATGAATTGTTCTGACATCAAACTTATTTTTCCCTGCCTCTTCAAATTCTTCTGTTCTTGATTTGCCTAGGGAATGAAAAGCAGCCCATCAAATAGAAACAGTAACTTGATTGAACTTGCTAGGACATAATTAAGAGTTATGATCTGCATTACACCCTACAAACTGATTATTGACAACATTAGGAGCAAATTGTTTAACTGCTTTTTTCCCCTGGTTTAGCTTCTATACTTAAAATACTTTTATTTTCTATATAATATGCTGTTAAATTATTTTCAATACTCTTTTAAGTGGTGTTTTCATACATCGCTGTAGATGTTCAACATGGATATAATTTCCTTAGCTAACTTCAAATACGATTTATATTCAATTTATATCAAGAGACAATCTTACTTTAAATTAAATGGTGAAGCATAATAAACAAATGCCTGCAATCGGAACTCTTTGTATATTATTTTTTTTGCAGTGTACTGATTTATTTTCAAGAGATTTAAAAGTGGTTTCCATTTTTTAAAAAAGAATGGACACCCAGAACCCAGTGACAGACATTGAAAGACATTGAAAGACGGAGGAAAATCAAAAATAAAAGAAACAGATTATATTACAGCCAGCATAAGGAAAGGAGATTCAGAGAGTAGTAATTGTTACAGAGGGAATCCATTAAATGATGTACAAACATTTGTTATGCAGATAATTAATTGTATTTTCCTTACAGTTTGCTATACCCTATCGGCTACTCGCGCACAAATCTACTGTGCACAAATCTAGTGCAACTGCTAGTTTTAAGCATGTTTTAAATACACATATAGCTGCTGCAAAAGCACACATTTCAAGACAAGGCTCTTACTCACAAACCTATCAGCATTACATAAAACGACAAGATGATATATATTTTAACTAACATGAGTGAAAACAAACTAAAGAAGCAGGACTAGAAGAAATGACAATCAACAGCTGCAAAACTAAGAATTCTCCAGTTCATACAGTAGAACCTGTATACTAAGATTAAGGGGAAGCTTTTTCTTATAAAGTAAACACGAAAAGGACTTGACTCTGTGAAGCTATGGAAGACTTACCCGTGGTTGTTAAAACTATAAAACAACTTCATGGGATTAAGAGTATCCAAAATTGTCCTAATGTATGTGCCTACACTAAAGATCTTCATGCCATACTGCACTTTAGGGTTCTGAAGTTTCTCCTCTAATTTGAAGTGTCATTGTCACTACCACACTTCTTTATATTCATACAAAGAGCACAGAATCACCCTTGGTACCTCTTCTCAGAAGATATTTGATGGTCTCAATTGCTTCTATAGTAATGAAATTTCCATAAATAAAAAGATGAGTGAAATCAGGCTTGTTTGCAACAGCTTCCGCTAGTAAGCAAAGCAAAAGTACAACTAGAATCAAGCTTTCAGAGCTGCTAGAGCTCTCCTCATTATGAGGTCTCATAGGCTCTGTCGGTTTAGTCTTCTCAGGGGTAGTGGGAAATTGAACCACATCCTCTTTCTTTTCTTTCTCTTCTAGTTGTAGAATGATGGAAGGTGTTAGCTCTCTGAAAATAACACTTCTGCTATACAACACTTTTTTAGCCACAGGATCGCAAAGCTTGTATCCTTTCACATTGACACCATAGCCAATGAAGATACACTTAACAACCTTGTTCTCCAATTTTGACCTTTTCTCCCTAGGTACATGAGTATATGCCTCATAACCAAAAACACGAAGATGTCTTTTTGAAGGTTTCTTACCAAACCACACCTCCATGGGTGTCTTACCAACAAGAGATGATGTAGAAGACTTGCTTACCAAGTAGCAAGCAGTGGCAATAGCTTCAGTCGAAAACTTTTGTTCAAGGCCAGCTCCACTAAGCATACTCCTAGCCTTCTCCATCAATGTCCTGTTCATTCTTTCTGCAACTCCATTTTGTTGCGGGGTATATTTGTCTTATGTATTTCAATCCCATGTTCTTTGCAGAACTTATCAAATTCTGTGGAACAGAACTCACCACTATTTTCATTTCTCAGACACAATCTTTAGATTTTCTTAAAAAAAAAAATCCATGTCCTTCTACTGTAATCATCTATGAAAGATACAAAATATACAGATTTAGAGATCGAAGGAACATTAACTAGACTAAACACATAAGAATGAATAAGATCCAATACACCAAAAGACTTATAAGAACTCGAGTAAAACTGAACACAGTTTTGCTTTCCATATATACAATGTTCACAAAAGTTTAAATCAAGATTACAATCATCTAACCCTTCGACGATGTTTTTATTTTTTAGGGTTCTAAGACTCTTCTCACCAATGTGGCCAAGTCTCTTATGCCATAACATTGTCTTTTCAGCAGGAAGTTTAACTTCCAAGGCATGAGCACCCTTAGGTACCAAAAATGCACTACCATCAGAAGTTGATAGAATAGATCTTTTCATTGTTGGTTCTAATGGTGGGGATGAAGTGACTGCCACCCTTTTCTTCAAGTTAGAAGAACTATTGCATTGTGAAATGCATGCCTCTAGCTGAAATAGAGTATCTCTCCGAGTACCCTTCGTAAGCACCATAACTCCTCTAGTCATCTTGCATCCTTCTTTTGAGAAGACAACCTACACACCTGCATCATTCAATTTACTTATAGAAAGCATGTTCTGTGCCAAGCTTGGGATGTGCATAACCCCAGAGATCCCCTTCACTCATCTATCAAGGAATCAGATTGTGACTCTTCCACAGCCAACTATCTTCAGATGAGAGTTGTCACCTAGGTAAACTCTTCCACCATCAAACTCTTCATACTTTGTAAACTAGTCTTGATGTGAGGTCATATGGAACGAGGCACCAGAATCAATCAGCCACATATCATCAAATGCATGGGTGGCCAAGGCTACAATGAAAGCATCACCATCATCTTGTGACTTGTCAGGATCTAAATCTAAGACATTCTTCTTCTTTTTCTTTTTCTCCTCTTTGCATTCCTTTGAAAAATGCCTAGTTTTTCCACCATTCCAATACAGTGCCTTAGACTTTCCAGGAGATTTAGATCTCCCATAGGATTTGGATATACCCTTCTCAGCTTTCTTGTCCTTCTTTTTCCCTTTCTCCTTGGGTCTTCCACAAACCTCAAGAGCCTCTTTGGCTGACTCAAATGACATTCTCTACATCTCTTCAGATAACAGCGAAGACACTACCTCATCCATCTTGAAAGTGGTTATAGTGCTTCCAATGGGCATTACAAGATGATCCCACAAATCTGGTAAAGAAAAAATCAAGGTCATACAACAATCCTCCTCCTCCATCTTCACACCAATGGATGTCAACTATGCAACTAACATATTAAAGGCATTCATGTGATCAGCAACAGATCCTCCATCTTCCATCCTCAAAGAATATAGCTTCTTCCGTAGGAATAACTTGTTTACCAGGGACTTAGCCTAATAGACATCGCTAAGTTTCTTCCACAACTCCATTGTAATTTTCTCTTCATAAACATTTAATAGGATAGAATCAGCCAAACAAAGACTCACAAGACCTTTGGCTTTACAATCTTTGAGATCCCAATCTACCTATGCCATTGCCGTTGGTTTTGTACCAGAAATTATTTCCCATAGGTCTCTATCAATGAGCATATCTTCCATTTTGAGTTTCAACAACTCGAAATTGCTACCATTAAACTTTTCCACCTCTATTCTTCTAGATGTGATCAGGTCCAGGGTCATTTGAGTGGTGTCAAAGCCAAGTTCTGTTGGGTTCTTCTCAAACCGAAGAGGGTTTCAAACATGAGCATTCAAATGGTGTAATCATAGATCAAAATATTTCTAGGTTTTTTTAGAAGCATTGAAATCCTATCTGGGTATCTTTTATTTTTTTCAGAAAGTGCACAGATTTCGAGAAAAATATATTACAAATCCGCATCCTTATTTTTTGCCTCTGCTTGTTTTTTTTCTTTTTCAGAGCAGTTTTGTGAAATTGGGTATATCTTTCTCATTTAGACTTTGTTTTGCACAAACAAGATATCACGGGAAAGAGGAGTCAAAGCACTCTCCAGTGGTGTAGGTATTTGTTTCTGATTTGTTTCTTAGCTACTTGCTATTTTCACCAGAAGTCAGGTCTTCTTTTCAGCATTACCCTCAATGTTTTGGGCATATCTTTTGCATATGGTGTCAAAATTGGACAAAAAATATCATTGGAAAGGTGATTCAGTCCTCCACAGTCATCGTAGTATCTTCCTTTGAGCTGTACTTGATCAAAAATATCAGAATAGGGTGATCATTCAGATCTTTTCAAGGTGATGATTGAAGAAGCATTAACAAAATAGCATGAGGAGATGATGCGTCAATTCTCTTGTCTACTACAACAAAATCAAGGAAATCAACAACCTAACATGGGAAGAGTACCATTTGGTGGTCACACTTCTTTCAAGATATAGGTAAATTTTGATATTCCAAATTTTGAAGGCAAAATAAATGCAGATTTTGTTGATGATTGGTTGTTAAAACTAGAAAGACATTTTTCTGTGAATCACTTCTCTAATGATGAAAAAATAACCTTTGCTCTCCTCAAATCTAAGCATCATGTAAAACAATCATGGGAAAATGAACTATTCTCTAGAGAAAACCTTGAGTTTGATGGATTAGTAGAGGATGATCCCACTTGGAGAGAGTTTGTGGAACATATAAAGGATGAATATTATCCTAAAAATTCATACGAGGATAAGTATATGGAATGGCATATGCTTCATCAACAGAAAGACCAATCTGTTCCAGATTACACTAATACGTTCCATGCTCTTTTAGCAAATCTTTGCATCATTGATATGGAAAAACATCAAATTTTGAAGTACCGTAGTTGGCTTCATTGTTATATCCAAATAGAGATGGAATTTCTCAATATGGAGTGAAGATTGAGGAAAAATTCAAACAAAAGGGAAAAAAGGATTATTTTTCAAAGAATGAAGGTGACAACAAATTCATGGGAAAATAGACAACTAAGGATCCCTCCTCACAAGCATCAGCAACAACAAACAACAATGGAAAGAAGATGTGGTTTGAATTCCATAGAAGTCTAAGACATAACACAAAGGACTATTGAGCTACCAAGGCATTGATGACAGGGTTACACGAAAATGAAGTTGAACCTAAACCTGAACCATTGCCTACAAACTCTTTTGAGCAATGAGATGATGACCAAATAATTGAAGCTGACCCTTATGCCGTAGTTGCCACCACTAGGAATTTGCCTCATTAAGATGAGGAGCATTTATTCCACTCACAAATGTGGGTAAATGGCAAGGCCCTCCATTTCATCATTGACAGTGGAAGTCAAAAGAATCTGATCTCTATTGAGACTATTAAAACGCTAAAGTTGTAGACCACACCTCATCCACAGCCATATTATGTGGGATGGGTAAGCAAGCAAGAACAACATATTTAGGTAAATAAGCAATGTTGCTTACCTTATTCTATCAATCCATTCAAAGATGAAGTCATATGTGATGTGGCACCCTTGGATGTGTGTGATGTATTGTTGGCAGCCATATATGTACAAGTGTCATGGTGCATATGAGTTCAAACCTCATAGTGTCATTATCAAACTGGGCAAAAAGAAGTATTGGGTACCTAAAGTAAGTCCTACACAACCAACATCTTTAGATTACTGAAAAACTATGTGAATGTCCAATTGCTCGTATTTGAACATTTGATCTAATAGTTTGAACTAAGGACAAGAGGTTAGTTGTAGCTAATATCCATGACAAAATGGTCACCACTACCACTCAACAAAAACAAATAAATGAAAGTAGGACATCAGTATGGGATATGATGGATAACAAGCTGACAAAGTGTACTGCATCCCATCCACAAACAGATGGGCAAACTGAGCACAACTACAATCACGCCCTACATGGTTCCATAGGGCATAGCTCATTTGAAATATGTCTTGGACATCAACCACTGGCTCCTATTGATGTAGTAATACCAGTCATCTTAGATGCTCCATCATCACATAAGACAACCAAGTTTGTTGAAGAAATGCAACAAGCTCCGGAGATATTGTGGCACACTAAGCAAAAGTACAAGGAAAGGAATGATCAACATCGTCTACCTCATCAATTCCATGTTGGAGGAAAGATCATTGATGTCTTGGTCATGACACTAAAAAGACAACATATTCCTCTTTACTGTGTGGTTCAAGCAAGTAAACTTCCTCATCAAGGTAAGTGGTTCACCAGGGATCAAATTGAAAAGTAGTTTCTTTAGTTATTGTAGACCATAGATGCAATGGGGCCCATTGCCTCTCAAGGGGGAAGCAATGGTCAAGTCTAGGGTCATTTGAGTGGTATTTTTGTGCAAATATCAAAAATTTACTTTTTAGTATTTTCTACATCTTAGTAAATTGCATTTTCAGAAGCAAAAAGTTTAAATTTCAAACAAAATAGCTAGGAGTTATGACTTTGTGAAGGGGGAGATAAAAAATTTCATAAATTTGAACTTTTGTAAAATGTTTTCACCTTCCAAGAGTTCTTTTTGTTTTCCAAGGCTAATGTGACCCTTCATATTTTATGTAAGCCTATATATTTTGAATTGGGAATAAAAATTAATTTTTGACTCCCAACATGTTTGCCTACTTGCAAAAACTCATTTCTTCTTTATTTTATTGCATTACAATACCATAGGCTCAGCACTAGGTATTGTTCAGATCAGGATGTGCCTACCATCTCTTTCCTGCAACAGGATTATAGAATACTCTACACAGACTCCCACTCAATCTAAGATTAGTACAAAAACCCCTACCCAGTAGCTAGGACCAAAACTGGTCATGCTCTGATACCAACTGAAAGGAAGCTAGGTGTGCAAAAATCACTTCTTAAACTAATCTAATGAGGGAAGAGGTATGCAAATTCACTATAACCCTTACAATTGTAGCAATATTAAAAATATATAAGAGATATTACAGCAGCAAACACAATACAAGAATGTAGATAGAGAGAAGTAGACATAAGATGTATAGTGGGGAAAATCTTATCAAGTGAAAAACCCCACACTCTAAAACCTGCACAATGTATTGTCTAAAACAATAACAGTTTACAATACACTTGCAATGCAAGTTCTTCTAGAGTCTTCAAATGTCAATTTTGGAGTTATTCCAACAACATAACAATACCTATAAAAATACTATGCAAATACAACTCCAAAACAATGTACTTTATAGAGATATAAGGCATATTCTGGAAGCTTCTTGAGATAGGTGTCCAGCATGGCCACATGGCCATTATCCTACATCAAAGGACACTTGTCCAAGTTACAAATACATCTCTTATATCTGTCATACATGCAGATTTGACTTTCCCAACATGGAACGCTCCAAGGCTAAAAATAGACTATGAAGGATGCTCTTATGCATCTTACAATTGTCATAGATTTTCCCAACATAACAACCTTAAATGTTGTAAGAGAATCCATCATACAATGGTTAATATAGCATATTCCTCTTACAACATGTCATAGCCCAACTTAGGCACCTAAAGATGCCTTTCCCTCATGCCAAGATACTCACCGACACTTGTCACCACTTGTCATAAGAATCTCCAAAGTTGGCTCTTACGCGTCATAGATTATGTCATATGGAATATCCTCTTCCACATACCACAAGATGCCAACACAAGGCATAATAGTGCCACCTCAGATGGGATGCCCAAATTCATGTAGGTTTGACTTGACCATCCAAGTCACATTCTATGTAAGATGACATGTCATCGTGCCACCTCAACTATGTGACCAAACTGAATGTGCAAGTAAATATAATATTAGGCAATAAATAAATAACGCTAGGAATTTGCAAAGGTTGAGACACCTTAATTCCCAACAAGATCAACTAGGGTTTCCCACTCCATGAGGAGTTGTAGTCATGTGACAAGTGTGGAAAGGGGAATAAAGGAGACCTAATTCAAATATTTTATTTGAATTTGTTTGACATGTGAGGTGTATTAAATGAAATTTGTACTACCACTCTCATGAGTTGTAGGAAATGGACAAGTGTTTGAATGTGATGAAAGGTGAGGAAATAATTCAAATATTTTATTTGAAATAGTTGGAAAATGGGAGAGGGAAATTAATTAAACAAATAAGATTCAATTAATTAATTGGGAGTGGGATAATTGGGATTAGGAGTGGGATTATGCAAGGGACCTAGGACAAAATGTTGCAAGATGTCTCACAAGGTGATGTTACAAGACATGGACAATTTTAAGCATCTACATTTTGCTCCTCTTTAAGATGATGTTTGAGATGATGAGATTTATGTTGAGTAACATCATTTCAAAGAAGCTAAGGTATGGATAGAAGAAAAGGATGATGATGTAAGGATAGGATGATGATGCTGCCTTGAGAGGATAGGCAAGTTGGACAAACACAGGTAGGCTCTCAAAATGAAAGGGATTGGTCAAGGAAGAAACATAAGGGAATGAATAGAAGAAATGAATGATGCATTATGCTGCAATCAAGGTGAGCAACCATGGATTTGATATAGCACTAGACGTTATTCACCAAGGTATAACTTAGACCAGGGTGACGATGTGTCTTGTGCACCTAGCATAATACAACCTTGTCTAGACATATGAGGAAGTTGTTCTAACATACACAAGATATTAAGATTAGCTAGGAATGATAAGGATGTGATACAAATGCAAGAAAAAATGATCACACATACAAGCAAGCAAGAAAGCATGTACAAATGATTCAAAAACAAACAAGGTGTTGCCCCTATCAAGCTATAAACCAATGATTATTGATTGATTGATGATTGATTGATAGATGATGTCTGGTTTTAGGAAATGAAACATATCATATAAAATATCTGGTCTAGTTTCGACGATGCAACTGTTCACAAGAGACACTGTGTGGCTTCATGAGTGTTGTCATTGATGGCAACAAAGTCTACCCCACACATCTGCAGCACATAGTATGCCTATACTGGAAGTTAGATTGAAGATTACTTTGGTCCGGTGAACAAGAACAGAGCATACAACAAGGTCTGACAATCAAGTCTGGATCTCTCAGATGGTGTAACTCAGCAAGTTGCGGACTTGGACAAGTCAAGAGGAGTATCATGACTACTATATTCTAGAGATTGAGCCTTCGGTGATAAAACATGGAAAAGATATGAGCATCTAAGTGTTGGGTTCCAGACAGGCTGAGCAGACTAAGGAAAAACTGACTGGTAGAGTATCAGACTTCAATCCGGATGAGTAATTGATGTTGATCAAGCTATTTGAGGGATTATACATTGTTGGCCAACATGATTGTTGACTTCAATGCCTATGATTTTGATACGCATCACATATCATGCATGGATCCAGCTGACAGATCAGTAATTTGTGAATATCTTGAGTATTATGGTTGCCGACTAGAAAGTTGTTGAAATCCTTGGTGCGGATATATATACCAGATGGATTCCAGTATGAAGGTGTATGTGTACAGATATGATAATATAAAGTGAGAAGAAAGGTAGAGATAAGTGTGGAAGCAACAATACAAGTCCGATATGTAACAGAGCAGCAGCACTAGAATAGAGGAAGAATAAAGTGCATTAGATTAGTATATTGTGCCTAACCGGAGTTGAACTTTAGCATTTGTAGATGCCTCTCATTAGTTCAAACACTTGTAAGTTCTGTAGATAGAGTCTCTTGTAGGCAGTGTGCCTCTTGTGAGTAGTGTGCTCGAGAAGTGAGCCCTAATTGGCAAGTGCCATTTGTACTTCTTATTCTTTTAACAGAGAATTTAATCTTGGGTTAGTCACCCCGTGGTTTTTCCCTTAACAGGGTTTTCCACGTAAAAATCCTTGTGTTATGAGTGTTGACTTTATTTCTATTCTCATGATTATGTATGCTTATATGTTTTGATGCTCCACAAATTATAAAAGAAGAAAATGTTAAGATAATAGAGATAACTGATTCACCCCTGCCTCTCAGTTATCTGCCTTGTTTCGAACAATTGGTATTAGAGCTAAGTTCCTCTAAACAGAGCCTAACAGCTTGAGGAAGATCTGGGAATCTTAATGGATATGTATGGTATGAAGGAACAACTTCAGTTTGCCCTAGATGATCTTGAACAATCCCACTCTGAAGTCAATAACTTGAGAGAAAGACTCAAACAAGTTGATGATTTCATAAATGAGCTAAAAGAAAAACTAAGTATCTCTGTGAAAAAGAGAAAGGAACTACTTCAAAAACTAGCAACTCATAGTGAAGCCAATGACACTAATGAAGATTTGGATGAGAAAAAAAAGCTATGCGAGAAGCTATCAAAAGAGGTCATTATGGTAAGGCATGAGATGGAATTAGGGGTTATGAGATTCACCCAAGAAATTGAAGAGAAAAGAAAAATTGAAGATAATCTAAAACAATCCCTCAAGGAGAAGATAGAGGATTGCCACAAAATGGACAAAATAATCAGGCATCTTGAATCTGATCTTGAAGTAGCTAGAGATAATGAAGAACAACTTGAGAATCAAATAGACACTCTTAAAAAAGATCTACAATCAACAAATGAATACAAAGAGAAATTCAAGATAAGCTCAACTCAACTTGAAGTTCTTCTTGAAAGCCAAAAGAGAGTATATGACAAGAGTGGCCTGGGATATGAGAAAGGTGAAAGCTCAGGATCTGGTCAGAAGAACTTTGGATTAGAAAATCAAAGAAACAGGCCTAGAAGACCTCCGGTAAGGCAACCAAATGCTCAAAGATATCCATCCTTCAATGGATACTACTTCAATTGCAACAACTTTGGTCATAAAGCAACTCAGTGTAGAAGGAGAATGAATTAGACTAATCCATCCTTCTTTGGACAATGTTTCAACTGCAAAAAGTATGGTCACAAATCTCTTGAATGCAAAAATATGCAAATAAACAATCATTCAATGATAGATGCTTTGCATGCAATAGAATGGGACATATGGCTAATCAATGCAGATCAAGAGGATATCAGTTAAACATGCAAAGAAATGTTGTTTGTTACAATTGTAATAGATCCGGTCATATTGCCAAATTCTGTAGAAGTAAAAATCAGGATAAAAAGGGTCCGGTGCATCATAATAAAAAATAAGATAAGGGAAAAGGCAAAGTGAATGTGGATGAAGTTCAAAGGGAGATGAGCAAGATTTGGGTGTAGAAGAGTATAGGAAATGTTGGGGATGGATTTGCACTAGAATCTGGTGCTAATATTTCTTGTAGAAACTAAATAGATGAGCTCTAGCTCAAGGGGAGTGACAAAGAAAAAAAAATCCCCCAGCCAGTCAATTAGTGCCTAAATTTGGCACATGGAATGTTGTGGATTAAAGGGTTCTCAGAAAAATGTCCAAATAAACCTCGGTAAAAATATGAAAGATCCACATGGAGTTTTGTAAGAGTTTAATCATTCAAGATTGACCCAGTTTGATAGCCATCCGGTAAAGCAGGATTTTCATAAACAGATCCGATATGATTCAAAATTGAAATATCTTAATCTGCAGATCCATGGTATGATTGGAGGAAAGAAGATATATTGTCAGTTATCACTAAAAATAATTCTAAGTGCAACACAGTGATTCAAAAAGATCTCTCTTAGAACAAGGCAACCGAATAACTTAAGTTTTGCATTTATTACAAAAGGAAATTAGGGTTTGTGAAAGAATAAAAGGGTTCTTTCACTCATCATTTGCACATTTTCATTCGAGAAGAAGAAAAGAAGAGCTTTATATCAAGTTTCTACAACTCTCTCAAAGATCAACTACAAAATCCAATTCAACCATGGATTTGTTCTGGCTCTTATTTCGAACCCTAAAGCGTAAAAAGGTATTTCCATTCTGAATATCTCTCTCTGAATCTTTTGCAAAAATGGCTACTCCAATGGTTGTTAAGATCACTAATAGGCCGTGCCCAAAATTCAAGAAACACCCCTACAAATCCCTAGAAGTTGATCCTTTAGGCACCTTTTCTAGCATTCCGCATGGGGTATTGCACGTAGAAGATGTTAGGGTCTACATCCACACCAACATTGAGGAATTTGGCGAATCTCAGTCGATGGACATATATCATAAATAGTTAATAGATGAAATTTTTGAACTCAAACCTCAATACAAGGCCCTCCAGGATAAGCACTTCGGACATTGCATCCACTTTCCCTGTTTCGCAAAAGATGATTGGGTCTGGTATGTCCTTAGCAGAATACATGATAATTTCATGTGGTTAATGAAGCCCTTCAAGATAACAAAAGATGCCATTATGGCAGTAACTAGACTGCACTCATATGATGGGTTACCTGCACTCAAATCTATCAAGAACCAGATAGTTACTGAAGCTACCAAATCTAAGTTTGACAAGAGAGAAATGACCATAGATGACATCACAGATCCAGATGTCAAATTTGCCTCAATCAGAATTGGGTATAAAATCTATCATTCTAGCAGGGAGAATTTTGTGTCTGGGACTATAATATATATAGTATATCAGATGTTCAGGGAAAATGCAGACTATGACCTATGTGATCTTCTTTTAAACCAACTATTAGAAATTTTACAGAAGATCAAGAAGGATAAGAAGAACTCCTTCAAGTATGGTTTTTTAATAATGAGTCTATTCTTCTACTACATGAATGAGCTGCCTGGATCAAGTGGTTGGGTTTGGCAAAATGACAAACTGGTTGCAATACAGATCAAAGACTATATGTATGGACTTGGTGATGCTAAATCTCAAAACACTGCACTCTGGGGTTACTTTAAGAACTTCCAAAACATGATGCAAGCCAGAGAAAGGATACCTCAATCCATAGTAGAGAAATACAAGGATACAATGTGTTTTATGGTAGATATTAATCAATGCCTAATGGAGGCAGTTGAGCCCAAAATTGTTTGGATAATGCCAATGGGATATGAGGTCAATGATAGAATCTTGGAGCTACATATTCAACACATGTTGAGCCAGCCTAAGGACCCTGAGGTAGAAAGGTTTGGAACCTTTCAAGAACTAAGTGTAAAAATGCATGTTGAGCTAAGACAACCAGAGATAAAAAGGAAAGTTAGAAGGGAAGTAAAGGAAATTGCCAAAAGATATGGGATATCAAAAGAGGTAGTTGATGCAAACAGAGAGAAAATAGAAAGAGCCGAGAAAGAAAAACAAGAAGCAGAAAAAAGAAGTGTTCTAGTACAAGCCTCCTCCCAGACTAGATCCTCCAAGAGCTCTGCACCTGCCACTCCTAAGACTTCAAGAGCCACCAAACCAAAAGATAAGACATCCGAAAAGGGAGAAAAGAGAATGAAAACAAAAGAAACAAGGTCTTCCACAAGTCACAAGGATGATGAAGAAATAGAGTCTGATGAAGAAATTAAGAAAATGAAGAAGAAGAAGAAAGCATCGGGGGAATTCTCTACTAGCAAAAACAAAGAAGAAAAAGCAGAAGAATTCGTTGAAAGCCCACTCTTTCCATTGATGATATCATCAAGGTAGTCATAGTGGATGGGAATCTGCAACCAGTAACAAAATTCTATGATGAATATAGTGAACTGACAAAAGGATCTTGGAAGAAGCTACAGTCATGCACCTGAATATTTATAATAAAGCATTCATTGAAATGATTTCATTAATTCCCAAAAGTCTAGAGAAGGTACTTGAGCTTAGAAAAGAGAATGCAAAGGCAAAAGACTTGGAGATCTGAGAACATATTGCAATTCAGCTCTATCCTTCTATTACTCCAAAGCAAATGGACATGATCTTTAAGGACTGTAAGGATGAATTCCAGAGAAAAGCAAGAATGAACAAACTTATGCTTGGAGAGACTGATCAAGTAGCAAGAGAAACAGAAGACATCCTCCAGAATGCCTTAAAAAATTTCAATATTCCTATTATAAGAGAAATAGAAGAAGAACCCTCTACCATGGATGTTGAAGGATTAAATGCATCCAATGAAGAATCTTCTGACAAAAATGTAGAAGGGTCAAAAGAGGCATATGAAGAGAAATCTAAGGACTTAGATTCCTCTATTTCAGAAGAGGAAGTTCATGAAGCAATTAACATCTCTCCTCTGGATCCCTCTGCAGACATTCTAGATCTAGGAACTGAAGGAGAAGGAAGAAAAGAGGAGAAAGTGAGTCAAGAAGAGGAGGTAAAGGGAAAAGAAGAACAAATAGAGAAGATATCTGATGACAGCCTTGAGATCCCAAAAGAAAAGAAGACTCAGTCATTGGAAAGAGACACTGCAAAGGCAGTAAAGAACTTCTTGAACAAAGAAATAATGGAGATAGATGAATTGGAACTATTCCAAGGACCACTAAATTTTGATTCCCTCTCTCCGGTCCAGACAATGAAAATAGCATCTTTTACTCAAGCCAAGGAAAAAGAAAAACTTCTAAAGTCTCACATGGAAGACTGCGAGTTGTTAGAGATTGCATCCAGTATGTTGGAGAAGATCATGCCATATTTTCAAAAGGATCCTTCGGCCTCTCCATCCTATAATTTGAAATCTCTGGTAAACTCTGTTAGCACTCATTTTGATTCTTTAGAGAAATCGGTAGAAGAAAAGGTCTGGAAAGAATTTTTGGGAAAAAGATTCACTGAAGTACATGGACTCATTGCTAATGATAGGAGGACCCTAGATATTGGGATAAAGAGCCTTGAGAATGCTCTTAAAGATGGTGGGGACATGTAGAAATTTTGTCTATCTTGGTCTAAAGTGACAAAGGATATTGAAAAGAAGGTGAAAGAACAAGAAGGTAAACTGTCAAGTTTATCTCAAAATTTTGATCCCCTCACTACATCCATAATGAATCAAGAATGTTAGGCTATTGTCATTATAAATGAAATAAAGAGGCTGGACAAAGAAAAGAAGAATATAATAAATAGGATGAGTGAACTCAGAGGGATAATTATCCCTAAGTTAGAGGCAATGCATGAGGCCTTAATAGACGCTCATACCACATCCTGGACTAGTGATCCGGCAGACTTAAGAAGGGTGGAAGCATATGCATTCTTGTTGAGTGATCACATCTCTATTTTGAATAGGATGAAGCAGAGCTGGGCCACAAAGTTTGTATAGTTGAAGGCCACTTTTGTGGATATACTCAAGTATATGTAAGTATAACATGTATATATATACTTATGCAGCTATGTATAGGTTAATTTTTGCAAATTTTGGTGTACGAATTCCACCATTTGCCATTGATGTCAAAGGGGGAGTGAGGAGTAGTGAAAAATGTGTAATTCAGCTAAGGGGGAGCTCCAGTAAAATAGTGTATAAGACAGAGCATCAGCCAAGGGGGAGTTTGCTGCGACACTTAGTCATTTTTCACTAAGTGTTGCCATCAATGGCAAAGGGGGAGATTATTGGCAAGAGACACTGTGTGGCTTCATGAGTGTTTTCATTGATGGCAACAAAGTCTATCCCACACATCTACAACACATAGTATGTCTACACCAAAAGTCAGATTGAAGATTGTTTTGGTTCGGTGAACAAGAATAGAGCATACAACAAGGTCCGACAATCAGGTCTAGATCTCTCAGATGGTGTAACTCAACAAGTTGCGGACTTGGACAAGTCAAGAGGAGTATCATGACTACTATATTCCAGAGATTGAGCCTTTGGTGATAAAACATGGAAATGATATGAGCATCTGAGCGTTGGGTTCCAGATAGACAGAGCAAACTGAGGAAAAATTGACCGGCAGAGTATCAGACTTCAATCCAGATGAGTAATTGATGTTGATCAAACTATTTGAGGGATCATACATTGTTGGATAACATGATTGATGACTTCAATGCCTATGATTTTGATACACATCACATATCAAACATCGATCCACCCAACAGATTAGTAATTTGTAAATATCTTGAGTATTCTGGTTGTTGACTAGAAAGTTGTTGAAATCCTTGGTGTAGATATATATACTAGATGGATTCTAGTATGAAGGTGTGTGTGTATAGATATGATAATATAAAGTGTGAAGAAAGGTAGAGATAAGTATGGAAGCAACAATACAAGTCCGGTATGTAACAGAGCAGTAGCACTAGAACAGAGGAAGAATGAAGTGCATTAGATCAATATATTGTGCCTAACTAGAACTGAACTTTATCATTTGTAGATGCCTCTCATTAGTTCAAACACCTGTAAGTTCTGTAGACAATGAGTCTCTTGTAGGCAGTGTGCCTCTTGTGAGCAATGTGCTCGAGTAGTGAGCCCTAATTGGCAAGTGTCATTTGTACTTCTTATTCTTTTAACAGAGAATTCTATCTTGGGTTAGTCACCCCGTGGTTTTTCCCTTAACAGGGTTTTCCACATAAAAATCCTTGTGTTATAAGTGTTGACTTTATTTCTATTCTCATGATTATGTATGCTTATATGTTTTGATGCTCCACAAATTATAAAAGAAGAAAAAGTTAAGATAATAGAGATAACTGATTCACCCCCCCTCTCAGTTATCTGCCTTGTTTCCAACAGCAACATCCTATATAAGATAATTAATATGATTGATTCATTAACACTAGTGTTGTTCGCTATGCGGATCAACACCAGGATTGATTAATGATTGATTGATTGATTGATTTGGTTTACGTTAAGATTAGGATCAAGACTATTGATGTGATTGGATAATTTGACAAGATTGATTGACTTGATTAGTTTTGATTAAGGATGACTTGTATTTGGATTAGTTTGACTTGATTGAATTGATTGATGGAAAAATGATTTGATTTGAAGAATTGGATTGAAGAAATGATTTAATTTGAAGAATTGGATTGAAGAAATGATTTAATTTGAAGAATTGGATTGAAGAAATGATTTGATTTGAAGGATTGGATTGAAGAAATGACTTGATTGAATGAAGATTGATTGGAAGAATTGATTTGATTTAAAGAATTGATTGAATTAGTGTGATGAATTGAATTGATGGTTGATTTTTATTGGAAGAATTAATTGGTTGGATGATTGATTAGAATGATGATTTGATTTGAAGTGATGAATTGATTTGATTGATTGGAAGAATTGATTTGAAGAGTTGGATGAATTGATTGACTTGATTTGAAGAATTGATTGAAATGATTTGAAGAATTGATTGGATGAAATTGAAGAATTGATTTGAAGCATTGATTGGAATGATTTGAAGAATTGATTGGATGAAATTGAAGAAATTATTTTAAGCATTGATTTGAAGAATTGATTTGAACTGTTGGAGTGATTTGGAGAATTAAGGAATTGATTGATTTGATGAATTGGATTAATGTTATGAATGATTGAAGAATTGAAGATTGGATTAATTTTATTGCTTAGATTTTTGTTGGGTATTTGTGATTCAAAAACAAACAAGGTATTGCCCCTGTCAAGTTGTAAACCAATGATTGAATGATTGATGATTGATTATGATGGATGTGTCTAGTTTTAGGAAATGAATCATGTCGTATAAGATGCCTAGTATGGTTTTGACAATGCAACATCTTGTATAAGATAAATGATTGATGATTGATACTCATGTTGTTGGCCATGCGAATCAACACCAGGATTTGGTTAATGATTGATTGATTAATTAATTTGGTTTATGTCAAGATTAGGATCAAGACCATTGATGTGATTGGATAATTTGACAAGATTTATTGGCTTGATTGGTATGGATTAATGATTGACTTGCATTTGGATCATTGGATTGATTGAATGTACTTGATTGAGTTGATTGAAGAATTGAATTAATGATGGGATTGGAAGAATTGAAGTGATAGATGATTGGAATGATTGAAGAATTTATGAATTTGATTTGAAGAATTGATTTGAATTGATGAAGTGATTTGAATTGAGTTGGTTGGATTGATTTGATGATTTGATTGAAATGATTGAATTGAACTGGATGAATTGGATTGATATGATTTGAATGATTGAAGAAATGATTTGAATGATTTGATTGAATTGGAAGAATTTGATTGGATTTTTGAAGTGAATGATGTGGGGATGATGATTGATGATTTGGAAGAAATGATTTGATGAATTGATTTGATCAGATGGTTGATTTGATGAAGTGGTTTGATTTGATGATTGATTTTGGAGAATTGAATTGATTGATGAGTGGATTTGAGGAATTGATTTGATTGATTAGGTGTATGATGATTTGATGAATTTGATGAATGAATTTCAAAGAATTTGTTTAAATGATGATTTGAGAATTGATTTTATTGCTTGATTTTTCGGAATATTTGATTTTTTTGTGTTTTTGTTGGATATTTTGATTTTTTTTATATTTTTATTTTTTTGTATTTTGTGAAGATATTTGATTTTTTTGAGTTTTTGGAATGTTTTAATTTTTTTGGATTTTTTGAATGTTTTGATTTTTTTGTGTTTTAGATTTTGGAATGTTTTGATTTTTTTGGATTTTTCGAATGTTTTGAATTTTTTGTATTTTTTAAAAAATGTTCTAGGATGGCATTGGATGACAATTTAGATAGCCTTTATGCTAGATACCAATGACAAGGGAAAACCAAGTCTAGGTGCAAGAAGGTAGATGGGATCAAATGAATGGATGAAAGGGTGGGCGATAGTGGAGGGGATGGATATGTGCATCATAAAGGAGGGGAGGATGCGATCTCCAAAGAATATGTCGCATAGGAATGACATGCCCCATTCTTGGTACAATACTTAGGATTTTTCATGACAAGGATTATGATGATAGGATGATGAAATGGATAGGTTTCGAAAGGATGAGTTATATCAAGAGATATCCAAAATATTTGTTAACATTTTTCCCCCATATCTTTGTCAAGATCAAAAAGAGGAAGGGAAGATGGATGGATTCAATTGGATAGGTATGTGGGTATAATGGATAAGGATGGTAGGTAAGATATGATAAGAAATGGTAAGATAGGAAGGAAATGATAATGTGGTATGGATGAGACAATGTGCCCCCAAGTGTGACATAGAAGATCAACCTACACATGATGCCTGTTTGCCAAGTTTTCATCATGGTACTTATCCAATGTGCCACCAAGGGTGGTTTTCACCATTGGACAAAGGGATTTCTCTCTACTTTTTTTTATTTTTGAAATTGATGGGGGAATATGGATAGGAGGAACTCAAGTGTCTAGTTCCATGAAAGGTGATAGTGTCCCATTAAAGATGGATGTCATTGCATGGACCATGTCAAATGTCATTATGCTCATAGATGTTGGTATAGGATTGTATGAAAGGGAAATGGAGTAGGTAGATAGTGGATTATGACGTGGATTATGGAGGGATATAATGGATTATGATGTGGATTATGGAGGGATATAATGGATTATGATGTGGATTATATAGGACTTATGCAAAAGGATGGAAGAAAGGCTTATCCAAAAGCATGGACCATAGGGAAGTGATGTGGGAGATATGTAGGATAGTGGATGAAGGGTGGGGAGATGTAGGTACGTGGGAATGTTGTGGAATGGAAGGGGACCATGACCAATGGTTGCACACACGTGATAAACATTGAACCTTTTAATTTGGGGGAGGTGTAGGAAGCAATGGACATGTTTTCTTAGGTGATGGTAGATGTAGTAATTTAGGGACCCACATAGACTTAAGATTTTTATGATTTTTGTTTTGCTTGTGGGATTTGTGAATTTGAAACTTTTGGATGGAATGGGGTTTTTGGATTGAAGAGGATGGTTGGGATTTTTGAGAGGTGGATGCCTGTTTTTACTTGCTTGATTTTTGCTTAGGTACATATACCATTTTAGTTTTGGCCTTTGATTTTGGAGGTATGGGCTTGGATAGCTTTTTTGATGGATTTTGCTTGAATTCTTTGCATTGATGTCCTAAGGCATGAGTATCTTTATGATTTTTGGCTTTTTGAGTAGAGGCATTCAACTTTTTACATTTGAATCCCAAGGGATGGGTGGAAGCTTCATGATTAGATGATGTGTGTATTGATTGATCATGATTAGGAATGTCAGGGAATGTGTAAATGGATGGATTTGGCTTTGGGAGAAGTGGTGGTAAAGTGGATGGAGGGATATTAGGAATAGGAAGTAGTGGAGGCAAAGTGGATGGTGGAAGGTGTATGGTCACATGCTTTAGGCAATTGTAGGATAGTGGAGGTGGAATGGCAACATATGTTTTGGGTACATGATAGGGTGTGTGATGGAAAGTGGTGGACTTAGGAGGAATGTAGGAATTGCTAACATCTTGAGATTTGTTACCTTGGGCTGTATATCCAAGGCCATATGAGTGTGGAGGGACTTTGACATGGATAGGCTCCAAAATACCTTGTTCATAAAGGCCTAAGCCTTTACCTTGGTAGTTCATGTTTTGGAGTATGTGATGGAAAATAAGACTAGGTGTGTTTTGGGAACTAGACTTGGGTTCATTATTGGATGGATGAGGTGAAGTGGAAGATAATGGTTGTTGTTTTCCTAAGGAATAACACTCATGGATGAAGGTGGATAAGATAAGGGGATATGATGGCTTTGAAACATGGTCGATAGTGGATGATGATGAAGGATCATTAGGATCTTGATTATGTTCATTTAGATCCAAGATATTGGTTTGATCTTCTATTTTTGCTTGGGAGGTATGTGTCTCATCAAGGGAAGTGGAAGTTGGTGGATTATGGATTGAAGGAGAAGCTTCTTCACTGTGAAGGAAGGCCATGAAGTGGGGTGAGTGTGCAAGTAGGTCAACAAGACTTTCATGGATAGGATCAAGTTGCTCATGTATAGGTTCTTCATCATTAATAATGTCTTGATCATGGAAAAGATACATGTTATGGATAGTAAGAATGAAAGTGATTTGATCTTGATTAGAATGAGGGCTTGATGTCTCAACATGATTTAGATTAGGCTCTTGACATAACTCTTTACATTCTTGAATGGAAGTGGAAGTTGAAGACTCTTGGATGGACTTGGTACGTTCTAGATGGCCAACAACATTAGGGCATGATGGAGGTTGACTTGGACTCATGAGAGGAGACTCTTGAATAGGTTGAAGGGGTTGTGGACCATATGATGGGTTTAGAAGACTAGGCATGATATTGGAAGGTTCCTTGGTAGGCTCAAAGATAGGTGTTTGATGACATGGTTGACTCCTTGCTAGTAGCCCTTGGATCACATCCTTTTTAGGTGGATAGGTGGTGAAATTGGAAGGATTATGACTAGGATTAGGTGGACTGGAAAGATCCCAAGGTGGAGGAATAAAAGGGATGGAAGGTGTTGGCTTGGGATTTTGACTTTGATTGGATGGAGGGTCAAAGGGACTGAATGGATTGGTGGATTCAGAAAACACCATATATTTGAATTTCAGACATAGAGTTAATGGATGATTAGATGATGGTTAGAGTAATGAAGGGTTTTATGGGTTAGAAGGTGGAGGGACCAATGGATTAGGACTAGGACATGGTGGCTTTAGGATAGGCAATTGATTAGATGGTGGTATAATGTATTTATAGGTGGGATAAGCTAGACTAGTGTTCCCCTTGTCAAAGGCATGAGAGCTTAAAGGCATTCTATATTGTTTTGAGGGATGATTTGGGATCACATGTTCTTGTTGTGGAATGAATTTATAGGCTAATGTGGCATTGACTTGATAGGCCAGATGGACTAGGTTGGTATGAAGTGGAGGGGGATGACACATAGGATTGATGTTGCGGTTGATATAGAATGGATAGAGGGTATTTTTGTTGGGTTTGGAATTGGTGTGTGGCTATGAATTGTTGGGCTTGGGATAGGAGGTGTTGTATTTGAGGTGATTTGATTTGTTGAAATTATTGAATGATGGCTTGAAGTTGTTGTATGGTTTGTTCGTCTAGGGGTTGGGGTATTTGGTGAAGTATTTGAATGGGGTCTTGTAGTTGGGATTGTAGGACCTTGTTTTCAAATGCTGGCATGGTGTCACACATGTGTTTAAGTCATTGCATGTCATCTTGTTCCTTAAGCTATGCAACATGATTCTTATCATTATTAGAAGTAGGAGGAGGGGCCCCTTGAAGTATGATTTTAAGTCTTGGATTGTTCTTATCATTAGGACTAGAAGAAGGGCCTCCTCTAAGTATGATCTTGGGCTTATGATTTGATTCATTATTAGGACTAGAGGGAGGGCCTCCTTGAAGTATGATCTTGGGCTTAGGATTTATTTCATTATTAGGATTAGAGGGATGGCCTCCTTGAAGTATGATCTTGGACTTACAATTTGTCTCATTGCTAGGATTAGAGGGAGGGTCTCCTCTAAGTATGATCTTAGGTTTTGGATTGGGTGTAGGCTTGATAAGGATCAAGACCATTTTGACAAGTGCACTAGAACTAGGATGATGATGTGGAATGATTATAATATGATTAGGATAAAATTCATTGGACTAGAATGAGGATGATGATGTGTAATGATTAGGAATGATTAGGATGAAAGTGACTTGGAATAAAACTATTGAAAAGAATGTTTAGGATGATGTTTATGTGTTTGTGTTTATAGCTTGATTTGGCAATTTACAAACAAATGATTACACATGTACATGCATGAATCACATACACAAGACATATAAGCAAGTTTGACTTTGAAATTTAAATGAATGTGGTGATTAAACAAGCACTTGAAGAAAACACATCAACAATCCTATGATTAGTCAAATGTGTATGGCCAAATAGGTCTTACTCTAGGTTGTACAGGCTAACTAAGGATGTCTCCAATATACCATAGGTATGAGGGGCCCAATTCCGTGAAATGAAAGTGAAATAATGCCAAATAGTCAGGAGAAAGGGGTAACCCACCCTTCACCCTCACTTCCCAAAGGTTTAAAGTTCTTTGGGTCTTAGTCAAGAGTGACAATATTTTGACTTCGAAAGAGGATGTCTTTCGATTGACACCTCGCTATTTATACTCTGTTGGAATGCTAGAGTTGAGCTCGTCCCTTGGAGTGGTGTGTCTCCAAGGAGGCATCCTAGGAAGGGTGACAAAAGAAAATCTAGTGGATGCTTTTGATCTCCAAGATCACCATGCGATGTGACGAGAGAGCATACACACACACTAGATTCACACTCGCAATGTAAATTCCCCTTCGAAAATGAAATGTGTGGTGTGAAGGTGAATGGATGAAAGATGTTTTTGATTCTCAATATTCATGCAAAGCGCATGAGAAGATCATACACACATTCAATCACACTCAAGTTCACCAAGTAATGAAAACACTTGTTCTTTTTAAATCCTAAGTCAAAATGTAAAGGAAGACAATGGTTTATTTTAAGTCCAATTTGAATGTGAATGAAGACAATGGTTTGTTTTAATGCCCAAATCCAAATGTGTGATGTAAACAAGATGTTCCTTTTAACCCCAAGTTGAAGTGTGAAGACAAGCAATGATTATTGATTGAAATGAGAGATGAAAGATTAGAATGAATGCACCTAAATTTTTTGTTTTCCAATCTACTATGTATGACTGATATGAATGCTGCTCCAGCGCTGTATGATAACTTGAAAGTCACCAAAACAAGAAGTCAATAAACTTGCAAACAAGAGTGTTATGTGAAAATAAAGAAAGCTAATAAAATTTGATGTAGATGAAAACATGCAAGAAAATGAATGGCATGAACAAAAAGTAGATGAAATTCTATGCACTTTTAAAAGAATTCATGAAAATTGGATGAGATCTGCAAATGTTACAAGCATTTGAAGTTTGTATGAAAGGATGACTTTGACTAAGAAAAAGGTAGTGAAAATGGTATAGTCCCCTGATATTGACTTCACCATGACGTAGCTATGCCAACCAGCTTCGCAACTCTACAAGTTTCATGAAAATCTACCTCCGTATGACTGAGTTATGCAAGCTTGAAAAAAAGTACCTGTTAGGGCATGTACAAGACAAAGGGGTCAAGCCTAACTACTAGTGTAAACCGCTAGTGGTTACCATTGGTTCTAGTCACATGGGCGGTTATTGAGTCATAGTTAGGTTTAGCAGCTAGCAAGTGGTCAATGTTTAAATGGGCTCCCAGTCACCCATGTGACCAGGACTCAAAGAAAAGAAAAGTAAAAAAGAAAACAAGAGAGGATAAAAGGGCTATGATCCTTGGGTCACTGATGTGACCCTAGTCTAGTAGGCACCCACAACCCAAAAGCCTCTTCGGGCCACAATAATGGGTTACACTTTTTGGGACATCCTAATTTTTGATGAAATCACATATTTTTAGAAAATATAATGATTTAAACCTTGAAAATTTCCATTTAAATGATCTTTTAATTGAAGAGGGTTTGACTAAACCCCTTAGATTCGAATCCCCTTGGATAGAACCCCGCTAGTTTTAAACCATAGCTATAATGGAGTCTCCTCTAGACCTATCAAAATGCTGATAAAAAACTACTTTTGATTTACCTTTTGGGGGATCAAACAAATCCATTTAAAATTTATGTTTCGTAAGTATGTAGTCCTTATTATAAGCTTCCCAAAAAGAATAAATTTGAATATATTTAATTTGATTATTATATTTATTTTTTATTTCTTGTGAATGTAGGTTTTTGACTGAACATCAAGTTCTCTATTCTACACACATGGAAAATTAGTAAATTAATGAAAAAAATTCTAAAAAATATCTATACCCTAGGTATTGATGTTTTTGTTTCAACAAAAAAAGAAAAATTAAATTTCAGTGCCTATGTGTTCACTATGTTTGGTGGTGCTATTAGCTGGATGAGTAAACGGCAACCTGTGGTTGCTTTGTCCACGACATAAGTTGAGTATATGGCAGAAATGCATGCTTGCAA